>CM045766.1:4868959-6068959 GCA_025200525.1 Camellia lanceoleosa | reverse complement strand
TTGTTATCAATTAAGATGGTGGAGTTGGGTATGTATTATCACTTACATCTCGAAATTTGGAAAGCTTATCTTTATGAAAATTATTTGATCAGTTTAGAGATATATGTTTTGGGCTATCAGTGGAGGATAGCTATGATTGTTGTAGAAATCGCATGAGGACTAGGAGAATGAAAACTATTTCTTATCCATTGGATCGAGCATTGTCGTATATTTACACATTTGTAATAATTGCATTGTTTTGAGAAAATGGTGAATACTTGGTGAATCTGGGTATAAGGTGTAGTTACTATAATAAGTTGGCTTGTGTGTCCTTGGTGAAAAACCATAAACCTACGCAGATAGGTGTTGAGCCTTCCAATTAATACTGGCAAAAATGACAAAAGAGTAGTGCTTCTATAGCCTGCTAGCAAACACGTACATAGAGATTCACAGAATTGTATTCACAAACTGATTTTCTATAAAAGGAAAGTGTTTCATGAATGGTAACATATACCTAGCATGGCATGATTCGAAAGAGATATAAAATATTTTGTCAGGAGCATTGCACATGCATTTTACCCTTATAGTTTTGTTAAGATTCATGTATTGTGTTAGATTATTTCTATTGGATTTTGGCTCACCCTATGTAGGAAAAACATTTCAGGTGCAGATGATATGCCTCCGTCAGGGCAACAGTGTAATAACCCTCGTTACTAATCACTGATTAATACCGATTACTGCTAAATTAAGACCGATTATGGAAAGTAATTGAACTGATTGAACTACTGAATTGACTGACTGGAAACTGGAACTGAATTGACTGAGTGTATATATGTTATTTTGTATTCTATCTGTTTGACTATTTGATTATCTGTTTGTATTTTTACGTTTAAACTATTAATTGAAGGCCTTATCGGCGGCCGAATTTGAAACCGACTAGTGTTTAGTGATCACCATAATTTATGAGGTTTTATGGTATATTTATCTGAAACTTGATTTGGTATGATTAAATTAGATTAAAATAAGCTAAGTACATAATTTGACTTAATTATAACTTTGCCATGGAGTGGGCCACTACATCACACTTTGCCTAAGCTAACCTTAGTCATACACTACAAACATTTGTTCAACCATTGTTCTTGAGTGTATAGCCGGCTAGAGAGAGAGGCATTGAGAGGATTGAGTTCATCTTGTGATATTGCTTGGAAATTTAGAAGATTAGAAGAGTTCTTGCTTAATTGAGCTCCTACACCTTAACTTCAAGACTTAGGTAAAGAATTCACCTTCTCATTGTTGTGTTTAAGTTCCTTCTAGCATGGATCTTGGTAGTTTAGAGAGTTAAGGCATGAATTGGTTCAAAAGTGTTGAATTAGAGCTAAATTGTTGCATGCATGTACACATCTCACATTATTGAGGTTGTTCTTCAAAGATTTTCACATGCATGTCCATGTCAATGTTAAAAACCATGTTTTCAACTTGTTTTGGAACAATTGGCTCACTAGAGCATCAAATTGAAGCTTTGAAATGATTTGAATTCATGCATGTCATGTCATAGCATGTTCATGAAAATTGGGTTGAAAATTGAGTTTGAATTAGCCACCCTTGGGCTTTGATTTTATAAATTGAGCTTCAAATCATGTTACCTTATGTGTTTAGAAGTGTTTTCCAAGTTTTTGGCCCAAGAGGAGCGATTTTAATGCATTGGATCTTGATTTTGAGCTTGAGGTTCAAATCTGGAATTTCCAGATTTTGGACCCACGCTCGAGCGTACACTCTGTGATCATACCTTCCGCTCGAGTGAGAAAAGTTACTCTCGAGCGGGAAATGTGTGTATCCAGTACTTTGCATGAGTTCACAGTCCGCTCGAGCGAGGAAACTCACGCTCGAGCGAGGACTTGTGTCTCACGCTCGAGCGAGGGTCGAGCGTCCATCGAGCGTGAATTTTGAGCATCCAGCATTTTTACTGTAGCACACAGTCCGCTCGAGCGACTGAATTCACGCTCGAGCGGAGCCCTTTTGTCTGCATGTCCGCTCGAGCGAAGAAAGCCACGCTCAAGCGAGACCCTTGTTTTCAGCAAATTTTGTAAAGTGTTCAAAAGTGCATCTTTGCATCCTCTTTCCATCCTAGGCATTCCTAGGGCATATTTAAGGCATCTTAAAGAGGATATAGATGTAGAACACACCGAGGCAAATTAGGGATTTAAATACTATCTTTCCCAACTGTATAGCTTAGTGTGTGTTCAATCTGTTAACTGTATAGGGTTGGCATTCCAAGGAGACGCTCTAGTTCACTGTAGCCCAGAACTCTATGAGTAACAATTGTGTAAAGATATGTTCAAAATGATTATCTTCTGAATACTGAACTGAACTGTTTACTAAACTGATATTGTTGATTGAATGAATGTATGTCATATATTCTGAACTGTACTGTGGCATCCTTAGCACCTACTGTTTACTATTACTGTTACAGAGATCTCTGTCAATTCCCTCGGTGGAACCACTACTGTTTATTGATTGATGGCCATCATTTACTGCTCGGTCTTTTAGACCTACTGGTTACTGTTATGCTAATGGATGTACCACATATGACTGTTTACTGTACTGAACAATTGAATTACTGATTGAAATGAACTGTTTTCACTACTGTAAGGACATTCATTCTAAACCTCTTTACGCATTATGTTATTCACTGGGCTTTAGCTCATTGCTTATATATATATGTAGGTGTTCAGGCACCGGACCAATGCTAGAAGCGTCAGGGTATTTCTAGTTTTGTCAAGCCAACCTATGTGCCTCACTGCGAGGTTCCGAGTTTGCCAAGCTAAGAGTAGGGGTGTTTAGTGGTTCCCCCTCCTGTACTGTTTTGTTTACTGTATAGATTGTATAGACAACACTGTACTGGTTGTTAGGGACTTGATCCCCGTTCTGAATGTTGTAAATGTTGTGTATACTGTTCTGTATAAATGTATGAAAAATCTTTTTGGCATACAAACTGTCACAGCTCGTTGGACATTGTTTATTTATCAGTATTTCCGCCATGCCCTGTTATCTTGTCTTCTTTATTAGCGGGCCTTGATAATTTCAGATTCTTGGCGGTTCTGATTGCTAAACCCATAGGGGCGGGTTTAGGGCCGTGACAAACAGCTTGTGAAGACATGGAGCAAGAGCTTCATTTTGTTTAATTGTGTATTTGTTTGTATGAGCCAAGAGCTTTTATATGTATTGGGATTTAAATCCATTTTGTTGTAACCAAGTATTAACTTGGAAAGTTGTAAGCCTTCAGGATATTCTCATATTTGTTATCTTTCGTTTTGTTCCTCACCACGTAACACATGCTATAGATTCAGAGTTAGGCTTATGAATGTATAGTTGATTGAAATCATCCAATTCGTTGTTCATTTGATTCCAATGCCAATTCTAATGAAATTCACTTCAAATTGAATTGTCCATCCATTGTATCGCTTTGTTGTATTTTCACTTAATATTTTGGATAAATTATACTTTTCACCCCTATTTTTACTCAAATTTCAATTTAGTTTCTATTCTTTCAAATTAATTTATTATCTTATGAATAATTATACTGTAAATAATAATTATGTAACTATTGCTTCAAAATTGCATAGCATATTTTATAAATTTATTTAGATCGCAATCAATTATTAGTATTAATCGCAAATTATCAACGACATCATAATTTTCTACAAAATTTACTAAATACTGGTATTGTTAGAGGCATAGAATTTTCTAGAAAAAGAACTAATAGAATAAATCAAGAAAGTATATATTATCAACAACCACTAGATTTACTATCTCAAGCATGAAAATAAAAATAAATAAATAAACAAAATAATATATATAATAAAAATAAAAACAAAACAAATAAATATTCAAACTAAAATGAAAAATAATATAAAATTGTGAACAAAAAAACTTGTGTAAACAATAAAGTAATTTAAGGACCGTATTGCAAAAAGAGGATAGTACAAAAGAGCTCCCTCTTGCGCTGCATCAAAAGAGTTGGATCCATGAGAAAGTAACCAGTTACACAGGTAACACATTTTAATCATTAAAACATTGAAGGGTCAAGATCAATATATTTTGATCCAATAATTTATACCTAAATTGCATATGGTATGCAACCCTTAAGGGTTGCACACCCAAACACTACCCTTTTGATAATTAAATTGTATAATCTTGTAAGATATTATGTTTAAATTATTTATGGAAAAAAAAATTAATTTGATAATCTTTATCATGTAAGATTATTAGATTTAATTTTAAAAAATCAATGGTCTATTTTTGTTGCCATTTTTAAAAGATAAATTTGATAAAATTATAAGTTTGTGATTATTAATTTTTTTTTTATAAATAATAGATTAGTGATACTACATGCATTAATTAGTGTACTAACATAGTTATGACATTGTCATTTTAAAATTATGACCCCATCTATTATATAAATTAGAAAGACACAAAACCTTTAAAATTAAGTTATATCATCCGTTAGTGCACTAAAAGATATATTAATTGATGCATATAGTATTATTTATAATAGATACATTACAATATGAATAATTTAGATAATTTGAATGGAACTCTCTCGAATAGTTAACTGCGTTGAACTGAAATTTTCCCCGTTTGGAAAGAACTCAAACCTTTTTTTGTTGGACCATAATCTCTTATTAATACAACGTGCTTATTTGGTGCAACTTATTTTAAATTAAAAACTAATAATTAAAAGTCAAAACGCTTCTCCCCATCTCTTAGATAATTAGGTTTTTTTAACTTATTTAAATAATTTCTACCTAATAAATTGTAAACATAAATTACAACAAATAAAGAAAAAGGGTTATTTACATTGACACCCTTAAACTATTGAGAAGTATCAGTTTGACATCCTAAACTATAAAAGCGTACAAATAGATCCCCTAAACTATAAAAGTATACAAATGGATCTCCTAAACTATTGACATGTTTCACTTTGACCCATTCCATTACAACATTGTAAGTTAAACTGAATTTTTAAACATTTTTTAAATGAAAATACTATTCAGCACTCTATATATCTGCAATTTCATTAATTATTATTATTATTTTAAATATAAGCACTCATTCATTATTATTGTTTTATTATTATAAAATAGAAAATTGGGGAAAATTGAGAAGAAGGACGTTGGGTGTGTTATACAGAGTGTTTAAGGGTATTTTTGTCTAAAAAATTTCAATGCTTTAATAGAATGGGTTAAGGTGAAATGTGCCAATAGTTTAGGGGGTCCATTTGTATATTTTTATAGTTTAGGGAGTTAAAGTGATACTTCTCAATAGTTTAGGGGGTCCATCTATTTGTTTTTATAGTTTACGGGATCAATATGATATTTCTTAATAATTTAGAGAATTTATGTGCAAATAACTCTAAGAAAATACTATAAACACCTCAAATAAAGTACACCAAATAGTCCTGATATTTTTTCTGGTTTTACTATAAACAAGGTCAAAAATTAATATTTTAGCAAAAATTATTTGATAAGTGAGGAATTTTGGCATCGCTATTATTGGTATAACATATAAAAGACAAAAATAAAAAGAAATACCAAATATAGTTTTTTTAATTTATTTTTAGTGATTTTTTAAGGGGAATTAACCAGTAAATCTCGTTTTGTAGACTTGTAATCCATAAGGTCCAAAATGTTTTTTTAGTGATTGAGTGGTCCCTTAAATTATCTGTTAACTATTTTGCCATTGTTAGTACAGTTGGGGGATAGGTGGCGTGGTTATGTATGGGGAATAAGGTGGGGTGTTTGTGTGTCACGTTATTCAAAAAGCGCACTAGTAGATTTTTAAAGTTTGGCTATTTTTAACACGTACAGTGTGGGACTTGAATTTCTTATTAATTGTTTTTTAGCGCGTGGCGTGAAGACACACAGTAATTCAATCAAATTGGGTCTACCACGTTAGAGAGTCAACTGTCACGTTTAGGAAAAATACACTAAGAATTTTTTATGTATAGGGAAGGTGGTGGGGTGTTTGTGTGTCACGTTGTTCGAAAAGTGCATTAGTAGCTTTTTAAAGTTTGGTTGTTTTTAACACGCGCGGTGTGGGACGTGAATTCCTTACTAATTGTTGTTTGGAGCGTGACATGAAGACACACAGTAATTCAATCAAATTGGGTCCGCCATGTTAGAGTGTCACATGTCACATCTAAGGAAAGTATACTTAGGAGTTTTTAATTTTTTTAGAGTGTCACAACATACCCGCCACATTGTCACATTTAAAAAAAGTATACTAAGGATACTAAGGAGTTTTTATTTTTTTTAAAGTGTCACATCATACTTGTTACATTGTCACATTTGAAAAAAGTACACTAAGGATGAGTAAAATTTTTAGAGTGTCACACCATATCTGCCACATTGTCCTATCGTTGGAGTGTCACATTAATACTTGCCACATTAGAGTATCACACCATACCTGTCACACATTCCAAAAAAAAAAAAAATCCCTAATTAACTAGTGAGGGTATATCTATCTAACCAATACCCATCCACGTTTGAAAAAGGACTTGTTGGTCACATACTACACCTAATAAGGACTCCTCAATCAACCATTTAAAAATGTGGGACCAAATGGTATAGAAGTTCCCAAAATAAGACATTCCAATAAATTTCCCATTTTTTAAATATATTTTTTTAAGGGTTTTTTTTTTTTTAAGATCCCTAATATTACAATTTTAGGATAAAGTACATCCAAAACTTTTATACTAGCTAAGATCCCTCAAAAACATGGGCATTTTAAATCCAAATTTATTGGACCAAAATACCTTCATGACAGAAAAAACGATCGACAGCGAAAAATGATTAAATTCACTTCTCTCTCCATTTTTTTCAGTGACTAATCTTTCTGAAATTTCTCTGAACAATTCTGAAATTTATTTGAATGAAAATTTTAAAATTTCTCTAGACGTCCTCCTGGACATCCGCCCCCATAATCTTTAGATACGAAAATCTGAATTAAGTGTGATTTCTTGGGCTTGTTTAATTTTCACTGGAATTTCTCTAGACATATCACAAGTTCGTTGGAATTTCTTTGAGTGTGTTTGTGTGTTCATGTTGTGTGTGTTCATGTGTGAAATTTATCTGGCTAACACACACTTATTACTTCTCTAACATATTGATTTTCTCTGGCCATCAGACACACACACTACTTGTCTAGTTGTGTGTGGAATTTCTTTGAGATGTAGATTTTCTCTTCTCACTTTACACTTAGACACTTAATATTCTCTTGTGCATATGGAATTTCTCTGACTTGCATATAAAATTTCTTTGCAAATATAGTTAGAGAAATTTACTCTCTTATGCATTTGATTTTCATTGGACACATTAAACAATTGTATGTTGATTTCTTTGGCACATTTTATTTTCTCTGGAATTTCTCTTCTATGTTGATCTTCTTTGGCCATCACACACTTGCAATTTGACTAGCATATAAAATTTCTCTACAATTGTAGTCAGAGAAATTTACTGATCCGAAATCAATGAACAACAAACAACTCGAAATCAACTCCATTTGAACAATGAACAACGAACACGATCAAAAATCAACGAACATGATGGATTTTGTAGTTGGCTTGCCTCCCACACCTAGAGGTATGGATTCTATTTGGGTCATTCTTAATAGATTGACCATGTTTGCCCATTTCTTGCCTATGTAATCTTTTTACAATGCAGACAAACTTGCTACCTTGTATATAGATGAGATTGTTAAACTTCATGGTGTACATGTTTCTATTTGTCTAGGATAGACAATAGAATTAAGGTTTAGTATCATATTCCATCTACAAACTGATGGACAGTCAAAGAAGACGATACAAACTTTGGAGGATATTCTTCGTTTGTGTGCCTTGGACTTCAAGGGGAGTTGGGAAACTCATTTTACCGTTGGCAGATTTGACCTACAACAACAGTTTCCATGCAAGTATTGACATGGCACCGTATGAAGCACTGTATGGAAGAAAATGTAGATCACTAATTTGTTGGACAAAAGTTGGAGATGAGCTAGTGTTGGGGCCTGAAATTGTTCAAGTTACCATTGAGAAGATCACAATTATTCAACAACAACTCAAAATTGCTCAAAGCCGCCAAAAGAGTTATGCTAATTTAAAAAAAAAAAAAAGGACTTAGAGTTTGAGGTTAGATATCATGTATTTTTTGAAGGTTACTTCAATGAAGGGCTAGACTCGATTTGGGAAAAAGGAAAAGTTATGTCCATGGTATATAGGACCATTTACGATTTTGGGAAAGATCAACCCAGTAGCATGCCGGTTAGCATTGCCACCAGAGATGGAGCAAATTCACAATGTATTTCACATTTCTATTTTACAGGGTTATGCTCAAGATCCTTCCCGCGTGATTGATTATCGTCATTTGGTTAGTAATGAAGACTTGGAATATGAAGAATGACCTATTCAAATTATTGATCGCCAAGTGAAACAGTTCAGAAACAAAACTATACTGATGATAAAGGTAGAATAGAGAGAACACTATAGAAAGGATGTTACTTGGGAAAAATAAGATGAAATGAGGATAAGGTATCCCAGTTTATTTCCAAGCTAAGGTAAGACAAGTTTGGAGAATGAGGGAAGAATGGGGGAAGAATGTGACAACTAACTATTCACGCATAATGCATATCATATTATTATTGCATTTATCCTTATGTTATATGCTTATATGATATAGGACTTATTAGAATTAGAAAAGAGAAGAAGAAGTTAGTTGAAACCTTAAATGTAAGAAACTATTTGTTTGAGCATTGAGTTAAGGGATAACTTTAGACTTGATTTGAAAATGATAGGATGTGTTTTAGCACTAATTGAGAAGCTTAAAGGTCCTAATCTAATGTGCTTGTCCATTTCATGCTAATTACGTATAATTAGTGATCCTTAATCTAGATTCATTAAGCTAAGTAAGGTTAAGTATAAACCTTGATTGATTAGTCATAACCTAGATTAACTAAACTAAGCAAGATTGTACAAATTAATTAAGCAACCAAACAACTTACCTTATTTTGTCCCACACCATCTTGGTCTCATTTTTTCTTTGTAATAGAGAGAGAGAGAGGGCTAGAATCGTACAACAAGAAGAGAGAAAGAGAAGAAGAAAGAAACAAGGAGAAAAAGAAGAAAATAAAAGAGAAAGAAGAGGAAAAACAAACCCTAGCTGAAATTCAACCTAGAAAGTATTCTAAGGTAAGATTTCACCCCTAATTCTTGTAATAAACTCTCCTAGCATCTAAGAACAAGAAAAAAACTAGAATCCAATTGGACCAAAAATGGGAAAAAAAAATATGAAGGAGATTGAACTAGGATGAAGAACAAGAAAGATGTTCCAAATTTTTGTTGATTTGATCTTGTTCTTGATGTTTTTGATTCATAGAAAGTGATAATTCCACATTTCCATTTAGTTTCAATGATTTTTGAGAGTTTAATTCATGCTTTGAGAAGATGGAAATGGAGGGTTTCAATAAAGAGAAGAAATGATGAATTTCACAACAAAACCTATGATTTGTTTCATGAAATTTTGAATTCAATGCATAAAAATGTTTTTCCTTGAGTCATGAATCATTTATCTATGTTATTGTACCTTATATATCATGATTTGAAGGTTGAAGATGAAGAACATTTATCTATGTTATTGTACCTTATATATCATGATTTGAAGGTTGAAGATGAAGAAAATTAAGTTACGAAGCCTTAGAACACAAAGAACACCTACAGCCACGTTTTCTTTTTATTGGGCGCTCGAGTGGCTACCACCAAGTGCACAAGCGTGCAGAATACAATTTGCCTAATTTGACCCACCGCTCAAGTGGACTAGGCTACCACTCGAGCAGCCCATCCTCCACACATGCAGCTGAGGCCAGTGCACGTGTAACCAATTACAAAACCATTTTGCTTGACCCTCTGCTCATGCTGCCAAATTCGAGCGCTTAAGTGGCCAAACAAGGCAATTGTTTGTTTTGAATTCTTTTTGATCCTTTTGGCCTACAGGACCTCCTCGTGCATGTTTTGAACCTAAACAAAAATTAAACATAACTAGAAACCAATTTAAAGTGTATTTGATTAGAGAAGAAAACTAAAACCAAGCCACATTTTTAAGTTAGTTTACGAAGCTTGCAAATTATTTGAATATTTCAATGTTTTGTTCTTATGCTATGTAGATCAAGCTTTGAAGGAGATTATACCCTTGTTCACTGAGCCATTTGTGAGTAGTAGTGTAGTAAAGTTATGTTTGTTAAAATTATAATTCAAAATGCAAACCTATGATATGTTTAAGAAAGTTATGATATTGTTTTACTATGAATAGACATCCTATACTCTTGTATCATGTATTAAGATGACATATTGGATCATGTTTGTTATTGAGAATCATGCCAATAACCTCCAACTAACTAAGCTCCTCTAGCCACCTATTGTGGACTCTTGATCTGAAAGCCTTAGAATGTTCATTGCTATGTATATGCTTGCAAGTTAAACTATTTTGTCTTGGAAAAATTATATTATGTTTGAAATGATCTTATTCTTGGTTTTAATAAAATTTATCGGTGTTCATTCATATATCACTTTACTATATTACTATTCATTGGGCTTTGGCTCACCCCTCTCCTCTATATGTATGTAGGTGATGATGAAGATCAAGTTCAAGAAGAGGGATCAAATTATAAGTCTTTTTCTTTTTGTTTTGGACTTTTGGGAGCGACAGTTTAAAGATGATAGCCTTGTATATATGTTTTGGTTTTTGTTTAGAGTATGCTTGTAAATGTTATAATTATCTTTTTGTGTTGTTTGGACTTATAAATGTCAAAGTAAATAAAATGAGAAGTTCACTTGTTATTTTATATGCTTTATGTGTCATGCCCCAAAATTTGGACAATTAAATATTAAATTAGGACCAAATCCCAAACAATATTCTATCATCCAAATCCTAAGGGAAAGTTGGCACCTAGATTTGTGGGACCATACGAGATCACTAAGAGGCTGTAGGTTGCTTTTCGTGCTCCTTTCGAATATGATTAGCCCTACAGTTTGGACTCCCGTGGTTCTGAATCTGATTTCACAAGTGCAATGTGAAATATATAAACACAAAAGAGTCCAAATCTAGCAAATCTTTTGGAAAATCAATGTTTGAATCAAATGCCAAAAATGGACTACTTTGCCAGATTTTAGAGTCGCCATCTACATATTTTTAAAAAATTTAGGAAATTCGAGACTCGTGTCAAAGGCCATTTATCCGTCATCACCAAAGTGTCTTGGCTCGAGAACTTAGGTATGAGAGGGGAAGATCATGAATTGAGCACCCCACTCGCCCGATCAAAGATCAGCCTCTACTAATCATGATGTATTTACTTTATATGTTCTTGTTCCATTTATTAGGTTATCTTTACTAGGTGATTCACACAAGTATAGACTAATTTGCAAAAGTTGGAACACTTTGATTTCATGTTTGTTTGAAAAGTGTTTTGAATATGTACCACTTGAAAAAGCGGGTTCATATGTACATTAATCAAATCATCCCAATTTAAGCAATTAGCCTTCATCCACAGGCATTCAAACAGGTATATCACTTAAGCACTTAGCCTCACGATATTATGCTTATCATGGCAATACTAGCACGCATGCGATATGCTAAAGCAATAAACACTCACTTAGTACTCCAAGGCAAGCCAAAAGAAATAAAAGAGTTAGAAAAATGCATGCTCTAACGATGCAAATGACTAATGCAACACACAGCATGCAATTAATACGCTCGGTTACTAATATGGCATGTGAATCAATTTGATAGTATGCAGTTTAAACATGTATCAAAAAAGCAATAAACAACAATATTTGTTAGAATGATGAGTCGAACCTCTATGTATGCAAGACAAGTGGATGCAAATCATGGAAAATGCTAAATGAAACATGATGTTCTCAGCTATCCATTATAAGCAAGTAAATAAAAGGGAGAAAGAAATGGGGATAGGAAGACATACACATTATTACACATTTTTCCCTCACACAAGAGGGTTTGAATAAATGTCCTAACTAAGGTAATTATTACGAACTAACTAACTATTACAAACCAAACGAAATAAATTAACTATACTAGCTAATTAATACAAGTATTAATCTATTTAATTAATTACAACATGAAATTAATTAACTAAGCTATTACAAGTTCAAACTAATTACCTAATTAATTAACTAATTAACTATGAGCTATGTAGACTAATTAAACTTGAGTTGGGGGGAGGGGGTTAAGGAACCATGGGTGCCAATTCGAACATCCTCCAGGAAATGCTTCTGTTCTGTTGCTAGGACTATTCTTTCTGCAGAAAATGCTTATGTTTTTGCCTCTACTTCTCCTTTGTTTTGCAGGAAAATGGCACTGCCTGGTTGACAAGAGGTGGCTGGTCGGCCAGAAAAAGTGGTCAGCCGGATGCAAATGGTGGCCAGCTAGCTAGCCACAAATGTTGATACTAACCTTTTGCAACAAAAAAGGAACCAAATAGAAACAAAGTGTTTCTGGGGGATGTTTATCCTCTCTGCCTCTCCCTATCATGAAACAGATCAAGGGAGGGATAGAATTGATTCACAAATCATCAATGGTTGCAAGTGTATTGCATGATGACCCATGACTCGATTGGACAAAGTCTCAATAAGTGAACTAAAAGACTAACAAAAACCCCCTCCCTATCATGGAATTGATCAAGGGAAGTGGTTGACATTGATACTTGAACCGTTTTCATCACTACAAGTATGAAACGACTCAAGACTCAATGAGTTCAATTGACATCCGATTGAACCCTAAACCATTTTATTATCTTTTTTCATTTTAGCCTCAAATTTATTACTTCATTTCATTACCTTTCCATTCATTAGTCGATTGAGTTCGAAAATGAAGATTAAGTCCACTAATACAGAGAAGTGTCAAACAAAGGGTTGTTTTGGGCATGAGAGAGAAGTCATGCCTTTGGTAATGAACCTCCGAACAGATTAAACCATTAAGCACAAGGGCTCTTTCTCAAGCTTAAACAACAATCGGTTGAAACGACTCTTAAAGCTATAAAGAGCTAAGAAATAAGGGAGGTTGTAGAGGTGATTAGAGGTGAACGCAAGTATGAAAAGTAAGAAATAAATGCTATCAACTCAAATAGGTTGGTGTCTAATGCTTAAAACACCAAACCTATGAGGACCATTACACTACAAGTCTACTATACAAAGCATAAATGAAATGAACAACATAAAATAGTCCTAAAATAGCTAAAAACAGTGTTGAAATTCTAAGAGAAAATCTTGAAAAAGTTAGCTAAAATAACAAGGATATGAAGCTAGTAAACAAGCAAAAAGATAGGAGACTAACCCCTCCATTCTTGGGACTTCAAAACCTTTGAAAATCAGTGGTAAGAAGCTGGAAAAAAAAGTTGAGGAAGAGATGGGAAACACAATGGCAAAGCTTAGGAAACAAGGTTCAAAGAAGGATGGTTAACCCCTCCACCTTAGATAGCTTTAAACCACAAGTTTCAACTCATAAAAACAATGTAAAAACAATTCAAAAACAGCAAGAAAATATAGAGAAAGAAGTAGTATAGAGATGCTCAAAATTATACCTCTTGAAGTAAGGTAATTCTTTTCTTAATAAACCCACAAGTTCTCACTCTCAAGTGTTGAGATTTGAGACAGCAAGAAGAGCTAAAGTTTTTGTTTAGGAAGTGTAGAGAGAGAGTGTGTAGGTTGTAAGATAGAGAGAGAATGTGTGTGTGTGTGCTATGCAAGTATTGGTCTTTTGGAATTTTTTCTAACCTTAAAACCAATAGGGAAGGTTCCCTATATATAGAAAAACATGTGCCTCAGTCGAAAATGTCTATATATAGATAGCTAGTTGTCACACCCCAAACCCGCCCCTAAAGGTTTGGGCATGACCCATTCGAAACCAGACACTAAACCTGTTATACATATCTTATGGGGCCTGAACGGAAGCATTCAATAATATAAAATACATCGAATAACATCCATTGAGCTACTTCTAACATGCCAGGATCTCAACATCACACTAAGTAAATATTATACAGACAGTTTACATCCATATGCCTCGACTCAACCCCACAAATAGGCACATAACAAAAATAATAATGAAGAAGGAATTATTTACAATCAACCCAAAAATAGACATCTAATGCATAAATTGAAACTCGGCAAAACTTTACAAAACGAACGGCTTGGTGGTGCTCGACGCCTCAAGGTTGACAAGAGGAACACAAGCTTTAAAGGTTGGGACTGAACTCCCGATTGGCTACCTACAGAAACAGACAGACAAAATATAGAATGAGCGAACTCAGTGAATAATAGTACATAAATATTGTGATATTTAACCTGACTAATCAAAACATATAGTTGCAGATACGTATTATTAACTACATTCCGTGATTAATTCCAAAAAAGCCATAGGCCTACAGATGCAGAACGACCATAGGTCTAGGGATATCGAAATAACAAGATATCGTATAAATGTAAATAATAGACATAAAATGTAACAGAAATAACCAAAGTAAATAACCAAAATGACAGGATATCGGCAATGTAAATAAGTAGCAGAATAATCAATGAATAACAAAACGCATAAGCGTTGGGTAATGTAACGCATATAAGCGTAGTCACGAAGATACAGAACCCATATAGCGAAGTCACGTATGCATGTAACGCATATAGCGTAGTCAGTATGCATGTAACGCGTATAGCGAAGTCACGTATGCGTAACGCCAGATAGCATAGCCACAGAAGGTACGAACGCGATAAGCGTAGTCACGGTAAAGTCTGAACGCATATAGCGTAGTCACGGTGTATAGAACGCATATAGTGTAGTCACAGAAGGTAACGCATATAGCGTAGTCACGAAGGTATGAAACGCATATAGCGAAGTCACGAAGATGCGTAACGCATATAGCGAAGTCACAGAAGGTACGTAACGCATATAGCGTAGTCACGGAATGTATAACGCATATAGCGTAGTCACGAAGGTACAGAACGCTGCATGTAGTCACGAAGGTACAGAACGCGATAGCGAGTCACAGAAGGTACAGATGTATGGACTCAAGAGGTGGCTCAGACGATTCGAGGTGGCTCCCACCAAGGTGTAGCACTTCGTCTGACAAAGACTTTGTTCCATACCGTAAACGCCGTAATGTATTAATACAAATAAACTAATTCTTAAAATTAATAAAATAAATAACATAAGTACATAAGCTTAATAGAACGTTAACGATAATAGAATGGTAACATTATTTATCAATAGCAAACAAAACATATAGTACAATGTCTCCTCATGATTCTTTGTACACACATACTTGTTTTGTAATTAATGTAATCTTAACATTACCAATAACCCAAGGTAAATCGTAACAATTCATAACACAATTCTTATACGTATATAGGTAATTTTAGGATGATACCATAACCTCAAATACGGAATAGGTTCATAATCATACCGAGGTGCGCTTAACTCTTTCAACGCTCACATCAATTCTCACTCAACAAACACATTACTATATTAGTTCACGTAAAGTAGAATGTTGTTAACAATATTCTTAACGTAAACAAGGTACATTTGTAGTACTATTACTCACAGTGTTTAGATGCTAGGTCCGTCCCTCGCAGCCTAACCCTACACAATTCAATTCAACAACATTAACACAACCCCAATGAATCAACATAACTCCACATAATTATCACCATCCAATATAATCCAAACTATTTAACATCATTCCACTCAGTGCTACCAAATATAATTTCACATAATTCAAATTAAATTGCTAAGGCTCAATTTACATCATCCACGTCATCAACAAACCCTTCCCCCCAATCTCCTTCCTCACTAAGACATGATTCACAAAGCTTCTAGCAAGTTCATTCGCAAATTTAAACATAATTTCCAAGTATCACCAAATTCCAATTAAACTTGTATATACATAATTCAATACGTCAATTTCATTAGTCTTCAACCCTTACCTCAACAATCAAGCAAAGGGGTGAGCTTGAGAAGAAACTTTCACCAATCCAAATTTTAATCGGGTAAAAACATTGATCCTCCTTAGTTCTCCATCCAACATGCCAAAACCATGGTGGGTTGTTGATAAAAATGGGTGAAATCAAAGGTTTGAGAGTTAGGGTTTCGGAGAAGAGGGTTGAAGAAAATCTATGAAATGATCCAAAAATCCCGTTCTTAAAGCTGATGTCCCGTAATTCCCGCTCGAGCGGACTGTTTTCCGCTCGAGCGGACCTGTCCTCAGCACAGATTCCAAAACTTTGAACAGGTATAACTCTCCCATCCGAACTCCGTTTTAGGTCGTTCTTGTGTCCAAATTGAAGCCCCGGAAATAAGTTTTCCAATGGTTCTAACCTCACATCCAAATTCAAAGTGTGGACAAAGAAAAGCATAAAAGAGTGTCGGCTGGTCGCCGACAATTTATTCTAATTAAAGCTTTTGGCCCAATCTTACTTTGCCATCATATTACCACCACAACCAATACTCCAAAATAAAATAAGAAGGTTCCAAATACACTAATAAAAATGTCCAAAACAAACCCACACCTCATAAATACAACTCAACCTAGAGGCCCGCTCGAGCGTCAACTCTTCCGCCGAAGGCGTCAACAAAGCCTTCCGCCGAAGTAGAACTCCCCGCCGGCGAAGAATCACAACTCCTGCATCTCGTGGCCGTCGCACAATTGCTGGAAACTCCAAAAGTCCGCCGAAGGTCAACTCTTCCGGCCGAGCGAGGGAAGAATTTCGGTCGTCACCCAGCAGCAAAGGCATGCACCTGTGGAAATAGCTGGCAACATATATCTGCAAAAATCTGTTCTACCGGAACAAGTGGTTGGCTGGCCACTAAAGGGGATGGCCGTACACTCATGTCTGGCCTACGGGGACACTTGACTGTAAAAATCTGCCTCTCGAGACACTTGGCCTGTCAAGAACCGATCCTATCCCTAAGGATTAAGGTCATAACCAGCCAATAATCATGAAATTATCTATGACCTCAAACAATTTCAGAAATATTAAAGGGGCCAAATCGGAAGCAGATTTAAAAACTCTGTCCAATGAGTTGTGCTTACATGGAATAGCAAAATCATTCCAAAGGTATTTCATAATAACTCACACATATAAATAAAGTTAACGTCTTATATACATCTAGGAACTTTCAGATATGCAGTCAGCCAAACAAAAACTCATATACATAGGTGATCCAACGTGTTCACCAAAATAGCAAAAGAGTAACAAAAGAACAAGAGGGACAAAAACAAAGTCTCATGTATGAGACATTTAGGCTGACTCCTCAAAAACTTGACTTCCTTTCATAGTCTTCACTGAGGCTAGGTTTGGACGTCTCTTTGCTCACTTATATACACATGAATGAGAATGAGCGAAAGCCAAGTGAATAATATCAAATAAGGAAGTTACATAAATAAAAATTTATTAACAAACATATCAGCCGGCCTTAGGCCCATTCATGTTTCTATCTAATACATCAAACGACCTTAGGCCCAAACATATCAAACAGCCTTGGGCCTAATTCATTCTTATCAAACAGCCTTAGGCCCAATTCACTTGTGTCAAACGGCCTTTGGCCCAATCATTCATGTCAAACAGCCTTTGGCCCAATCATTCGTGTCAAATGGCCTTTGGCTCAATCAATTCTATCAAACGGCCTTTGGCCCAATCAATTGTATCAAATGGCCTCTAGTCCAATCATTCGTGTCAAACGGCCTTTGGCCTAATCAATTCTATCAAACGGCCTTTGGCCCAATCATTTGTGTCAAACGGCCTTTGGCCTAATCAATTCTATCAAACGACCTTTGAACCAATCATTCGTGTCAAACGGCCTTCAGTCTAATCAATTCTATCAAACGGCCTTTGGCCTAATCATTCATATGACGAATATCCAATTCAATTTAATAACTCTGTAAAACTCATACATAAGTGAGCATTTGGAATTAGTATACTTCAATACATTCTTATTAAGATATTACTCACAGTGTTCTGCCAGTGGATTTGCCCTTGTGCTTGGCCCTGTACAAATTACAACATATCGGGTCATAAGTGATTCAATTCATTTTCAAATCATTTATTTCTATTAGGCCTCTTTCTTATCTCTTTAACTCATTTACAACGTTCAATGCATGCCTAAGAGTGGTTAGAAGTGAAAGAGAACAGAAAACAAAACGTAAATCAACTTTTCAAAATTTCTGAAACAAGGCTCTCTACTCAAGCACAGCTTTGGTCGCTCGAGCGAACCCTTTTGGTCTGCAACAGTTCTAGTTGCTTGTAATTTATGCTCGAGCGAGACTTTTGACGCTCGACCGAGAAGTCTGTAGACGTCCCCGAACGTCCCAGGAAAATCCCATTTTGTTCATTGGGCTCACTACAGTTCGGACTCGATGTCACGGTTCTTAATCTGATCTCACAATGTGCAATTGGAGATTAATAAATCACCAAAGAGTCCAAATCCGGCAAATCATTTTGGAAAACTGATTTTTAAGAAAGAAGTGCCAAACATGGATTGCTTTGCCAGATACAGAGTCACCACCTAAATATTTTATTTTGGGGGAATTTAGAAAACCCTGACTCGTGCCTAAGGTCACGTGTCCATCGTTACCAAAGTTGCCTTGGCTCGGGAACTTGGGTACAATTGGAGAAGGTCAGCTATGAGCACCCCCGCTCACCCGATCAAAGATCGGCCACTACTAAACATGATATCTTGTTTTTTGAAAACACATGCATTCTTATTCCGGTTAATTAGCTAATCTTTACTACGTAATGCGCACAGCAAAACAAGTATAGACTAGATCGCCTAATTTGGGACAAAGCATTGCATATCTGTTTGTTTGGAAATGGATTGAAGTTTGCTACTCGTAAGTAGGCTAAAACACGGATTCCAATGAATTGTTCCAATTCAAGCAATCCAACCTTCACCCACAGGCATTAAGGCAGTTATATCACATAAGCAATTAACCTCATGGCAAGTATGCAGTCATGTTAACATTCACATACATGCAAGATGCTAAAGCATAAATACTCACAGTGTACTCTGAGCCAAAACAAGAAACTAGTTAGTAATCATGCATGATCCTAGTTCATGTTAGCAGTGACTAATGCAACGCATGCAAAATGCAACTAAGTTAGGCTCGGCTACCCTAAGAATGGCATGTGAAATGTGACAACTCGATACACGTATTCAAGTTGGAATTGAAATACTATGCAATTAGTATGATGCGCCGAGTCTTATGCGTAATACTTAATGAATGTATGCAAACATGCTATCATAAGTATGCTAATTGAAACGTGCCCTAAGACTAACCATTGAAAGAAGGTAAGTAAAAGGGAGAAAGACGTGGGGTTGGAAGACATGCATCACACACACGCACGCTTATTACAAAATTCGCCCTCTCTCGAAGGGGCCAAAAGTATAATACAAACCAAATAAATAATTAACTACTCTAGCTAATTAAATATTACAAAACCTTAATTAATTAACAAATTAATTAAGCTATTAAAGCAGTAAAGTTGCCTCGGGAAGAGGGCCAAATGCAAGCATGCTCGATTTGCCTCGCTCGGAAACCCGTTGCCATGCCACATGTTGCCTCTATTTGCACTGTTTTGCACCTCTGAGAACTGTAAAAATCCTTGAGATGCCTCTAAATTACTCCTTCAGCATTGTGGGATGTCACGGACCAAAAGATAGGACCACCGGCCATTAGGAAGTGGTCAACGACCAAAAGTGGGGCCATCGGCTGGACTTTGGTAGCCGGCCAGCACTAAAGAGGGCCGACCGGCCATCTGTTCTTGCTGAACTCTGTTTTTGCTGCAGCAGAGGACAGACAGTGCATGGCAAGGAATTTACAAGACAATGTATGCACGACCACCGTCCTTATCATGCTATGAACTCAAAGGGGTTTGGTTCTCGACCTTCAGGCCACCAATCACGTATTTCAATGCATGATGGCCAAAGGTGCCAAGTGTGCAATTTGATATCAAATGAAATGCACAAAAATACATAAGGGCCCCAACCTCTATCATGATTGATTCAAGAGGCAAGGGATGCGCACACAATGCTATGCAACCTAAGCATGCAAGCAAACTAATGCAACATGAGCATGCAAGCAACAATGCTATACAAGGCACTTAGCATATAACAATATGCAAAGACAAGCATGCAAACAAGCATGTAACTTAACAAGTATGCAAGATGGATGAACATGCAACAACATGTCAATAGGCTAACATTTAATAACATGCAAAGGCAAGTATACTTAGACCAATGTAATACATGCATAATGAACTTAACAAAGCAACACAAGCAAGCAATAGGCAATAGGCAATAGGCATACAACCTAAACATCTGAACATGTATAGCATGCAACAACATGAAAAATGAAACAAGCATGTAACAACATGGTGAGATGGACTTACACTAACATGGGTAGCTCTTAAGCATGCCAAAATCAGTGGCCAAACATGATGGAAATGAGGCAACCAAACACATGCAAACATGTAAGGTGCAAGGGCTCTAACTCATAGCACAAGATGCAACTATCCTAGTGCATTGAAAAGATAAAGTATGGCATATAATGGCATATATTCCAGCTTTGAAATGACATACAAAATGGTTCCGAATCATGCAAATGACTCACACAATGCATGTAGGAAGGCTCTAATATCAAAACTAGTGAAGCACATTACACTAGAAGTATGCAAAGCGATGCTCGAATGACCAAACTAACCCCAAACAGTCCCTATGCAGGCCCAAAATAGTGGCAAAATGGACTAAGATAATGCCTTGAAGTGCACAAAAATGAAGCTCATGCAATGGCTCACAAATGGGGTACAAAAGCACAACTCTCAAACACATTGAAGGCATGATAAACATGAGAATATGGCACACCTATAAACTCTAAAATATCAAATTCAATAATGCCAAAACACTAAAATGCCTCAAGCAACACATGCAAGGGACACCAAAACTCAAAGGTAAGTAAGGCTATTACACTACAACCATGCATGGCAAGCACCAATTGACCAAGAGGCCTAAAAACAGAGCTAAGGCAGCCCAAAATATGAACAAAACATGTTTGGAGTGTGGCCAAAAGGTGCTAGAATAGAGGGCCAAAACAACATGCAATGTGAGCTAGTAAGCATGAATTACACTACAAGTCTATGAAGCATGTGAGGGGCCACCAAACCAGCCAAAATGGATTCATGGCATGCCAAATGATGGCCAAAAACCCACTGAAACATGGCCAATACATGCAAGAATGATATGCTACTTTGATAAGCTATGAAAGGGATTACTCTACACATGCAAGAGGCAAACAAAAGGGGGCAAAACCAGCCATGGACAGAGGCTAGGCAAGTCCCAAAAGTCACCAAAAAATGCTTGAGATAGGCCTCCAAATGATATAAACATCTGCTCCTTTGATAGGCCAAATATGCTAGTAAACAAGACAACAAAGGAGAGGGGATGGCCCTCTCCTTCTTAGGACCTCAAAACACCATCCCCACCACTGAAATCTAGAGAAGGCCAATACAAGGTGGTCCCGAAGCTCACAAAAAATGCACAAAAATGAGGCCAAACAAGACCTAAGAGGGGGTAAACAAACCCAAATACAAAAGTGATCTTAAACAAAGATTAAGAGCATGAAAAAAAAGAACTTTTATCAGTTATACACTAAGCTCAAAACAGCATGCAAGATAGGCTAAAATCTTGTGCAAAAATGGTGAATAAAAAGGAAAAAGGAGTTACCCTTGTAGCTCAGCAAAACCAGCAGGTTCTTGGACCAAAAACCAGCTCTTTAACCTCTGAAAATACCCTCCAAGAACCTTAGATGAATGGTGGAGGTGTGTGGTTGTTAGGTGGTGTGCAAAGGGGCCAAGAATCTCACTCTTTTGAACCCAAAATATAGAGATATAGAGAGATATATCTCTTGTGCCTTGGACCAATTTTTCAACCTCTGTAAAGGAGAGGGAGGCCCTCTCTTATAGAGAAACAAGAGGGTTCAAGCTTCTTGGAAAAGCTAGAGCAAAGGTTCAAGCTTCTAGGAGAAGCTAGAGCAAAAGGTTCAAGCTTCTTGGAGAAGCTAGAGCAAAGGTTCAAAAGGTTCAAGCTTCCTTAAGAAGCTAGTGCAAAGGTTCAAAAGGTTCAAGCTTCCTCAGGAAGATAAAACAAAGGTTCAAAAGGTTCAAGCTTCCTCAAGAAGCTAAAACAAAGGTTCAAAATCCTCCATACACGTGTATGGAGGATAGGGTCTGTGCCAGCTGGCACAAAATATTTGCATAAAGCAGATGAACAGGGTTCGGCCAGCACAAAATGGCCGATCGACCAACACCATGGCTGGCCGACTAAATAAAGTGCCGATCGGCTAATACGCTTGGCTGGTGGCAAGAAAGCAAGGCCGGTGGCCTCAAGCCATGGCCGGTGGGTTAAGGGGGGTGGCCAACAAGCCACTTCCTACCCTCAGGTGCAAAAACCACAAGTCCTTGGTCCAGCCAAGCACAAAACAGTCAAGTTGAGAGATCCTAAGGCAAGGCACGCAACCGAGACCTCCGGGAACTCAAAATGAACACAAACATGGATGATCATTGAGTGTTCAAATGATGACGTCCATGCCTTGAGAACGGTCAAAAATGGGGTGTCTACAGTTGCCCCTCTCTAACAGAACTCGAAAGTCATAAAAATGACGGGAGTGAATGTCAAAGCCCAGAGACGACCCATTTTTGACAAGGCCGAAGACTTAGACAAAGCATACAAGCTACAAATAAAGATATGCGCCCGAAGGCAGGGGCAAGATGCAAGACAATGCACAAAACCGAGCATAACTTATGATCACGCAAAGAAAGTTGTAACGAAGCATAACATGAAATAGTTTTAAGCAAGCATACACAAATCTAACTACATTACATGCAGAAAGGGTGTAAGAGAATTACTGCAATTCTCACTGCGAATACAGTGTGCATGTGTGATAGATACACAAAGTGAATGTGTGATAGATACACAAAGTGAGCATGTGTGGTAGATACACAAAGCGGACGTAGTGTGATGGATACACAAAAAGGTGAACACAAAGTGTGATAGATGCACTAAGTGAACAAGGTATGATAGATACACAAGGTGAGTGTAGTGTGATAGATACACAAGGCATGAACAGAGTGTGCTGGATACACTGAAGGTGAACACAAATTGTGATAAATGCACAAGGTGAACAAAGTATGATAGATACACTAAAGGTGAACACAAAGTGTGATAGATGCACAAGGTGAACAAAGCATGATAGATACACTAAAGGTGAACACAAAGTGTGATAGATGCACTAAGGTGAACAAAGTATGATAGATACACTAAAGGTGAACACAAAGTGTGATAGATGCACTAAGTGAACAGGTGTGATGGATACACAAAAGGTGAACACAAAGTGTGATAGATGCACTAAGTGAACAAGGTATGATAGATACACTAAAGGTGAACACAAAGTGTGATAGATGCACTAAGTGAACAAGTGTGATGGATACACAAAAGATAATGAAGTGAATATGTGCATGATAGATACACAAAATGAGGATGTGTGTGATAGATACAGAAAATGAGAATATGTGTGATAGATACAGAAAATGAGAATGTGTGTGATAGATACAGAAAATGAGAATGTGTGTGATAGATACACAAAATGAAAGAAGTGTGATTGACACACTAAGTGAAGAGAGTGTGATTGATGCACTAAATAAATGAAGTGTGATTGATACACTAAGCGAATGAAGAAAGTGTGATAGATACACTAAGGGTGAATGAGGTGTGATTAATACACTAAATAAATGAAGTGTGATTGATACACTAACTGAATGAAGTGTGATTGATACACTAAATAAATGATCTCAAACGGAACTTCTTTGAATGAACCGTACATATAATATCGTGCATGAATGAGAAAGAAACTTGATGGGTACAATGCAATACAATGCATGATGTTTAAGGAATGCAATAAACAAACCTAGCGGCGCTTTAGAAAGCACCTCATGGGGTGAGTGGCGACGAACCGCTCTGCTATGACGGGGGTTTCCCCTTGTGCTCTTCGAACACTTACCTTCAACTGATAGTACAAAGGCTCTGAAATGCTAACAAGGGTTCTTCACGTAGAACACTTTGGATGCTGCCCTTCTTCCTGATCATATTCACAACTTTCCCTATTCTCTAACGGGGTGACAGACTAGGTTGGTTCAGTATCCAGAATTGAGGTGCATACATGCTATCTCAACCTATGGGGCTTCCATACAGATTTCAAGCCAAGGACACGCCTTTGGGTATTTAAACCAGACTTTAGTCTCGGAAATCCCGAACCTTTGCGTTCTAGGCAACAGCCATTTGAACTCTAGTTTCCACCGTCGCAGTTGGTCTCCTAGGAACTCATTACGAACACAGCTGAGATGCCTCTGGCAGGGAATGATACTCAGGGAGAGCACTTCCGATCACCATTCTGGCTTGAAACAGACTTGATCTTGAGCTTGAGGTAGAGGCACACTCATACTTCGGAGCATTGGCAAGACCTGAAGAGGTACACATGGAATGCAATCTCGGAACTTACTAAAGTTGAAAAAAACTCAGATACCCGACATTTTCTCTCTTTTCTTTTGCTTTGCAGTTTGGAACCTATATAGCTTCAGATAGGTCCTAGTTTTACTGTTCCCACATGACCTAGGTTGAACCCTGCGATTTTACGAAAGAACGAATCTTATTTTGCACAGATGTGGAGAACGGCACGGCACTCGGAGCACAAAACGATTTTATTTTTGAAATTGAGAGATGAGTTCTTGACCGGGTTATTGAGCCTACGGCTGAACACAGCGCACTATGACTCAACAACGGAAAACAAAAGGTAAACAACCTAAACACATCGAGTAACACTTGAAACGACTCAAAACAAGACTCGAGATAAAACAAAAAGACACGACACTCAGACGTGCACAGGGAGCCTATTTCTCTAGGTATTGTTTCCCACCCTTTCTCATTTGTGATTCTCACATCACTTAGCCCTCAGGCTCTTTTTTTTCTCTGAAAAAGCCCTTTTCCTCACTTTTTCTCTTAGCGCACGTCTCTCTATTCTTCAATCTCTCATTTTTTATCCCTCCCCTGGGTGGTTGATGGATAAACAAGAAGTTGCGAGTTAATGCCCAACGTTATCAGCTCGCGGCTATTTCCTTCAGTGACATTTAGTCGATGCCCCAGATGAAGGAGTGGAGTATCTTAATCCATTCCAATTCATGCTTCGCACTCGGCTTGATACCTCGCTACTTGGAGGATGACAGAGCTTTCAGCCCTTTGTTGTTAACTTCAGTTGTGCCCTTCTTGGCGAATAGGGTACCCTTTCTGGCAAGTATGGTGCCCTTTTTGGCAAATGCATTGACAATGGGGGGAAAGACAGGAAGCCTGACTCAACTGTGCCCCTAGTTCATCATTTTTGCCATTTTTGTTTGGTTTTCTACTAAAACAATTTTGACCAAAATGAGAGTTAGATTAACTTGCTTGTTCAATTTTCTGATTTAAAATCATGCAAGTTAGTCTATGAGCACTGAAAATTTTCCGTTTTTTTTTTAGGTCCAAGAAATGGTCCAGTTTTAGAAGAATGGAATAATTTTCGAGAGAATTAGTCAACCTCAGTAAAAATTCTTAGAAACTATTTTTGCAAACGGCCATTGCTCGACAAGCACGGAACCTACTCTTGAGATACACAACCTCAAATCCAAAACAATGGAAAACTGCCCCTTTGTCTGAAGGATACCGCATGTCAACAGAAAGTTGCCCCTTGTTTGGATA
Source organism: Camellia lanceoleosa (assembly GCA_025200525.1). Classification (NCBI taxonomy): domain Eukaryota; kingdom Viridiplantae; phylum Streptophyta; class Magnoliopsida; order Ericales; family Theaceae; genus Camellia; species Camellia lanceoleosa. The sequence continues at coordinate 6,043,097 of CM045766.1, read as the reverse complement.
GCACCGCAGTGCATTGTAATCAGTCCTCTGAGTGACGATCATAACCGAACTCTCGGATACAGAGAAGGCAAAGATGAACAAAACCAATACATTGACACAATCAAATTCGAAGTGTTTTACAGCTGGACTTCAGAATGAAGTTGCCTACGTATCCCAAAGATGGGAATCAAGCCTTACATAGTTCAGGGTTAAGGTACACTCAGGTATTAACCTCTCCTTTTGCGCTCTAACTTTTGCCAAGGCCGCCCTTCTGGGTTTTCAACCTTGCGAGCTATGTTTTTCTTTTCTTTTCAATTCTTTTCATTTCTTTCTTCTTTTCTCTTTTTCATCTTTTCCTTTCATTTTCTTCATTTTTCTTTTTCTTTTTTTTTTCATTCTTTGCATTTTTCTTTTTTTTTTGTGCTTTTTCTTCTTTTTCTTGCTCTAACTTTTGCCTGGGTCGCCCGTTCGGGTTTTCGGCCCAGCAAGCTTCTCAAGGGTAAAAGTGTAGCTTTGTCCATGTCAAATGGTCTTGAGATCCTGAAGTCATCTAAATCCAGGAGAATGGTTGATGTTCGCTGACGATGCAGGAGTCCATCCAATGGGGGGGCTGAATTTGCTCCTAGTGTTGTGGATAGGAACTCAGTTATCCTTCAGCAATACTTTCTTCTTTCCTCCCTTCTGGGATTTGGCATTCTTGCCGATCTTCGTCTTTGACTCTTCGAGCACATCTGACATTTTTGCCCCTAGTTCGAGGGGTGCTCCTGATCTAGCTTCACAAGCTTCTTGATTTGACTTTTCTTACCCCTAGTTCGCGGGCTGCTTCAAATCTAGCCACACAGGCCTCACATCATGATTGGCCTTGGAACATTCTGAATCCAAGTTCAAGGTTTGAAATCAAGAGGGGTCGAGTCTCGAGGCTGAGAGCGATCCTAAGCTACACAATCTCAAGAGCGATTCCGCACAGGTCTTCACAAGACGGCGCAAAACATTTTTTGAAATTTTTTAAGAAAACGACTAGTCATTCACGCTGAAGACAATGCGAAACCAATCTGGATCAAGCCAGGATCCTTCTCAGTACTCACGTTAACAAGCATGATTTCATTCATTAAGGGCATAGCATGCCTCTCTTTCTCTCAATTGATCAAATTTTTTGCAAATCCCGAGGAATCCCTTCCTCTTTATTTTCATCACAATGTTCAAAAAGTTTTGAAAAAACTCTAGTCAATGCAATGATTTCAAAGCACAAAAAAGACACAGTTCTGGTCAAATACTGCCATTTTATTCAGAACTTCTGGCACAACTGGTACAAGGCAAAAGCAAACACAAGAGTGTGAAAATCACTGCTGTTTCATTCAAAATCTGTTGGCACAACTGGCTCCAAGGCAGAAACAGACTCAAAAGAAAACGAAAAGACAAACACAAAACAAGCAAGTGATGTCCGAGGTAACACCCTCGAAATCACCCAACTCTAACAAAACAGGACTGACTCGATACAACATGACAGACCCAACTGACTCAGTATGAAAAGACTGACTCTATACAACGGGACAGACTCTAAATGACATAACAAAACTGACTCAATACCCGAGTCAGAAAGTACAAAAACCAGCTTTCACAAATGCTCAAAACAGTGCGTGTCATACGCCACATCTGGAGTAAACTGAGTGCCGCCCGTAGGTGGTTCATCCCCTGATTACATATTCGTACTATCCCCCAAGTTCACCGATCCAATGGCGATAGACTTTGCTGAGCTGGTGCAGTGATGACCTTGTTGTCAAACAGATCTTGTACATCATGGCGAAGACGAAAGCAACTGTCAGTGTCATGACCGGTTTGTTGATGGTAGGCACAGTATTTAGTCTGGTCATGCTTTGGACGGATAGAATCGAGTAGAGGCTGTTGTTCGAACGGTTTCAGATATCCTTTCCGGAGTAAGACCTCTAGAGCCTTTGACAAAGGCATATAAAGTGGGGTAAAAACCCTCTTAACTCGAGGTGGATATTTGGTTTTTTGTGAGCTACTTCCGGACGCACCGGTGAATGGGGTAGCTGTTCTTGATGCGGCGGTGGTGACCATACCTACTTCAGAAGATCTTGCAGCCGCATCACCACTGTGGTTGCATTCGAACTACGGAAAAATGCCCTCTAGGGCTGCTCCTTTTCCTGGTCAATAAGGCCCTGCTTCATAGCGTCCTCGATCTGTACCCCCATCTCATGCAAATCTGAAAAGGTGGGGAAGGGGAGAACGATCATCTTTTGCATGAGTTTGGGCTGGAGATTGTGCACAATTATCCGAATCTGATCTTTGTCAGTGGGCCTAGTGGTCATCATTGAGGCCTTAGCCCTCCATCGGGTTACGAACTTAGAAAAGCTCTCCTTAGGCTCCTACCTAATCGTCTCGAGATCATGGGTTGTAATCTCGATTTGTGTATTATAGGAGTACTGAGCGACAAAAGCCTCGGCCATCTTATCCCAATTCCTCTTAACATCGTCTTCTAATTTTGCATACCAGATGGCCGCTACACTCGGCAAGGTCTAGCCGAATAAAGAAAGCTTCTATACTTTGGTGAGTCCCATTGGCCTTTGTATGTCTGAAAACAACCGTAAATGCACCATGGGATCCTCAGATCCGTCAAAGCGGTCAATATGTGGCACCTTAAATCGGTCTGGCAGCGTCACGGCTGTGTCGGTGTACCCATCTTCGATATTTGGGATGGACTTGACGCCCTGAGATTTCTTGAACAGCTTTTCAAGCTTGCTCACTTTTAATGCTGTAGGGTCCACCTCAAACTCGAAGGGAGAATCCGGTAGGTTGGTAGGTGTTTTGGATAGCTGGGGTAAGATTTGGGGCGGAGCCGGCCCCGTTGGAATGTTCGTACCTTCCTGGACATTTGGTGTTTCTCCGGGTATCGGAACCCTTGGTGGGGGAGGAGCTTGATGCGAAGCAGAGGCTCCGTTTTGCTATTGCAGCCTGGTGATTAGCTCTACCTGCTGGGCCATGATCGCAGCCTGCTGTTTGGAAAATTCCGCTTGGCGAACAACGTCTTGTTGCATGATTTTCATACTTTCTTGGAGTTGACGCATCATTTCCTCCATTCTTGCCATAGAGTGCTGGTTTATCTGGACAACCGGTATATCTATCCCTATAGTAGAAACTGAGACCTTAGCCTAACTGTTCACTGGTGTGGTGGATAAGGGCTATTGATCTGGTAACTGTTGAACTGGTGATTTGTGCTTGACTAGCCTTTTTACCCTGCCTCTGGCAAAGGAACACTGACTGCCCTTGAACTGAATCTCTGACCTGACAAAGTCTATTAGCACAAGTCCGATAAACCTCGGGGGATATTGGAGCCTTTTGAAGCTATGGTTCCAGGACTACCTAGCAAAAGAGAAAACAGAGAGCATCTCAGCCTGATTTCCCTAGGACGGACATGAGCATAGAATGATCAGATCTTTCTTGAATCTGCCTCAAATTCTCACCAGAACCGATACCCTCAAGGAAAACTGATTCCCCAAATACTGATGCTGATGCCCACAGGCCTGATACCCAGATTTGCAAACTGATACATGCATTCCTGTAGAGACACACTCTAAGAGCACATAGCAAGCAAATGAGAGCCAAAACACCCCTATGGAGGGTAGGGTTTCCCTGTTCTAGTTTCGTCAAGAACTAGGGTTTCACTACGCACACAGCGGCTTCAAACAACCTATGATTGGGTAAGCAACCTATCCTAGTTTAGAATGGTCACTATGGATTCCGAATATGCACTAGGTTGAATGGTCAAAAAGGGTGCCCCGGTAACAATCGGGGTTTGTGTTCCCATCATGGCAGAGCCCGTAACCGGTCAGCCTTATGGCACGCTTCTCAAAGCGAGCCTCTGGCAAACTGTTCAGGAATAGCAGATGGCAAACATACTGTCCTAGGTGCACCAATGCAAATGCAATGCAAAGAAACACATAAGTGTAGTCAAAACAAGATATCATGAGTTCGAGTCAAGTTCTCTAAATCTCCAGTGGAGTCGCCAGAAACTGTAAACGTCCCCGAATGTCTCGAGAAAATCCCGTTTTGTTCATTGGGCTCACTACAGTTTGAACTCGATGTCACGGTTCGTAATCTGATCTCACAATGTGCGATTGGAGATTGATAAATCACCAAAGAGTCCAAATCCGGCAAATCGTTTTGGAAAACTGATTTTTAAGAAAGAAGTACCAAACATGGACTGCTTTGCCAAATACAGAGTCACCACCTAAATATTTTATTTTGGGGGAATTTAGGAAACCCTGACTCATGCCTAAGGCCATGTGTCCGTCATTACCAAAGTTGCCTTGGCTTGGGAACTTGGGTACGATTGGGGAAGGTTAGCTATGAGCACCCCTGCTCGCCCGATCAAAGATCGGCCACTACTAAATATGATATCTTGTTTTTTGAAAACACATGCGTTCTTATTCCGGTTAATTAGCTAATCTTTACTACGTGATGCGCACAGCAAAACAAGAATAGACTAGATCGCCTAATTTGGGACAAAACATTGCATATCCGTTTGTTTGGAAATGGTTTGAAGTTTGCTACTCGCAAGTAGGCTAAAACACGGATTCTAATGAATTGTTCCAATTCAAGCAATCAAACCTTCACCCACAGGCATTAAGGCAGTTATATCACATAAGCAATTAACCTCATGGCAAGCATGCTGTCATGTTAACATTCACATACATGCAAGATGCTAAAGTATAAACACTCACAGTGTACTCCGAGCCAAAACAAGAAACTAGTTAGTAATCATGCATGATCCTAGTTAATGTTAGCAATGGCTAATGCAACGCATGCAAAATGCAACTAAGATAGGCTCGGCTACCCTAAGAATGGCATGTGAAATGCGACAACTCGATACACGTATTAAAGCTGGAATTGAAATACTATGCAATTAGTATGATGCGCCGAGCCCGGTGCGTGCAATACGAATGAATGTATGCAAACATGCTATCATAAGTATGCTAATTGAAACGTGCCCTAAGACTAACCATTGAAAGCAGGTAAGTAAAAGGGATAAAGACGTGGGGTTGGAAAACATGCATCACACACACGCACGCTTATTACAAAATTCACCCTTTCTTGAAGGGGCCAAAAGTATAATACAAATCAAATAAATAATTAACTACTCTAGCTAATTAAATATTACAAAACCTTAATTAATTAACAAATTAATTAAGCTATTAAAGCAGTAAAGCAGCCTCGGGAAGAGGGTCAAATGCATGCATGCTCGATTTGCCTCACTCGGAAACCCGTTGCCATGCCACACGTTGCCTCTATTTGCACTGTTCTGCACCTCTGAGAACTGTGAAAATCCTTGAGATGCCTCTGAATTACTCCCTAAGCATTGTGGGATGTCACCGGCCAAAAGATAGGACCACCGGCCATTAGGAAATGGTCACCGACCAAAAGTGGGGCCATCGGCTGGACTTTGGTAGCCAAAAAATGACTGAAATAAACATATAAACATATAAAAAGTCACCAAAAAGTGACTGAAATTGGCCTCCAAATGATATAAACATATGCTCCTTTGATAGGCCAAATATGCTAGTAAACAAGACAACAAAGGAGAGGGGATGGCCCTCTCCTTCTGAGGACCTCAAAACACCATCCCCACCACTGAAATCCAGAGGGATTTCAGTGGTGAGAAGGCCAATACAAGGTGGTCCCGAAGCTCACAAAAAAGGCACAAAAATGAGGCCAAACAAGGCCTAAGAGGGGGTAAACAAACCCAAATACAAAAGTGATCTTAAACAAAGATTAAAAGCATGAAAAAAAAGAAATTTTATCAGTTATACAATAAGCTCAACATAGCATGCAAGATAGGCTAAAATCTTGTGCAAAAATGGTGAATAAAGAGGGAAAAGGAGTTACCCTTGTAGCTCAGCAAAACCAGCAGGTTCTTGGACCAAAAACCAGCTCTTTAACCTCTGAAAATACCCTCCAAGAACCTTAGATGAATGGTGGAGGTGTGTGGTTGTGAGGTGGTGTGCAAAGGGGCTAAGAATCTCACTCTTTTGAACCCAAAATATAGAGATATAGAGAGATATATCTCTTGTGCCTTGGACCAATTTTTCAACCTCTGTAAAGGAGAGGGAGGCCCTCTCTTATAGAGAAACAAGAGGGTTCAAGCTTCTTGAAGAAGCTAGAGCAAAGGTTCAAGCTTCTAGGAGAAGCTAGAGCAAAAGGTTCAAACTTCTTGGAGAAGCTAGAGCAAAGGTTCAAAAGGTTCAAGCTTTCTCAAGAAGCTAAAACAAAGGTTCAAAAGGTTCAAGCTTCCTCAAGAAGCTAAAACAAAGGTTCAAAATCCTCCATACACGTGTATGGAGGATAGGGCCTGTGCCAGCTGGCACAAAATATCTGCATAAAGTAGATGAACAGGGTTCGGCCAGCAAAAAATGGCCGATCGACCAACACCGTGGCCGGCCGACTAAATAAAGTGGCGATCGGCTAATAGACTTGGCCAGTGGCAAGAAAGCAAGGCTGGTGGCCTTAGGCCATGGCCAATGGGTTAAGGGGGGTGGCCAACAAGCTACTTCCTACCCTCAGGTGCAAAAACCACAAGTCCTTGGTCCAGCCAAGCACAAAACAGTCAAGTTGAGAAATCCTAAGGCGCGCAACCGAGACCTCCTGGAACTCAAAACGAACACAAACATGGATGATCATCGGGTGTTCAAACGATGACGTCCAAGTCTTGAGGACGGTAAAAAATGGGGTGTCTACAGAGTCATGCAAAGCAGGGTACGGTTGAGCGCAGATTTGGCCGCTCGAGCCACTGTGCTATTTCTACAAAACTTCTAGGAGCTACAATTTCACGCTCGAGCGAGGCTTTTCTCACTCAAGCGGATAGGTCAAATTTTGGGTTTTCCAGAATTCTGTTTGAAGCTCAAACTTGATATTCAAAGGTCTAAAGATCATGTTTATGGTACAAAAACATGGGAACACATTACAGAACATGAGAACATAAGCAATATGAGACCAACTGTTCAATATCATGGTCCATTTCCAAGATCATTCCCAATTCCCCTCATCAATTTCAAAACTCATGCATTCAACCTCATACAAACTTTATATCTTCATCAATCATGCATGCATGTTAATTTTTTACGCTAATTTTGTATGCATGTATGACTTGATGCTATATTCTTCATGTTTCAACAATCATCTACTAAATACAAACATGAGTCTTTAGAATTAAGTTTCACACCATGACAATTCTTACATGCATGTGTAATTTGACTTCAAATTCATCATGTATAGCTTAATTCTTGTTTTTTTATTACTAATTCTCTTTTGAATTCATATCATCACAATTCAAACTCATGAATCAAAAGTTAGGTACCTACCTAGAGGCTCCAATCCCCCAAAATTCAGTCAATTCCTTGAGTCTAGCTTTCAATTCCCAAGCCTTGAGCCAGAATTCACAATCTTGCCTCTATTTCTCTCTAGAACTGTCCTTCTCCCTCTCTCTAGAGTGTATACCAGATTTTGAGCTCAAAAATGGTGAGCTTACGTGTAAATAGGCCATATATATACACTTTCTTAATCAACTTGTATTAAGTCTAATTAAATGAGCTTAAATTAATCAATTTAGTCTAATTATTTTGATCCGAATCAATTTTTTAATCAAATTTCACCGTAGGCTCTAAAAATCATGCCAAGCACAAAAATACCGTCAATTTCACTTTCTGACGCCTCTATGGCCTTCAATTTAAATTCTATAGTAGAAAATCAATCAGATTTTCCTACGGTGAACAAATAAGAATTCAAACACACACATAATCATATAAGTAGCACTCAAAATCATATTAAGCACATAACCACAGTCATAATTAAGATTAATTAACATAACATAGGACAGAGTTATCACATGGCCGGCCGACCAAGTACTTGTATGGCCGTCCACAAAAAGTGGTCGGCCATCCACAAAAAACTACTCTCAGGCCCGACTTTAAACGGGCATATCTCCCTCATCCGGACTCGGTTTCAGGTGATTCTTGAGTCTAAATTGAAGCCCCGGTAGCCTAATTTCCAATAGAGGTGGCCTTATATCCAAATTCTAAGTGTGCAAAGAAATAGACCTAATTTAGTGAAGGCTACTCATTTCTTTCTTAACGGATTAATGCCCAACCTCTTCCGAAACTAGTTTTCTTCCCTCCCCTTCTATTTCCTTCAACTCCAAACTTCAAATGTTTCTATGATGTTCCGAGGCTTACATTTCATTTAAAATATTCCACTTTGTCCTTACTTGGTTTACTGAAAAGTGCAATATTTTAAACGAAATGTGAGCCTCGAAACATCATAGAAACATTTGAAAAATATTTTCAAAAAAGAGGGTTTTAAGGTCTAAAATAGTTAAAATAGTTTTGGTCAAAAAAGGGGTGTAAGGTTAGGATTAGAAGCTCAAAAATTGAAGCCTTTTGACAAAGAACTTGAACAATTATATAGTGTCACTTTCATCATCGAGTGATCAACCTGAGACACCCAAGTCTTAAGGTCGATCAAAAATGGGGTGTCTACAAAGGCTTGGTAATGTGGCTTACAAATTAGCCCTACCACCTACTTTAGCTATAATTCACAATTTGTTCCATGTATCTTTATTGCAGAAGTGTGTGCAAGACCCTTTCCAAGTAGTATCACCAGAGGTGTTAATAGGAAATTAGGTTATAATATAGTAGACCTAGGTTATAATCATAAAAATGTGTGGAAGAATTTCCAAGATAGCAGCAGCCAAGAGAGAGAGAGAGAGAGAGAGACGACGGGAGAAAGAGGAAAGGGGAGAAAAAAATGGTTAGGGTTTTATTTGGTGATTTCATTAATTCTCCAAGTATTTCTTTGATCTTCAAAAAATAATTGTGAGTTCAAAACTCACTTTCCTTGACTTATGTTTATTTCGTTGTTTTATTTATTTATTTGATGTTGGTTTGATATTGTACTTGCATGCAGATAATGGATTGATTTCAACTATTTTGGTTAGTTGTGTATTGTAGACACCTCATTTTCGACCATCCTCAAGACTTGGACGTCACCGCTGGAGCACTTGGTGATTACCCATGTTCGTGTTTCGTTTTGAGTTCATGGAGGTCTCAGCTACGCGCCTTGCCTCAAAATCTCTCAACTCGACTATTCTGTGTTTGGTTTTGCACCAAACACTTGTGTTTCTGAGGGTAGAGAGTAGTTTGTTAGCTACCCCTGACACCAGCCATGGCTTGAGGCCACCGGCCGTGTTTTGAGGCTACCAGCCATTGGTGAAATATACCATTGGCCGATCGGCATTTGGTGTGGTCGGCCGACCATATGTTTGGCTGATGGCCTCCTTTTCTAGCCGGTACCACCTTTTTGCCTTTTTCAGGCATGGTGCATACGAGCTGTGCCAGCTGGAATGCACAAGACCTGCCCCCGTGCATATATGTGGCTGTTTTGCACCTTTGACCTTTTTTTTGCACCCTTTGCTCAAAGCTTCTTGAGGAAGCTTTGACCCCTTGTCTTGGCTTCCTCAAGAAGCTTGCACCTTTGGGATAGCTTCCATTGGAAGCTTGGTCCTTTTGACCTTTTTGCAATAGCTTCTCTAAGAAGCTTGGAGCCTTTCCTTTGTCTATATAAGAGACCGCCCCCCCTCCTTTGTGTTGGTTCAGCAAAATTAGATCTAAAGCATATATATTATGATATATACACTTTCTCTCTCTATATCTCCCTCTCTCTCTCTCTCTCTTCATTGTGTGTGTGTTTAAGGGCCAAAAGGTTGATTTCTTCTTAGTTTTGCACTAAAACACACACTACTACACCATACTTCGACTTTGGGAGGCATTGAGGGTTTGTTCTTGAGGTTTTGGACTGATTTTGATCAGAGGGGGAGGGCTGCATTTGCTGTTCTTCAAAGGTTCTTCAAGGGTAACACTCTTACTTTAGATTTCCCAATCTTGCACTAGACTTTTGCCTATCTTGCTTACTGTTTTAGACTTTGTGTATAACTGAAAAAAGTCTTGTATTTTCATTCTTGAGATACTTCATTAAGGTTGTTTTGGTGTTGGGGGTCAACCTTCCTCTCTTAGGCCTTGTTTGGCCCTTTTGGTGCTCTTTTTGTTAAGCTTTGGTTACCTTTGTGTGTTGACCTTCTCACCACTGAAATCCAGTGGATTTTTAGTGGTGAAGAAGGAGTTTTGAAGTCTTGCATAGGGGAGGGACACCCCTCTCCCTTAGTCTCTCATTTTTGCATGGTTTTGGCTCTTAAAGGTAGCATGTATGATTGGTTGTCTTTGGCCTCATTTCAGATGTTTTTGGATGTTATTTGGATGCCTCTGTTTTGGGTCGGATTTGTGGCCCCTTGTATGCATAGTATACTTGCCTTGCATTCCTCCATTTTGCCTAGAAATATGCCATGCATTTAGGCCATGATTCTTGCATATTATAGCTTAACTTCATGAAGGTTTTAGCATTATTTTTCCATGTTCAAGGACTGTTGGGTGCTATTTTAGCCATATTTGCCATGTTTAGGATAGCCTCCTTGCATTTTGGCTTGTGAGCCTTGAGTATGTGGGTCTCTAGCATGCTTAGCCTAGCTTATTCTCATGATTTGGGATCATTAGGGACCATGTTTCAGTCCATAAACCATGCTTGTATGCTTGCATTCATCACTACTTTCATTCTTTGAAGAGTTGTTTTGTTATGCCTTGAAATGAGCATTGTGCATGCTTAAGTGTTTAAGCACTTTGGGGCTATCATATCAGTGGTTTTTGGGGGCTCATTTTGCATGTTGAAACTTTACTTTGTATTGAAAAGTGCATGCCATGAGTGGTTGGGGTGGTTGTAGTAGGATACTCTCTTTGATGGCCTTGAATGCTCTCTCTTTTGTATCTATTCCCTAGCATGTTTTGGTGTCATCTTTTGCATGCATTTTAGAGTTTAACATGAGTGTTTGATATCCATGTATCTCACCTTTGAGTGCTCTTGAGAATAGCCTTCCATGCTTTAGCTTTAGGCTCTTTGGTTTGCTTGTTTGTTATGCATGTTGTGCATCACTTTTGACATTTTTGGCCACTGTTTTAGGGTGTGGCTGAGGCCTCCCATTTCAGTCTAAGTCCACTCTTGTATATGGTTGCATACTTGATTTGTTGCCTTTAGTTTCATGCTTGCATTACGCCATGTTTGCATTACATGTTAGGTTGCATTGCATTGCATCTCGCATGCTTAATACATTACATTTGCATGCTTAGGTTATCTTGCATTTGGTATGCCTTGTAATTTAGTCTCATGCTGCACAATTGAGCCACATTGCATGCATGCATTGCATGGCTTGGTTTGGGGTGTCAAACCAAGCATGAGGATTGAGAAGTGTCCATACTTAAAGTAACGAAACACATCTCAATCCTCGGTCGCCGATGCCTTTGATCTCAACATGATAGGGTGTTAGCTTTCATTTGATCGTTGCATGCATTTTACATTAAATGGCAAACTTGGCTTCTTAGGTCGTTGTACATAATTGATTGCCCGAGGGTCGAGGGCCATGCTCTCTTGAGACTATTGCATGATAGGAAGTGTGGCCACGCCCACATTTGCTTGAAAATTCCATGCCATACACTGCTTGCCCTTTACTGCTGTCAACTGCAGGATTCTGCACGAAGTAATGGCCGACCGGCCACTTACAGTGCCGACCGACCATCTGTGGCTGGTCGGTGGTCCAACATTTGGCCGACAAGAACATTCCCATGGCCGGTGGAGTTGAAATGTGGCTGTAGGCACGCCCGTGGGCCTCGTGCTACAGTTCGGACTCAATTTGTCTCACGGTTCTTAATCTGAACCAAAGAGTTCAAATTCGGCAAATCATTTTTTGAAAACAAATTTTTTGTAAAGAAGTGCCAAACATGGACTGCTTTGCCAGATACAGAGTCGCCACCTAAATATTTTTTAATGGGGGAATTTAGGAAACCCTGACTCGGTGCCAAAGGCCACGTGTCCATCATCACCAAAGTTGCCTCGGCTCGGGAGCTTGGGTACGGTTGGGGAAGGTCAGCTACGAGCACCCCCTCTCGCCCGATCCGAAGATCGGCCTCTACTAACCGTGATGTCTTGTTTTGAAAACTTTATGTGTTCTGGTTCCGGTTATTAGCCTAGAATTACTATGGTATGCGCACAGCAAACAAGTATAGACTAGATCGCCCAATTTGGAAACAAGCATTGCATATCCGTTTATTTGGAAAGCGTTATGGAATTTGCTACTCGCAAGTAGGCTAAAATACGGATTTCAAGGAGTTGTTCCAACTCAAACAATCCAACCTTCACCCATAGGCATTCAAGCAGTTATATCACATAAGCAACTAGCCTCATGGTAAGCATGCTGTCATAGTAGCATTCACACGCATGCGGTATGCTAAAGCATAAAATACTTACATCGTACTCCGTGCCAAAACAAGAACATGTTAGCAATCAATGCATGATCCAAGTCCATGTTAAGTGCCTAATGCATCGCATACAGAATGTCACTAGAATAGGCTCGGCTAATCTAAGGATGACATGTGAAATGTACAAGTAGCATGTATTCAAATTTGTTTTGAAATATAATGCGATTAGCATGATGCGCTGAGCCCAGTGCATGCAATACTGATGAATGATGCACACATGCATAGCATAGGATATGCTAAAGTAAACATGCCCTAATACTAACCATCAAATCAGGTAAGTAAAAGGGAGAAAGAAGTGGGGGTTGGAAGACATACACACACTCACCCACACTTATTACAAATTTACCCTTGCTCGGAGAGACCGAAAGAATAATACAATTTAACTAACTAACAAGATAATTAAATATTACAGACCATCTAAATTAATTAAGCAAATTAATTAATCTAAGAAAGCAATAAACAACAGCCTCGGGGAGAGGGCTCGATGTATGCGCACTCGGTTCCGCCCGGAAATCCACTGTCATGCCCAAGATGCCTCTGTTTTCCCTGCTCTGCTCCTCTGATGACTGCCAAAGTCTTAGGGTTTTCTCGCTAGATGCTGGGAAACACCATCGGCTGACGGAGAACACCACCGGCCATTTAGAATGGTAACCAGCCATGAATTTGATTCATCGGCCAAAAATGTTGGCCGGTCGGCACTAGGGATGGCCGGCCAGACAAAAGTTCCTGCAAAATCTGGTCTGACAACAGCAGAGGGCAACACTTGGCATGGCAATGCATTTCAAGCAATGTATGCACCAATCATATCCCTTGTCATGTTTGTGACTCAAAGGGACATGAGCCTCGATTCTCGGACCACCAATTACGCATTTCCATGCATGATGGCCCAAAGAATCAAATATGCAACTTCAATTTCAAATGAAATGCAAACCAAATAAACACACAAGGAGGCCCAACCTCTATCATACTCATTTCAAGAGGTCTAGCATGCATGCTTATGCAATGCAATCCTAAGCATGTTGGCTAGCATGCAACATGGAAATGCAAAGAAGCATACAAAACATGCAGGGCATGAGACAATGCAACCAACAAGCATGCAAGGTACAATGTAGGTGTTTGAGCATGCAAGCAAGCATGTGACCTCATTCAATCATGCAAGTTCAAACATGCAACAATTCACCAATATGCTGCAACATACAAGGAGCATATGCAACAAGCAGAGAGATGGACTTAAACATGATTTAGGCAGCCCTAACTAGGCCTAAAACAGTGGCCAAAGGCTCAAGAAATGGGACCAAACACACATGCAAGAATGCATATGTTAATGAGCCAACACTTAAGCAAACAAAGGCAACTTTCAAGCACACTTAAAAGAGGTTAAGCATGGACTAATGATATGCAATATAAGCTCTGAAATCATGTTAAGATGGTGCCAAACCAAGCAAACAAGATAGGCTAATCATGCAACAATGGTCCAAAACTTAAGGCTAACAGGCCAAAATGCAAAAAAAAACTATACAATGAGAGCCTTGGTCGACCAAAATAGCCAAGGACAGAGTTTAAACATGGCAAAACAAGTACAAAAGCTTCACAAAGCTAAGCCTAATACATGCTTGAATAAGGGTTAAAACCTAGATGCATGTTAAGGCAACAAAATAGCATTACAAGGCATGTATGCAAAGGAAGCATGGTGTACCAAAACCAACATACAACAATGCTATATTATGACATAATAAGCATAAAAATCAGCTAAGGCATGGCCAACACACACTTGAATATGGTGCTCCCTCAAGAGGCAAAAATGGTACTTTTCAAGGACAACAAGGAAAGGGGGTGGCCCTCTCCTCCTTAGGACCTCAAGGCACCATCCTCACCTCTGAAATCCCTCAAGATTTTAGTGGTGAGGAGGCCCAAACACTATGGTCCCGGAGCTTACACAAAATAGCACAAAATGGAGCCTTACAAGGCTCAAGAGGGGTCAAACAACCTCAAACCACAAAACACTCTTAAAAAACTATTTAGAGCCCTCAAAAATAGAACTTTTATTTGTTATATGCAAAGCCAAAAAAATAGTTGCAAGGTAGGTAAAAATACAATGCAAAAATGGAGAATAAAGGGACAAGCTTCTTACCCTTGAAGACCCTCTTCAACAATGTAGCTCCAGCAACTTCTTTAGGTTGAAACCAGCTCCAAAACTCTAAAAACAACCCTCAAGGGCCTCAGCTCCAAGAGATGGTGTGATGGTGGGTGTTTGTGAGCAAAAATGAGGCAAAACACACACTAGAGAGAGATATAGAGATAGGATATGAATCAAACCCTAACCCTAGAACTCAAACCCTAAAAATGGCTGTCTAAAATGTCTAACCCTTTAAACAAGAGAGAAGACCTCTCTTTATAGAGCTTTTTGTCTTGTAAAGCTTACAAGACAAGCTTCTAAAGAGAGAGATCCCTCCATACACGTGTATGGAGGGGAGCCAAATGCATGCCAGCTGTGAGAAAATATCTGCAAAAGCAGATGCACAGTAGTCGGCCTGCCAAAGATGCAATTGACCAAAAAAAGATAGCCGGCCGGCCATCTATAATGCCGGGCGGCCCAACATTTGGCCGGTGGCCACAAAACACAGCTGGTGGCCTCAAGCCCTGGCCAGGGATTGGTGGGGATGGTCTACAAGCCCTACCCTACCTCTCAAAGGCAAAACACAAGTGTTTCGTGCAAAACCATACACAAAATAGTCGAGTCGAGAGATCCTGAGGCGAAGCGCGTTGCCAAGGCTTCCGAGAACTCAAGATGAACACAAACAAGGGTGATCACTGAGTGTTCAATCCGTGACGTCCAAGTCTTGAGGACGTTCAAAAATGGGGTGTCTACAGTTGCCCCTCTTTGATAGAACTCGAAAGTCATAACAATGACAGGAGTAAATGTCAAAGCCCAGAGACGACCCATTTTTGACAAGGCCGAAGACTTAGACAAACATGCAAGGCAAACAAGATATGCGCCCGAAGGCAGGGGCAAAATGCAAGAGAATGCACAAAGCTAAGCATAACTTATAATCATGCAAAGAAAGCTGTAACGAAGCACACATGCGACAGTTTTAAGCTAGCATACACCAAACTACACTTCGATGCAGAAAGGATGTAAGAGAATTATGCAATTCTCGATATGTCTCACGCGGAGAATACAATACCTGTCCGGTTCGTCTGGTTCCACCAGCTGCAAATGAACCTTACATACAATATCGTGCCTGCAAAGAAAACAACTTAACAGGTATGATGTTATTAGCAACGTGCATGACAATGCAATGCAAAAAAAAAAAAAAAAAAATGAATGCAAAATGATATGCAATATATACAAAACTATGTATAAACAATGAAAATGAAAATGCAATGCAACTGAAACAATGCAAACTGCATGCAAAGCAATTGAATCATGATCCAATCATGAGCGGTTCAAAACCACACAAATGTCAAATAGATTGATGGAGGTAACAAGTTTGTCTACCATAGAACGGTCTACTGAACTATGAGTAATGTAGACGGACACAAGAACGAGTATTGGGGGGATGACATAAGTGGGGAAACGACCCGCTGAAGAAAGAACAATGATCCTAATGCCGGATGCAAAAATTACACTACAATGTAATATATGCGATGGATATGCTGGGAAAATGGCAATGGATATGGCACGCGGGCCAAACCAAATCTTGCCTAGGCAAGGCATGTACGCATACGAGCCACGTCTAACATAGAACGGTCTACTGAACTATGCTTTGACACGAGAAGTATGGGCACATACCAGACCAAGCTCAACATGGAAAGGTGCAAGCCATAGGCGGAGGAGGTGATGCAGTGAATGCATGTAATCTACAATGCAATATCTACAAATATATAATGGGATGGAAATGGATACAATGGATATGGCACGCGGGCCAAACCAAATCATGCCTAGGAAAGGCATGTACGCATACAAGCCGCGGCTAACATAGAACGGTCTACTGAACTATGCTTCGACGTGAAAAGTAAGGGCACATACCAGACCAAGTTCAACATGGAAAGGCGCAAGCCATAAATGGAAGTGATGCAATGAATGCATGCAAGCTACAATGCAATATCTACAAATATGCAATGGGATGGAAATGGATACAATGGATATGCATGACAATGCATGTTTACTTTCTACGATGCATGACAATGCAATATTTACCATGTATGCATGACAATGCTCTATTTACAATGAATGCATTACATGTGCATGTGTTTTTTTTTTTTCTGTTTTTGTTTTTGAAAATGCAAATGATGCATGAAATGCATGTTGCATGAAATGCACGACAACGAGGGTCGCTTGAAATGCATGACAATGCATGGACTTTCTAATGCGCAGCAACGCGCGACTTAAGATGCATGAAAATACATGAACTGTGCACAACAATGCACCAAAGGTCTTGCACCTTCCAAGGATTTAAGGTCTCCTAGACCAGGTTACTGGGGAAATGCATGACAATGCATGTGAACTCGAAATGCGCAACAACGCGCGACTTAAGATGCATGACAATGCAACCAAGCGGTTTTAAGGTCTCGCCAGACCAGTGCGTGTTTAGGGTCTCGCCAGACCAGTCTACACGCCAAATGCAATGAGATGCGCAAAACAGCGCAATGCAATGCACCAAACAGTGCAATGAATGCGTGCAACGCACATGGGACAACTTTTGAATCTTGTAAAAGACAAAAGGATACAAAAAGGATACACCTTGCATGACTTCGAGTGCCACGTACAGAAGACATGGTCCAAGGTCAAAACGGAGGCTGGTTGAGCTTTGAAAATGCACTGTTCTTGCACTATCTTGAGTAATGAAGGCCCCAAACTACAGATCTAACCAAAAAAAAGGTTGTGGGAGGCTCACCAGCCGAGAGAAGAGGCCATCGGCTATCCACCGGCCACAGAAAAACGTCACCGGCCAAAAATTTGGCCGGCCGGCCAAAAGTGCCTGGATCGGGGCAGTTTTGACTTTTTGCCTCGGGTGTTTTAAAATAGGGTTCCAAACCCTATTCTTTTCATTCCCTCTAGCCAAAATTCTCTCCTCTCTCTTTCTAGAGCATTTTCCTCTCCTTTATCCCTCGATTTTCTCACGTTTCACGTCCATTTCGTCGTTGGATTCGCGATTATCTTCGCGTTTCGAACATTTTCATCCAATCAAAACTTTGTTTCGGTGCTTCCTTTGCCATTTCCACCTCTTGGGGTTTGTTTCCCCCAAGTTTTTCTTGACTTCCGTACATTTTCCACTTCCTGGCTTTTCCGGTCATTTTTCGCCCTCCTGGGGATTGACTTTTCATTGACTTTTCGCATTCTAACCCTATTTTCATTTTCCCGGCCATTCTCTCACCACTTCTGACATGGCGGACGATCTTCCACAGGGCGGGACTCCCCCGGATCACGAGGTGGACCCTGGGGCCGAGCTCTTGCCTCTGAGCGTCCGCCCGTTCGATCCGGCGACCTACCGGCCGGCTATCCACGTCTTGCCTCCTGATGGACTTCGTCAGTTTAGGAGCTTTGACCGGAGCGTGCCACAGGACCTGCTTCTGCGCGAGCCGGTATCTCATGTATCCTTCGACGCTTCTGAGGTATAGTCTCCCCTCTTTGTTGCTTTCCGCACATTTAACTGCCAGAGTTAATTATTTCTTTAACTGCTTAGGCCGAATACATTGATGCACTGCATATTGTAGTTGACTGTAATCATACTTGCAACTGATATCCGTTTGAAACTGAACACGTGCACACACACTGCACTTGCCCTGCTGTATCTACACTGAACCATGCAAACACACTAACACATTACACATTGTAGTTTTCTGTACGCATACCGACACCCGATATTTGTTTGAACTTGAGAACGTGCACACACGCTATATCTATACTGAACCACCTAAACACGCTGACACATCACACGTTGTAGTTCACTGTGAGCATACCGGCACCCGGTATTTGTTGGAATTCAAAGACGTGCACACACGCCGTATCTGTCACCAATTCTGAATGCACTTCAAAACTGTAGTTTTTATATATTGCTTCGCCACGGTTTGCTTTTGAACAGGGAGATTCCCATACTGTCCGCAGGTATAGGAACGTTGCTGCCAGAGATTGGTACATGGAGCTACCAGACGCCGTTCGTCACATTGTGGACCAAGCCAGCTTTGGCGCATTCTGTAGGGGACTCCCCCGTCACATTGTGATCTTGGCTCGAGAGCTTGGGTACGATCGGGGAAGGTCAGCTATGAGCACCCCCTTTCGCCCGGTCCGAAGACCGGCCTCTACTAACCGTGATATCCGTTTTTGAAAACTTTACATGCTCTTGTTCCAATTATTAACCTAGAATTACTATGTTATGCGACAAAGAAACAAGTATAGACTAGATTGCCTATTGTGGAAATAAACATTGCATATCCGTTTTGTCTTGAAAAACGTGTTAGGTTTTGCTACTCGCAAGTAGGCTAAAATACGGATTTTTAATGAGTTGTTCCAACTCAGGCAATCTAACCTCCACCCACAGGCATTTCAAGCAGTTTATCACATGTAAGCAATTAGCCGCATGGCAAGCATACTGTCATGTTAACATTCACACGCATGCGATATGCTAAAGCGTAAAATACTTACATCGTACTCCGTGCCAAAACAAGAAACTAGTTAGCAAACATGCATGACCTAGTTCATGTTAGAGTGGCTAATGCAACACAGGCAAGGATGCAATCTAGAGTAGGCTCGGCTAACCCTAAACATGGCATATGGAATGCTACAAATAACACGTATTCAATTTAGAATTGAAATACAATGCAGTTTGTATGATGTACCGAGCCCGGTGCATGTAAACAAATGCATGAATGCACACATACATTGCATAAGGTATGCTAATTTAAATGTGCCCTAATCTACCGTCGAAAGCGGGTAAATAAAAGGGATAGAAAGAAGTGGGGGTTGGAAGACATACACCCACTCACGCACACTTATTACATTTTTGCCCTCGCCCAGAGGGACCAAAATAATAATACAGGCCGAATAAATAATTAACTAAACTAGCTAATTAAATATTACAAATCAACTAAATTAATTAAATTAAATAATTAATCTAATTAAGCATTAAATGCCTCGGTAGGGCTAATCGCAATGCCCGGGACTTCGCTTAATTGCACTACCATGCAAGTATGCCTCTGTTTATACTGCCATACTCCTCTGAAAATTGCCAAAGTCCCAGGATTGCTTCTCTGAGTGCAGTGGAACACCATCGGCTAAGGGGAATGGCCACCGGCCAAGGGAAATGACCACCGGCCACAAGTTATGCTATCGGCCAGTCATTCTTTGCCGGTCGGCACTTAACAGTGCCGGTCGGCCAAAAATTGCTGCAGAACCCTTGTACCCTTCTTCAACAAAGATGGAGTGATGGCCTCTTTGGGCTTCAAATCAACCAAAAACAGCAAGAACCAACCTTTGGAACCTCAGAACCAAGAGAAAGGTGGAACACTAGGTGTTTTAGTGCAATAGTAAGGCACAAAACACCTAGATTACAAAGGGAAAGAGAGAGATAGTAAGTGTATCTATTCTAACCCTAAAAAAAAACCAGAGCTCTAACTCTCTAACAATGTCTAAAGCTCTCAAGAAGCCAACCCTTGAGCAAAGGGAAGAGCTTTCCCTCTTATAGGCCAAAAGCTTACAAGCTTAGCCACTAAGCAAGCTCATCCCTCCATACACCTGTATGGAGGGGAAGACAATCGCACACAGCTGTCTGAAAATATCTCAGAAAGCAAGTGCACAGTGTCCGGCCGGCATAAAACGTCATTTTGACAAAATTTAGTGCCGACCGGCACAAAAGAGTGCCGACCGGCACAATAAAGTGCCGATGACAACTCTAGCCAGCCGGTGGCCTCTAGCCCCAGCCGGTGGTGTGTGGGGATGCCTCACAAAGCATTCCCTGCCCTTCCAAGGCAAACACAAGTGTTTGGTGCAAAACCAAACACAAACGGTCGAGTTCGGAGGTCCTGAGGCAAGGCGCGCACAGCCGAGAACTCCGGGAACTCCAAACGAACACGAACATGGATAATCACCGAGTGTCCCAACGGTGACGTCCAAGTCTTGAGGACGGTCAAAAATGGGGTGTCTACAGTTGCCCCTCTTTGACAGAACTCGGAAGTCATAACAATGACGGGAGTGAATGTCAAAGCCCAGAGACGACCCATTTTTGACAAGGCCGAAGACTTGGACAATCATACAAAGCGCAAAATAAGATATGCGCCCGAAGGCAGGGGCAAAATGCAACTGAAAATGCAAGAAGCCGGGCATAACTTATGATCATGCAAAGAAAGCTGTAATGAAGCACACATGCAACAGTTATAAGCTATCATACGCCAATCTACACTACAATGCAGAAAGGATGTAAGAGAATTGTGCAATTCTCGAATGTCTCACTCGGAGGATACAATACCTGTGCGGCTCGTCCGGTTCCACCAGCGGTAAATGAACCGTACATACAATATCGTGCCTGAAAAGAAAGCAAACTTAACAGGTACAATACTGTTAGCAACATGCATGACATATGCAATGCGAATGATGAATGATATGCAATATATACAAAACTATGTATGAATAATGCAAATGAAAATGTAGTGCAATTAAAACTAATGCGAACTACATGCAGGGCAATTGAATCATGATTCAAACTGAAACGGTTCGAAACCACACATATGTCAAATAGATTGATGGAGGTGACAAGTCCGTCTCCCATAGAACGATGTCTGATCTATGAGTACCGACGGACACAAGAACAAGTATTGGGTGGAATGACATAAGTGGGAAACAACCCATTTGGGAGGGAATAATGATCCTAATGGGATGCAATAACTTCACTACAATGTAATGGAAATGGATACAAATGGATATGGCACGGGCGGGCCGTATTTTGCCTAGGAAAGGCATGTACGCATACAAGCCAGATCTAACACGAAGCGTGCCGCTACCCTCAAGGCTCGTACACAAAAGCTCGACAACTGTGTTTCAACACGAAAAATATGAGCACATACCAGACCAAGCTCAACAAGGAAAGGTGCAAGCCATAGATGGAGGTGATGCAATGGATGCATGCAAGCTACAATGCAATGGATATGGATACAATGGATATGGCACGCGGGCCAAACCGTATTTTGCCTAGGAAAGGCATGTACGCATACAAGCCGTATCTAACACAGAAGCGGTGCCGCTACCCTCAAGGCTCGGACACAAAAGCTCGACAACTGTGTTTCAACACGAAAAGTGTGGGCACATACCAGACCAAGCTCAACAAGGAAAGGTGCAAGCCATAGATGGAGGTGATGCAATGGATGCATGCAAGCTACAATGCAATGGACTAGGATACAATGGATATGGCACGCGGGCCAAACCGTATTTTGCCTAGGAAAGGCATGTACGCATACAAGCCGTATCTAACACAGAAGCGGTGCCGCTACCCTCAAGGCTCGGACACGAAAGCTCGACAACTGTGTTTCAACACGAAAAATATGGGCACATACCAGACCAAGCTCAACAAGGAAAGGTGCAAGCCATAGATGGAGGTGATGCAATGGATGCATGCAAGCTACAATGCACTGGACTAGGTGTTTTACACAAAATGCATGACACATACACTATATTATAATGATAATGCACGACATATGCATGGTTTGTTTTTGTTTTTGTTTTGAAATGCATGACATATGCAATATTTACAAATGATGTGTGGGATGCATGTTGATGCAATGGCTGCGATTGCAGTTTTCCCTATTCTACCAACGGGGTGATATACTAGGTTGGTTCAAGATCCGCACTGAGGCGTGAACCCGCCGCCTCAACCTATGGGGCTTCCATACAGATTTCAAGCCGAGGGTACACCCCCTGGGTATTTAAACTAGACTTTAGTCTCAGAAATTCCGAACCTTTGCGTTCTAGGCATAAGCCGTTTAAACTCTAGTTTTCACCGTCCCCATTGGTCTCCTAGGAACTCACCGCGAACACAGACAGGTGGCTTTACCAGACCGAAAAGTCGTCGGCACGACAAACACCGAAGGAATTGCATCTTCAGAAGATTTAAGGTCTCCTAGACCGTGCGTGTTTAAGGTCTCGCCAGACCAGGGGGCAACGATGAGATGCGCAAAACAACGCTATGGAATGCATGCAAAATGCAATGAGGTGCATCTTACTGAAGGTTTTGCACCTCCCGAGGATTTAGGGTCTCCTAGACCGTGCGTGTTCCAAAAGATGGAAAATGGAGTGCAATGAGGTATGCGTGCCTCAAAGGATGAAAAATGGAGTGCAATGGGGGTGCGCCAAACGGCGCGATGAAATGCATGCCAAATGCAATGAGGGGCAACTTTAGTGCACCGAAGGTCTTGCACCTCCCGAGGATTTAAGGTCTCCTAGACCGTATTTGTTTAAGGTCTCGACAGACCGGGCGTGTTTAAGGTCCCGCCGGACCCGTATGGGGCAACCATGCGAATGTGACACGCGTGCCACAAGGGGTGCAGAACAATGCAAATGAGAATGAAATGGACCATGATGAGGCGCGCATACCTCATTGGTGGAAAATGAAATGCAAAACGAGGCACGCGTACCTCGAAATGCGATGAAATGCGAAATGAGGCACACGTACCTCATTTGATGGAAAATGAAGTGCAAAACGAGGCGTACATGCCTCGAGATGCAATGAAATGCGAAATGAGGCACACGTACCTCATTTGATGGAAAATGAAGTGCAAAACGAGGCGTACATGCCTCGAGATGCAATGAAATGCGAAATGAATGTAACAAGGTGCACCTTAATGCACCGAAGGTCTTGCACCTCCCAAGGATTTAAAGTCTCGGACGTCAGTGTTTTTGGTCCCGCCGACCGTCGTCGGGTCCGCCCGGGACACCGGCAAAATGAAATGCACATGAGGCACGCGTACCTCATCGGATGGAGAATGGAATGCAAAATGAAGCACGTGTGATACGCATGCCACACGACAATGCAAAACGGTGCAAGTCGCAAGGGACGTGCAAGATGGCGCGATATGATGCGCCGGACAATGTGATGGATGCGCGTGACGCACACGGGGCAACTTTTGAATCTCTGTAAACGACAAAAGGATACAAAAGGATACAATCTTCGCTTGAATTTGAGCGCTACGCACAGTAGAGACGGTCCGAAGTCAAAACGGAGGCCGATTGAGCATCGGGGATGCATTTTATTGTACTTTCTTGAGCTATGAAGACCCAAAACTCCTCAACTTGCCTAAACAGGGCCTTGGGAACACCACCGGCTGGGTGGGGTGGTCACCGGCTGCCACCGGCACAATATTGTGCCGACCGGCACAAAACAGTGCCGACCGGCCAAAAGTTGCTGATCGGGGGCAGTTCTGCCATTTCACCTTGGGCCTTTTAAAATAGGGTTTTAAACCCTATTTTCCTTACTTTGCCTCCGCCGAAAATCTTTGCTCTCCCTCTCCAAAGTGTTTTCCCTCACTTTTTCATCGATTTCCGCGCGTTTCACGCTTGTTTTCTCGTCGGATTCGCGATATTCGTCGCGTTTCGGACATTTCCACCCGATCGAAATTTCGTTTCGGGGTCTCCTTTGCTATTTTCGCCTTCTCGGGACTTATTCCCCTTGATTTTCTCTACATTTCCGTATATTCTCATCTTCCGACCTTTCCGGCCATTTCGGGCCCTCTCGGGGTTGACCTTCTCGGTTGACTTTTCGTATTCCGACCCATTTTTCATTTTCCGGTCATTTTTCTCCACCATTACCCATGGCAGACGATGTTCCACATGTTGGGACTCCCCCGGACCATGAGATGGACCCCGGGGTCGAGCTCCTCCCGTTGAGCGAGCGCCCATTCGATCCGGCGACCTATCGCCCGGCCATTCACGTGCTACCGCCCGACGGACTCCGCCACTTCCGCGGCTTTGATAGGGCTCTGGACCCGGAGCTCCTCTTGCGCGAGCCGGCCTCTCACCTCTCTTTTGGCGCCGCCGAGGTAATATTCTCGTCTTTTATTTTCTGCAATGTAGGATTTCCTGTCAACTGCCGTAGCTAACTGAACCCATCAACTGCTTAGTTTTGATGTACTGTACCGTAGTTGATTGTAGACAAACTCACAACTGACATTTGTTTAGGACCGACGCACATGCACACACCTTTGACCGGCCTCAAGCACTCAAATACACGGCACACATTGCACTATCAATTCGCCGACACCCTGCTTATTTGAATTTTGAAAACTTGCACACATGCTAGATTTACCTCGAATCGAACCACTCGAACACGCCGACGTATATATGTCAGTAGCTCACCGCGGACACATAGTGACCCGTTATCCGCTTGAATCTGAAAAATGTGCACGTGCACCATATCTGTATGCTATTTCTCACAAAACACCGACACATCACAGTAGTAGTCCACCGCAAAGATATCGAAACCTAACATTTGCTTGCATCGAAAGCGTACACACGTGCACCATATTTACACTGCACCACTCAAAAATACACTGATGCATTGCATATTGTAGTTTATTGTAAACACACCGGCACCCGGTTTTTTGTTTGAATCTAAAAAACGTGCACACATGCACCAAGTTCACACTGGAGCACCTAAAACACACTGACGCATCACACGCTTGTAGTTTGCATATTTATACCGACTGCATACCTTCATATGGCTTTGCAATTTCTTGACTACAGGGAGACTCCCATACTCTCCGTGGGTATGGGAATGTTACCGCTCGCGAGTGGTACGCCGAGCTTTACTGACCAGATTAGCGCATTGTGGAGCGGGCCGGCTTCGGTACCTTCTGCAGGGGACTCTCCAGGCTTTCTGCTTGCAGACCTCTTCTTGCCGCTCTGGCAGAGAGGTGGTGGGACACCACCGATTCTTTTCATTTATCAGCGACCGGGGACATGACGATGACCCCTTATGACTTCTCGATGCTCACCGGCATCGGGGTGGGGGGTGATCCGATCCCCTTCGATACAGATATGGACGAGTGGATTGCCGCTCAGGTTCATTTGCTCGGCGAGGCGCCGCCACTTGTTCGTCCAGGGTTCGTCCGCTACTCCTGGTTTGAGTCTGCGAGGGCGGACCAGGCTGGTGGAGGCAGGTCCGATGACCGAGGAGGGCGCTGAGAGATGTGCGCGCGGCTGGCTCATGTGGTTGCTGGGGACCACCCTGTTTTGCCGACCGGCGAACACAAGGTGCCCTCTCGCTTCGCCTTGGTGGATGTCGAGAGGATTGTGCGATATGACTGGGGAGGCGCGGCTTTGGCCACCCTTTACGGTTATATGAGCTCAGTCTTTCGTGGCAAGGGATACTTTGGGAGGCTATTGGCGAGCCCGGAGGTATGTCTTCTTCTCGCTTTACATTTCGCTCAGACTGCTACGTGATGCATTACACATCGTTGTTCGCTTTACAATTATCAGACGCTATACACGCGGCACACACATATTTATCTTGTTGTACCTTTAATCTGCTCATTGTATACTCTGCCAATACCTTGCACAACACACGGCCCTGCTATTTCTGCTTTATTACGATTACGCTCTTCTAACAATCATCTTGGCCTTTGTTTTGCGGTTGTGGGTGTATGCCTACTTTCGAGCTAGAGCAGTCGAGAAGCGGAGACCCCTCTGGTCGTTCCCTTCTCTCGCCGCTTCTGACGGGCGTCGTCCGGAGGCCCCGGGACACTTTTAGCTTCTTCCGCCGTTTCTTCGACACCATCACCCCCACCGAGGTATGTTTTACTTACAGTTCGTTTAAGCTTCGCTTTCAAGTGTACATTTCTATATCAGTAGATAATCAACTGTATTTTCATTTCAGGTCACCTGGCAGTCGTGGGCTCCACTACCAGCGGTGATACGAGATCGGTATCTTGGCCGATCGAGACCTCGCGTTCTGGGATTTTCTGGAGGGCCCGACTGTCGGGCTGGTACTGGTGAGCTTTTCATCGCTGCGACCTAGGGTTACCGGAGCAGAATAGTTCGATCCTTCCTCGGCGCATGAGAGGCGAGATACAACTTCGGCAGATGGAGGACTACACCCTTGGTGGGCCGTGGACGTAGATGCCGACAGGGCGAGGCGACTACTCGAGTACGTCTGGACCTTCTTGATGCGGCCTTTAGCGGGGCTCCCGAGTGATCCAATGAGACTGCGGCGCCAGCCGAGGCGAAGAGGCGAGTGGGGGTCGTCACAGAGGGCTCGAGCTCATGGCAGAGGGGAGTCAGAGAGGCGAGGGCAGGTGGCCTCTGCCACCATGTTGACTTATAGGGGCGAGTGGGAGACCTACCAGATCCCTTTGTTCCTCCTACCGGTGGTCATGAGTTGGTGGTATTCTGACTTGCCTCGGTATGTATTACTTTATTTCGCATCTTGCATTGTTATTTCATTTGATTCATTCAGATATCCCATAGAATCTTGATGTATTTAATACTTTTGCGAGCTTCCTCCGAGTATACCGTCGATCTGGAGTCAATGCCTCCTGATGGGGATCTCGGCCGGACTCTCGACGCTTTGGCCGTTCTGACTGCCGGTATGTTCTCTGACCACGCCTCAAATCATACTCTGTTTCGCTAACTGCTACATTGCACAAAAATCGATAAATCGCCCACGGCTTTCATACTGTACTCATACTGCGCATTCTATCTTGATAAAGCTTTCACAGCTTTCACACTTTGCATACATCGCATTCTATACCGATAAACCGCTCACGGCATTCACACACTGTACTCATACTTCGCATTCTATCTTGATAAAGCGCCACGGCATTCACACACTGTACTCATTCACTGCATTCTATACTGATAAACTGTTCACGGTTTTCTGATGTGTTTGTTCTTTATATTTTCAGCCTCCTTTCCCGATTCCTCCAGTGGGTGACGCTGCTCCAGCTGGGCCTCCCCTCTCTACCCGGGATGGCAGGATATTCCCTCGTACTAGAGGGAGACATGGTCATGTGGGGAGCAGCTCTCGAGCTCCAGTTCCAGGAGACGGTGAGTCGGAGGCGGGGACTGAGTCATTTGTGGAGGAGGCCGGGGATAGCTCGGGCTCGGGCTCCGATAGTGACGGCTCCGACGATGCTTTTGTGCTTCTGCCCCGGAAGAGGGCGAGGACTGACCCTTAGGCATGAGGCCTACTGCTGATGATGATGATTTTTGCTGCTTCTTTTCTTTATTTCTTTTCTTGTACTTTTCTCTTTTTGATAGATAGAGTACTATGTACTGCCGCAGGCAGGTTTTTGCTTTCTTCACGAGTTTGTACTTTGAAAGAGATTATATAAAACAAACTTTTTATCTGAAAAGTGTTATGTTTACATATCTCCTACTTTGCACTGCATTGCATCACATTACACCTCAATGTAAATGAAATTTGATTTGTTGTCTGAAAATGGAGCATTTGCACTGTAATACTCGGATAACCAACCAACTAACAGCAAGCAACCCAGACAAATCACTGCTCAAACTTGGCAATTAGCCCGCATTCTGCTGGGGATCATTACGCACACTGACTCACAACTTCGAGATTTTATTCTACACCTGACAAACTTTGAACAAACAACAATCGACAAGCGGATCACGGCGGAATCGATCAAATTGAAACACACTCGGATGTCCCAAATTTTCCATTTCTTCTCTTACCTCGCATGGATGTAGAGAATGGCACGGCATTCTGAGCACAGACAATCTTGAGGTAAAGAGAGGTTTTTTTTTTTAACCTGGGTATCGAGCCTACAACCGGACACCGTCGGAGAACTCAAGTGCAGAAAGTAAAAGGCTCACGACCTAAACACAACGAGACATACTCGGAAAAGACTCAAAACTGAGTTGGGACTAACAAGCCAAAAGACACGACACGGACGTGTTTGAAAACAAAAGACCTTGAGGAGCCAATTCTTCTGGGCAAGTTTCCCACCCTCTCTGATTTGTGTGATTCTCACGTCGCTCGGCCCTTCAGGCTCGATTTTTTTTCTCTAAAAACCCTTTTCTCACTTTTCTCTCAACTCACACCTCTCTATTCTTTAATCTCTCATTTTATATCCCTCCCCTGGG
Organism: Camellia lanceoleosa; assembly: GCA_025200525.1. Taxonomy (NCBI): domain Eukaryota; kingdom Viridiplantae; phylum Streptophyta; class Magnoliopsida; order Ericales; family Theaceae; genus Camellia; species Camellia lanceoleosa. The sequence continues at coordinate 6,014,606 of CM045766.1, read as the reverse complement.
TGGTTGATAGATGGATAGAAAGCGGGGGATTCGTGCCTGGTATAGCTAGCTCGCGGCTATTCCTTCTGGTAAATAGGGTGCCTTTCTGGCGAGTGCATTGATGACAAGGAAGAGACAGAACACCTGACTCGACTGTGCCCTAGTTCATTACTCTGACCATTCTTTGTTTTCTTTCTAAAACAGTTTTGATCAAAATGAACGCCAGATTAGCGTGCTTGGGCAATTTTTGATTTCAAAATCATGCAAGTCAGGTTGCAAGCACTGAAAGTTTTTCCTTTTGGGTCCAGACATGGCCCGATTTTGGAAAATGGAATTGTTTTCGAGAAAATAGTCAATCTTAGTAAAAATTTTTCAAAAACTATTTTCGCAAACGGTCAATGCTCAACAAGCACAGAACCTACCCTCGAGATACGCAACCTCGGATCGGAGGCAATTTGGGAAAATTGCCCCTTGCTTGAAGGGGCGCATGGCAACGGAAAGTTGCCCCTAGTTTAGGCGGCAACTCAGGGCGATCTTTATGGCAATGCGAGGCAACGGAAAGTTGCGCCTTGTTTGGACAATGCCGCAGCGTGCTCGTCAACGATTGATCTCGACCAGGCTCTCGGGCACGGAGAGGATGAAGACGGCCACAAACAATGGACATAGTCACCTTGAAAGTGTTGGTGGCTGGGTTCTAGGAGGAAGTTGATCACGTAGTTCCAGTCATTGCAACCGAGACATCAGATTCGGAAGAAGGCACAAGTGATCAAGACCATTACATGAACTGAGACGCTATGAAAGCGTTAAGGGCTGGACTTCAGGATGAAGTTGCCTACGTATCCCAAACATGGGAATCAAGCCTTACGTAGTTCGGGGTTAAGGTACACTCGGGTATTTAACCTCTCCTTTTTATGCTCTAACTTTTGCCAAGGCGCCTGTTGCAGGTTTTCGACCTTGCGAGCTATATTCTTCTTTCTTTTCAATTCTTTTTCATTTTTTCATTTTTTCTTTTTCTTTTAGGCTCTAACTTTTGCCAAGGCGCCCGATGCGGGTTTTCGACCTTGCGAGCTTTGTTCTTCTTTTTCTTTTTTTCTCTTCTTTTTGTATATATTTTTTTTCTTTTGTATGTATTTTTTGCTTGCTCTAACTTTTGCCTGGGTAGCCCTTCCGGGTTTTCGACCCAGCGAGCCTCTCAAAGGGTAAAAGTATAACAAATCCATGCCAAATGGTTTTGGGATTGATGCCTCCTTTTCAGAGAAAAGACGGTTGCAAAGGTGCTTTCTGCAGAGATTCCATCATGGTTGCTTTGCAAACTTCTTTTGGTCTAGTCTAATCTTTTGCTCGGATTTCTGTGCCTCTTGTTCGAGGCTTGATGCAGCTTCATAGGCCTTGCATTAATAACTAAATTCTGGATGCCGGTCCAAGGTTTGGAAAATGAAGGGTCGAGTCTCGAGACTGAGAGCGATCCTAAGTTGCGCAATCTCAAGAGCGATTCCACACAGGTCTTCGCAGGACTGCGCAAAACATTTTGTTTTTGAAAGTTTTTAAGGAGGCGACGAATCGCTCGTGCCGAAGACAGTGTGGAACCAGTCTGGATTAAACCAGGGTCCTTCTCAGTACTCACGCTGACTAGCATGATTTGAATCATTAAGGGCTTAGCATGCCTCTCTTTCTCTCAATCGATCAAATTTTTGCAAATCCCAAGGAATTCCTTCCTCTTCGTTTTTCACCGCAGTATTCAAAAAGGTTTTGAAAAACTTAGGTCATTGCAATGATTTTTAAGGCACAAAAGAGCAGGTGGAATGTACTGTCACCCCATTCGAATTCTCTGGCACAACTAGCCCAACATGATCAATAAATATGGAAACACGGTAGCCACGGCTGTTTTGTTCAGATTTCCCCGGATGTAAATTGGCTCCAATGAGAGGGCACCCAAAGAAAGCAAAAGTAATTACAAAACAAAACGGTGCTTGAGGCAACAACCCCGAAGCCACCTGGTATTCTATATAAGAGGGACTGACTCATTACAATTAGACAGACCCTTAAACAAAAGGACTGACTCAAAACAATGAGACAGACTCAAGACAAATCAAAAGACTGACTCGACACCCAAGTCAGGTTTTACAAAACCGGCATCGGCGGGTGCTCAAAAATGCGCGCCAAACGCCATATCCAAAAATGTACCAGATATTGCCCGCAGGCGGTTGAATCCCAATTACATACTCGCAGTATCGGTGTCCTCGGTATCTGTGTCCTCACAATCCAAGAACTCTGTAGTGACTGATTTGGCCGAGGTAGGCGGGAGGATGACCTTGTTATCAATCAAATCCTGTACTTCATGTCGAAGGCGGAAACAATTGTCGGTAGCATGGCCAGACTGTTGATGGTACGCACAGTACTGAGTGGCATCATGGCCTGCTGGAAGGGGTTTGGGGAGTGGCTTAGGATCGAGAGGTGTAAGATGCCCCTTTTTGGTCAAGATCAGGAGTGCCCTAGACAAAGGCATGTAAAGAGGATGGAAGGCCCTGCGCCCTCGGGGCAGGTACTTTGGAGCCTGAACGCTCTTGCTAGATGCACTAGCGAGCAAGTCGTGGTGCTTGACCTTAGATTTCGATTCTTCCCAAATGCAATTTGGGGCGGGAAGAACTGACTTGGCATGTCGGGGCTGTCGATTCTCTGATTGATCGAATCGCCTCGGTGAGTGGGGAAAACATCATCCACAATTTTGGTTACAATCGCGGATACCTGCTGTTTGCTCATTTCCCCGGCTTTCAAAGCCTGGACTGCCCACAGCAGTTGTTCCACGGGGTCGGCATCTTCCTTTACTTTGTCTTTGCCTCTGGCCTCAGCCTGATGAGAGGTTTGGGTCGGTACTGGTACATCATCTGTTGTGGGTGGAGGTCATCTCGGTGATTGAGCTCGATCACGATCCGCCCGATGTCGGGGCTCTGGGTTCGAAATTTCCGGCATACGGTGCAACCGTGGCGAGGTTGACATTAAAATGGCGAGATCCGCCACGGACCTCTGGAGATCGCCTATCATCCCCATTAACTCGAATGTAGTGGGCTCATGAGCTGATAGAACTGGGGGGTCCAGATTGGGTGTGCAGCGGGCGACCTAGGCGGGTGCGGCATGTCAACAGTAGCCTCATCTTGTGGGGTGGTTTCCTGACTCAACGCGGCTGTCATGACCACAATCTCTTCCGAGTTCTGCGTCATGTTCAGTTCTGCCTCAGCAAGAAGAAGGCACTAGCTGTTCTGGATCGACCTTCTGAATCTCTGAACTGAAACGGAAAACAAGCAGCATTTCAGCCCCAGACAGATCAAACACGGACGTGGTCGAACAACTGCACTCTACTACTGAACACTGTTCCCCAAAATCACTGCTCCAAATCTGAATCTGATACCCGCAGATATAACTGATTCTCAAAACACTGATACTGATGCCCTCGGGCCTGATACTTAGATTTGCAAACTGGTATGTGCATTACCTGTAGAGATACACTCTAAAAGCACATAGCAAGTAAATGAGAGCCAATACACCCCTATGTTGGGGTAGGGTTTCCCTGTCCTATTTTTGTCAGGAGCTAGGGTTTCACTACGCACGCAGCGGTTTCAAACAACCTAATATCGGGCAAGCAACCTGTCCTAGTTTGGAATGGTCACTACGGATTTCGATATGCACTAGGTCGAATGGTCGAAAAGGGTGCCCCGGTAAAACCGGGGTTTGTGTTCCCATACTGGCAGAGCCCGCAACCGGTCAACCTTATGGACATGCCTTGACAAGACAAGCCTCCGGCAAACCGCTCAGGAATAGCAGATGACCAACACGGTGTCCTAGGCGCACCAATGCACATGCAATGCAAAGAGACACATAAATGAAATCAAAACAGGATATCACGAGTTCGAGTCAAGCTCTCTAAAATCCCCAGCAGAGTCGCCAGAAACTGTAGACGCGCCCGTGGGCTTCGCTCTACAGTTCGGACTCGATTTTGTGTCGGTTCTAAATCTGAACCAAAGAGTCCAAATCCGGCAAATCGTTTGAGAAACAGATTTTTGAAAGTAGTGCCAAACATGGACTGCTTTGCCAGATTACAGAGTCGCCACCTAAATATTTTAAAATGGGAAATTTAGGAAACCCTGACTCGGTGCCGAAGGCCACATGTCCGTCATCACCAAAGTGATCTTGGCTCGGGAGCTTGGGTACGATCGGGGAAGGTCAGCTATGAGCACCCCCTTTCGCCCGGTCCGAAGACCGGCCTCTACTAACCGTGATATCCGTTTTTGAAAACTTTACATGCTCTTGTTCCAATTATTAACCTAGAATTACTATGTTATGCGCGCAGCAAACAAGTATAGACTAGATCGCCTAATTCGGAAATAAACATTGCATATCCGTTTTGTCTTGAAAAACGTGTTAGGTTTTGCTACTCGCAAGTAGGCTAAAATACGGATTTTTAATGAGTTGTTCCAACTCAGGCAATCTAACCTCCACCCACAGGCATTTCAAGCAGTTTATCACATGTAAGCAATTAGCCGCATGGCAAGCATACTGTCATGTTAACATTCACACGCATGCGATATGCTAAAGCGTAAAATACTTACATCGTACTCCGTGCCAAAACAAGAAACTAGTTAGCAAACATATATGACCTAGTTCATGTTAGAGTGGCTAATGCAGCACAGGCAAGGATGCAATCTAGAGTAGGCTCGGCTAACCCTAAACATGGCATATGGAATGCTACAAATAACACGTATTCAATTTAGAATTGAAATACAATGCAGTTTGTATGATGTACCGAGCCCGGTGCATGTAAACAAATGCATGAATGCACACATACATTGCATAAGGTATGCTAATTTAAATGTGCCCTAATCTACCATCGAAAGCGGGTAAATAAAAGGGATAGAAAGAAGTGGGGGTTGGAAGACATACACCCACTCACGCACACTTATTACATTTTTGCCCTCGCCCGGAGGGACCAAAATAATAATACAGGCCGAATAAATAATTAACTAAACTAGCTAATTAAATATTACAAATCAACTAAATTAATTAAATTAAATAATTAATCTAATTAAGCATTAAATGCCTCGGGGTGAGGGCTAACTGCAGCGCGCGCCCGGGACTCGCTCGGAATCGCACTACCATGCAAGTATGCCTCTGTTTATACTGCCATACTCCTCTGAAAATTGCCAAAGTCCCAGGATTGCTTCTCTGAGTGCAGTGGAACACCATCGGCTAAGGGGAATGGCCACCGGCCAAGGGAAATGACCACCGGCCACAAGTTATGCTATCGGCCAGTCATTCTTTCTTTCGGCCTGACTTAGCTAAGGTCGGCCAAAATTGTCAAGAACCCTTGTACCCTTCTTCAACAAAGATGGAGTGATGGCCTCTTTGGGCTTCAAATCAACCAAAAACAGCAAGAACCAACCTTTGGAACCTCAGAACCAAGAGAAAGGTGGAACACTAGGTGTTTTAGTGCAATAGTAAGGCACAAAACACCTAGATTACAAAGGGAAAGAGAGAGATAGTAAGTGTATCTATTCTAACCCTAAAAAAAACCAGAGCTCTAACTCTCTAACAATGTCTAAAGCTCTCAAGAAGCCAACCCTTGAGCAAAGGGAAGAGCTTTCCCTCTTATAGGCCAAAAGCTTACAAGCTTAGCCACTAAGCAAGCTCATCCCTCCATACACGTGTATGGAGGGGAAGACAATCGCACACAGTATGCGAAAATATCTCGAAAGCAAGTGCTCCCGGTGTCAGGCATAAAGCGTCATTTTGACAAAATTTAGTGCCGACCGCACAAAGAGTGCCGACCGGCACAATAAAGTGCCGATGACAACTCTAGCCAGCCGGTGGCCTCTAGCCCCAGCCGGTGGTGTGTGGGGATGCCTCACAAAGCATTCCCTGCCCTTCCAAGGCAAACACAAGTGTTTGGTGCAAAACCAAACACAAACGGTCGAGTTCGGAGGTCCTGAGGCAAGGCGCGCACAGCCGAGAACTCCGGGAACTCCAAACGAACACGAACATGGATAATCACCGAGTGTCCCAACGGTGACGTCCAAGTCTTGAGGACGGTCAAAAATGGGGTGTCTACAACAGCCCATACTCTGTTGGGGATTAGTCTGCATACAACCCATAATACGGCACTCGGTTCACTCTGCACACAGCAAACCCTAAACAAACAGCCCAATCTAATAAGACGGACTACAAAAGTTGAAATCGGCTGAAGTTGAAGCGTACTCAGATGCCCCAAAATTTCCTTTTTCCTTCTTTTGCTTCGCGCAAATGTAGATAATGGCACAGCACTCTGAGCATAAACGTTTTTAGAAATTGAAAAAGGGTTTTTCAACCGAGGTGTCAAGCCTACAACTGAACACAGTGAAAAAGACTCAAAGAAAAGGTGTGCGACCTAAACACAACGAGACACGCTCAGAAAAGACTTAAAACGAAAGTTGAGGTAAACAAAACAAAAGACACGACACATGGACGTGTTTACAAACAAAAGACCGCAGATCTCGAGAAGCCAGTTCCTTCAGGTATGTTTCCCACTGTAGACGCGCCTGTGGGCTTCCATCTAACAGTTCGGACTCGATTTCGTGTCGGTTCTAAATCTGAACCAAAGAGTCCAAATCCGGCAAATCGTTTGAGAAAACAGATTTTTGAAAAGTAGTGCCAAACATGGATTGCTTTGCCAGATTACAGAGTCGCCACCTAAATATTTTAAAATGGGAAATTTAGGAAACCCTGACTCGGTGCCGAAGGCCACATGTCCGTCATCACCAAAGTGGTCTTGGCTCGGGAGCTTGGGTACGATCGGGGAAGGTTAGCTATGAGCACCCCCTTTCGCCCGGTCCGAAGACCGGCCTCTACTAATCGTGATATCTATTTTGAAAACTTTATGCGTTCTTATTCCAATTATTAGCCTAGAATTACTATGTTATGCGCACAGCAAGCAAGTATAGACTAGATCGCTTAATTTGGAAATAAGCATTGCATATCCGTCTTATTTGGAAAACAGTTTGAAATTGCTACTCGCGAGTAGGCTAAAACACGGATTTCAATGAGTATTCCCAACTCAAGTAATCCAACCTCCACCCACAGGCATTCAAGCAGTTTATCACATAAGCACTTAGCCGCATGGCAGGCATACTGTCATGTTAACATTCACACGCATGCGACATGCTAAAGCATAAAACTTACATCGTACTCCGTGCCAAAACAAGAAACCAGTTAGCAAAACATGCATGACCTAGTTTATGTTAAGTGACTAATGCATCGCATACGGAATGTAATCTAGACAGGCTCGGCTATCCTAAGCATGGCACATGAAATGCAACAACTATTACGTATTCAATTTGGAATTGAAAGTACGATGCAGTTTGTATGATGTGCCGAGCCCGATGTATGTAAACAAATGCATGAATGCACGCATGCATTGCATAAGGTATGCTAATTTAGATGTGCCCTAATCTACCATCATAAGCAGGTAAATAAAAGGGTAGAAAGAAATGGGGGTTGGAAGACATACACCCACTCACACACACTTATTACAAATGCGCCCTCACTCGGAGGGACCAAAAGAATAACACACACCAAAGAATAAATGAATAAATTATTACAAAATTCTAATTACTAAAATTAAATCAAGTAAATAAAAGAAAGGGGGCCTCAGCCCTGCCTCGGGATGCGCGAATGATGCATGCTCGTTGCGACTTGCCCGGAAAAGCCTACACCGTGCCACTGCCACCTCTGTTTTTACTGCCCCGTCTCTCCAAAAAAAAATACCAAAGTCCCAGGAAACCTTCCTTGTGTTCTGCTGAGTGCCACCGGCTGGAGGAAACTACCACCGGCTACTTGTGGTGGCCACCGGCTGCAAAATAGTCTATCGGCCAGAAATACAGTGCCGGTCGGCACTCTTTCCTGCCGGTCGGCACAAAATTCCTGCAGAAGACAGATTAGAATGAACAACGATTGCATGGTATTGGATTTTTGAGCATATTTATGCATGGCCAATGCTTCCTATCATGAATGGGACTCAAGGAAACATGGCTCTTGGTTCTAGGGCTATCAATTGTGCACCTTGGTGCATGATAACCTAAGATACCAAGGTTGCATTTCAATGTAAAAATGCATGCAACACAACAATGATAACTAAGTCCCTATCACGCCAAAGTCAAGGGCCTTAGTGACATGGGAATTGAGGTGTGTTTTGTCACTTGGAGTACAAACACCCTCATTTCCCACACTTGGTTTGACGCCCCAAACCAAGTAATGAAATGTGTGGGGAGATGGGTTCGGAAATACTCTTCGGATCCTGGAAGACGCCAATGATCCTCAGCCGGTCACCTGGGAAGATATGAAGACTCCGGTCGGGGGTTGCGGAATTAGCACTTTGGTGAACCAATTAGTTTCTTTGTTCCAGAAAGCTTGATGATTCAGTTCTCAGAGATCCCCTCTCGTGTCTGCAGTTCTCGTATTTATACACATTTCCTATGCCTCGGGGCCAGAGTTTATTATTATTTTGTTTGCCATGATATGCCTCCTCAAATCCGTTCGGCCCTAAGAATGTATTCGGCATCCCAATCGAGCGGAATGGAGCCGTTAAGCTCTTGGCTCTTCAGATGCTCCAGATTTCATTCTTCTAATTATTCGGCTCCCACAAAATGCAATCCATGCAAACATGCATCAACAATGCAACATGACACAAAAGTGTAAGGCATGCCAAATGCTATGTAACACATCATGGGAAGTATACAATACTAAGCATGCACAATGCAAAGTGTGATACAAACATGAACACCTATGGCAATAGGATTGTCTTATGTCAAGACCATGTTGACTAAGCATGCAATACACATATACTAAACATGCAATGGTAGACTAAGCTACAATGGGACAGCCCTCAAACCTCCCTAAAAACAGTGGCAAAACATGCCCAAAATGATGACCAAAACTCATGCAAGCATGCAAGGCAATAGGCCCAAAACCAAGGGCACCAAAGAGAGTACCTTACTACCATTATCAAGGCCACTCATGGCATGCATCTAACAACCAAAAACAGACTTCTATCATGCAAAATGACACCCAAAACCCACATATGGCAGCCCCAAAATGTATTAATCATGCAAGCATACACAATGCCAATTCCTAGACATAAAAGGGGACACCCTTGAAGCATGAAAATGGTCACATATGTAAACATACACACATGGTTTATGGACTGAAATAGGGTCACAAATGATGCCAAATCATGAGGATGATCAATGTTGAACATGCTAGGAACCAAAATGCATGAGGCTTACAAGCCTAGAATACAAAACAACCATGTCAAGCACACTATACATGGCAAAATTAGTGGCTCACAGTCCTAAAACATGGCAAATCAAGACCAATATCTTCAAGATGCTAAGCTAAAAACATGGAGATACATGAGGCTAAACACATGGCATGTCTCTAAGCAAAATGGAACATTACAGAGCAAGTATGGGAAGCATGTTAAGGGCCACGAAACCAACCTTAGACAGAGGTATAACATGACTTAAAACACCCCAAAAAGTTCTGAAATGAAGCCAAATGCAAGCATGCACACGTGCTACCTCAGGAGCCAAGAATGAAAGCCAAAAATGGACAAAGGGGAGAGGGGTGTCCCTCCCCTACATGAGACTTCAAAACACCTCCCTCACCACTGAAAACCCACTGGTTTTCAATGGTGAGAAGACCAAAAACACTGAAGTTAGACAATGCTCCAAAAAAAGGCACAAAAGGACCAAAACAAGGCCTAAAAGGGTGAGTTCTTACTCAAATCAAAAGATGACCTTAATGAAAGTTCTTATGCAAGTAAAAACAAGATTTTTTTATGTTATACACAAAGCTTAAAACACAAAGCAAGAGGGGTAGAAACTAGTTGCAAGAATGGGGAAACTAAAGTAAAGAGTTTACCCTTGAAGATCCCTTGAAGAACAGGTGGTCCAGCCACTCTCTAGTGGTCAAAATTAGTCCAAAATCACAACAAACAACCCTCCAAGTCTCTCAATCTCAGAATAAGGTGTAATAGTGTGTGTAATGGTGCAAAAGTAAGGTAAAAGTGCACTATTTGGCCACAAAACACACACACAAGGATGATAGTGAGTGAGATATAGAGAGAGAGGATATATAAGCTCTGGTTTTTGATCTCTTAGAATCACCAACCCCCCATCCAAGAAGACAAGGCCTCCTCTAGTAAGCTTAGCAACCAAGCAAGCCAAGGGGGTCATCCCTCCATACACGTGTATGGAGGGAAAGAAAGTGGTAAAAAGCTGTCTGAAAATATCTCCAAAAACAGCTGTAAAGTGGTCGGCAGGGCAAAATGGTCTTTTTGCCAAAAGTAGTGCCGACCGGCACAAAATAGTGCCGACCAGCACAATATAGTGCCGGTGGCAACTACAGCCAGCCGGTGGCCTCTAGCCACAGCCGGTGGTGTGTGGGGATGCCTCACAAGGCATTCCCTGCCCCTCCAAAGCAAAACAAAAGTGTTTGGTGCAAAACCAGACACAAGACGGTCGAGTTCGGAAGTCCTGAGGCAAGGCGCGCGAGCCGAGAACTCCGGGAACTCCAAACGAACACAAACACGGATAATCACCGAGTGTTCAAGCGGTGATGTCCAAGTCTTGAGGACGGTCAAAAATGGGGTGTCTACACCCACCCTTTCTGACTTGTGATTCTCACGTCACTCGGCTCTCAAGCTCGTTTTCTCACAAGACCCTTTTCCTCACTTTTCTCTCGACTTACACCTCTCTATTCTTTATTCTCTTATTTTCATCCCTCCCCAAGGTGATTAATAGACGAATAGGAAGTTGTGGGTTCACCCACAGCACTGTTAGCTCGCGGCTATTTTCTCCAGTAACGTCGAGTCGGGGTTCCGGATAAGAAAGGCTTCTTCCGGCGAATAGGGTGCCTTTCTGGCAAGTATGTTGACGGCGGGGGAAAGACAGAATACCTGACTCCACTGTGCCCCTAGTTCATCACTTTGACCATTTTTGTTTTCTTCTACTAAAACAATTTTGACCAACATGAGAGTTAGATTAACATGCTTGTTCGATTTTCTGATTTAAAATCATGCAAGTCAGGCTATGAGCACTGAAAATTTTCCTTTTTTGGGTCTAAGAAAATGGTTCAGTTTTAGAAAATGAAATAGTTTTCGAGAAAATAGTCAGCCTCAGTAAAAATTTTCAAAAACTATTTTCGCAAACAGTCAATGTTAAACGAGTATGAAACCTACCCTCGAGATGCGCGACCTCGGATCAGAGGCAATGGAAAATTGCCCCTTGCTTGAAGGGGCGCGTGGCAACGGAAAGTTGCCCCTGGTTTAGACAGCAACTCAGGGCAACTTATGACAACACATGGCAACGGATGGCAACGGAAAGTTGCCCCTTATTTGGATGATGCTGCAGCATGCTGAAAACAGTCTTCACAAACGATGATCGAAATTTCGGACACGAAGAAGACTAAGACATCTGAACCAATATATGGACACAGTCACTGTGAGAGTGTTGGTGGCTGGACTTTAGGATGAAGTTGCCTATGTATCTCAGACATGGGAATCAAGCCTTACGTAGTTCCGGTTGTCATAACCGAACTGTCGGATGCAGATGAGGCAAGAATGATCAAAAACCATTACATGGACTAAGGCGCTATGAAAGCGTTGGGGGCTGGACTTCAAGACGAAGTTGCCTACGTATCCCAGACATGGGAATCAAGCCTTACGTAGTTCCGGTTAAGGTATACTCGGGTATTTTAACCTTTACTTTTCAGGCTCTAACTTTTGCCAAGGCGCCCGATGTGGGTTTTCGACCTTGCGAGCTTTATTTTTCTCTTCTTTTTTTTTCTTTTCATTTTCTCTTCTTTTTTTTTTTTTTTGTGCATTCTTTTCTTCTCTTCTTTTTTCTTTTTTTGTACTTATTTTTTGTATATATTTTTTTTCATGCTCTAACTTTTGCCTGGGTCGCCCTTTCGGGTTTTCGGCCCAGCGAGCCTCTCAAAGGGTAAAAAAAAGTAACAAGTCCATGCCAAATGGTTTTGAGATTAAAGCCTCTCTGTATCTAGGAGAATGGCCGTTGTACTGATTTGCAGGAGAATTTATCACGGTCGCTTTGCGAGCTTCTTCCAGTGAGATCTGATCTTCTTGATCTGATTTTGGTGCCTCTTGTTCGAGGGCTGCTTCAAATTGGGCCACACAGGCCTTACATGGCGGTTGACTGTTGAATGTTCTGAATAGGTTCCACACAGGTCTTCGTAAGACCGCGCAAAATATTTTTTGAAAGTTTTTAAGAAAGCGACAAATCGCTCGCGCTGAAGGTAGTGTGGAACCAATCTGGATCAGGCCAGGGTCCTTCTCAGTAGTCACGCTGGTAGGCACGGTTTCATTCATTAAAGGCTTAGCACGTCTCTCTTTCTCTCAAGAATGATCAAAGTTTTGCAAAACCTGAGGAATTCCTCCCTCTTCGTTTTTTATCACCGCAGTGTTTTTTTAAAAAGGTTTTTTTTTTGAAACATTTAGGTTAATGCAATGAGTTTGGCATGCACGAGAGCAGGCGAGATGTAATGTCAGCCCATTCAAATCCTCTGGCATAACTGGCTCAAAACAAACAATAAGTAAGGGAACATGATAGCCGCAGCCGTTTCATTCAAAACTTCCAACTGCAACTGGCTCCTCAGCAGAGACAAACTCAAAAGGAAAAAAAAAATGAGTAATTACAAAACGGTGTTTGAGGCAACAACCCCGGAATCACCCGACATCCTATACAAAGAGGACCAACTCGCTACAACAAGATAGACCTTTGAGCTAAAAGGACTGACTCAAGACAATGAGACAGACTCAAAACAAAACAAAAGAACGACTCGACACCCAAGCCAGAATTTACATAACTAGCATTCGCAGATGCTCAAAAATGCGTGCCAGACGCCACATCCAAAAATACACCAAGTGCCGCCCACAGGCAATTCACTCCCTGATTACATACTTGCAGTATCAGTATCCTCGAAATCCAATAACTGGGTAGTAACGGACTTGGCTGAGGTGGGCGGGAGGATAACCTCGTTGTTAATCAAATCTTGTACCTCATGACGGAGGCGGAAGCAATTGTCGGTAGCATGACCAATTTGCTGGTGGTACGCGCAGTACAAAGCAGCATCATGTGTAGCAGGGAGATTCTTCGAGAGAGGCCGAGGCTCCAAGGGTTTAAGATGCCCACTCTCGGCAAGGATTTGAAGTGCCTTGGACAACGGCATGTAGAGAGCATGGAAGACCTTGTGCCCTCAGGGTAGGTACTTTGAGGCCTGAGCATTCTTGCTAGATGCATTAGCGAAAGGGTCGGTAGGTGCCACCTTGGCTTTCTGATCTTTTCCAGGTGCAAGGTTGGGGGTGGAAGGAACTGTTCTGGCGTGACGGGGTCTATCCCGGCTTTCTGACTAACTTGAACTACCCTCAGGTGGAGTGGGGAAAGCATCCTCCACAGCTTTTGCCATGACTGCAGATATCTGTTGCTTACTCATCCCCCCGGCTTTTAAAGCCTCGACTACCCACATCAGTTGTTCAATGGGATCGGCATCTGCCTTCATTTTGTCCTTACCCCTGGCCTCAGCCTGATCGAGGGTTTGGGTTGATGTTGATACGTCATTGCCATAGTTGGAGGCCATCTCCGGTTGGCTAAGTTCAATCACAATACGTTCCAATAACAGGGGCTCCTGGGGTACAAAATTCCTGGCATACGGTGCAGCTGGTGGCGAAGCTGACATTCTATAGGCGAGATCCACCATAGACCTCTGGAGGTCTCCTATCATCCCCATTAATTTGAATGTAGTAGGCTCGCAAGCCTGATATAGCTGGGGGGCCCAGACCGGGTGCGCAACAGGCGACCTGGGTGGATGTGGCATATCAACATTGGTCTCACTTTGTAGAGTGATTCCTTGATCTAGTGCAGCTGTCATGACCACGATCTCTTCTGAATTCTGCGTCATCATAAGTCTTGCCTCAGCAAGGGGGAAACACTAACTATTCTGGGTCAATTCTCTGAACTGAAAGGGAAAACAAACAGCATTTCAGCCCAAACGGATCAAACATAGGTGTGGTGAACAAGCTGCTCTACTATCGATCCTTTGTTCCCCAGAATCACTGCATTACTGCCCCAAAATACTGAATCGGACACCCACAGATATAACTAATTCTCACAAATTGATACCGGTGACCTCAGGTCTGATACTCAAACTTGCAGACTAATGTGCGCGTTCCCTGTAGAGATACACTCTAAAAGCACATAGCAAGTAAATGAGAGCCAAAACACCCCTATGTTGGGGTAGGGTTTCCCTGTCCTATTTTGTTAGGAGCTAGGGTTTACTACGCACGCAGTGGTTTCAAACAATCTATATCGGGTAAGCAACCTGTCCTATTTTGGAATGGTCACTATGGATTCCAAATATGCACTAGGTCGAATGGTCAAGAAGGGTGCCCCGGTAAAACCGGGGTTTGTGTTCCCATATTGTCAGAGCCCACAACCGGTCAGCCTTATGGTCATGCCTTGACAAGACAAGCCTCCAGCAAACCGTTCAGGAATGGCAGATGGCAAACACGGTGTCCTAGGCGCACCAATGCACATGCAATGCAAAGAAACACATAAGTGTAATCAAAACAGGATATCATGAGTTCGAGTTAAGCTCTCTAAGGTCCCAAGCAGAGTCGCCAGAAACTGTAGGCGCGCCCGTGGGCCTCGTGCTACAGTTCGGACTCGATTTGTGTCACAGTTCTTAATCTGAACCAAAGAGTCCAAATCCGGCAAATCATTTTTTGAAAACAAATTTTTTGTAAAGAAGTGCCAAACATGGACTGCTTTGCCAGATATAGATTCGCCACCTAAATATTTTTTAATGGGGAAATTTAGGAAACCCTGACTCGGTGCCAAAGGCCACGTGTCCGTCATCACCAAAGTTGCCTCGGCTCGGGAGCTTGGGTACGATTGGGGAAGGTCAGCTAGGAGCACCCCCTCTCGCCCGATCCGAAGATCGGCCTTTACTAACCGTGATATCTTGTTTTGAAAACTTTATGTGTTCTTGTTTCGGATATTAGCCTAGAATTACTATGGTATGCGCACAGCAAACAAGTATAGACTAGATTGCCCAATTTGGAAACAAGCATTGCATATCCGTTTATTTGGAAAGCGTTTTGGAATTTCCTACTCGCAAGTTGGCTAAAATACGGATTTCAAGGAGTTGTTCCAACTCAAACAATCCAACCTTCACCCACAGGCATTCAAGCAGTTATATCACATAAGCAACTAGCCTCATGGTAAGCATGCTGTCATAGTAGCATTCACACGCATGCGGTATGCTAAAGCATAAAATACTTACATCGTACTCCGTGCCAAAACAAGAACATGTTAGCAATCAATGCATGATCCAAGTCCATGTTAAGTGCCTAATGCATCGCATACAGAATGTCACTAGAATAGGCTCGGCTAATCTAAGGATGACATGTGAAATGTACAAGTAGCATGTATTCAAATTTGTTTTGAAATATAATGCATTAGCATGATGCGCTGAGCCCGGTGCATGCAATACTGATGAATGATCCACGCATGCATAGCATAGGATATGCTAAAGTAAACATGCCCTAATACTAACCATCAAAGCAGGTAAGTAAAAGGGAGAAAGAAGTGGGGGTTAAAAGACATACACACACTCACCCACACTTATTACAAATTTGCCCTTGCTCGAAGGGACCGAAAGAATAATACAATTTAACTAACTAACAAGCTAATTAAATATTACAGACCATCTAAATTAATTAAGCAAATTAATTAATCTAAGAAAACAATAAACAGCAGCCTCGGGGAGAGGGCTCGATGTATGGGCACTCGGTTCCGCCTGGAAATCCACTATCATGCCCAAGATGCCTCTGTTTTCCCTGCTCTGCTCCTCTGCTGACTGCCAAAGTCTCAGGGTTTGCTCGCTAGATGCTGGGGAACACCACCGGCTGAAGGAGAACACCACCGGCCATTTAGAATGGCCACCGGCCAGGAATTTGATTCATCGGCCAAAAATGTTGGCCGGTCGGCACTAGGGATGGCCGGCCGGACAAAAGTTCCTGCAAAATCTGGTCTGACAGTAGCAGAGGGCAACACTTGGCATGGCAATGCATTTCAAGCAATGTATTAACCAATCATATCCCTTGTCATGTTTGTGACTCAAAGGGACATGAGCCTCGATTCTCGGACCACCAATCACGCATTTCCATGCATGATGGCCCAAAGAATCAAATATGCAACTTCAATTTCAAATGAAATGCAAACCAAATAAACACACAAGGAGGCCCAACCTCTATCATACTCATTTCAAGAGGTCTACCATGCATGCTTATGCAATGCAATCCTAAGCATGTTGGCTAGCATGCAACATGGAAATGCAAAGAAGCATACAAAACATGCAAGGCATGAGACAATGCAACCAACAAGCATGCAAGGTACAATGTAGGTGTTTGAGCATGCAAGCAAACATGTGACTTCATTCAATCATGCAAGTTCAAACATGCAACAACTCACCAATATGCTGCAACATACAAGGAGCATATGCAACAAGCAGAGAGATGGACTTAAACATGATTTAGGCAGCCCTAACTAGGCCTAAAACAGTGGCTAAAGGCTCAAGAAATGGGACCAAACACACATGCAAGAATGCATATGTTAATGAGCCAACACTTAAGCAAACAAAAGCAACTTTCAAGCACACTTAAAAGAGGCTAAGCATGGACTAATGACATGTAATATAAGCTCTGAAATCATGTTAAGATGGTGCCAAACCAAGCAAACAAGATAGGCTAATCATGCAACAATGGTCCAAAACTTAAGGCTAACAGGCCAAAATGCAAAAGAACTATACAATGAGATCCTTGGTCGACCAAAATAGCCAAGGAAAGATTTTAAACATGGAAAAACAAGTACAAAAGCTTCACAAAGCTAAGCCTAATACATGCTTGAATAAGGGTTAAAACCTAGATGCATGTTAAGGCAAAAAAATGGCATTACAAGGCGTGTATGCTAAGCAAGCATGGTGTACCAAAACCAACATACAACAATGCTATATTATGACATAATAAGCACAAAAATCAGCTAAGGCATGGCCAACACACACTTGAACATGGTGCTCCCTCAAAAGGCAAAAATGGTCCTTTTCAAGGACAACAAGGAGAGGGGGTGGCCCTCTCCTCCTTAGGACCTCAAGGCACCATCCTCACCTCTGAAATCCCTCAAGATTTCAGTGGTGAGGAGGCCCAAACACTATGGTCCCGGAGCTTACACAAAATAGCACAAAATGGAGCCTTACAAGGCTCAAGAGGGGTCAAACAACCTCAAACCACAAAACACTCTTAACAAACTATTTAGAGGCCTCAAAAATAGAACTTTTATTTGTTATATGCAAAGCCAAAAAAATAGTTGCAAGGTAGGTAAAAATACAATGCAAAAATGGAGAATAAAGGGACAAGCTTCTTACCCTTGAAGACACTCTTCAACAATGGAGCTCCAGCAACTTCTTTAGGTTGAAACCAGCTCCAAAACTCTAAAAATAACCCTCAAGGGCCTCAGCTCCAAGAGATGGTGTGATGGTGGGTGTTTGTGAGCAAAAATGAGGCAAAACACACACTAGAGAGAGATATAGAGATAGGATATGAATCAAACCCTAACCCTAGAACTCAAACCCTAAAAATGGCTGTCTAAAATGTCTAACCCTTTAAACAAGAGAGAAGACCTCTCTTTATAGAGCTTTTTGTCTTGTAAAGCTTACAAGACAAGCTTCTAAAGAGAGAGATCCCTCCATACACGTGTATGGAGGGGAGCCAAATGCATACCAGCTGTGAGAAAATATCTGCAAAAGCAAATGCACAGTAGTCGGCCGGCCAAAGATGCAATTGACCAAAAAAAGATAGCCGGCCGGCCATCTATAGTGCCAGCCGGCCAAACATTTAGCCGGTGGCCACAAAACACAGCCGGTGGCCTCAAGCCCTGGCCAGTGATGGGTGGGGATGGTCTACAAGCCCTACCCTGCCTCTCAAAGGTAAAATACAAGTGTTTGGTGCAAAACCATACACAAAACAGTCGAGTCGAGAGATCCTAAGGCGAAGCACGTTGCCAAGGCTTCCGGGAACTCAAGACGAACACAAACAAGGGTGATCATTGAGTGTTCAATCAGTGACGTCCAAGTCTTGAGGACGGTCAAAAATGGGGTGTCTACAGTGGCCGGTGGCAATCCAAAACACTCAGTGAATAATTCAAAGCAGCTTTGGAAATTTGTGTGATCCTCAGAGAAGCAACGCAGTGTAAACAGAGGCAACAGTGCTATGGCAGCGAGTTTCCGGGCAAGACGAGTCAAGCATGCATCATTCGCACATTCCTAGGCAGAGCTGCGACGGTCTTTTCGGCTTCACATTTAAATTATTTTGGTGAAATAATTTGTTAATTAATTAGAGGGCTTGTAATAATTAATTAGCTAGGATAATTGATTTATTATTTCAAATTGTATTATTCTTTCGATCCCTCTGAGTGAGGGCGTATTTGTAATAAGTGTGTGTGAGTGTGTGCATGTCTTCCAATCCCACGTCTTTCTTCCCTTTTATTTACCCGCTTATGATGGTTAGACTAGGGCATATTTAAATTAGCATACCTTATGCTATGCATGCGTGCATCCATACATTTGTCTTGCATGCACCGGGCTCGGCACATCATGCTAACTGCACTGGTATTTCAATTCCAAGTTAAGTACTTGTTAGTTGCAGCATTTCACATGCCATCTTTAGTGTAGCCGAGCCTATTCTAGCTGCATCCTGTATGTGTTGCATTAGCCATCTTAACATGAACTAGGGTCATGCATATGATTACTAACTAGTTTCTGTTTTGGCTTGGAGTACTAGGTAAGCTTTTATGCTTTAGCATACTGCATGCGTGCAAATGTTGTCATAATAGCATGATTACCATGAGGCTAGCTGCTTATGTGATATAACTGCTTGAATGCCTGTGGATGGAGGTCAAATTACCTAAATTGGAATAATGCATTAAAACTATGAGTTTTTAAGCCCACTAGATAGTGGCAAAACCATCTTTTCTAAAAAGCCCACTCGAGGGTGGCAAAACCTGCATTTTAGCCTACTTGCGAGTAGCAAACCATTTTCAAAACAAACATGAAATGTTTTGTTCCAATTTAGGCGATTTGATCTATACTTGTTTGCTGTGCGCATAACATAGTAATTCTAGGCTAATAATCGGAATAAGAACGCATAATGTTTTCAAAACAAGATATCATGGTTAGTAGAGGCCGATCTTCGGATCGGGCGATAGGGGGTGCTCATAGCTGACCTTCCCCAATCGTACCCAAGCTCCCAAGCCGAGGCAACTCTGGTAATGACGGACACGTGGCCTTAGGCAAACAAGTCAGGGTTTCCTAAATTCCCCCCATTAAATAAATATTTAGGTGGCGACTCTGTATCTGGCAAAGCAGTCCATGTTTGGCACTTCTTTCTAAAAATCTGTTTTCTCAAAATGATTTGCCGGATTTGGACTCTTTGGTTCAGATTTAGAACCGTGACGATTTGAGTCCAAACTGTGGTAGCATAAGGCCCTCGGGGCACGTCCACATATATGCAAGGTTTAGGATTTTTATATGTATTTATTTTATGGTTGTAATCAAACTCATGGATTTATGAAATTAAAATAAACTTAGAACCCATAGATAAATTCTGAATACTCTACAATAGTGTTGGTGAAAAAAAGTGTATTAAAACAAAAGTGAGGATTATGAGATTTATTTGAATTCCTTAGGCTCGACATTGTTATATTCTCATGAGTAGATGAGGGGTTGTATATATATATATTGTTGTCTCATTCTGAAGAGTAGACGAGTGCTTTGATTTACGCGTGTATGTATATGCTAACCGTCTGGGGAGTGTGGGTCAAACTCGGGATAATATTCCCATGCAAGTTTGGTTTTGGAGCGGTGTTAGGTATACGAGAGGCACATAGGATATATGTGTAGGCTGGAAATGAAGGGCCGAAGTAGTGGAGTTAAGGTACAAAGAATTAAATATAAACTTATTGGTATAGTTTTGATTTATAATCTCGAAAAATAGTAAACGATTTCGTTAAATTACAAAATTTGGGTAGAGGCATGTCTACGTAATTCTAGACAAATTTTGTATTTTAACTTTTTACTAGAAGGATCGATTAAAACTTGTAATCGGATGATCTTGGTTACAATAGTTTTTATTCATTTTAGTAATGCAGACTTTAGATGTTGTTTTAACCCATAAAACAATCTCATTTTCATTGATTTCAAGTGAACTGAAGTAAAACATTATTTTGAACACTTTTCATGTTTTAAACTTTTTCCAAAAAAATCATCTTAGGGCAATTTCTTTTCGTTTTCAGTTTCAGGTTTTTCAATCAAATTCCGTCCAATTTCTTCTATCAATTTTTTTCTCAACCTGTTCTGTTTCTACTAAATCCCTCTACATTACCTTTTAGGAAATTTGATTCTATACAAATTTTGTTTTTGCGTTTTGGTCAATTCGAATGATTTAAGCATGCAGCAGTGCATTTTGTATTTCTTCAGTAATTTACTTATGATTAAATTATTCTAACTTTATTTTTTTGAAGAATGGTGGGTCTTACTAACTTTTTATGCAGGGCTGATCCACCATATTTATTTTTATTTTCATTATTTTTTTTATATACTCAATTTATATTTAGTTGTGTACGGTCAAGAAACTAAATGCCACTGTATCTCAAGAAACTACTCCTTCATCTCAGTGCGAGTGAAGCTACTTGTCTTGTCCTATAACAAGAATTAAATGTACTGTTGTTTGTGTCTTGTGGACACGTGGGTGTCAAATCTTGTACTCACACTAGTATACTTGTATACTAACCCGTTTTGTCTCTTAGCATCTCAGGTGTGTTCTATTTAGCGCAGTCGAGCTTCCTTTGAAGGATTAGCTGGAAGTACTGTCACGACCAAAACCCGCCTCTAAAAGTTCAGATCATAATTGGCTAATAATCACTTGACTACCTTTGACCTCAAACAAACATACATAATGATTATAATAATGGGGCCATAAGCGGAAGTATAACACAAACGAAGAAGTCCATTGAGCCATACCAAAATGATCAAAATTATACAGCTTACAGCATAGCACATTCACATATTTAAATGACCATGCAAAAACTTATGTACCAAAGAGCATAACATATGGTTTACATATCCCAAGACCATTAAGCAAAATGA
The DNA here is from genome assembly GCA_025200525.1 of Camellia lanceoleosa. Lineage (NCBI taxonomy): Eukaryota > Viridiplantae > Streptophyta > Magnoliopsida > Ericales > Theaceae > Camellia > Camellia lanceoleosa. Next base: position 5,993,327 of record CM045766.1, on the reverse strand, counting down.
AACAAAAGTCATAACAAAATGTGAGTCAACAACCAAAAGCTCCATCTTAGAGACTCGACAAAATAGGTTCACAAAAATAACTTATGAGGCAGACTCTAAGGTTGACCTCCATGCTGATCGCCTATACACTTATAACATAGGGGGTGAGCGATGCTCAATAAATAATAGTAAAGTAAAGATAATCAAATGAATAATCTTGATTTAAAAGAAAACATATTATGTTAGCACAATGCTCTTCCACAATTACATCCTTCACAATATTATCCGTAATCATATTTACAGAACGGCTTTAAGCCCAACATATTACGGAACGGCCTCAGGCCCAACATATTAAAAAAAGGCCTCGGGCCCACATATATCAGAACAGCCTCAGGCCCACTTATTAACACAACGGTCTCAAGCCTACATATTAACAAAACAGCCTCGACCAATCATATATCACAACGGCCTCAGACCCATACATTAACATAACGGCCTCGAGCCCACATATTAACATAACGGCCTTGGGCCCAAGCACATCGTAGCATAAACAGAACGACCTTAGATCCATATTGTACATGTCATATAATGTTCATAAAACTTGTTTATTTCGATGAAAACACAAGATCAGAATAAGTCACCGTATCTGGATCAAAATAATCAATTAAGAACATATCTTTACAATACTATTACTCACAGTATGTTTGGTCTTGCGGCGTTGCCTCCAGCACACAACTTGCAGAAAACATGTCACATACATATTTGATAAATAATTCGTTCCATTTCATACACTTTTCTTTTAATAGTTTACAACCTTTTTCAATGGGTTTCTAACCATCATTTCATTTCCCGAAAGGTTTAAATAAGGTCAGGAATGCATTCGGGAGACCGGGGAGGTTAACACAAGAAAGCATAATTTTTCTCCTCTGCTGGTCACTCGTGCAGCTGGTCCAACCGCTCGAGCGGTCAGGTTCGGCTCATGCGGAGGTAGTGGCCACTCAAGCATGCAAAATGGTTTCCCTTGATTTTGCTGATGAGCGGAGCCCGAAGCCGCTTGAGCGATCTGGGTAGTTCCAGACAGTCCGAAAATGGGGTTTTGAAGACAAGCTCCCAAACTCATTTTCAAGCCCAAATTCATGCAAAACTAACTCAAAAACATGATATACTAACATGATTCAAGTGTAATTTCACTTCAAATACATTATTCTTGCTTCAATGACAAATTCAAGGTCTCATCTTTCCCATACATTCATGAATCACACGCTCAATTCAAATACATATATATATATATAATCGTACCAATCCTTGTTGTATAAACAATCTAGAACCCATTTCATGGATTATTCACAAGATTGAACTCAAATCAAACAAATATGAAGAGATTTATTGAGTTTAGTTCATACAATTATACAACCCAAACCCTAACTCCAAATTTCTAATTTCCTCTTGATTTCAAGCAAGAGATGAGATATATACAAGGATTCTAAATAGATTTCCATACCTTAGCTCTAATCTAGGGTTTACCCCTTGAACTTCTTACAAATCCCTAGCTCCTCCTCTTCCTCTCTCTCTAACTCACTCTCTAGCAAGGCTCTCAACAAATGATGAACACAAGATAGCAGTGTCCATATATACATTAGGCCAATTACACTTAATTAATCATTATGAATTGTAATTGTACAAAATTTCACAATAGGCTCTAAAAATTATACTGAACATAGATATGAAGTCGATTTTGGTTTCTGGGGCCTCTAAGGCTTTCAATTCTGATTCGAAGTGATAATTACAACAGATATTCCTACATTCAACAGATATAATTCTAAAATCACATAATTCATATACTTAAACTTGCAAATTCATATCAAACACATAAACACATGTTAAGTTATCACAACTATGGTGGTGATGAGAAATAACTACGATTGTGGGACATGTCTTTCGGACTTCTTTTATTTTTTGGAATTTAGGGTTGATATTAGTTTATTTATTTATTTTTATGATCTTAGTATTTTGATAATTTGGCATTGTGAATTATTTTCTAACTTTACATTATTTAAGTTGTTTTGACTATTTGTTGCTACTTTAATATTGAAGGTATTGGATAGTCATGAATTTATGATGGATGGTTTAATTAGCATTTGTTAAATTTTTATTTATTTATTTATTTATTTATTTTGGTTATCCCTTGTATTTATTATTATTTTTTTTTTAGCATTGGAATTTACTTAAACCATATGGAGATGAGAACATTTAGATTTTGTTTCACCCTTAGGATTTGGATGATGAAATGGTGATTGGGATTTAGTCCTAATTTAATATTTAATTGTCCAAATTTTGAGACGTGACATTATGCACATGTTCTAAATGGACTCTTGGTAATTAATGGACAAATGTTTCCGCTTAAGCCCCAATGTTTTTAGTCCAGTCTTATCTTGTCTTGCTAGGCCTTCGATAGTCCAACACTATTGGTTGGTCACAACTGCTATCCTATTTGGGGTGGGATGGGGTTGTGGCACCTACCCTTTAGTCCCTACTCTTCCCAACCCCTTTGGTCATATCTTAGCCCCTTTCTCTATCCCCAACCTGAAAGCTCTACCACAATCAAGCCGTAAAATAAAGATCCTTATCCGAAACGATGGTCACCGGAACTTTGTGAAATCAAACAATATCCCTACTAGATAACTCAGCGAGGTCACCCACCAAGTCACTTGTTCACATTAGAATGAAGTACGTAAATTTGGTCAAGTGATCAACAACTACTGAAATGACATCATTACCTCATCGAATTCTAGGAAGCCCTACAATAAAATCTATAATGTCATGTTCCCCACTTCCACTCGGCTATAGGCAAAGGTTGCAACAATTTCGCTGGCTCTACGCTTTTGAATGATCAATCACAATGTGGGTGTTTGTTTGGGCTTTTTTTTAGCCAACTTATAGCTTTTAGCTTTCGAAAAGCTATTTTGGACGGTTTGGTTAAACTTATTTCAAACAGCTTCTAATTCTAACAACTTATTTTAACTCAAAAAAGTTGATTCTGAGAAATTGTTCACCCCTTACTTCTGATTATCAACTTCTGCTGTGAACATATTAATTTACGGTTATACTCTTAGATTTTTTTATTTTTTATTTTTTTAAAAATAGAAAAAGACCCAAATGGACTATAGATTATTATTATTATTATTTTATGAGAAATATAGACAAGTAGTGAATAACAAAAAATAAAAGTTAATTAAAAAAGCTACTTCACATCTTTTTTAACGAACACTACTCAGCAACTTAAATCTATAATCCAACAGTTACACCAAACAGATTAACAACTTCTGATTAAAGTCAAAATCTATAATCTATTAAGTTATAATCTATAATTTGTTTTGACAGCTACACCAAACGGGGCCAATAAGTCTTATGAACTAGTACTGGGCAACGGGTTGCCCGACCTGCACAACTCGCTCAATTTGACCCTACCCGTAAGGTTTTGGGCGAATTCAAGAGATAGATAGGGTTGGATACGGGTTGTATTTTAGATAAAATTGCAAGTTACAGACAGGTTGCAGGTTACACAACCCGTCTGCATTATTAGCATTATTAAATAAATAAAAATCTCTAACATCCCACATGGTTTATTTATTTTCTCAAACATTTTATCTCAACTTCATTATCTTTCCCCACTTATATGAAAACTTTGTGCCTATTAAAAGTACTAAAAAAACAATGTGGGATGTAAAGTAATGAAAACTTAAAACCAAATGATGTTTGTTTATATATATACGTATATATTTTTTTTGAAGTCCACTTGCAGTTGTCCCACATCAAAAATAATAATAATAATAATAATAATAATACTTGAACCATTCTCAACTCCTATAAAAATGTGTCCATCATATCAATTTCCTTTAAGCAATAAGTAATAAGCAATGCATTAATTATTTATAAATTTACAAATAAGATTGCTTGAAAGTAAAGCTCAAGTTCAACTTGTTTGGTAATTGAACGAGTTTGAATGAGCTACAAATTATTGAGCTTCTTGAATAGCTCAATTTTTTTTTTTTTTTTTTTGGGTTATAATAAAATCTTAACCCGCACAACCGAACGCACCCACCCCCACACCCGATTGACCCACCCGTACAAACTGTATTACGAGCGATTGCGGATCCAATTTTTTCAACATGCAACCCGAACCGACCAAAATCGGCTTGTGACCACCCCTACTATCAACTTAAGTCATATCTTGGGACTAGTGGGCTATTACAGAAAATTCATGTAAGACTTTTCCAAATTAGGCAAGTCAATGACGTGTCTAACCAAGAAAGGAGACAAGATTGAATAGGACAAAACTTGTGAGCTATAGCGAATTCAATTTTGACCAGACATTTTATTATGTTCTGAACTCGGGTTTCATGGTTCAATGTTGTTGTTCATCTCTTTTTCCCTTGTTGTTCCTTGGATTGGTTATTTGGATTGTAGTTGTGTGTTTGGAACAGGTTGGTTGGTTGTTTTTCCAAACCTTTGTTGCCTAAATTTTTGCTTCTCCACTCGAGCGAGATTTGCAAACTCTTAGTATTTTTGCAAACCTGCAAATACTGGAAGAGTGTACTCTATGCTCGAGCAGCGTTTCTTACGCTCGAGCGGGTGGGCGTTTGAGCGTCCAATCCTGTGCTTGAGCGATGTTCTTCATCTACAAAATTTCTGCAAGTGTGTATTCGACACTCGAGTGGAACTTTATGTCTAACACTCAAGCATCGCTTTTCACGCTCGAGCGAACTGCGTGTATAACAAATTGCAAGGATGACTTTTTTTATCATTTTTTTTACTCCCCTCTCTCTCTCTCTCTCTCTCTCTCTCTCTAAAACCTTCCAAAAACCTAGATCTTGAGTTTCTTTCTCTAAAACTCATTTTCTCTCTACTATTTCACCTAAATATATTGAGATCTTCACCCTAGTGCCTTTGAGAAAAAGGTAGAGCGTCTCAAGAGCTCCGTCTTGATCCGAGTAGAAGTGGGTTTCGGTGTCCTTGGAGTTTCAACCTTGCTTTGCTCACCTTCTTTTCTTTAAGGTAGGGATTTTCTACACTTTCAAATGATCTTTAGCTTAGTTATTTCTCATTATGTAACAATGATGGGATTTAGGAGTAGTTTGAACAAAGCTAGGGTTTGGATGTGAAATAAAAAGAGAGGTTTTTGGTGAATGGAAAATAAGTGGTTATGGAGTTTGAAAATGAGATTGTATTATGTCAAAATTGTTGATTTTGGTACTTGAGTTGATATTTGAAAAAATGAAAGTTTTGCCCTAAATGGGTCAAATTATTATTTTGCACAAATAACTAAAATTGACAATATTAATATGCAATTGGATGATTGTTGATGTAAATGGTGAAGTTGGACATGTGTTGTCTCACACCCATGGAAATTTGAATAATTTATCTATTGAAAAGATTGTATATCTATTTAGAAATATCTGTATTGGGTTATCGGTGGAGGATAGTTGTGATTGTTGTAGAAAATGCATGAGGATTAGGTAAATTAAAACTAATCTATTGTTGGTTGTCATTGAATATGACTATGTTTTAAATACATTGTATATGTATGATGTTTGGAAGGAGAAAATGGATGTACTCCATTGTTTGGGAGGAGATAGGGGATGGACTCCATTGAAATTAAGTTAGCCAGAGTGTTCAGGGTAAAAGTCCCGAAATCATGTGTATGCATGGGTGCCGATCCCGCGGACGAAATTTCAATAAAATGACAAATTTGAAGTGTTTGTGTGGTAGTGTATTGAATTGGAAAACCACTAAGTTGTAGTCTCAGTTGGGTTGTTGAAGGATAATGAAATCAACTCATGAATTGAGAATAGTAAATGAACTTGAACTGAATTGAAGGAATATAAATTGAGATATGAACTTTGGTACTTTACAATCATATAAAATGTGAATATTTTGTCACCAACATTGTATACCTTTGTTAAATTTCATATATTGTTGTAGACACTTCATTTTTGACCGTCCTCAAGACTTGGACGTCACCGCTTGAACACTCGGTGATTATCCATGTTGGTGTTTGTTTTGAGTTCCCGGAGGTCCCGGCTACGCGCCTTGCCTCAGGACCTCCGAACTTGACTGTTTTGTGTTTGGTTTTGCACCAAACACTTGTGCTTTGCCTTGGAGGGGCGGGGAATGCCTTTTGAGGCATCCCCACACACCACCGGCAGTGGCTAGAGGCCACCGGCCGGTTGGTGTTGTCACCGGCACTATATTGTGCCGGTCGGCACACTTTTTGGCAAAATGACCATTTTGCCCTGCCGATCACTTTACAGCTGCTTTTGGAGATATTTTCGCATGCCTTTTTACCACTTTTCTTCCCTCCATACACGTGTATGGAGGATGAGCCCTTGTTTGCTTGGTTGCTAAGTTACAAGATGGCCTCCTCTATAAGAGGAGGCCTTGTCTTCTTGGCTCAAGGGTTAGCCATCCGAGAGACTAAAAGCAGACCTCATAAACCTCTCTCTCTATATTTCCCATCTCTCTCATCCTTGTGTATGTGTGTTCTAAGACTAAAAGGTGTGCTTTACCTCATTTTTGCACCATTACACACACCAATACACCTTAGCTCGAGATTGAGAGACTTAGAGGGTTGTTTGTTGAAGTTTTGGAGTGAGTTTGATCACTAGAGAGTGGCTGCTCCATCTGTTTCTTCAAAGGATCTTCAAGGGTGAGCTTGTTACTTTAGTTTCTCCATTCTTGCACTAGCTTTCTACCCCTCTTGCTTTGTGTTTTTGGATTTGTGTTTAACATAAAAAGACTTTTTTTCCTTGCTTAAGAACATTCATCAAGGTTGTTTTGTGGTTTGGGTAGAATCTCACCCTCTTAGGCCTTGTTTTGGCCATTTTGGAGCCTTTTCTTGAGGCCTTGTTTACTTGGTGTTTTTGATCCTCTCACCATGAAAACCAGTGGTTTTTCAGTGGTGAGGAAGGTACTTTTAAGTCTCATATAGGGAGGGACACCCTCTCCCTTTGTCCCTTGCTTGCCTTTTGTTTTGGGGTCAAATAATAGCATGTATGCATGATTGGTTTTGGCTTCATTTCAGAGCATATTTGTGGTTCATATGACATGTTATGCCTCTGTTTTAGGTTGGTTTTATGGTCCTTAACATGCCTCTTATGTTTGCTTTGAAATGCTCTCTTATGCCTAGAAATATGCCATGCTTTGGGGCCATGCTTTCTCGCATATTTTAGCTTAGTTTCATGGAGATACTAACATCATTTTGCCATGTATAAGGGCTGTGGGCCACTGTTTTGGTCATATTTAACATGCTTGACATAGTTGTTTTGTATGATGGCTTGTAAGCCTTAGGTAGGTGATCCATGTACATGCATTGGATAGTCTATTTAGATGATTTGGGATCATTTGACATGCTATTTCAGACCCTAATCCATGCTCATGTGTTTGTACTTGTCATCTCTTTCATGCTTTAAAGGTGTGTCCTTTTATGCCTAAGAATAGGTCTTGTGTATGCTTCCATGATTAATGCATTTTGGGGGTGCCATGTGAGGGGATTTGGGTGTCATTTTGCATACTAAAAATCTGTTTTTGGTTGTTAGATTCATGCCATGAGTGGTTGTGTAAGTGGTTGTAAAATGCTCTTTTTGGTGCCTTAGGTTTAGGTCCATGAACTTGCATGTTTGTGTAGTATTTTGGTCATCATTTAGGGCTTGTTTTGCCACTGTTTTGGGGTGGTTTGAGGGCTGCCCCATTGAAGTTAAGGCCACCATTGTATTTTCTTTATATGCTTGATGCATGCTTGGCTCATTGAGTGTTGTAGTAGGTTGGTCTCATTGCTTGATTGGCCCATGTTTGGCATGCCATTTATACCTTGCATACTCTAGCACTTTGCATGCCTATTGTGATAGTTGCTGACACTTGATATGCCTTGCATCTTAGTCCCATTGTTGCATCATTTGAGCTATGTTGCATACATGCATTCCATGGCTTGGCTTAGGGATTGTCAAGCCAAGCATAGGGTTGAGAGGAGTTCACACTTCAAGTGGTGCAACTCGTCCCAATTCTTGGTCACCAAGACCTTTGACTAACATATGATAAGGCCTTGGATTTCATTTGTTTGTTTGCATGCATTACCATTAAAATGCAACCTTGGTTCCCTAGGCCATCATGCATCAAGATGCATAATTGATGGCCCAAGAACCAAGAGTCATGCCTCCTTGAGTCCCCAAACATGATAGGAGGCATCGGCCATGCTTACATATGCTCAAAATCCATGCCATGCACTGCTGGTTTGCTGCTGCTGTCAAACTGTCCTCTGCAGGAACTTTCTGCCGACCGGCAGAACAATGTGCCGACCGGCACACTTTTTGTGCCGATAAACTCTATAAGAAGCCGGTGGCCAATTTACAAACCGATGGCCAATTTAAGCGGTGGTCACTTCCTCCACCGGTGGGTACTGCAGTTCAGATAGAAGGTATTCTGGGACTTTGGGAATTTTTGGAGAGGCAGGGCAGTGGAAACAGAGGCAGCAGTGGTGCGGTGTGGGTTTTCCGGGCGAGTCGGATTCGAGCATGCATCATTCACGCATCCCGAGGCAGGGCTGAAGCCCCCTTCTTTTTACATATGATTTAATTTGATAATTAGAAATTTTGTAATAATTAATTTATTTATTATTCGGACTGTAATATTTATTCGGTCCCTCTGTGTGAGGGCATAATTGTAATAAGCGTGCGTGAGTGGGTGTATGTCTTCCAACCCGCATTTCTTTCTCCATTTTATTTACCGCTATGATGGTAGATTAGGCACGTTTACTTTTAGCATACCTTATGCTATGCATGCGTGCACTCATGCATTTGTTTACATGCATCGGGCTCGGTACATCATACAAACTGCATCGTACTTTCAATTCCAAATTGAATGCGTGTTATTTGTAGCATTCCATATGCCATGTTTAGGGTTAGCCGAGCCTACTCTAAGTTGCATCCGCATGTGTTGCATTAGCCACTTAACATGAACTAGGACACGCATATTGCTAACTAGTTTATTGTTTTGGCACGGAGTACGATGTAAAGTATTTTACGCTTTAGCATACCACATGCGTGTGAGTGTTGCCATGACGATGCTTACCATGCGCTAAGTGCTTACGTGAGATAAACTGCTTGAATGCTGTGGATGGAGGTTGGATTGCTTGAGTTGGAATAACTCATTGAAATCCGTATTTTAGCCTACTTGCGAGTAGCAATTTCAAACTGTTTTCAAAACGAACGGATGTGCAATGTTTATTTCCAAATTAGGCAATCCAGTCTATACTTGTTTGCCGCGCGCATAACATAGTAATTCTAGGCTAATAATTGGAATAAGAACACATAAAGTTTTCAAAATCGGATATCACGGTTAGTAGAGGCCGGTCTTCGAACCGGGCGAAAGGAGGTGCTCATAGCTGACCTTCCCCGATCGTACCTAAGCTCGAGCCAAGACCACTTTAGTGATGACGACATATGGCCTTCGCACCAAGTTAGGGTTTCTAAATTTGCCATTTTAAAATATTTAGGTGGCGACTCAGAATCCGCAAAGCATCCATGTTTGGTATTACTTTTTCAAAAAATCTGTTTTCTCAAACGATTTGCCGGATTTGGGCTCTTTGGTTCAGATTAAGAACCGTAACACAAAAGGGAGTCCGAATTGTTAGATGGAAGCCCACGGGCACGTCTACAGTTTCTGGCGACTCTGCTGGGGATTTTGGAGAGCTTGACTCGAACTCGTGATATCCTGTTTTGACTACACTTATGTGTTTCTTTGCATTGCATGTGCATTGGTGCGCCTAGGACACCGTGGTTGGCCATCCGCTATTCTCGAGCGGTTTGCTAGAGGCTTGTCTTGTCAAGGCATGACCATAAGGTCGACCGGCTATGGGGCTCGCCAAGATGGGAACACAAACCCCGGTTTTACCGCGGCACCCTTTTTGCCCATTCCTCCTAGTTCATACTCGCATCCATACTGACTCTTCCAAACTAGGACACGCTGCTTACCCCATATAGGTTGTCTGAAACCTGCTGCATGTAGTGAAACCTTAGCTCCTCACAGAATAGGACAGGAAACCCTACCCCAAAGATAGGGGTGTTTGGCTCTCTTTTACTTGCTATGTGCTTTTAGAGTGTATCTCACAGGAATGCATATACCAATTTATGTCTGGATATCTAGCTCATGCGAGCACCAAAGATTAGATTTTGAGAATCGCTTATATCTCGGGTATCAAATTCAGATTTGGGCGTTGATTTCAGAACGATGGATCGAATAGGATACACATTCACTTTTGCTCGTATCCATTCCAAAGGAAGTTGAGCCGAGATGTCGCTGCTTTTCTTTTTGCTAGGTAGTCCTAGAACTATAGCTTCAGAAGGCTCCACTATTCCCCGGGTACATTAGATTTGTGCTGATAGACTTTGTCGTCGAGACTCGATCAAGGGTAATCGTACGAGAAGGCTAGTCGACATAGACCACCAAGACCACAGCTACGGATCGCTGATCTTTGAGCAGTCGGGTTGCAATTTCCGAGCCTACTGCAGACACAAATATACCGGTTGCTCAGTTAGATCAGGACAATATGTCGAGTCTGGAAGAGATGGTGCGCCAACCTGTGATAGTATGAAAACCATGCAAAGACGCCCAGTAATTCGACCGCCAAGCAACGGGCTGTGGTCATAGCCCAACAAGCAGAGACAATTGCCAGGCTAGAGCAACAAACCGGAGCATCTGCTTCGCATCAAGCTCCTCCACCACCAGGGGTTCAGACACCCGGGGAAACACCCAATGTCCAGGAAGGTACGGACATTCCAGTAGGGCCGGCTCCGCTGCCAATTTTACCCCAGCAATCCAAAACACCTACCAATGTACCGGACTCTCCCTTTGAGTTCAAGACGGACCCCACAAATACCGAAGCGAGTAAGTCGGAAAAGATGTTTAAGAAATCCCAAGGAGTCAAGTCCATTCGACATTGAGGATGGATATACTGACGCAATTGCGGACGCTGCCAGATCGGTTCAAGATGCCACAAATCGACCGATTTGATGGGTCTGGGGACCGCATGGTGCACCTGAGGCTGTTTTCAGATATCTTAAGGCCGATGGGCCTCACCAGACTACAAAAGCTGTCTCTGTTTGGCCGAACCCTATCAGGTGTGGCGGCCATCTGGTACGCGAAACTGGAAGACGATGTTAAGAAGAATTGGGATGAGATGGCTGAGGCCTTTATTGCTCAATACTCCTACAACACACAGATCGAGGTCACAACTCGTGATCTCGAAGCCATCCGCCAAGAACCAAAAGAGAGTTTCTCAGAGTTCGTGATGAGATGGAGAGCAAAGGCCTCAATGATGACTACAAGGCCTTCTGACAAAGACCAGATACAGATGGTTGTGCGCAACCTCCAACCCAAACTGATGCAAAAAATGATAGTCCTACCCTTTCCTACCTTTGCGGACCTACACGAAATGGGGGTACAGATTGAGGACGCTATGAAGCAGGGCCTTATTGACCAGGAGAAGGAGCAACCTAGGAGGGAATTTATCCACAGTTCAAATGCGACCACCAGTGGTGACGCAGCTACTATAACTTCAGATGTGGGCATAGTCACCACCACCACACAAAAAATGACCACCCCATTCACGGTACATCCAAACTAGCTTCACAAACACCAAACACCCACCTCGAGCCAAAGGGTGTTTACCCCATCAGACATGTCTCTATCAATGGCCCCGAGGACCTTGATAAAAAAGGTATCTGGCCACCGAGCCACAACTGTTACTAAAGAAACCCCTCCTCACATAACCCAAATTGACATCAGGTTTCCATCACGAGCCGCCATGACACTGACATGTGTTTTCGCCTTCGCCATGAGATACAAAATCTGATCGACAACGCCGTCATCCCCGCACCAGGTCCTGCAAAGTCTATCGGCACTTGATCGCTGAACTTGTGGGGATAATGTGATGTGATTAGAGGTTGGACCACCAGGCGGCGTTCGGGCTTTACTTCAGATGTGGACGGCATGCAATGCTTTTGAGCAAATGTACAAATGTTAATTTTGCTTTTCGACTTGGGTATTGGGTCACTTTTGTCTTTTGTATTGAGTCATCCTTTCATCTCGAGTCACGGAGTCTGTCTTGTTGTATCGGGTCAATCTGTTGTAGGAGTTGGGTGATTTTGGGGTGTTACCTCAGACATCACTTGCTTGTTTTGTGTTTGTCTTTTGCTTCCTTTTCGAGTCTGTCATTTGGAGCCAGTTATGCCAACAGATCTGAATGGAACAGCAGTGATTTTCACACTCTTGTGTTTGCTTCTGCCGTGTGCCAGTTGTGCCGGAAATTCTAAATGAGATGGCAGTATTTGACTAGAAGCTATGTCTTTTCTGTGCCTTGAAGTCATTGTAACGACCTAAAGTTTTCCAAAGCTTTTTGAACATTGCGGTAAAAACAAAGAGGAAGGTATTCCTGGATTTGCAAAAATTTGATCAATCGAGAGAAAGAGAGGCGTATAAGCCCTTAATGAATAAAATCATGCTTGTTAGTGTGAGTACTGAAAAGGACCCTAGCTATGATCCAGATAGGTCCTACATCGCTTTCACAAGCGATTTGTCGCTTTCTTAAAAACTTTCAAAAATGTTTTGCGCGTCCTCAAGACATGTGTGGAATCGCTCTTGAGATTGTGCAATTTAGATCGCCTCACCTCGAGACTCGACCCTCATTTTCAACCTTGGACTCAAACTCGAATGTTCAACGGTTAACTACAACGTGAGGCCTGAGACCAAATTCAAAGTAGCCTCGAACAAGAGGCAAGAAAATCAAATCAAGAAGATCGATGTCGTCAAGAGAGGCTTGGGAAGCTAGATCAAGCCCCCCTCAAACTAGGGGCAAAGATGTCGACAGTTCAAGAGCCAAGATGAGTTCTCTTCTAATCAATAGCCACTCTCCTAGATACGGATGGCATCAAAACCCTAAAACCATTTGGCATGGACTTGCTACACTTTTACCCTTGAGAGGCTCATTGGCGAAAACCCGAAGGGCGACCTGTGCAAAAGTTAGAGCAAGCAAAAAATACATACAAAAGGAAAGAAAAATACGAAAAAAAAAGAAGAACAAAGGAAGAAGAAAAAGAAAAGAAAAGAAAAAGAAGCTCGCAAGGTCGAAAACCCGCATCGGGCGCCTTGGTAAAAGTTAGAGCCTAAAAAGAGAAAAAAGGAAAAAGAAAGAAAAAAGAAGAAAAACAAAGCTTGCAAGGTTGAAAACCTGCAACAGGCGCCTTGGCAAAAGTTAGAGCATAAAAAGGAGAGGTTAAATACCCGAGTGTACCTTAACCCCCGAACTACGTAAGGCTTGATTCCCATGTTTGGGATACGTAGGCAACTTCACTCTGAAGTCCAAAGTAAAACAATTCAAATTCCTTGTGTCCATGAAATGGTTTTGATCATCTTTGCCTTCTCTCAGATCCGAGAGTTCGGTTGATCGCCACTCAAGGATTGATTTCAATACGCTGCGATGCCATTTAGACAAGGGGCAACTTTCCGTTGCCATTTAATGCACTGTGGTGCCATTCAAACAAGGGGCAACTTTCCGTTGCCATGCAGTGTCCTTCAGACAAGGGGCAATTTTCCATTGCTTATGGATCCGAGGTTGCGCATCTCAAGAGTAGGTTCCGTGCTTGTTGAGCATTGGCCGTTTGCAAAAATAATTTTTGAGAATTTTTACTGAGGTTGACTAATTCTCTCGAAAATTATTCCATCTTTTCCAAAACTGGACCATTTTCTTGGACCCAAAAAAGGAAAATTTTCAGTGCTCACAACCTAACTTGCGTGATTTTCAAAATCAAAAAGTTGAATAAGCATGTTAATCTAACTTTCATGTTGGTCAAAACTGTTTTAAAACCAAAACAATGGTCAAAATGGTGAACTAAGGGTATAGTTGAGTCGGGTGTTCTGTCTTTTCCCCATCATCAACATACTTGCCAAGAAGGGCACTCTACCTGCCAAAAGAGGGCACAAATAAAGTCAACAACAAAGGGCTGAAAGCTCTCTCACCCTCCAAGCAGCGAGGTATCAAGTCAAGTGCGGCTAATTTGGAATGGATCAAGATGTTCCACTTCCTTATCTCGACAGATCTAACCACGCCCAAACTCCCTAGCGAGCATCACAACCAATGTCAACTACAGATTTGCTACACACCCCAGGGCGCAACCCCTCTGGGGAAAGTTCACCAGGTGCAGAAGAAAAAGAATCTAGTAGAATGCTAGGGGCAAGAGCCCGCAACTTCTGTCTATCCACCAACCACTCTGGGGAGGGATGAAAAATGAGAGATTGAAGAATAGAGAGATGTGCGCTGAGAGAAAAAGTGAGAAAAGGGCTTTTTCAGAAAACTAGAGATTGAGTGCCAAGTGATGTGAGAATCACAAATAAGAAATGGTGGGAATAATACCCGGTGAAACAGGCTCCCTGTGCGCATTTGAGTCTTTCGTTGTGTTTTGTTTGTCTCGAGTCTTGTTTTGAGTCGTTTCGAGCGTGTCTCGATGTGTTTAGGTTGTTTACCTATCATTTTCCGTTGTTGAGTCTTTTTCGCTGTGTTCAGTTGTAGGCTCAATACCCGGTCGAGAACTCATTTTCTCAATTTCAAAAAATGATTTGTTGTGTGCTCAGAGTGCTGTGTCATTCTCCACATTTGTGCAAAATGGAATTTGTTCTTTCAAAAACTGCAGTGTTTAACCCAGGTCATGTGAGAACAGTAAAATCAGGATCTATCTGAAGCTATATAGGTTCCACATCGCAGCAAAAGAAAAGAGGGAAAATCAAGCATCCGAGTGTGTTTTAGCTCCAAGAAATTTCGTGGGATGTACCTTCAAGCCTTGTCAATGCTCAAGTATGGGTGTGCCTCTACCTCAAGCTCAAAATGTTTCAAGGAAGTATCAATCGATGTCTCCGGCGCGTAGCTCATCGTCGGTTCGCATGCACGAGTTGTATCCTTTTGGAATCTATTGTGACTCCTCCGAGAGGTAAATCGGAGGTTGCGTTTGAATTGGTCTCGTTAAGGCGTGTATTTCCTTATTCGACATTTTATTTCAAACACACTATTGAGATTGCATCGAAGATGCATTGATTATTGTGCACAGAATGTGTATGCACACTTGTTCCATTTGCATTATGATGGATGTTCCAATTGCATTGTTATGCACCCACTTCATTTGCATTATGATGCACATCCCAGTCACATTGTTATGCACTCATTTTACTTGCGTTGTCATGCATGTTTCGCCTACATTGTTGTGCGCCTTTTTTTTTACTTGCGTTGTTGTTTTCCTTCTCGCAGTACTACCGAGAGGTTTCTTTTGCTTTTTCTTTCCTCTCTCGCGGTACTACGCCGAGAGGTTTCTCTTGTTTTTTCTTTCCTCTCGTGTACTACCGAGAGGTTTCTCTTTGTTTTTTCTTTCTTCTCGCTGCAGTACTACCGAGAGGTTTCCTTTGTTTTTCTTTTCCTTCTCGCTGTACTACCCGAGAGGTTTCTTTTCGCTTTTTCCTTCTCGCGTGTACTATCTCGAGAGGTTTTTTCTTCCTCTCTCGCGGTACTACCGAGAGGCTTTTCTTTTTCCCTTTCCTCTCTCGTGTACTACGCCGAGAGGTTTCTCTTGTTTTTCTTCTTTCCTCTCGCGTGTACTACCTTGAGAGGTTTCTTTGTTTTTCTCTTTCCTCGCGTGTACTACCGAGAGGTTTCTTTGTTTTCTTCCTCTCTCGTGTACTATACCGAGAGGCTTTTCTCTTTCCTCTTTCCTCTCTCGTGTACTACTACCGATGAGGTTTCTCTTTGCCTTCTTCTTCTCTTGCGTGTACTACCGAGAAATTTTATCTTTCTTCTCTCGCGTGTACTACCGAGAAGTGTTGCTCTTTCCTCTCCATATCGATCTACCGAGAGATTTTGTGCTTGAGACTCGAAAGTGTTCTCTGAGTTGCTTCTTGACTTCTCCGCGAGACGCCGTGGAGAATAGCATGACTCGCTTAATCCCTGCTGCATGAGATGTAGTTTGGTTCGAGTTTACTCATTTGCATCGCATTCACTTAAGTGTTGTGTAATCGTTGCCCCCGGGTCTGGCGAGACCTTAAACACGCACGGTCTAGGAGACCTTAAATCCTCGGGAGGTGCAAGACCTTCGGTGCATTAAGGTGCACCTCATTTGGCATGCGTTCCATCGCGTTGTTTTGCGCACCTCATTGCATTTGGCATGCATTCCATCGCGTTGTTTCGCGCATCTCATCAGTTGCCCCCCAGGTCTGGCGAGACCTTAACACGCACGGTCTAGGAGACCTTAAATCCTTGGAGGGTGCGAAACCTTCACCATATTTGCATCCCGGTCTAGGAGACCTTAAATCCTCTGAAGGTGCAACTCCTTCGGTGTTTGTCGTGTCGAACGACTTTCGTGGTCCGGTAAAGCCACCGCTCTGTTTGGTGAGTTCCTAGGAGACCAATGGGGACGGTGAAAACTAGAGTTCGAATGGCTTATGCCTAGAACACAAAGGTTCGAGATTTCCGAGACTAAAGTCTGGTTTAAATACCCAGGGGGTGTACCCTCGGCTTGAAATCTGTATGGAAGCCCCATAGGTTGAGGTAGCATGTTTACGCCTCAATGGATACCGAACCAACCTAGTATATCGCCTCATTGATAGAATAGGAAAATCGCAATCGCAGACCATTGCATCATCCGCATTGACATGCATCATTGTAAATACTGCATATGTCATGCATTTCAAAAAAAACAAAAACAAAAACACGTGCATCGTCATGCATCATTGTAAATATTGCATATGTCATGCATTTCGAAAATTCAAAACAACAAAAAAACATGCATACGTCATGCATCATCGTTGTAGTATAGTGCATATGTCATGCATTTTCTATGAATATCCATTCCGTTGCATATTGCATTGTAGTTGCATGCATTCACTGCATCATCTTCCATCTATGGCTTGCGCCTTTCCTTGTCGAGCTTGGTCTGGTATGTGCCCTTACTTTTCACGTCAAAGCATGGTTCATGTGCATCGCGCCTACTCCTTGATGAGCTTGGTTTGAGGTTGCGGCACCTTTTCTGTGTTAGACATGGTTTGTATGTGTGCATGCCTTTCCTAAGCGAGATACGGTTTGGCCGCACGCCATATCCATTCTAGATATTACATTGTAGTGTAATTGTTGCATCCGGCACTAGGATCATTGTTCTTTCCTCAACGGGTCGTTACCTCACTTATGTCATTCCACCCAATACTTGTTCTTATGTTCGTGCGAAGTACTCATAGATCAGACATCGTTCTATGGGAGACGGGCTCGTTACCTCCATCAATCTACTTGACATTTGTGTGGTTTCGAACTGCTCATGATTGAATCATGATTCAATTGCTTTGCATGTAGTTTGCATCGTTTCAATTGCATTGCATTATCATTCGCATTATTCATACATCATTTTGTATATATTGCATATCATTTTGCATTTCGCATTGCCATGCATATGGCTAACAATATTGTAACTGTTAAGTTTACTTTCTTTGCAGGCACGATATTGTATGTACGGCTCATTTGAGGCCGGCGCAACCGGACGAGCCGCACAGGTATTGTATCCTCCGAGTGAGACGTTTTGAGAATTGCATAATTCTCTTATATCCTTTCTGCATTGTAGTGTAGATTGGCATATGCTAGCTTATAACTATTGCATGCGTGCTTCATTACAGCTTTCTTTGCACGATCATAAGTTATGCTCGGCTTCTTGCATTGTCTTGCATTTTGCCCCTGCCTTCAGGCGCATACCTTGTTTTATCTTGCATGTTTGTCCACGTCTTCGACCTTGTAAAAAATGGGTCGTCTCTGGGCTTTGACATTCACTCTCGTCATTGTTATGACTTTCGAGTTCTGTCAAAGAGGGGCAACTGTAGACACCCCATTTTTGACCGTCCTCAAGACTTGGACATCACCGCTTGAACACTCGGTGATTATCCATGTTGGTGTTTGTTTTAAGTTCGGGAGGTCCCTTGGCGCCTTACCTCAGGATCTCCGAACTTGACTGTTTTGTGTTTGGTTTTGCACCAAACACTTGTGCTTTGCCTTGGAGGGGCAGGGAATGCCTTTTGAGGCATCCCCACACACCACCGGCAGTGGCTAGAGGCCACCGGCCGGTTGGTGTTGTCACCGGCACTATATTGTGCCGGTCGGCACTATTTTGTGCCGGTCGGCACTCTTTTTGGCAAAATGACCATTTTGCCCTGCCGATCACTTTACAGCTGCTTTTGGAGATATTTTTAGACAGCTTTTTACCACTTTCTTCCCCTCCATACACGTGTATGGAGGGATGAGCCCTTTGTTTGCTTGGTTGCTAAGCTTACAAGATGGCCTCCTCTATAAGAGGAGGCCTTGTCTTCTTGGCTCAAGGGTTAGCCATCTGAGAGACTAAAAAAACAGAGCTCATATATCTCTCTCTCTATATTTTCCATCTCTCTCATCCTTGTGTATGTGTGTTCTAAGCCTAAAAGGTGTGCTTTACCTCATTTTTGCACCATTACACACACCAATACACCTTAGCTCGAGATTGAGAGACTTAGAGGGTTGTTTGTTGAAGTTTTGGACTGAGTTTGATCACTAGAGAGTGGCTGCTCCATCTTCAAAGGATCTTCAAGGGTGAGCTTGTTACTTTAGTTTCTCCATTCTTGCACTAGCTTTCTACCCCTCTTGCTTTGTGTTTTTGGATTTGTGTTTAACATAAAAAAGACTTTTTTTTCCTTGCTTAAGAACATTCATCAAGGTTGTTTTGTGGTTTGGGTAGAATCTCACCCTCTTAGGCCTTGTTTTGGCCATTTTGGAGCCTTTTCTTGAGGCCTTGTTTACTTGGTGTTTTTTGATCCTCTCACCACTGAAAACCAGTGGTTTTTCAGTGGTGAGGAAGGTACTTTTAAGTCTCATATAGGGGAGGGACACCCCTCTCCCCTTTGTCCCTTGCTTGCCTTTGTTTTGGGGTCAAATAATAGCATGTATGCATGATTGGTTTTGGCTTCATTTCAGAGCATATTTGTGGTTCATATGACATGTTATGCCTCTGTTTTAGGTTGGTTTTATGGTCCTTAACATGCCTCTTATGTTTGCTTTGAAATGCTCTCTTATGCCTAGAAATATGCCATGCTTTGGGGCCATGCTTTC
Source organism: Camellia lanceoleosa (assembly GCA_025200525.1). Taxonomy (NCBI): domain Eukaryota; kingdom Viridiplantae; phylum Streptophyta; class Magnoliopsida; order Ericales; family Theaceae; genus Camellia; species Camellia lanceoleosa. The sequence continues at coordinate 5,974,144 of CM045766.1, read as the reverse complement.
TCGCATATTTTAGCTTAGTTTCATGGAGATACTAACATCATTTTGCCATGTATAAGGGCTGTGGGCCACTGTTTTGGTCATATTTAACATGCTTGACATAGTTGTTTTGTATGATGGCTTGTAAGCCTTAGGTAGGTGATCCATGTACATGCATTGAATAGTCTATTTAGATGATTTGGGATCATTTGACATGCTATTTCAGACCCTAATCCATGCTCATGTGTTTGTACTTGTCATCTCTTTCATGCTTTAAAGGTGTGTCCTTTTATGCCTAAGAATAGGTCTTGTGTATGCTTCCATGATTAATGCATTTTGGGGGTGCCATGTGAGGGGATTTGGGTGTCATTTTGCATACTAAAAATCTGTTTTTGGTTGTTAGATTCATGCCATGAGTGGTTGTGTAAGTGGTTGTAAAATGCTCTTTTTGGTGCCTTAGGTTTAGGTCCATGAACTTGCATGTTTGTGTAGTATTTTGGTCATCATTTAGGGCTTGTTTTGCCACTGTTTTGGGGTGGTTTGAGGGCTGCCCCATTGAAGTTAAGGCCACCATTGTATTTTCTTTATATGCTTAATGCATGCTTGGCTCATTGAGTGTTGTAGTAGGTTGGTCTCATTGCTTGATTGGCCCATGTTTGGCATGCCATTTATACCTTGCATACTCTAGCACTTTGCATGCCTATTGTGATAGTTGCTGACACTTGATATGCCTTGCATCTTAGTCCCATTGTTGCATCATTTGAGCTATGTTGCATACATGCATTCCATGGCTTGGCTTGGGGATTGTCAAGCCAAGCATAGGATTGAGAGGAGTTCACACTTCAAGTGGTGCAACTCGTCCCAATTCTTGGTCACCAAGACCTTTGACTAACATATGATAAGGCCTTGGATTTCATTTGTTTGTTTGCATGCATTACCATTAAAATGCAACCTTGGTTCCCTAGGCCATCATGCATCAAGATGCATAATTGATGGCCCAAGAACCAAGAGTCATGCCTCCTTGAGTCCCCAAACATGATAGGAGGCATCGGCCATGCTTACATATGCTCAAAATCCATGCCATGCACTGCTGGTTTGCTGCTGCTGTCAAACTGTCCTCTGCAGGAACTTTCTGCCGACCGGCAGAACAATGTGCCGACCGGCACACTTTTTGTGCCGATAAACTCTATAAGAAGCCGGTGGCCAATTTAAGCAGCCGATGGCCAATTTAAGCAGCCGGTGGTCACTTCCTCCAGCCGGTGGGGTACTGCAGTTCATATAGAAGGTATTCTGGGACTTTGGGAATTTTTGGAGAGGCAGGGCAGTGGAAACAGAGGCAGCAGTGGTGCGGTGTGGGTTTTCCGGGCGAGTCGGATTCGAGCATGCATCATTCACGCATCCCGAGGCGTTTGGAGCCCTTCTTTTTACATATGATTTAATTTGATAATTAGAAATTTTGTAATAATTAATTTATTTATTATTGATTTGTAATATTTATTCGGTCCCTCTGTGAGGGCATAATTGTAATAAGCGTGCGTGAGTGGGTGTATGTCTTCCAACCCCCATTTCTTTCTCCCTTTTATTTACCTGCTTATGATGGTAGATTAGGGCACGTTTACTTTTAGCATACCTTATGCTATGCATGCGTGCACTCATGCATTTGTTTACATGCATCGGGCTCGGTACATCATACAAACTGCATCGTACTTTCAATTCCAAATTGAATGCGTGTTATTTGTAGCATTCCATATGCCATGTTTAGGGTTAGCCGAGCCTACTCTAAGTTGCATCCCGCATGTGTTGCATTAGCCACTTAACATGAACTAGGACACGCATATTGCTAACTAGTTTATTGTTTTGGCACGGAGTACGATGTAAGTATTTTACGCTTTAGCATACCACATGCGTGTGAGTGTTGCCATGACAGTATGCTTACCATGCGGCTAAGTGCTTACGTGAGATAAACTGTTTGAATGCCTGTGGATGGAGGTTGGATTGCTTGAGTTGGAATAACTCATTGAAATCCGTATTTTAGCCTACTTGCGAGTAGCAATTTCAAACTGTTTTCAAAACGAACGGATGTGCAATGTTTATTTCCAAATTAGGCAATCCAGTCTATACTTGTTTGCCGCGCGCATAACATAGTAATTCTAGGCTAATAATTGGAATAAGAACACATAAAGTTTTCAAAATCGGATATCACGGTTAGTAGAGGCCGGTCTTCGAACCGGGCGAAAGGAGGTGCTCATAGCTGACCTTCCCCGATCGTACCCAAGCTCCCGAGCCAAGACCACTTTAGTGATGACGGACATATGGCCTTCGGCACCAAGTTAGGGTTTCCTAAATTTGCCATTTTAAAATATTTAGGTGGCGACTCTGTAATCTGGCAAAGCAGTCCATGTTTGGTATTACTTTTCAAAAAAAATCTGTTTTCTCAAACGATTTGCCGGATTTGGGCTCTTTGGTTCAGATTAAGAACCGTAACACAAAAGGGAGTCCGAATTGTTAGATGGAAGCCCACGGGCACGTCTACAGTTTCTGGCGACTCTGCTGGGGATTTTGGAGAGCTTGACTCGAACTCGTGATATCCTGTTTTGACTACACTTATGTGTTTCTTTGCATTGCATGTGCATTGGTGCGCCTAGGACACCGTGTTGGCCATCTGCTATTCCTGAGCGGTTTGCTAGAGGCTTGTCTTGTCAAGGCATGACCATAAGGTGACGGTTCTTGGCTCTGCCAAGATAGAACACAAACCCGGTTTTAAGGGCACCCTTGACCATTCGACCTAGTGCATAGTCGGAATCCATAGTGACCATTCCAAACTAGGACAGGTTGCTTACCCCATATAGGTTGTTTGAAACCGCTGCGTGCGTAGTGAAACCCTAGCTCCTTACAGAATAGGACAGGGAAACCCTACCCCAGCATAGGGGTGTTTTGGCTCTCTTTTACTTGCTATGTGCTTTTAGAGTGTATCTCTACAGGGAATGCATATACCAATTTGCGGGCCTGGATATCTAGCTCATGAGCACCAAGATGTCGATATTTTGAGAATCGATTATATCTGCGGGTATCAAATTGATTTGGGGCGTTGATTTGAGAACGATGATCGATAATAGGATACGATCATTGACTTTGCTCGTATCCATTCCATGAAGTTGAGCCGAGATCTTTGTCTTTTTCTCTTTTGCTAGGTAGTCCTAGAACTATAGCCCGAAGGCTCCACTATTCCCGGGTACATTAGATTTGTCGATAGACTTTGTCGGTCGAGACTTCAGTTCAAGGGTAATGTCGGGGCGAAGGCTAGTCGGACATAGACCACGATACAGACTACGGATCGGTGATCTTTGTGCAGTCGGGTTGCAATTTCCGAGCCTACTGCAGACACAAATATACCGGTTGCTCAGTTAGATCAGGACAATATGTCGAGTCTGGAAGAGATGGTGCGCCAACTCCAGGATAGTATGAAAACCATGCAAAGAAGACGCTGTCACAAGTCGCCAAGCAACAGCGTCAGTGGTCATAGCCCAACACAGAAGACAATTGCCAGGCTAGAGCAGCAAACCGGAGCATCTGCTTCGCATCAAGCTCCTCCACCACCAGGGGTTCAGACACCCGAGGAAACACCCAATGTCCAGGAAGGTACGGACATTCCGGTAGGGCCGGCTCCGCTCCCAATTTTACCCCAGCAATCCAAAACACCTACCAATCTACCGGACTCTCCCTTTGAGTTCAAGACGGACCCCACATTGAGCGAGTAAGTGGAAAAAGATGTTTAAGAAATCCCAAGGAGTCAAGTCCATTCGACATTGAGGATGGATATACGGACGCATTGTGTGCCGCCAGATCGGTTCAAGATGCCACAAATCGACCGATTTGATGGGTCCGGGGACCCCATGGTGCACCTGAGGCTGTTTTCAGATATCTTAAGGCCGATGGGCCTCACCAGACTACAAAAGCTGTCTCTGTTTGGCCGAACCCTATCAGGTGTGGCGGCCATCTGGTACGCGAAACTGGAAGACGATGTTAAGAAGAATTGGGATGAGATGGCTGAGGCCTTTATTGCTCAATACTCCTACAACACACAGATCGAGGTCACAACTCGTGATCTCGAAGCCATCCGCCAAGAACCAAAAGAGAGTTTCTCAGAGTTCGTGATGAGATGGAGAGCAAAGGCCTCAATGATGACTACAAGGCCTTCTGACAAAGACCAGATACAGATGGTTGTGCGCAACCTCCAACCCAAACTGATGCAAAAAATGATAGTCCTACCCTTTCCTACCTTTGCGGACCTACACGAAATGGGGGTACAGATTGAGGACGCTATGAAGCAGGGCCTTATTGACCAGGAGAAGGAGCAACCTAGGAGGGAATTTATCCACAGTTCAAATGCGACCACCAGTGGTGACGCAGCTACTATAACTTCAGATGTGGGCATAGTCACCACCACCACACAAAAAATGACCACCCCATTCGCCGGTACATCCGAAACTAGCTCACAAACAGCCAAACACCCACCTCAGGGCCAAAGGGTGTTTACCCCACTGTACATGTCTCTATCAATGGCCCTGAGGACCTTGATAAAAAAAGGGGTATCTGAAGCCACTGGAGCCACAACCGTTACCAAAGAAACCCCCTCCCTCACATAACCCAGCTGATTACTGTGCCTTCCATCAGCGAGCTGGCCATGACACCGACATGTGTTTTCGTCTTCGCCATGAGATACAAAATCTGATCGACAACGGGGTCATCCCCGCACCAGGTCCTGCAAAGTCTATCGGCACTTGATCAGTGAACTTGTGGGGGATAATGTGATGTGATTAGAGGTTGGACCACCTGCGGGCGGCGTTCAGTTTACTTCAGATGCGGTGGACGGCATGCACTGTTTTGAGCAAATGTACAAATGCTGTTAATTTTGCTTTCTGACTTGGGTATTGGGTCAGTCTTGTCTTTTTGTATTGAGTCAGTCCTTTCATACTGAGTCAGTTGGGTCTGTCTTGTTGTATCGGGTCAGTCCTGTTGTGTAGGAGTTGGGTGATTTCGGGGGTGTTACCTCAGACATCACTTGCTTGTTTTGTGTTTGTCTTTTTGCTTCCTTTCGAGTCTGTTTCTGCCTTGGAGCCAGTTATGCCAACAGATCTGAATGGAACAGCAGTGATTTTCACACTCTTGTGTTTGCTTCTGCCGTGTGCCAGTTGTGCCGGAAATTCTAAATGAGATGGCAGTATTTGACTAGAAGCTATGTCTTTTCTGTGCCTTGAAGTCATTGTAACGAACTAAAGTTTTCCAAAGCTTTTTGAACATTGCGGTAAAAACAAAGAGGAAGGTATTCCTCGGGATTTGCAAAAATTTGATCAACTGAGAGAAAGAGAGGCGTGCTAAGCCCTTAATGAATAAAATCATGCTTGTTAGTGTGAGTACTGAGAAGGACCCTAGCTTTGATCCAGATTGGTCCTACACTGTCTTCAGCGCGAGCGATTTGTCGCTTTCTTAAAAACTTTCAAAAAATGTTTTATGCTGCTGAAGACATGTGTGGAATCGCTCTTGAGATTGTGACCTAGGATCGCTCTCGAGACTCGACCCCTCATTTTCGAACCTTGGACTCAAACTCAGAATGTTCAACGGTTAACTACAACGTGAGGCCTGTGAGACCAAATTCAAAGTAGCCCTCGAACAAGAGGCAAGAAAATCAAATCAAGAAGATCAGATGTCGTCAAGAGAGGCTTGGGAAGCTAGATCAGAAGCCCCCCCCCTCAAACTAGGGGCAAAGATGTCAGATGTGCCCGAAGAGCCGAAGATGAGTTCTCTTGCGAATCAATAGCCACTCTCCTAGATACGGATGGCATCAAAACCCTAAAACCATTTGGCATGGACTTGCTACACTTTTACCCTTTGAGAGGCTCGCTGGGCCGAAAACCTGGAAGGGCGACCCAGGCAAAAGTTAGAGCAAGCAAAAAATACATACAAAAGGAAAGAAAAAATACAGAAAAAAAAAGAAGAACAAAGGAAGAAGAAAAAGAAAAGAAAAGAAAAAGAAGCTCGCAAGGTCGAAAACCCGCATCGGGCGCCTTGGTAAAAGTTAGAGCCTAAAAAGAGAAAAAAGGAAAAAGAAAGAAAAAAGAAGAAAAACAAAGCTTGCAAGGTTGAAAACCTGCAACAGGCGCCTTGGCAAAAGTTAGAGCATAAAAAGGAGAGGTTAAATACCCGAGTGTACCTTAACCCCCGAACTACGTAAGGCTTGATTCCCATGTTTGGGATACGTAGGCAACTTCACTCTGAAGTCCAGCCGTAAAACAATTCAAATTCAGTTGTGTCCATGAAATGGTTTTGATCATCTTTGCCTTCTCTGTATCCGAGAGTTCGGTTGTGATCGTCACTCTGAAGGATTGATTTCAATACGCTGCGGTGCCATTTAGACAAGGGGCAACTTTCCGTTGCCATTTAATGCACTGTGGTGCCATTCAAACAAGGGGCAACTTTCCGTTGCCATGCAGTGTCCTTCAGACAAGGGGCAATTTTCCATTGCTTATGGATCCGAGGTTGCGCATCTCAAGAGTAGGTTCCACGCTTGTTAAGCATTGGCCGTTTGCAAAAATAGTTTTTGAGAATTTTTACTGAGGTTGACTAATTGTCTCGAAAATTATTCCATCCTTTCCAAAACTAGACCATTTTCTTGGACCCAAAAAAGGAAAATTTTCAGTGCTCACAACCTAACTTGCGTGATTTTCAAAATCAAAAAGTTGAATAAGCATGTTAATCTAACTTTCATGTTGGTCAAAACTGTTTTAAAACCAAAAAAAATGGTCAAAATGGTGAACTAAGGGCACAGTTGAGTCGGGTGTTCTGTCTTTTCCCCATCATCAACATACTTGCCAAGAAGGGCACTCTACCTGCCAAAAGAGGGCACAAATAAAGTCAACAACAAAGGGCTGAAAGCTCTCTCACCCTCCAAGCAGCGAGGTATCAAGTTAAGTGCGAAGCACGAATTTGGAATGGATCAAGATGTTCCACTTCCTTATCTGGACAGATCTAACCACGTCCAAACTCCCTAGCAGAGCATCGTCAACCAATGTCAACTACAGATTTGCTACACACCCAGTTGTGGCGCAACCCCTCTGTGGGAAAGTTCATCTTCTTGTGTGCGAAGAAAAGAATCTAGTAGAATGCTAGGGGCAAGAGCCCGCAACTGTCTATCCACCAACCACTCGGGAGGGATGAAAAATGAGAGATTGAAGAATAGAGAGATGTGCGCTGAGAGAAAAAGTGAGAAAAGGGCTTTTTCAGAAAACTAGAGATTGAGTGCCAAGTGATGTGAGAATCACAAATAAGAAATGGTGGGAATAATACCCGGTGAAACAGGCTCCCTGTGCGCATTTGAGTCTTTCGTTGTGTTTTGTTTGTCTCGAGTCTTGTTTTGAGTCGTTTCGAGCGTGTCTCGATGTGTTTAGGTTGTTTACCTATCATTTTCCGTTGTTGAGTCTTTTTCGCTGTGTTCAGTTGTAGGCTCAATACCCGGTCGAGAACTCATTTTCTCAATTTCAAAAAATGATTTGTTGTGTGCTCAGAGTGCTGTGCCATTCTCCACATTTGTGCAAAAAGGAATTTGTTCTTTCAAAAACTGCAGGGTTTAACCCAGGTCATGTGAGAACAGTAAAATCAGGATCTATCTTAAGCTATATAGGTTCCACACTGCAAAGCAAAAGAAAAGAGGGAAAATCGAAGCATCTGAGTGTGTTTTAGCTCCAGCAAATTTCGTGGGATGTACCCCGTCAAGCCTTGTCAATGCTCCGAAGTATGGGTGTGCCTCTACCTCAAGCTCAAAATGTTTCTGCGGAAGTATCAACTGATGTCTCCGATGCGTAGCTCATCGTCGGTTCGCATGCACGAGTTGTATCCTTTTGGAATCTATTGTGACTCCTCCGAGAGGTAAATCGGAGGTTGCGTTTGAATTGGTCTCGTTAAGGCGTGTATTTCCTTATTCGACATTTTATTTCAAACACACTATTGAGATTGCATCGAAGATGCATTGATTATTGTGCACAGAATGTGTATGCACACTTGTTCCATTTGCATTATGATGGATGTTCCAATTGCATTGTTATGCACCCACTTCATTTGCATTATGATGCACATCCCAGTCACATTGTTATGCACTCATTTTACTTGCGTTGTCATGCATGTTTCGCCTACATTGTTGTGCGCCTTTTTTTTTACTTGCGTTGTTGTTCTTTCCTCTCTCGCGTGTACTACGCTGAGAGGTTTCTTTTTGCTTTTCTCTTTCCTCTCTCGCGTGTACTACGCTGAGAGGTTTCTCTTTGTTTTTCTCTTTCCTCTCTCGCGTGTACTACGCTGAGAGGTTTCTCTTTGTTTTTCTCTTTCCTCTCTCGCGTGTACTACGCTGAGAGGTTTCCTTTTGTTTTTCTCTTTCCTCTCTCGCGTGTACTACGCTGAGAGGTTTCTTTTCGCTTTTTCCCTTTCCTCTCTCGCGTGTACTATGCTGAGAGGCTTTTCTCTTTCCTCTCTCGCGTGTACTACGCTGAGAGGCTTTTCTCTTTTTCCCTTTCCTCTCTCGTGTGTACTACGCTGAGAGGTTTCTCTTTGTTTTTCTCTTTCCTCTCTCGCGTGTACTACGCTGAGAGGTTTCTCTTTGTTTTTCTCTTTCCTCTCTCGCGTGTACTACGCTGAGAGGTTTCTCTTTGTTTTTCTCTTTCCTCTCTCGTGTGTACTACGCTGAGAGGCTTTTCTCTTTCCTCTTTCCTCTCTCGCGTGTACTACGCTGATGAGGTTTCTCTTTGCCTTTCCTTCTTCTCTTGCGTGTACTACGCTGAGAAATTTTATCTTTCTTCTCTCGCGTGTACTACGCTGAGAAGTGTTGCTCTTTCCTCTCCTGTATACGATACGCTGAGAGATTTTGTGCTTGAGACTCTGAGTGTTCTCGGTAGTTGCTTCTTGACTTCTCCGCGTAGACGCCGTGAGAATAGCATGACTCGCTTAATCCCTGCTGCATGAGATGTAGTTTGGTTCGAGTTTACTCATTTGCATCGCATTCACTTAAGTGTTGTGTAATCGTTGCCCCCGGGTCTGGCGAGACCTTAAACACGCACGGTCTAGGAGACCTTAAATCCTCGGGAGGTGCAAGACCTTCGGTGCATTAAGGTGCACCTCATTTGGCATGCGTTCCATCGCGTTGTTTTGCGCACCTCATTGCATTTGGCATGCATTCCATCGCGTTGTTTCGCGCATCTCATCAGTTGCCCCCCAGGTCTGGCGAGACCTTAACACGCACGGTCTAGGAGACCTTAAATCCTTGGAGGGTGCGAAACCTTCACCATATTTGCATCCCGGTCTAGGAGACCTTAAATCCTCTGAAGGTGCAACTCCTTCGGTGTTTGTCGTGCCCGAACGACTTTCGGTGGTCTGGTAAAGCCACCTGTCTGTGTTTGCGGTGAGTTCCTAGGAGACCAATGGGGACGGTGAAAACTAGAGTTCGAATGGCTTATGCCTAGAACACAAAGGTTCGAGATTTCCGAGACTAAAGTCTGGTTTAAATACCCAGGGGGTGTACCCTCGGCTTGAAATCTGTATGGAAGCCCCATAGGTTGAGGTAGCATGTTTACGCCTCAATTCTGGATACCGAACCAACCTAGTATATCGCCCTGTTGATAGAATAGGGAAAATCGCAATCGCAGCCATTGCATCATACTGCATTGACATGCATCATTGTAAATACTGCATATGTCATGCATTTCAAAAAAAACAAAAACAAAAACACGTGCATCGTCATGCATCATTGTAAATATTGCATATGTCATGCATTTCGAAAATTCAAAACAACAAAAAAACATGCATACGTCATGCATCATCGTTGTAGTATAGTGCATATGTCATGCATTTTCTATGAATATCCATTCCGTTGCATATTGCATTGTAGTTGCATGCATTCACTGCATCATCTTCCATCTATGGCTTGCGCCTTTCCTTGTCGAGCTTGGTCTGGTATGTGCCCTTACTTTTCACGTCAAAGCATGGTTCATGTGCATCGCGCCTACTCCTTGATGAGCTTGGTTTGAGGTTGCGGCACCTTTTCTGTGTTAGACATGGTTTGTATGTGTGCATGCCTTTCCTAAGCGAGATACGGTTTGGCCGCACGCCATATCCATTCTAGATATTACATTGTAGTGTAATTGTTGCATCCGGCACTAGGATCATTGTACTTTCCTCAGCGGGTCGTTACCTCACTTATGTCATTCCACCCAATACTTGTTCTTATGTTCGCATAAGTACTCATAGATCGACATCGTTCTATGGGAGGCGGGCTCGTTACCTCCATCAATCTACTTGACATTTGTGTGGTTTGAATCGCTCATGATTGAATCATGATTCAATTGCTTTGCATGTAGTTTGCATCGTTTCAATTGCATTGCATTATCATTCGCATTATTCATACATCATTTTGTATATATTGCATATCATTTGCATTCGCATTGCCATGCATATGGCTAACAATATTGTAATTAAGTTTACTTTCTTTTGAGCACGATATTGTATGTACGCTCATTTGAGGCGGCGCAGACGAGTCCGCGGTATTGTATCCTCCGAGTGAGACGTTTTGAGAATTGCATAATTCTCTTATATCCTTTCTGCATTGTAGTGTAGATTGGCATATGCTAGCTTATAACTATTGCATGCGTGCTTCATTACAGCTTTCTTTGCACGATCATAAGTTATGCTCGGCTTCTTGCATTGTCTTGCATTTTGCCCCTGCCTTCAGGCGCATACCTTGTTTTATCTTGCATGTTTGTCCACGTCTTCGACCTTGTAAAAAATGGGTCGTCTCTGGGCTTTGACATTCACTCTCGTCATTGTTATGACTTTCGAGTTCTGTCAAAGAGGGGCAACTGTAGACACCCCATTTTTGACCGTCCTCAAGACTTGGACATCACCGCTTGAACACTCGGTGATTATCCATGTTGGTGTTTGTTTTAAGTTCCCGGAGGTCCCGGCTGCGCGCCTTACCTCAGGACCTCCGAACTTGACTGTTTTGTGTTTGGTTTTGCACCAAACACTTGTGCTTTGCCTTGGAGGGGCAGGGAATGCCTTTTGAGGCATCCCCACACACCACCGGCAGTGGCTAGAGGCCACCGGCCGGTTGGTGTTGTCACCGGCACTATATTGTGCCGGTCGGCACTATTTTGTGCCGGTCGGCACTCTTTTTGGCAAAATGACCATTTTGCCCTGCCGATCACTTTACAGCTGCTTTTGGAGATATTTTTAGACAGCTTTTTACCACTTTCTTCCCCTCCATACACGTGTATGGAGGGATGAGCCCTTTGTTTGCTTGGTTGCTAAGCTTACAAGATGGCCTCCTCTATAAGAGGAGGCCTTGTCTTCTTGGCTCAAGGGTTAGCCATCTGAGAGACTAAAAAAGCAGAGCTCATAAATCTCTCTCTCTATATTTTCCATCTCTCTCATCCTTGTGTATGTGTGTTCTAAGCCTAAAAGGTGTGCTTTACCTCATTTTTGCACCATTACACACACCAATACACCTTAGCTCGAGATTGAGAGACTTAGAGGGTTGTTTGTTGAAGTTTTGGACTGAGTTTGATCACTAGAGAGTGGCTGCTCCATCTGTTCTTCAAAGGATCTTCAAGGGTGAGCTTGTTACTTTAGTTTCTCCATTCTTGCACTAGCTTTCTACCCCTCTTGCTTTGTGTTTTTGGATTTGTGTTTAACATAAAAAAGACTTTTTTTTCCTTGCTTAAGAACATTCATCAAGGTTGTTTTGTGGTTTGGGTAGAATCTCACCCTCTTAGGCCTTGTTTTGGCCATTTTGGAGCCTTTTCTTGAGGCCTTGTTTACTTGGTGTTTTTTGATCCTCTCACCACTGAAAACCAGTGGTTTTTCAGTGGTGAGGAAGGTACTTTTAAGTCTCATATAGGGGAGGGACACCCCTCTCGCCTCTGTCCCTTGCTTGCCGTTGTTCTGGGGTCAAATAATAGGATGTATGGATGATTGGTTTTGGCTTCATTTCAGAGCATATTTGTGGTTCATATGACATGTTATGCCTCTGTTTTAGGTTGGTTTTATGGTCCTTAACATGCCTCTTATGTTTGCTTTGAAATGCTCTCTTATGCCTAGAAATATGCCATGCTTTGGGGCCATGCTTTCTCGCATATTTTAGCTTAGTTTCATGGAGATACTAACATCATTTTGCCATGTATAAGGGCTGTGGGCCACTGTTTTGGTCATATTTAACATGCTTGACATAGTTGTTTTGTATGATGGCTTGTAAGCCTTAGGTAGGTGATCCATGTACATGCATTGAATAGTCTATTTAGATGATTTGGGATCATTTGACATGCTATTTCAGACCCTAATCCATGCTCATGTGTTTGTACTTGTCATCTCTTTCATGCTTTAAAGGTGTGTCCTTTTATGCCTAAGAATAGGTCTTGTGTATGCTTCCATGATTAATGCATTTTGGGGGTGCCATGTGAGGGGATTTGGGTGTCATTTTGCATACTAAAAATCTGTTTTTGGTTGTTAGATTCATGCCATGAGTGGTTGTGTAAGTGGTTGTAAAATGCTCTTTTTTGGTGCCTTAGGTTTAGGTCCATGAACTTGCATGTTTGTGTAGTATTTTGGTCATCATTTAGGGCTTGTTTTGCCACTGTTTTGGGGTGGTTTGAGGGCTGCCCCATTGAAGTTAAGGCCACCATTGTATTTTCTTTATATGCTTAATGCATGCTTGGCTCATTGAGTGTTGTAGTAGGTTGGTCTCATTGCTTGATTGGCCCATGTTTGGCATGCCATTTATACCTTGCATACTCTAGCACTTTGCATGCCTATTGTGATAGTTGCTGACACTTGATATGCCTTGCATCTTAGTCCCATTGTTGCATCATTTGAGCTATGTTGCATACATGCATTCCATGGCTTGGCTTGGGGATTGTCAAGCCAAGCATAGGATTGAGAGGAGTTCACACTTCAAGTGGTGCAACTCGTCCCAATTCTTGGTCACCAAGACCTTTGACTAACATATGATAAGGCCTTGGATTTCATTTGTTTGTTTGCATGCATTACCATTAAAATGCAACCTTGGTTCCCTAGGCCATCATGCATCAAGATGCATAATTGATGGCCCAAGAACCAAGAGTCATGCCTCCTTGAGTCCCCAAACATGATAGGAGGCATCGGCCATGCTTACATATGCTCAAAATCCATGCCATACCTTCTTTGGTTTCTTCTGTCACAAAGCTCCTCTGCAGAACTTTCGCGGCGGAACAATGTGCCGACCGGCACACTTTTTGTGCCGATAAACTCTATAAGAAGCCGGTGGCCAATTTAAGCAGCCGATGGCCAATTTAAGCAGCCGGTGGTCACTTCCTCCAGCCGGTGGGGTACTGCAGTTCATATAGAAGGTATTCTGGGACTTTGGGAATTTTTGGAGAGGCAGGGCAGTGGAAACAGAGGCAGCAGTGGTGCGGTGTGGGTTTTCCGGGCGAGTCGGATTCGAGCATGCATCATTCACGCATCCCGAGGCAGGGCTGGAGCCCCCTTCTTTTTACATATGATTTAATTTGATAATTAGAAATTTTGTAATAATTAATTTATTTATTATTCGGACTGTAATATTTATTCGGTCCCTCTGTGTGAGGGCATAATTGTAATAAGCGTGCGTGAGTGGGTGTATGTCTTCCAACCCCCATTTCTTTCTCCCTTTTATTTACCTGCTTATGATGGTAGATTAGGGCACGTTTACTTTTAGCATACCTTATGCTATGCATGCGTGCATTCATGCATTTGTTTACATGCATCGGGCTCGGTACATCATACAAACTGCATCGTACTTTCAATTCCAAATTGAATGCGTGTTATTTGTAGCATTCCATATGCCATGTTTAGGGTTAGCCGAGCCTACTCTAAGTTGCATCCCGCATGTGTTGCATTAGCCACTTAACATGAACTAGGACACGCATATTGCTAACTAGTTTATTGTTTTGGCACGGAGTACGATGTAAGTATTTTACGCTTTAGCATACCACATGCGTGTGAGTGTTGCCATGAGATGCTTACCATGCTAAGTGCTTACGTGAGATAAACTGTTTGAATGCTGTGGATGGAGGTTGGATTGCTTGAGTTGGAATAACTCATTGAAATGTATTTTAGCCTACTTAGTAGCAATTTCAAACTGTTTCAAAACGAATCGGATGTGCAATGTTTATTTCAAATTAGGCAATCCAGTCTATACTTGTTTGCCGCGCGCATAACATAGTAATTCTAGGCTAATAATTGGAATAAGAACACATAAAGTTTTCAAAATCGGATATCACGGTTAGTAGAGGCCGGTCTTCGAACCGGGCGAAAGGAGGTGCTCATAGCTGACCTTCCCCGATCGTACCCAAGCTCCCGAGCCAAGACCACTTTAGTGATGACGGACATATGGCCTTCGGCACCAAGTTAGGGTTTCCTAAATTTGCCATTTTAAAATATTTAGGTGGCGACTCTGTAATCTGGCAAAGCAGTCCATGTTTGGTATTACTTTTCAAAAAAAATATGTTTTCTCAAACGATTTGCCGGATTTGGGCTCTTTGGTTCAGATTAAGAACCGTAACACAAAAGGGAGTCCGAACTGTAGAGTGAAGCCCACGGGCACGTCTACAATTGTCTTAGATTATTTTGGCTCTCACTATTTGGAAAAAATCATTTTCAAGTGTTGGTGACATGCCTATGCCAAGGCAATAGCTTGAAGAAACTTTTAGGAGCAAGAGCTTTATTTTGTTATACTCTTTTGTTTAGCTCGAGGCTTTAAATTGTATTGAGCTAGGCTCATTTTTGTGTAACCAAGCAAGGCCTTGAAAAGATGTAAGTCAATAGGGCATACGACTATTTATTTAGTTTCAATTCTCTTTTCATTGTAACACATGTTGTAGATTCAGGATGAACATTTGTGAATATATATCGCTTGTGTTAACTTTTGTAAACGAACTCTAATGAATGAAAGTAACTTATTTTTATTATTCTTCCGCTTATGAGTTGGTTTTAGTACATTATTTTCGGGACGTGCAATCATGTCAAGAAAAAACATTGGAAAAATTAATAAAAAATAGAAATACAACCAAACAGACAAATTTATTTATCTTTTCTCAACAAGTCTAAAATCAAACACATCCAAAGATTTGCATCGACAAATCAGTGATAAAATGTTAGCAGTAATGTCATGGTGAACAAATTTAGGTAGCAAAAACAAAAATAAGTAAACATTAGTATAAGAAAAAAAATTTGGGAATACTAATTGAGCACCCTCAATCCACTCCTAGTGATATAGAATGTACCATGTGAAGGGGTAGGCATACACTTCTTATCTCTCCATCTCTCTTTATTCTCTCTCTCCCACCTCATTAGGGGTCAAAATGAGGGTGTTATATTTGTAAGATGTAGCATCGTTGTTGGTATAAGACATAAAAAGTGGAATCCAGTTTCAATAATTTTGTTTTTATTAGTTCAATTTATAAGCTAGAACAAGTTAAAATAAACCTTTATTTAGTTGAAGCAGTACATTTCCAATTAGAAAATGTCAGCGGTATAATAAACAAGGGTAATAGCAGCAACATTTATAAAAATCAATAGCTTTACAAACACCCAAAGCTTCATTTCCATGAATTCTCAAATAGGTAAAATCGCAATCACTATTCGTACAACGCACGGACTAGGATTGGAGAATAGTTACACAAATTTTGCCTTGATTCACTTCATTCCCTATATTAATAAAAAAATCAAGAAAACTGTATTAAAAAAATTAAAAATGAGCATACAATAGAATATCTAATAAAAACAGATATTAATTGAAAAAGTAAAATAAATTAATAAATGTTAAGTCTCTTAATTATTCTAAACAATAAAAAAATGGATCATAATTGTATAAGATTAAGAGACGCGCATATGCATGATGGAAATGAACATTTTTCAGAGTATAATTCGTGTTATATTAAATATTTGGAATTTACTCATTACTCTCCTGTTATGAGTTTGAATTTTAAATGTTGGATCAATTGTTAGAAGTTTCCTATCATACACTTAAGAATGGTTATTTTGCCTCGTCCCGTTCCACACTAGCATTCTCCGCCTTATTTCGTACCGGATGTTTCCTGCCCCAATTAAAAAATGGAATAGAGACGAGTTTTGCTTTCCTCACTCTCTTTTATCCAAATCCCATCCCAATTGTATTTATTAAATATATTTATATATATAAATTAATTTAATTTTTATTCATTTATTTTCTATCTTGTACTTTATAATTCTCATTAAGTATAAATTATTATCCATAATATATTATATTATCTATAATTTTTATTAATATTCTCATTTTTCAACTTAAAAATTAATCCATCCCCAACCCACTTTAAATCCGTAAAGCCCAAAAATATGTATTCACTTTAAAGACCTTAATGTTTGAATTATTTTCTAAAAGCCCTCGCTTACTTGAATTAATTGAATCTTGGTTAGCATTACTATTTTTATTTTTATCAACAGAATTACCCTAGCTAGAATAAATTCTAACCTAATTTAATTTTACATAAGTTACATGTATCTAACTCCAAGCCCTCATACTTTATTTAAATTCTAAATTTTACCCCAAACTAGTACTTGTACCTTGTACCTTGAAGTACCATCAATCTTGTAATATATATATATATATATATATATGTATACACCCTGAGGAATGTGCCTAGGACATAAAATAATTAAAAAAAAATTCCCTTCACCCTTCCTTATGCCTAGCCTTCCTAGAAGAAAGTGATAAATCAATTTCCAAGAAACATCATCATGAACTTCTAGGAAAAAACCACCAACCTAGTACCTAGACCTAGGGTGCTAATTCCAAAACTAGTTCTCTTTTAACTAAGTGTTGCCTAAATCATTGACCAAGCCTCCCAAATCCTTTCCATTTCCTTAGAATCCAAACAAATCTTAACGTTTCCATCCATTTCCAACTAAGGGACTTTTTAGACTTTTTACCTCAAAGGTTTGTCTATAAATACCAACACACCCCCTAGCTTCAAAGCACACATAACACTCTCACCCACACACACATTTCGGTTAGAAAGAGTGAGGAGAGCAAGAGAGAAAGGAGTTTAGAGAAGAAGAGGAAGGGAGAAGAGAGCATTCTTGTGCAAAATTAGCAAGTAAGCCACAACACAATCTTCTCTTTCATTTCCTTTTTCAAATACATGTTTCTAAGGGTTCTAAATAATGTTTTCAGATCTGTTGTTGATGAGTTCTTATGTTAAAAATACTAAGATTTGAGTATTGATTCTATCTCTCTTTTATTACTATCCTCTTTTATTACCAATCTCTCAACTTTCCAAGGCACACTTTCAAGCAAACTTTCTGAGTAAATATATGTTATTTAGCATGTTTTCTTCATAAAATAAATGAAACTTTCCTTGGTGGAACCCTTTTTTAAAATTTTTTAAACATTTTGTCAATTACCAAATGCGTTTGTAGTTTATGTTTTTCTAAAATAAATAAAAACTAAACAAAAACCAGTTTATAAACTTTTATAAATATAAACTGAAAACGTAAACGTTACCAAACAGATTAGTATATGTAAGGTGAGAAGACTACTTATATCCAATGAATTAGTCATGGTAAAAAAAAAAAAAAAAAAAAAAACTTTCAAAGAAGAATAAAACAATGTACTGTTGTAATAAATAATTTTAAATTTTTTTAGACGGTGTGCATGATCAATCATGCCTCACAAAAAATGTAGAGAGAGATTAACAATTAAAACATGAATTTTAAAATATATATATATATATAAAAGGAAGGATCAATAGAAATTTACCTGCAGTTATGGAGAGAAAAACAAAGGCGATAACAACAACAAATAACTTTATCATTTTTGTCCTTAGGTGTTTAAAAATCAAAAGTTTTAGTAAAAATTATTTATAACGATGATTATAGTGAAAAGTGTTATACTTGATAGTATTTATAGGTAGATTTTGAAATACAAAAATACAAGAGACACCAAATAGATTACTAAAATTTGAAAAATGTTATGGGGAACTTACTGATAAGTCTCATGTACCAAGTTCAAAACTCAGCTAATCCTCAAACAAAACACTTGCGCCAATTAGTCCAATACATTTTTAATTGTTACCAAAAAAATTCTTTTTTTAAGAAAAAAAATTCTGACACCTTTGTCACATCTTACTACCGTCGGACTTACATCAAGCGATCATGGAGACTCGTCGGAATGTTCAACATTGCCGGAAAGTCGCCGGAGTATCACCGGGAAGTCGCCGAAATTTCGCCGGAAGTTCACTGGAGTGTTAAGAACGTTAATGGAAGTCGTCGGAATGTTCAGAACGTTCACTAGACGTTAAGAATATCACTGGAGACTCATCGGAATGTCTAGAATATTGCTGGAAAAAAAAAAAGAATAAATGGATAAATTATAGAAAAAAAATAGCAAAATGTGCTAAATATTGATAAACTAAAAGGAAAAAAAAATGAAACGACAAAAAACAGCAACAATTGAGAAAACATATGTTATTTTTCAATTTTTGTAAGGTTCAAGCAAATAATCTCCAAATAGTGATCAAACTAAAAAGTAAGTTTTGAAACTGTAAAATGTTACAGTTTCAAAACAAAAATCTATTAAGCATTTATCCTTATTAATCAAACTGAAAAACATATTATGAAACTGTAAAATTTTACAATTCTAAATAATGTTATAAAACTGCAAAATTTTACAATTTTAAACCATGATTCATTCCAGCACCAAAAAAAAATTTGAAACTGCAAAATTTTTCACCGCCTGTAACAAAAACTCGAAAACTACTTGTTCAGAATTTGAAAATTTTCTCCATTAGAACAGAAAAATAGAAGTGTATAGCAGAGAAAAAAAAAAGGAATCGAAAGAGAAAGGCAGATGTAGAGAGAGGATTGTACTCCGACAACTATTTTTTGTTTAGATCTAGTCAAATCTGATGTAGATATGAGTAGATCTACATCAAATCTAAGTAGATCCACTCATCTTCTTCGTCGGAAATATATCATCTTCGCCGTCGGTGAGAGTGAAGGCACGAGTTGATTTCGATGGTTGGTGGTTATCGGTGAACCCCGATCAATGGAGAAAGACATGATCACCGGTCGTCGTCCATGACCAAGACGATGAGAGAAAAATGTAGAAAAAAAGAGAGGAAAACGTAAAGAGGGAGGCAAAAAGCAGATAGAGAGAGAGAGAGAGAGAAAAAAGAAGGACTTTTGGATCTACTAAAAAAGTTACAGGATTAAATGGTGACCACATGTTCCACATGGGACCTGTGAGTAATTTCTCCAAATGTTATAGACCCTAAACGATTTATCAAATTTTTTACTAAACTTCTCATATGAATTTGTGAGTTTGTGACACAAACCCATATAAGAGATTTGGTAAAAAATTTGATAAATCATTTGAAGTCTCTAACATAATCCACTAAAATTTTTACCAAATCATACACATGGGTGTAGATCTCATAGGAGTATGGGCCCTATACTCATATGAGTGTTTGGTAGAAATTTTAATAAAATATTTGGTACCCCTAACATTAATACTAGAGATATCAAAATGTGAATTTTTTTTTTTTTAAATCTTACCGCGGTTACTTTCATTGATTTCCATAAAATTTCCTTATTTATTTTAGTCATTATCATAACAAAAAGAATATGCACATGGGATTTTTAAGGCTAGAATTTTGTGATTACCGAAAAGGGAAGAAATGTTAAAATGTAACCATGTTTACTAGTTTTTCGTGATCCCCAAAAACAGGAAGAAATATTAAAATGTTACCTTGGTCTCGTTTGAAAAGTTAATTATTTTAATAAATTATTTTAATTTTTAATTATTTCAATAAATTAAAATATTTGTGTTTAAGAAGATGATTATATTTTTTATAGTTAAATGTGATATTTGAGAAAAAAAAATTATTATAAATTTGATATGATATTTTATCTTATTAACTATTTTTATATATTTTGTATTTTTGTAAATTTTGGCCAAAAAAGTCAATTTTTGACTTTCCAAACATTTACTCACATTCATTTGTATAATTTTTCTAAAATTTCTTTTAGTAAGTGCGAAAATCTATCTATTTATATATTATACAAGTAAAAGAAGATTTTTAATGAGAAGAAATAAGAGCTCTCTAAATACTCAATCTAAATTTTTTAATTAATAAATCACACACTCAAACACTATTAAAAAAAAAAAAAAAAAAAAAAGAGGAGCTTTTCAATTAAAAAAATTAATAAATAACACACTCAAATTGTAAAATATTTTCTATTAAAATATTTTAAATTCTTCACCATAAAGCAAAAAAATGATTTGTATAATTAAAATTTTATTCTTTTCACCACAGTCACTCAATGTATATATCAAACCTTATTATTTTCATACACACTAAATATTAATAAGGTTTCTTTAAGGTTCAAACTCTCAACACAAATTTTTTTTTTTTTAA
Organism: Camellia lanceoleosa; assembly: GCA_025200525.1. NCBI lineage: Eukaryota > Viridiplantae > Streptophyta > Magnoliopsida > Ericales > Theaceae > Camellia > Camellia lanceoleosa. The sequence continues at coordinate 5,953,664 of CM045766.1, read as the reverse complement.
ATTTTTTAATAACAAAATTACTAAGTGTCATTATGTGTTGTATTTTAATTAGTTCATAATTAAATTCATAAAGTTTTATATAAACCCTTAAATTATGCCACCATAATTACCATTTCAAATTACTTCCTTAATTTATGTTTACCATACCAAATTTATTTTCAAAATTGCTTCCCTAAGATTGCATTAATGCATGATTTTGATACATTCATACATACACATATAGAAAATAATTAATTCTAACTTAAAATTTAAATATTATTGATTCTTTAACATATATAAAAGTTATTCTAAACATATATACAGATCTAACCTGTTGTGCTTCCAAAAACATCAACCAGATATCGAATGATGATGGAAGTAAAAGTTGTTTCCAGAGAGAACATCAAACCATCTTCCCCAACACCCCATCACCTCAGAACCTTCAAGCTCTCCCTCTTGGACCAGCTCATTCCTGCTCCTTATGCTCCACTTGTCTTATTTTATCCCAATGAAGATGGTGCTACCAATCTCCAAGTCCTGAAAAGATTACAAGTGTTAAAGAAATCGCTATCCGAAACCTTAACTTGCTTCTACCCACTTGCAGGAAGGATCGAAGACGACCTTACCATTGACTGCAACGATGAAGGGGCTTGTTACATGGAGACCGAGGTTAATTGTTGCCTAGCTGACTTTCTGAGCCAGCTGGACCTCCAGGTGATACATCGATTCCTTCCCTGCGAAACCAGTTTCAAGGGGTCAGTAGCAGGAACTCATGTAACCAACATTCAAGTAAACATCTTTGAGTGTGGTGGAATTGCTATTGGACTCTGCATTTCACACAAAATCCTTGATGGGGCTGCACTGAGCACCTTTGTGAAAGGGTGGTCTGCCACCGCTTGTGGGTCTAAAGAAGTTGTATATCTTGATTTCATAGCAACTTCTCTCTTCCCCACAAATGATTTGTGGCTTAGAGATTCATCAATTGCCATGTGGGGTTCTTTATTCAAGATAGGAAAGTGTACTACCAGGAGATTTGCATTTGATGCCTCGGCTATCGCTAACCTCAAGGTGAAAGCAGCCGGCAATTCTGCGCAGAATTCAACACAAGTTGAGGCGGTCTCTGCTTTCATATGGAAATGTGCTATGGCAGCCTCAGAAGAAACTCATGGTTTCACAAGGCCTTCTCTGCTAAGCCATGTGGTGAATCTGCGAAGGAGGACTATACCACCCTTGATAGAAAATTCAATTGGAAACCTCATTTCGATAGCAAGTGCGCACTGTAAGGCCAGGTATGATGAGCTGGGATTGAAGGGCTTGGTGGGTCAGGTAAGGGAAGGAATATCAAAAATTAATAGCGACTTTATAAAGAAACTACAAGGTGATGAACAGTCTAATGTGATCTGCAAGTCACTCAAGATGATGGAAGAGCCAGGCTCCAAAGATGGAGGAGTGGATTACTTTGGATTCACCAGCTGGTGTAAGCTTGGCTTTTATGAAGCAGATTTAGGGTTGGGGAAGCCTATATGGGTTAGCGGTGTTGGTTCAACTGGCTCAGTGTTCTTGAACCTCATCATTTTGATGGAAACAAGAAGCGGCGATGGAATAGAAGCATGGGTGACATTGGATGAACAAGAAATGGCTATATTACAACGCGATATGGAGCTCCTGACATTTACTTCGCTGGATCCAAGTCCACTAAAACTTAGTAATATTGCAGCTGTAAACTCCCCAAATTACAGAAAGGGTTATCTGTTTCCTACCCTGTAACTCATGAGCACAACATATGGCCACAATCAAAATGGCATACTACGAGTTTTAACTGCATTTGCATAATACTATGTTAGCAAGCGCATAAAAGGGGTTCCTAATCCTCCATTAGATGGTTTCCTTCTATCTGTTCGATCTGACATGTACAAAAAATCTATAGATTTAGCTGCCTGTGTACAATCTAATAGTATACAGACATATAAGAACAACTAGATGCTCCATATAATCTTTGCAAATCAACAAAATCAGGAATAATCCAGTGGGACTAATGCCTATGTAAACAAGAGGTGAGTGAATTAAGGCAGAGGGAAACTTCATACTGTTAGTTCAAATAAGATTGGACTTCAATGTAATAAGGTCACTTCAAAAAATGTTTAAAGGTTATTAGATGAAGAACAATGAATTTGAAAGTATAAATGCCATTACAAATATTCAAGTCACTTTCTGCACATGCAAAATAAAAAAAGGGTAAGGTTTAATTTTTAACACTGCTATTTTCATTAGCAGAGAGTACAGAACCTTTATCAATCCCACCCACGTTACACTTATGCTGTGTTTGATTGGGGTTTAGGAAAGGATTTGGAAAGAGAAATGGAAAAGAAATGTGAAATGTGAATAAAATACACTTATATTTCACCTAGTTTCACACAATTTTTTCCTTTCTTTTTCCAAATCGGTTCCCAAATCTTCCAACCAAACATAGCATTAAGCTGAGAAGAGTACTGTCCTTTTGAATCAAGATCTGATTACTAGTAATGTGTTCCATGGAGTTGGACAAGCAAGATCGCACACCTTGACCCATCAAAACAAAAAAATTAATATATATCCTAATCAATAAGTTGGTGTGAGATAACAGCAGTTAGGGTCCATGTCACTGGTAACCAAAACGTACTGGGGGCATAGCGGCAGTAACATCATGCTCATTGGCTGCAACACAAATGGAATATCAGTGGAGTTAAAAACACTGAAAAATCATTTTTAAAATGCTATAGAGTAATACAAACTTATCATGATCGTTGTTTAATATGATATGAAAGAGACCTATCAAAGCACGGTTATCGTTGAAAGGAAAACTTTGGCCAGGTTGGCAAACACTTCACTCTAATCTAAATGGTGACCTAAGCTTAACTTCAATATTATAACTGACATATGAGAAACAATAACCTGTTTGGCTGTGTTTTTGTACTCTTCATTTTTGTTTATATTTTTTGAAACAAAAAAAAAACAAAACATTTGAAAACACCCATGACTTTCATAGTTTATATTTTCTGTGAAAAACGGTTTTCAAATTCAAAAACAATTTTTTAGAATTTCTTAAAGAGTGATTTACTCTTCAACATTTTTTCGAGAACCTATGTTACATGGACCGGAATACCTCGTAAACTTAAAACTTAAGAAATTAAGAAAGTTGGGTATGACTATGACTACGGGTACTTTCCTGAACACTTGTGTTAATTGCACATATACAATATTCTTATAATGATGCAAATTGTTTAGAAATATAAGGGAAAATCGATGATTCCTCATAAGTAAATTAATCAATAGGAATAAAAACTAATGTAAAAAAATTAAATCAAAGGCAACACAAGAATTTTTACGGGATTCCCTCAATGTGAGGTACGTCCACGGGATCGAAATCTAATTTCACTATTAACTAAATAAGTTCCAAACGATTACAAACGAGACATTAATGGTCTCACAAAACTACCCTTAGGTGAATTCCAAATAATTATAAATAAACAAGAGGAAAGACCTCACCAAATAGATGAACAAAAATCTTCAGAACTAGAGTTGTAGAAGATCCAAAATAACGAACCAAATCAACACGGAAAACGAAGCAAAGAACCACCCAAATTAATTCCACTTTTCACACATCCAAATAATTGATTTCACTAAAGTAGAGTATGTGTAGCAGCCACTCTCTTCACTTCGGGATGAGCAAAAACAATACCTAAAATATTGTGAATCTGAGGTTTATTATCAAAATCTTAGTTGTTTCCAAACTGAATTGGGTTTCCACAAATTATATATAATATATAAAAATATATTATAACAAATACTAAACCAAATTAAAAACCTTTTAATAAACTATTGGGTCCCACACTCCAATAAGGAGGTATACCCAACAATTCTCCCCCTACCGACTTAGGAGGAGACATCAACCATACCCGCCAAAGTTCGACACTTCAAATGTTTGTCCCTCGACAAAGTCTTTGTCAACATATCCGAAATATTATCATATGTTTGAACCTTTTCGAGTTGTAACAGTTTCGAATCTAACACATCACGAATTCAATGGTATCTCACATCAATGTGTTTCGATCTCGAATGTGGAAAGTAGAATTTTTACTCAAGTGAATAGCACTTTGACTATCACAATAAAGCACATACTTTTCTTGCTTCAAACCCAACTCTTGCAAAAATTTCTTCAACCATAACTCTTCTTTACAAGTTTCTATAATGACAATAAATTCAGCTTCAGTAGTTAAGAGAGCAACACATTTTTGTAATTTAGATTGTCATGCCACAGCTCCCCCTGCAAAAGTCATCAAATACCCCGAAGTAGATTTCCTATAATCAACATCACCGGCTATGTCAGAATCTGTGAACCCATCAAACATCGGCTTACCATCCCCAAAACACAAACACACCTTCGAAGTCCTTCGAAGATATTTTAGAATCTATTTTACCGCTGCCCAATGTTCTTTACCCGGATTAGAAAGAAACCAACTCACCACTCCAACGGCTTGAGCAATATCCGGCCTTGTACAAACCATGGCGTACATCAAAGAACCAACTGCTGAAGCATAAGGAACTTTCAACATCTCTTCTTTGTCTTTCTCACTTGTAGGACATTGATTCAAACTAAGTTTGAAGTGACTTGCAAGTGGACAACCAACCGGCTTTGCTTTATTCATGTTGAACCTCTCAAGAACTTTCTGAATGTAGCTTTCTTGAGACAACCAAATCAGCCCCTCTTTGCGATCACGAACAATTTTCATACCAAGTATTTTCTTTGCCGGTCCCAAATCTTTCATAGCAAAAGATTTACTTAACTCTAACTTCAACTTGTTAATCATGATAGAATCTTGACTCACAATTAACATGTCATCAACATAAAGTAAAAGAATAATAAATTTTCCATCCAGGAAATTTTTCGCAAACACACAATGGTCCGATGTGGTTTTAGAAAAATCATTATTCATCATGAAAGAGTCAAATTTTTTGTACCATTGCCGCGGGGCTTGTTTGAGACCATACAAACTTTTCTTTAATTTGCAAACAAATTTCTCTTTCCCTTTTTCCACAAAACCTTCCGGTTGCTCCATGTAAATTTCTTCTTCAAGATCACCATGAAGAAATGCGGTCTTCACATCAAATTGTTCAACTTCAAGGTTCATACTTGCAGCCATGCCAAGTACAACTCGAATAGAAGACATCTTTACAACCGACGAAAAAATCTCGTCAAAGTCAATACCTTTCTTTTGCCCAAAGCCTTTCACAATAAGACATGCCTTGTACCTCAGATTCTTGCCATCATTCTTCAATTTGAAAACCCACTTATTTTTCAGAATTTTCCTCCCTTTAGGTAACTTCACTAAATCATAAGTCTGGTTTTCAAGCAAGGAATTCATCTCCTCGTCCATGGCCTTTTTCCAATCACCTTTCTTTGCATGCTCAATTGCTTCTTAGTAACTCTCAGGCTCCCCTTGATCGGAAATCAACATAAATTCATTGGGAAGATACTTTCTTGAAGGTTGTCGATCGCTTGTAGATTTCCTCAACTCAAGTTGTGGTGGCGGTTCTTGAGTTGGATGCTCTTCCTCAATTTCTGGCTCAACTTCATTAGGATTAGCATCATCATCTACATCTTCAATAGGTGGCTGCACATCTCCCCCATTTTCATCATCCACTGAAGATGAAGGAGATGGATCCATGTCAATAAGATCACTAGTTTTTTGTTCCAGTTGATCACCTTTGCCAAAGTCTTCAATTGTTTGGTCTTCAAGAAACACAACATCACGACTTCGAATGACTTTCTTGTCGATCGGATCCCACAATCTATACCCAAATTCATTATGCCCATTGCCAAGAAAAATACATTGTCTTGACTTACTATCAAGCTTGGACCTCTCATCCTTTGGAATGTGAACAAAAGCTCGGCAACCAAACACTCTCAAGTGCTCATAAGACACATCTTTGCCGGTCCAAACTCTTTCAGGAACATCACCATTCAAAGGATAGCAAGGAGACAAATTGATTACGTTAACCGTTGTACTCATTGCCTCACCCCAAAAGGATCTTGGCAATTTAGCTTGTGAAAGCAAACACCTTGTTCTTTCCACAATGGTGCGGTTCATCCTCTCAGCAACGCCATTTTGTTGAGGAGTCTTCTTAACTGTCTTTTGGTGCTGAATACCTTGGCTACGACAATACTCATCCAATGGCCCAATGTATTCACCACCATTGTCTGATCAGATGCACTTTAATTTTTGCCATGTTTCTCTTTTAACCATGGCCTAAAAATGCTTAAATACTTCTAGAACTTGATCTTTAGTTTTTAGTAGAAAAACCCAAACTTTTCTTGAATAATCATCAATGAAAGTAACAAAATAAAGTGCACCACCATGTGTTCTAACTTTTAAAGGACCACAAACATCCGAATGAATCAGCTCCAAAATATTTTCTTTTCTAGAAGCAACATTTTTATGAAAAGAAACTCTATATTGTTTACCCGCCAAACAATGAACACAAGTTTTGAGATATGTACCTTTCAAATCAGGTAGAAACTATTTCTTGAACAACACTTGCATCCCCTTTTCACTCATATGGCCAAGCCGCTTGTGCTACGATTCTGTAGAAGTATCATCTTGAAGTGGATTGACAACACCTTTACAAATTTTTCCTTGCATCGAATAAAGTGTATGAGTCTTCTTGCATTTAGCCACCACCAAAGAACCCTTTGTGATCTTCCATATTCCATCACCAAATTTGTTGTTGAAGCCGTCATCATCTAGTTTCCCAGTAGAGATCAAATTGAGGTGAATGTCGGGAACATGCCTCACATCTTTAAGCAACAACTTGCAGCCCAAATTTGTTTCCAAGCAAACATCACCCATACCAATAATCTTGGACAAACCTTCATTATCCATTCGAACAGAACCATAATCTCCTTCGGTGTAGGTAGTAAAGAACTCAACTCGAGAAGTCACATGAAAAAAAAGCACCGGAATCAATCACCCAATTGCTCTCTTGGCCCATAAAATTGATACAATCATCTTCACAAACAATCATGAGATCATCGGTAGTAACTGGCATTGTGTCTTCTTGCTTCTTATCCACACTTTTGTCATGCCTTTTCTCCTTATTCTTGAGCTTTCGGCATTCCCGCTTCATGTGCCCTTTCTCATGGCAATAATAGCACTCAATGTCTTTCTTTGAAAAAGAACCATCTCTTGATTTGTCACGGCTTTGATCACGACCATGAGGAGTCTTACTCCTCTCCCTTGTTTTGTTTCGGCCTCTCACAACAAATGCTTCTGAATGAGAGGAACCCGCTGATTTTCTTCTAGTTTCTTCATTCAACAAGCTACAAGTGACTTGGCCCATTGTGACAACTCCATCAGGTGCAAATTACTAACCGTCACAACCAAAGTCTCCCAACTTTCGGGCAAAGAACTAAGTAACATCAAAGCCTGCAACTCATCATCAAAAATAATTTTCATAGAAGCAAGTTGGTTAACAATACTCTTTATTTCATTCAGATGTTCTGGAATAGGGCTGCCCTCTTTATATTTTAAATTAAGCAACTTACGAAACAGAAAAGCTTTATTTGTGGCTGATTTCCTATCATAAAAGGCCTTCTAATTTTTTCCATAAATCATGTGCTGAAGTTTTAGTAGCAACATGATGAAACACACTGTCATCAATCCATTGACGGATAACACCAATGGCTTTTCGATTAAGCCTCTTCCACTCATCATTTTTCATATCATCAGGTTTGCCACTATCTCCCTGAATAGGCCCATATAAATCTTTACAAAATAATAGGTCCTCCATTTTAGTTTTCCAAGTAACCCAATTGCTTCAATTAAAGCTAGACATACGACCCACATTCCTCTCCATTGATTTACACAAATAAATAAACCAAAATAAACCGTAAGCTCTGATACCAGTTGTTAGGGGAAATCGATGATTCCCCACAAGTAAATCAATCAATGGGAATAAAAACTAATGCGGGAAAATTAAATCAAAGGCAACATAAGAATTTTTTCGTGGTTCCCTCAATGTGAGGTACATCCACGGGATCGAAATCCGATTCCACTATCAACCAAATAAGTTCCAAACGATTACATACAAGACACTAATGGTCTCACAAAACCACCCTTAGGTGAATTCCAAATAATCACAAATAAACAAGAGGAAAGACCTCACCAAATAGATGAATAAAAATCTTCAGAACCAGAGTTGTAGAAGATCCAAAATAACGAACCAAATCAACACCGAAAATGAAGCAAAGAACCACCCAAATTAATTCCACTTTTCACACACCCAAATAATTGATTTTACCAAAGTGGAGTATGTGTAGCAACCGTTCTATTCACTTCGGGATGAGCAAAAACAATACCAAAAATATTGTGAATCTAGGGTTTATTATCAAAACCTTAGTTGTTTCCAAACTGAATTGGGTTTCCACAAATTAGATATAATATATAAAAATATATTATAACTAATACCAAACCAAATTAAAACTCTTTTAATAAACCATTGGGTCTCACACTCCAACAAGGAGGTATACCCAACAGGGAAAATATGAAATTTCAATCTCACATCTTTGTGAGAGGTAAGAACATTTTTTTACTTGCAAATGTGACCTTCATTTTTTCAGATATCTATAAAATTAGAGGATCCATGTGTCTAAATTGGGTAGGAATGTCGGACAAATATCTCACACCATTACCCTTGCCAGATCTTGGTGGACACAGTCACTATGGGAAAAATAGAAGAGTTCATATAACACTGCCCAAAAACAGTTTTCGGAAAACAATTCACCAAATAAGTTCAATGGATGGGGCCCTACTGAGAATGTCTTGAAACTAATCTAAAGATTCTCAGCTACTATATGTTAAGATTGGAAAGGGACTGCTTCCAATGTTCACAAATTCAAGTAATCATGCACCTTGTCTAGAAGGATTCATTTCTTTAAAAATACAAACAAGACAAATTCCAAAGCATCTACAAGAGATCTAGATCTTATTGCACTTGAGTGTGTGCATTGTGTGCATATATATAAACATTTATCAGATCTGACCAGTTGTACTTCCATGAACTTCAAACCAGATATCAAATGATGATGGAAGTTAAAGTTGTTTCCAGAGAGAGCATCAAACCATCTTTCACCAACATCCCATCACCTCAGAACCTTCAAGCTCTCCCTCTTGGACCAGCTCATTCCTGCTTCCTATGCTCCCCTTGTCTTCTTTTATCCCACTGAGGATGGTGCTACCAATCTCCAAGTCCTGAAAAGATTACAAGTGTTGAAGAAATCACTATCCGAAACCTTAACTTGCTTCTACCCACTCGCAGGAAACATTGAAGATGACCTCACCATCTACTGCAATGATGTAGGGGCTCATTACGTGGAGGCCGAAGTTAATTGTCACCTTCCTGACTTTCTGTGCCAGCCAGATCTCCAGGCGATACATCTATTCCTTCCCTGCGAAACCAGTTTCAAGGGGTCGGTAGCACGAGCTCCTGTGACTAACATTCAAGTAAACATATTTGAATGTGGTGGGATTGCTATTGGACTGTGCATTTCACATAAAATCCTTGATGGGGCTGCACAAATGATTTGTGGCTTAGAGATTCATCAATTGTCATGTGGGGTTCTTTATTCAAGATAGGAAAGTGTACCACAAGGAGATCTGCATTTGATGCCTCAGCTCACTACCCTCAAGGTGAAAGCAGCCAGCAATTCTGTACAGAACCCAACACAAGTTGAGGCTGTCTCTGCTTTCATATGGAAGTGTGCTATGGCAGCCTCAGAAGAAACTCGTGGTTTCCCAAAGCCTTCTCTGCTAAGCCATGTAGTGAATCTGCGAAGGAGAACTATGCCACCCTTGACGGAACATTCAATTGGCAACCTCATTTGGATAGCAAGTGCGCAATGCACAGCTAGGCATGATCAGCTGGGATTGCAGGGCTTGGTGGGTCAGGTGAGGGAAGGAATATCAAAAATTAACAATGACTTTATAAAGAAACTACGAGGGAATGAACTGTCTAATGTGATCTGCAAGTCCCTCAAGATGATAGAAGAGCCAGGCTCCAAAGATGGAGCAGTGGATTATTTTGGCTTCACAAGCTGGTGTAAGCTTGGTTTCTATAAGGCTGATTTTGGGAGGGGAAAACCTCTATGGGTTAGTGGTGTTGGTTGTTCAGGGGGTTCAGTGTTCTTGAACCTTATCATTTTGATGGAAACAAGAAGTGGCGATGGAATAGAAGCATGGGTGACCTTGGATGAACAAGAAATGGCTGTATTAGAACATGACACACAGCTCCTGACATTCGCTTCGCTGGATCCAAGTCCTCTAAGACTTGGTAATGCTACTGTAAACTCCCCAAATTACTGATAGGCTTTTCTATTTCCTGCCCTGCAACTCAGAAGCACAATATATGGCCACAAGCAATGGAAAACTATGAGTTTTAACTGCACTTGCATAATGTTATGTTTGCATAAAAGAGGTTCCTAATCCTCCATTATATGGGTTCCTATCCCTACTATTTGTTCAATTTCACATGTACAAAAAATCTATAGTTTTAGCAGTCCATATACAATCTAATTGTTTAGACATCATATAAGCATATCAGGATGCTTCATGTAATATATGCATAAATCAACAAAATCAGCAATAATCTAATGGGACTAATGCGCATGTAAACAAAAGCAGAGTGCATTCAAGAAGAGGGAAATTTCATGCAGTTAATTCAAATAAGATTTTGACTTCAATCTGTCACCTTTTTTGTCAATTGGTAGAAGAGTAATTACAAATATACAAAATATTACATTAAACTGATCACTAGCCCAACAATACCTAGAAAGCCAACAGTCACGAAACCCAACAACCACCACTAGCCCAAAAACTTGGGAAGAAATAAGCAGCAACCACCACTAACCCAAACCTGAGAAGAAATAAGCAACTACTACACACAACTCCCATAAGGAAGGAGAAATAAACACCACAAGTATCAAACTCCTATTCGTAGGAGTTGAACTCGCAAGCTCACACCACAAAGTGGTGCTACACAACCACTAGGCCAAGGCCCTAGTTCAATCTGTCACTTGAGGAATCAAAAAAATGTTAAAAGGCCATTAGATGAAGAACTATGAATTTGAAACTATAAATGCCAGTAAAAAATGTTCAAGTCTCTGTATGCACATGCAGAAAAAAATTATAAAAAAATAAAAAATAAATAAATAAAAAAGAAGCCAAAAAGCTAAGGTTTAATTGTTAATACTGTGCTACTTCTAAATTCTAATTTTGCACCCTAATCTTGCTGTTAGCCTACTTTGAGAAAACAGTGAAAAAAAAGTAGTGACTGAAATTGGTGCCCTGACATAGACGAAGAGAGCTGCTGCAAAACTTGCTGACTGTGCATGTCGTAGTGCCAAAGCCAAATGGTAGGAAATGATTGGCTGCAAAATTGGATCAAGTGTCCTGTTATACAATAATATGACAAAGTATTAATTGGATAAACAATACAACAATACGAATCTTACCCAGATATTTTATTTTCATGCACAAATGTTCATCTTTTTTGCCTATAACTTGTAATACAACACCAGAGAAACATATTACTTCCAATTTTGGCATTTAATTTCATCAAAATAATGCAGAGATCAAAATTTCGAACCTCAATGAAATAATGACACCTTTAACTTTGAAATCTTTGATTGCTTTTTGTAAAATTCCTGGAGTAATATTTCCTAACATGAGTGTTTTATTCATGACCTTTAAGCCCAATAAACATGCAAGTTTTTAAGTTGATCTTGAGACACTGAATAGTGTTTTGAAATGTAGGAGTCACTAATTTATTAAGTTCACTCCAAGGTGTTGAGGAATCTCCAGTTTCCTTTTCGCTAATATTTTCCAGCATTCTTCCTGATCACAGGAATGATAAAATTAGTTGTTTGAATTCAGGTCATAAAATGATATTTGATTGAGTGCAGAGGAGTTTATTTTGTTTTTGTTCATATTTTGTTTCTCATTTGTTCAAAGGACCATAAGAAATACCTGGATTCAACATAGCATTACCTCTCTCTCAAACCTCAAATTTCCTAATGCATGTCCAAGCATATGACCTTCATAAACCTAAATCTTATAATATTGGAATATATATCCAAAAATTGAATACATTGGATGCATCCTGAACACATATATGATATATTACATATTAAAATTATGTAGAAACATTTTTTAACTAGGAAATGTGATTTTCTTCTTCAACCCAATGATCTAAATTAAGTAGGGTGTCGGACACATATTTCACACCATTACCCTCAACGTATCCCGTACACACGGAATAAATAAAAGAGTTTATGTAACATAACCTATGAGCACCAACCCCCCCCCCCCCTCCCCCCTAGTTGTTATGAGATATGTGATGTTGGTTATGACAAAAAGGTGTTGGTTACGAGATATGAGAATAGTGGTTATGAGATATGTGATGTTGGTTATGACTCAAAGGGACTAGTTATGAGATGTGGTTATGATTTATGTGGGTAATAGTTATGAGATATGTGATCAATGGTTATGAGATATGTGATATTTGTAATGATCAAAGTGGTGTTGGTTATAAGATATGTCATTATGATTATGAAATATGTGATATTAGTTATGAACAAAATGGTGTTGGTTATGAGAGGTGGTTATGAAATATGTGGTATTAGTTATGAACAAAATGGTATTGGTTATGAGATGTGGTTATAACTAAGTTATGATCAATTTGATTATAGTTATAAAGAAATATGATTTTAACTCATAACTATAAAAAGTGACCTGTTCAACAGGTCAATTTTAATGATGTGGCTCAATCCTAGCCATTGATTTTTTGTGTACCGTACAATTTTTGAACAAAATGTACCATAGACTTTCCCAACAGGGTCACATATCTTATAATTAACACATTTTTGCTTATAACCACACCACTTTGATCATAACCAACATTACATATTTCATAACTACTAATCACATATCTAATAACCAATATCACATATCACATATCTCATAACCACTAGTCACATAACCAATACCTCATAACTCATAACCATTAATACATATAGCATAACCACATCCTTTGACACCACTTTGCTCATAACCATTACCCACATATCTCATAACCACTAACACATATAGCATAACCAAACACCCTTTGACACCACTTTGCTCATAACCATTACCCACATATCTCATAACGACTAACACATATAGCATAACCAAACAGCCTTTGACACCACTTCGCTCATAACCATTACTCACATATCTCATAGCCACTAACACATATAGCATAACCAAACACCCTTCGACACCACTTTGCTCATAACCATTACTCACATATCTCATAACGACTAACACATATAGCATAAAACACCCTTCGACACTACTTTGCTCATAACCATTACCCACATATCTTATAACCACTAACACATATAGCATAACCAAGCACCCTTTGACACCACTTTACTCATAACCATTACCCACATATCTCATAACCAACATCACATATATCATAACTACTAATCACATATCTTATAACCAAACACTCTTTGACTTATAACTATACCACTCTGCTCATTAACCAAAATCACATATCTCATAATCATTAATCATATATCTCATTACCTTTACCCACATATGTTATAACCGCATCTCATAATCAGCATCCTTTGTTTCATAATCAATATCACATATATCATAACCACTAATCATATATCTCATAATTACTACCCACATATAGGGGTGTAAATTTGGCCCACGAGCTCGCGACACACCCCAAGTCCGCTCGTGCCCTGGGTAGGGCCTAAACCCAACCTAAGATATGTGTTCTAGAGCCCGGCCCGACCCTGGTGTTATGGAGTGTGACCCATCCTGTGAGCTCGTCCCGAAATTTTCTTCTCCATCTGGCTCGACTTGACCCCAATGGCTCCCTACCCCCCTTGTTAGTGCAATGGTCAAAAATTTAAATCAAAACAATTTGAAAGAGTCATATAACCGTTAATTCCACCAACAATCAATTTTTATTTTTATATATATATAAATTAACTCCTCCCTCCCAAGTCCTATAAATACTACCCCTCTCACATTTTATTTCTCACAAACAAATCTGTTTCTCAAACTCTCATTCTCTCTAAACTCTCAACTCTCTCAATTAATTTTGAACTGTTATCCCTAAGTGACAATTGCAATTGATCACCTATCTCTATTTTTGATTTAATTTTAGTCACGGTATCTTCATTAAAGATAATAGAAATAATAAAATACAAACGATAGACTTTTTAAAATATCTATATACACTTATAGACATATATATATATATATATATATAATTTAACTAAATTTTAATAAAAAATATGCTGAAAAAAATTATCTATGACGTGATTTTATTTTGTTGTACTAAATAATTTTTTCCCCAACTATTCTTCATTTTTTTCTCCACTCAATTTTCTTTCCCCTGATTTGTCCTAGTTGTGCCTGAGCTCTCTACTTTTTAATCAGACTTCTCTATTTCGCTGAAATCATCGAATGACCATCGTTGATAGTTCTTCCTCACTGGATTCTTCTTCTCTATACTCTTGTGTCTCTGCAATAGATCCTTGAACTCGTCACTATTTTCTCTGTCTATTTCAACACTATTCATTCTGGTGATATTTCTCTATCTAGTAAATGCATTTATCTTGAAACTCTAGCTCTTTCACATTAATATGTCATACATATACAAACCTTTGGCCATAGTTATGATTTTATCAATTTGTACATTTGTTATAGAACTGTTGAAAAATGAATATTACGCATTTTGTTGTATTGTTCTATTATCTCAGCTCTCTTCATCCGTCAAACATCTCTCTTATTCCTTACTGTCATTGTAGATATCTCTGATGTTCCTTATCGGAAACAACACCATCTTTGACATTATTTTCACAAGCGATAAGTCCGTTTAGTCTCTCTTTCTCATATTCCCTTTCTTTTTGCTCTATTGGTTAATCTTCTCTAACTCTCATTTTTTGTTCTATGGCTTAAGTCGTGGATTAAATTATTTAATTATTGCCATTACATTTTGTGTTTATCTGTTCCATGGCTTAAGTTGTGGTTTATAAATGGTTGTCTCAGTTTATAAATTTGAGGAAAAAACATAAACTCAAAAAATGAGTTTACGTTTCCAATTTTCAATTTTCAATTTTTTTTTCAAATAATTTTTTTAATTAATCTTTTTTTCAATTAATTTTTTTCAAATATTTTTTCCCCAATTAATTTTTTTTTCAATTAATTTTTTAATTAACTTTTTTTTCATTTTTTTCAATTAATTTTTTTTTGAAATAATTTTTTTTCAATTATTTTTTTCAATTATTTTTTTTCCAAATATATTTTTTCCCAATTAATTTTTTTTCAAATAAATTTTTTTTTCAATTATTTTTTCATTATTTTTTTTTCAATTATAATGTGTGTGATCCCATTGTCATAAATAATAAATATAAATATAAATATTTTAGGCCTAAACAAACATATTTTTTAGTTTATGTTTTTAAATTTTTTTAAACATTTTGTTCAACCAAACGCGTTTGTAATTTATTTTTTTCTAAAAATAAACAAAAACTAGTTTATAAAATTTTTGTAAACATAAACAAAAAAACGTAAAAGTTACCAAACGCTACCTAAAATTTTGTCTATTATGTTTACACCAATTTATGGTGTGATTATACATTTTGTATTTGATGAGTAAAATATCTTTTATTATTATTATTATTATTATTATTATTATTATTAATTTTACTTAATAAAAATAGATGAGGATTTATATTAAAAATAAATATAAAAAAAATTGAGTGTAAATTGGTAAAATTATAAATTAATAATTTATTTTATTATAAGACTCTAAATTAATTGATTTTTTTGCTATGATTATTACATAATTTCCCCCAAATAATTTCCTCCAAAAATTTGGAAGTGAAAATTAAAATTCCCTCCTTCCATGACAAATCCCTCAGACTCCCAAACGTTTTCAAAACTTCCTCTCTCTCTCTCTCTCTCTTTCTCTCTCTCTCTCTCTCTCTCGGTCGTTGCCACTGCCCTTGCCACCGCCGAGACTTGTTTTGCTTTCGCCGCTGCATCCTCCACTACGGAGAAAACTCCCAAAGCTGTTGACGAAGATCTCTATAGGATCTCGCCGGAGCTCCACCTCGCCAAGCACTGAAGAGTGAGTTTATTCCTTTGCCCTTTTCTTTTCCTCGTTTTAGCAAGCTACATGCCTCAATGTATGTCTCTCTCTCTCTCTCTCTCTCACTCGCTTTGCAACTTGTTTATCTCCCTTTCTCCATCTCCATTCTATGAAACCCTAGACCGAAATCCCCTTCTTCGAAACTACCCCTTTCACCTTTGTGAACTCACTGGGTTGGTTTATAAAATTAGGAAAATATGATTTGAATAGGTTTAGGTTTTTTAAGTTTGTTAGTTGTGTTGATTCCATATATATATATATACTTGAAATTTGGCTTGTTTGTGAGATCTGATGTGTGGGTAATTGAATTTTGTACTCATGTAACTGATATGAGACTAATTTTTTATTTGAAATCTGTTTATTTGATCCATTTGAGTGTAAAGTCCATTTGTTTAACTAGTTAAATAAGCCTTTTGATCCATTTGTTTTTTTTGTTTTAAAAAATGGTACACCCAGTTTAGTCCCTATTGGATGGAGGTCTCGAATAATTTTGTTTATCTAGCTTTCTTAAATTATATTTAACTCTTTGTATCGCCTTGATGCTTTTTTAAAAAAAACATTATATTTAACTCTTTACTTCCAAACAAAAATTCTTCTAATGATACTGATTTTAATTTGTGTAGATCAAGGATAAAACTGGTGAGCAAATAGGTGAAATTGAAGGTATGATGTGTGATTAAAAAGAAGTTTTTCTTAATGTTAGATGGCATTTATGAAAATTTGCTTCTGATCTACTACTGTTGCATGCTGTTTCAATGGTGATTTTATTTTGATGGGAAAACATGACAACCATCCGAATAAGATGATAGTCGACCGGAATGATCATGAAGAAAAAATTATCTGAATTGATAGTGTTTTCCTGTTTCAAGCTAATAAACTACCATAACTACATTTAATCCCAAACAATTGCCCGATTTTGAGTAGTAGTCCCCCCATTCACAAATATAAATAAAAATCTTATGAACAAGGTAAGTTGTTCTAACTTATTGAACTTAACTTACAAGGAAGTGTAGTGTTAAGAGCTATATCATTTCAAAAAATGTGGTATGGACATATCATTTCATGATCCTTTTGGCTATTACGGAGTTTCAGTGTTTCATTTGTCTTTGGAATTTCAGAATGATGCAGTGAAGAATCTAGTGACTAAGTTACACTCTGCTAAAGCTAAGATTGATTTAGCGACACAAACAAAATGCAAATTTGTTTTGGAGAATAGAAAGGTTCATATATTAAATTCTGATTTCTATAGCTTGAGTGGATGTACATAAATACTAAGGGTAGAGTGTTTTTTTATTTTATTTTTTATGTCATTGTTATTACTGTTTATATTTTTACTAGCCTTTAAGTGTTTTGAATTGCCTAAAGAGTTAATGTTGTTGTTCAGAGAGAACTTCACAAACCCGAGTCTGATCATTCTTGCATACATCTGGAGTTCGATGTATTTTTTCCTTTTATTTTTTGGTTGTGTTTGTTGTTTGATTTTGGTTTAGAAATAATCATGCAATGTTTGCCTAAATTTAGTCATTGAAATAGCAGTAAAGTTTTATCCATATTATTGCTTCTTTTCAGCTTTATTACAAGTCCATTTGAGTGCAACTTATTTAACTACTAAACTGGGTGTATCAATTTGAGTGTAAAGTCCATGTTTTTCTGTGGTAGAATCATAGGGGGAATTGTAGTATCAAAAATCAAGTGCATAGTAATTTTTCAAAATTTTATATAATTCTATTTATGATGACATGATAAATATATGAATATTTGCACAAATTTGCTTGATTTATCATGAAGATGACTTCCAAAATGTTGGAAGCTAGACTAATAAGTTCAAAGAGTGACAAAGATACAAAGTACCCACCTTTTCCATCAAAGAATAACAAATAGCCCCAAAATATGGAAACTTGTCAACTAGTGGTTTGAAAATTAATCTGAAAACTCCCGTGAATCCAATATTTTGACCTAGATGAAAATATATACGAAAAAATATTAAAGTGGCATCTTATGGTAAATTCCAATAACCGAACATTCTTTACTTTATATCATGTTATCAAATTTTTTAGTCACCTATTATTCTTCAGAGAGAGTGAAAGAGAACACATTGATTATCTATAAAATAAGTATTAGAAGTACTATATACACAAAAAATAAATAAACAAATTAAATAAATAAATAAAAAGTGAAAATAAAATAAATTTCAGAGTAGTTTTGTAATAGTTTTGCTACTAGGAAAAAGTTTTATTGATATGAGAAATAAGTTGAAGATCACCTGTATGGGTAATCCAATGCCGACTCTAGTTTTAACGTCAAGTATGATACTTTCCATCCCATTGCATTTTCAATTCCATCGTGATTCCCTTAGCATCGCCTTCAATAATTGGAACCCCTAAAAAGATCAACAATTGTCTATCAATACCTTAAAAAAGATTAAAAATAAAATAAAATTGATGGTCCAAATAAATTTAAATTATTTCGTTTAATTCTTGTGTCTATTCTTGAAGATGATTGGCTCTACCTCTGGCCATAATAATTCCATAAAGTGAAAAATAAAATATATATATATATATTTGAAGATTAAAGAAACAATAGTTGTGGTGTGACGACCTAGAAATTCTTTCCTCCGCTCGAGCGGAGGAGTGGCCGCTCGAGCGGACTTGTGAGGCTCCCAGTATTTTTGTAGGCTGCTCGAGATTCTGAGGGTTGTCGATTTCCGCTCGAGCATAGAAATGGACGCTCGAGCGGACGTCTTTGTTCGTCTGAGCGCCCGAGCGCAATGTGGGGCGCTCGAGCGGGTCGCCTTGTTGAGCTTGAATTTTGAGGCACGTGGGTTCGTCTGAGGCATTTTTAATAAGGTATTTGGGAACCTCCTTATTTTATTTTGGGGTATTGATTGTGGTGGTAATATGATGGTAGAGTAAGATTGGATCAAAAACTTTAGTTTGAATAATTTGTTTATGACCAACTGTCACTCATTTGCCCTTTTCTTTTTCCACACTTTGAGTTTGGATGTGAGGTTCATTTGGAAAGCTTATTTCCAGGGCTTCAATTTGGACACAAGAACGACCTAAAACGGAGTCCGGATGGGAGAGTTACGCATGTTTGAAGTTTCGGGATCTGTGCTGAAAACAGGTCCGCTCGAGCGGGAATTTCTCCGCCGAGCGGAATTACGAACAGCCTTTTAAAAACGGGATTTTGAGATATTTTTCCACATTTTCTTTCCCCTCTCTTCTTTCCTCTTCACCTATGTCCGAAATCCTTCGAAACCCTAGTGTAGACGTCCCCGAACGCCCCGGGAGGGTTAAGTCCCGTTTCGTTCATATTGGGGTCACTACAGTTCAAGGACTCGATTGTCACGGTTCTAAATCTGAACCAAAGAGTCCAACTCTGGCAAATCGTTTTGAAGAAAAACAGATTTTGAAAAGAAGTGCCAAACATGGACTGCTTTGCCAAATTACAGAGTCGCCACCTAAATATTTTAAAATGGGAAATTTAGGAAACCCTGACTCGGTGCCGAAGGCCACATGTCCGTTATCACCAAAGTGGTCTTGGCTCGAGAGCTTGGGTACGATCGGGGAAGGTCAGCTATGAGCACCCCCTTTTGCCCGGTCCGAAGACCGGCCTCTATTAACCGTGATATCCATTTTTGAAAACATTATGTGTTCTTGTTCCAATTATTAGCCTAGAATTACTATGTTATGCGCACGGCAAACAAGTATAGACTAGATTGCCTAACTTGGAAATAAACATTGCATATCCGTTCGTTTTGAAAAATGCTTTGGAATTTGCTACTCGCAAGTAGGCTAAAACACGGATTTCAATGAGTCTTCCCAACTCAAGCAATCCAACCTCCACCCACAGGCATTCAGACAGTTTATTTCACATAAGCATTTAGCCGCATTTAGCCGCATGGTAAGCATACTGTCATGGCAACATTCACACGCATGTGGTATGCTAAAGCGTAAATACTTACATCGTACTCCGTGCCAAAACAAGAAACTAGTTAGCAAACATGCATGTCCTAGTTCATGTTAAGTGGCTAATGCAACACAAGCAAGGATGCAATTTAGAGTAGGCTCGGCTAACCCTAAACATGGCATATGGAATGCTACAAATAACACATATTCAATTTGGAAGTGAAATACAATGCAGTTTGTATGATGTGCCGAGCCCGATGCATGTAAACAAATGCATGGATGCACGCATGCATTGCATAAGGTATGCTAAAATAAACGTGCCCTAATCTACCATCATAAGCAGGTAAATAAAAGGGAGAAAGAAATGGGGATTGGAAGGCATACACCCACTCACGCACACTTATTACAAATACGCCCTCGCACGGAGGGACCGAAATAATAATACAGTCCAAGAAAAATAAACGAATAAATTATTACAAGACCTCTAATCTAATTAAATTAAATGCAAAGAAGAGATGGCCACAGCCTCCGCCTCGGGATATGCGAATGATGCATGCTCGAATCCGCCTTGCCCGGAAAGTCCGCGCCATGCCATCAAGGTTCTCGCTTTTCGCCTGCTCTCCAAAATTGCCAAAGTCCCGGGACATGCTCCTTGCACATCAGATCACCATCGGTCAATAGAATGCCCACTTAGGTACAATAG
Organism: Camellia lanceoleosa; assembly: GCA_025200525.1. Classification (NCBI taxonomy): domain Eukaryota; kingdom Viridiplantae; phylum Streptophyta; class Magnoliopsida; order Ericales; family Theaceae; genus Camellia; species Camellia lanceoleosa. The sequence continues at coordinate 5,932,817 of CM045766.1, read as the reverse complement.
TCACCGGCTGTCAATGATGTTATCGGCCACCTATACAGTGCCGGTCGGCACTCTATACTGCCGATCGGCAGAAAATTCCTGCAGGAGACAGTTTTGACAGCAACAAAGGACAGACAGTGCATGGCATGGAATTTCAAGCAAATGTGTGCACGGACACACTCCCTATCATGTAATGGACTCAAGGGAGCACGGCCCTTGACCCTCGGACCACCAATTGCGCATTTCGATGCATGATGGCCCAAGAAACCAAGTATGCACTTTGATTTCAAATGTCATGCAAACCAAACAAACACATAAAGCCCAACCTCTATCACTTGATCAAGAGGCAAGGCATGCATGCCAATGCAATGCAACCTAGGCATATGATCTAGTATGCAACATGGGCATGCAAATGAACAATGTATGTTAGGCGCGCAACCCAAACATGTAAACAAACATGGTATGCAACAACATGCAATGATGGACTTAAACTAACATGGGTAACTCGCAAGCATGCCAAAATCAGCGGCCATAATGAGGCAAGTGAGGCAACATAATACATGGAATGCATGCACAATGCATTAACCAAACTTAAAGCACAAAAATGCAACTCTACCAAAGCATGGCAAGGGATGCAAAATGGCATACAAGAATGCAAATTTCAGAGGCGATAAATGATGCAAAACAGCCCCGAATCATGGCGAAATGACACTCAATGCATGGAATGGTCCCGAAACATGAATTTTGGTGCATGAAATGGCCTATAGCTATATCAAACATGCACAATATGGACATGAAGCATGAATACAGAAGCTAGAAAGCCCTAAAAAAAGCATGTTTTCAGTTCAAAGCATGGCCAAACAGTGAGCATAGATAGGGCAAAAACAGCATACAAAAATGGCTCCGCAAGAGGGGTAATGAGACAAGTGGTGGATACAAAGCTCAAACATAAAAAGACCCTTCTACAACACTGAAGAGGGACTAAAAATATGACTACTCACAGTAGAAGATAGCCCCCAAATCAATATACAAACATGCTCAAAATGCAATGCAAGCTAAGGCCCACAAAGGGGTATAACATGAAGTACCAAAAGCGTGTACCAAACAGCCAAAGACCCTTCATGAGACATGTAGAGGGGGGCAAAATAAGACACTTTTCAGGCCTGTCGAAGGCCCAAAAACAGAATCATGGTAGGCTAAAGAAGACATGCAAAAAAAGGGGACCAAAGAGGGGTAATGAAGCAAGTCATACATGGGGGTCCCAAACAGTGTTGATCCCTTCTTCAATGTTGAAGAAGGGCTCAAAATAAGCCTCTTCGTAGTTTACATCGAAGCTCAAAAATACATGCAAATAGGGCTAAACAATGAAGCTAAAAAATGCAAGTTTAAGGGAAATGGATGCTTACCCTTGAAGAGCAGCAAACCAGCACCCCTTGGTCCAAGTTTCTGAGCTCCTAACCTCTGCAAATGACCTCCAATGTGCTGGAATGGATGATGGAGGTGTTGTGCTAGGTGTTGTAGGGCAAATGATGCAAGAACCAAGGTGTTTGGAAGCTTGGATAAGATAGATATAGAGAGGGAGGTGGGATATATGTGTATATATCAGATATATCAGTATATCTTCTGGTTTTCTTGCTCAAAAATCTCTAACCCTCATCAAAGGGAGAGAAGGCTTGCTTATATAGGCAACGAAAGGCTCTAAGCTTAATTGCTAAGCAAGAGGAAAGGGGTCAAGGGACCAAGGGGGTGCAAGGCTTCTTGGAGAAGCTAAAGCAGCTGGCCAAGCTTCCCCAAGAAGCTTGGCCAAAGGGTTCAAGGTTCTAGAAGGAAAGGGGGGTTTAAAGGTTCAAATGGGTGCAAAATAGGCACATGTATGCACGTGGAGCTGGTTCTGTGCATCCCAGCTGGCACAGCTGGCATGCACCAGGCTTGGGAGGGTCAAAGGGTCGTCACCAGAAAATTTGATCATCGGCCAAAATAAAGTGCCGGTCGGCACTATTTTCTGCCGGTCGGCTAAATAGAGTGCCGATAGGTGATTCCTAGGTCAAAAAATGGCCGGTGGGTATGCAAATTGAAGCCCCAGAAGTTATCTTTCCAATGGCCCAAACCTTGCATTAAAATTCCTTCTTTGGAAAAAGTTATGCCCTTTTTGGTGAAGCCGCGCAGACTCGATCCAAACGCGATGATGCCCAGCTTCAACCAATCATATCTCCTCCACCCGGATTTGGCTTTGGGAGATTCTTGAGTGCAAAATGAAGCCCCGGAAGTCTTCTTTCCAATGGTTATGGCCTCATATCTTAACTCCAAGTATGCAATTGAATAAGCCTGATTCAGCGAGGGCCGCTCGACTTTCTTCTACCCGGATTCATGGCGAACTTCTTCTCCAACCTATTTTCTCCCCTCCTCTCCTCTTTTCTTCAACTCCAAACCCCTAAACAAAGTGTTTTGAAGGGTTTGCCTTTCTCCTTGCCGAAGGAATTGAATCTTTGGCCTGCACATCTCTCAACACCGAGCAAACCATCAGTAATGCCCAAGTCTTGAGGGTGGTCAAAAATGGGGTGTCTACACCTAGCCTTAAAACCTTGATTTCCTTTATTTTGAGCAACAATCCACCATGGTTTTTACATCAAGAATGGAGACTAAGAAGAGATCAATGTTTTTAACCGATTGAAACTTGGATTTGCGAAAGGTTACTCCTCAAGCTTGCTCTTTTGTTGATTCTTGAGGTAAGGGTTCTAATACTCTTCAATACTTACATTAAGAGCTTGATTTGTGGTATTTCCATTGTATTGATGTTCAAATTTGTATTTTTGAGCATATAGAGTAAATTATGAGATTTGGGGAATTTTGGGTTTGAAGCATTGAGGGTCCAATTGATGAGTTTAAATGATGGATTGTGAATCCTAAGTGTAGAATCATTGGAAAAATTGGAATTAAAAGTGGTGATTTAAGAAGTTTGAATTTTTGCTAAAAACCCTCATTATTCTTGAAACCCTAGATTAATTGGTGATGATGAATACTAAGTTTGCCCAAATTAAACATAGAATCATGGCATTGGTGGGTTGAATTATACGTGTACAAGTTTAATTGGATTTCTGAGATGTTTCGAAATTATGTTTAAATTTAGCGAATGGACTTTGTTATAAATGTTGGAATTCATGTAATAAAGTAAAGGAAAAATTAGGGAAATAATTTAGTAAGGATCTGGATGGCATGAGCTCAATTGTGGGGTGTTGAAATGAGATTCAAAGATTTAGTTTGAATTATGTTGAAGTGCAAAGTGATGTGTAATTAGAATAAAGAGAATTAATTAAAAACAAAATAAGTTTATGTGATCCGATTTCTTTGTGTATTACAAATTATGTAGGGACAACTACAAGCGTACAAATGCAAACACCTGTGAGTAATAGTACGTCAGATATACATTTTTTCATCATAATGATTATTGTACTAACGCTCGCCTCGTAAGTGAGTACACTAGCATTATGTCAGTTGGGAATCAGTGTGAACATTGAAAGAGTCGCGTACATCGGTATGACTTTAGAATCGTTATGTTCTGTCTATAATGTATATTAACCCTCTGTCATCTATAAGAAATTATATCGTTCTTTAGTACATAAATGGAACTTATGTTCATCTTTGAATGATGGAATCTGAATCAAGAGTATTTTGTTATATAATACATGAACTTGAGATCATTCAGACCCTATGACATGTAACCCACGTTAGAATGTGAAGTGTTCTATCCTCATGGAATGTAATGATATATTCGCTCTTAATTATATTCTGCTATTTACGAGACAACTATACTGACAGTTCATATGCACATTCTGTCATCTGCAAGTTAGTGGCATTAATTCATGATGAATAAGTGAAATGTAAACAAGTGAAATGTGAGCACATTATGAAACTACAGTATTTAGGTACCTTTGGAATTAATGGTTGATGTTAACACTTTATTAAATGTAACCTAATTATGCTAACTCATCTGAATGATAAAAAGGAACCGTGTGTCTGTGCATGACAGTAAGGCCAGTCTGTTCTGATGACATCTGTGGTTATTCTGTTATGATGTTCATTTCATTTATGTTATGACATGATGAGAGTTATTGTTTTCTGGTATGGAACAAAGTGCTGTACGGAACTATAGCGATCCCGGGTTTACCCCTTGTTGCATAGTGATCCGGACATGTGTCCGTGGATGTTGGTAGTGGATTGTTGTCCTGTTTACGTCCTTTCATATATTGCATTTGAGTTATAGGATGTGTTGGGCAGGTTTGTTTCAGGTTGGTTGTGTTTGGGAGCCAAGGGTTGTCGCCTGAATTTTTGTCCTTCGCCGAGCGAGGAGTTGGTCGCCGAGCGAGAGTTGAGTTTTGTGTCCGTGGGTCGAGCAGGCTTCGCTGAAAGCAAGCGATCGCTCTCGGGCTGGACTCAACACCATGATTTTCGCTCGCGAGCCGTTTTCGCCGAGCGATCTGTTCGATCTTCGCCGAGCGAGCGGTTCGCCGCCGAGCGCGGCCTAGTTGCAGACCAAGGGTCGAGCCTGCTCGAGCGAGCTTTTCTTCGCGAAGCGAGCTTCTAGGATGTTGGCTCGAGCGAGACCTTTTGGCTCGAGCTACGCCAGGTTCCGTCGCCGAGCGACCAAGTTCGCCGAGCGAGCCTGTTTATATCGGACAAATAAATAATTTTAAGTTAGACTTTTTATAAACTTTTGATCCAATCCTCCAGATCTGAGAGCTTCTCTCTCTAGCTTTATATTCTCTCTAAGGTTTGATCTATCTAGGATCATTTCCTTCCCATCTTGCTTTGTTAAAAAGGTAGAGGTTGACGAGGGCTTCGATTTAATCTGAAAAAGTCGGTGTTTGGAGCATTTTGATCTTTGGGTCTTCATCTCCTTTTGGGCTTAAACTTTGAGGTAGGGATATCCTACTCCTCTTTATGGATTCTGTCTTTAAATTTTGACATTTTGACGTGTTGGGGATAGTTGCGTAATTTTGGGAAAGTTTGGGACTTTTATGCAATTTTATAAAAGTTTGGGGTTTTGTTTTAAATAAACCTATATGTACGGTTGGTACATAGAAATGAGATTAATGTGGAATCATTGATGAAAATGGAACCTTAGGGGTTAAATGTTAATTATAGAAAATGCTATAATTATATTGTTTAATTAATTGGGATAATTAATTATGGAATTGAGATGTTGATTATATATCCATTGTGCATTTATTTTCTGTTTAGAATATCTGCTTTGGGCTATCGGTGGAGGATAGTCTTGATTGTTGTAGACAATGCATGATGATTAGGTAAATTAAAACCAATCATTGAAATGTGTCATTAAGAATGACAGCTTGAAGAATACATTAACTTTATGTATTGATTGGTGATGTGTATAGTAGTTGTTTTTATGCATTGTGTTGTGTTGGAGAAGATAGGGGATGTACTCCATGGTTTAGGGAAGATAGGGATGTACCTCTAAACCGGATGTTGTTTGGGAGAAGATAGGGATGGACTCAGAGATAAAGCTCATATGCTTGTCTTGGGAATGTGATATAGCTAGTATGCATATCTGTGGAAGTAATGAAGTTGTAAGTGGTTAATATGAGCTGTTGTTTCATATGAGTTGTGTGGCCAGGTTCTGAGCCATGAGTTGTAAACTGAGAATTTAATGAAAATGGAGAGTGAATTGAATATAGACTTGAAGGTCTTGGAATTGTAATGTGTTATGAAAGAATGTAAAAGTGTTGACCATCTATCAACTGTTAATCTTTTAGTCATTATTCATAACTGGTTTAGTATATTTCTACTGGGCTGTGGCTCACCCTATATGGGAACATCATTTTCAGGTACAGGCAGCATGCCACCTCCAAGGACTTAGCTTGGGAGGCTGGTGGCGGATGGACTTTTGACTTCTATTTACTTTTGATGTGTTATATGTAACCTCAAGCCAAGGGCTTTACGTGTATTGAGCTAGAGCTCTTTTGATTGTAACCAAGTGTTAACTTGGAAAGTTGTAAGCCTTTAAGGCATCCGCTTTTATTGTTTACATGTAATACTTTTGTACAGAACAGTTCAGTTAAATAGAAGAAGGTGGACTTTTATTATGTTGATGCATGTTCGATTGATGGGTTTATTGTCATTATTTTTGAGGGCGTTACAGGAACGAAGTGCTACACCTCGGTGGGAGCCACCTCTGGAATCCATACGAGCCACCTCTTGAATCCATACATCTGCTAGTTCTGTTACGCTTTGCGTCGCCACGCTACGCTACTACCCACGCTTTATGCATTCTGTACCCTCTGTACCCACGCTTTATGTGTTCTGTACCCTCTGTTACCCACGCTTTATGCGTTCTGTACCCTCTGTTACCCACGCTTTATGCGTTCTGTTACCCATGCTTATGCGTTCTGTACCCACGCTTTATGCGTTATGTTATTTCTGTTATTTCATTGATTCGCTATTTCGTTATTTCATAGTTCATTATTTCATTTTCGATATCTCCGGACCTATGGTCGCTTCAGATCAGAGGCCTATGGTCGTTTCAGTATATCCGGGTTTAAAGTCGCTCATAAGAAAATCGACCCATGACTGTCTATGACTTAATTACAGGATGTAGTTAACCATATGTGTTCTTTATTGATAAATGCACGAATATATATTACAATTCATGTTCAGCATTGAATTGTTATGTGCTATTATTCACTGAGCTTGACTCACTTTATTTTATATCTGTCTCTGTAGGCACTCAACCTGGAGGTCAGCCTTAGCCTGTGGCTACTGCCACCCAGCTTGTCAACCCCGAGTATCTAAACCCTTAGAAGATGACCGCCATGTTATGGAGTTTTACTAAATTATCAATTTGTACCCTAAATGTCTTTTAAGCTTGATGTGTATGTAATCCAGATATCTTCCCATGTTTTCGTATACGCCCGATCTTAAGGGTCGGGTCTCAGATATGTATATGTATTTAGCTATCTCTAGATGCACATCATTGTATATTTATCTGCATTATGTTCTGTCTGTGATCCTGGCATATTAGTGGTAGCTCAATGGATATTACTTTACGCTATTATATGATATTAAATGCTTCCGTTCAGGCCCCGTATGATATGTATAACAGGTTTAGTGTCTGTTTTCGAATGGGTCATGCCCAAACTTTTAGGGGCGAGTTTGGGGCGTGACATGTGGAGTGAATTCTGACTTGCTAATGTGCAATAACTTTAGACCAATCCAATATGATAGGCCATTCTTTTCTCATTTCATTTTCTCAGAAGAATGTAATTGTAAATTGAGAAGTATAATTCTTTCCAAAATCTATGAAAGCATTGGGATAAAAATTAGTTAAACTTCCTTATTTAACTAGTTAAAAATTAGTTAAACTTCCTCATCAAAGATCAAACAGAAATCAAACAAACCTGTGAATTGTGCAGCCACAGTACCAAGAGTCAACTTTGAAAACTTGAGAGATGATAAGATAACTGATCTATATTGTTCGAGAATTGGCTCAACAGAACTTTGAATTAGCTCTGATGCTGCCTATGCCACCATGTGTCAAAAATGAAGTAATTTAAGTAAAAATAAAATAAAATGCTTTCATTATCATCACATTGAATCCAGCAACAAATAAAAGGATAAACTACCAATATGTCCTAATAACTGTCATTATTAGCATCATAAATGATCTTCATTGACATAGGGTGTGGTCCACATCACATCAAGTTAAATCTATACCAAGCATTCAAATTCTAGTAACTTTTCTACATAAAAATAATTTATGTTAAGCAAGAATTACAATCAAAGCCATAGTTGCTGTCATTTATAATTACTCACTTTATGATATATAACTTCATGTAACTATAACATATGGATTGATGTTGGCTCAAATCATTTGGAAAATCCACTCCCACATTTTTATTATATTTTGAATTTTTTTGGAAAATAATAAGCTAGCACAAAAGAAGAAGAAAATTATGTGAATGTGCTTTGCTTTCTATAACATTGAAACCATCATATTTCCTTAATGTTATGTTTGAATCATGGATTTAGCTAGGGATTTGGAAATGGAAAGGGAAAGAGAAAGGGAAAAGGTGTGTTGAATGTAATTATAGTTCATTGACATTTTACCCACATTTTTCTATTTCATTTTCAAATTTCTACTCATATCCATGATCCAAACACAGCATAAAAGTTCTATCAAGATCAGAAAATCCAATAAAAATAATCCAAATCCAGTAGTCCAATAGTTCAATAGGCCGGATACAGAGTTTTCAAAAAAAAATAATCCAATAGTCCATCCATTTAGAAGCTACTCAACTTCACCTTTGACACAGGAAACTACTAGGGAATTAACCAAGTTATGATCTATCAAATAATCCAATAGTTCATCCAATCAAATAAATTTTTTTGTATATATTTTTATTTAATTTTTTGTTGAAGTGGTCAAACAGTTGGTTGTGGTACATTTGTTTAAGTGTTTATTTATGTAATGGTTATTGAGACTTTGAACAAAGGTAGTAGACTTTCATCTCTGTTATTGTTTATGCAGTTTGTTAATGTCAAAAGATGTGCAAAATAATATTTTTTGTACATAGATTCTTTTCTCCCCACAATCATTAATTTCCTTATGTATTGTCTTCTTTACTAACTCTATTTCAATGTTCTGTTTTTGTTTGTTATAGGTCCTCAATTTCTCCATCTTAACGTAGAAGTAAAGCTATACCTCCTCCATCCCGTCTTCTCTAGCGGTTGCATTAGCATGTATGTTTTTTAATTTATTTGCTTTTAATTAATACCAGGGCACTAGCGGGTGTGCTATTTTATTTATTTGTGCTGTCTTTTTTTATTATTTATTTGTTTATTTTAATTGATAGCAGGGCACTGGCGGTTGTGCTATTTTATTTATTTGTACTGTCTTTTTTTTATTTATTTGTTTATTTTAATTGATAGTTATTTGTTTCATGTTAATTGATAGTAGGCTAATTGCTTCTGTTTTTTTGAATTTATTTGCTTTGAATTGATGGCAGGGCACTGGCAGGTGTGCTTTTATTTTGTTTGTTTATTATATTGTGCTTTGTGTCTTAATTTTGTTATTGTGAGGTAGTATTGGCATTTTTGTTCTCTTTAATGATTGGTGATTTACTTGACAATGTAGGGTTGTCGGCCGCACAAGGAGAACTTGTCCCCAAAACAATCATAAAACGGGACAAGTGGGTAGCAATTTGTTTGAGGAATACGATGATTATGATCCAATTGGTACTCCCACCCCTTTTACACCGAAGCGTCCCAGGAATAATATGAAGCCATGTAAGACCCACCCTGTGAAGAGACGACTTTTTGTCACTAAAGTGGATATGTCTCCAGTGCAGTTGAGCAAGGATGTTAATGACTTGCGTAGTTGCGATGCACAAGTCGTCCAAAATTCAGCGTTCACTGATGTGGATACGTCTCTAGGTGATTACTTTTATGGCATCTTTTCAGTTCAAATTTTGTTCATTTTGCTTACATTTGCTTTGCAAATTTTATGTGTGGCTGCTTAATTCTAATTTCTTGATATGCCAAGATAGATTTTAGCTAGAACATTGATATGTCATAACTAATTATGATGTTTACAACTTGATTATGAAAATAAATAATTTACGAACAAAAAATGACAAAAGAGTGTGTAATGACCAATATATCAAAATCCAATTTGTTATGATTTGAATCATAGATTTGAAGTGAACAAACCTTAACGACAATATAATTTGTTTTTGCAGGTATTGCTGTGGGTAATGGTTGATATGATCGAGCGGGTGATATCGGGAGCTAAACTAATATTTTTTTAAATTTTTTTTTGAGGACTTAAATCTGTTAGTATTTTGTATAAACACTCTTAAATGATGGTTGATGGATATTTGTTTTACTGTATGGAAGTTCATATTTTGTATGCACACTTCTTTTTTTTCTTGAAGAAAGAATTTTGTTAAGGGAAGACATAGAAAATAATGCATGACTGATTTTGTAAGGAATTATCATTCACCAAACGAGGTTGTAAGAAATCCTACACTACCTTGCAGTAGTAACTCGCTTTTCAATATTGTTGATCTTCCGTCCAGGTTCATCAAAAGACACTTCAAGATGTATATATGTGTGTGGTTTTAATATTGTTGATGGATCAATTCTTTAAGATGTATATATGTGTGAGGTTTTAATATAAATTTTAGACCACAGTTGCACTAGCAAAGGCTATGAAGCCATTTTGTTTAGTGTTTTTGCTCATTTTCGAAGCAAATGCGCAACAACAAGTGCATACAGAAAATTGAATGCCATTATTCGATTGTTTTTTCCCATGAAATATTCTCTTGAAAATGGCCAAACTGTCATTTTAGCCACCACAACCATTATGGTAATGCCACAAAGTGGCTACTGAATAATTTTTGCCTTTTATCCTACATTGATGATATGTAAAGTGATGTCAAGAATTACTAAATGTTTAGAAAGTGGCCTTATTTTACAGCAATGAAAAGGATAGAGAAAGGTGACAGGCCCTCTTTCTTTTCTTTATTTCTTTCATCTTCTTTTTTTGTGCTTTGGATGGGCAGACAGAAGCCCTTTTTTAGGCCAAGATTGTGACCAATGCCATCACGTGATGCCTTGAAGTTTTTCTCATTGGGGTGGTGGTGGAGGCTTGGATAGTGTTTTGGTGGCAAACAACCCTCTTAATTGGATCAAATTAAAATAAAATTATAAATTTATGGTTAAAATCTATCCAATTGAAATTATGGTCAAAATCAACCATTTATTTGTTATGGCCATATGCAAGCAATAGTCAAACGCTGGCATTCCACTAACTTGTAAAGCAATAAACATGTCTTAATGAAGAAAATGGTCAATACAAGCACAACTCTTTTATCCTATAAATAGTGGTTGGCACTATCTTAATAAAATGACCAACAAAGTCAGTATGAAGTTGGTAATGATGTATTGATAATGCTTCCATCCATTCCAAACATCAATAAGATCTGCAAAACTCATGCTAGTTTAAGTATTTCAAAACAGACATACCATCATAGGTCTCACTAACAAAATCTAATTTCCAGCCTATGTTAGCTAGTATATATGCTATTCAGTAAAGTTAACGTGCTATTCATAGAGAGGGTGATAGGAGATGAAAGGATGAAAAAAGGAATCTATTTCATTCGAATGAGCTCCTATTTCAATGGTAGCAACTCGTCTTTGTTCGCTCCCACAACCTTATCCACTATCTTTCCTTCTTTTAGGATCACAAAAGTCGTATAGCCTCTACTTCCGTTTCAATTCACCCCTAGCTCTGAGTTCTGCACAAGATAGCACACTTAAGAATATAATTTTATAACAAAGGTTGAGTTATAAACTCAAAGTTCACAAGTTTAAGAAATGCGATAACGTCATTGATTGTATGAACTTATGAAAAATAAAAAAGAATAGAGCATCACCAGCTTTATATTGTGCGATATCAGCAACAATATCAGCTGAATTATGCTTGTATATCACAAGATCAAGTAACAAGCGAGCCTTATGCAAATAGTCAAACTACATGCCAAAAGTAGTGAGTACGTAAAAACATCACACATTATAAAATTAGTCTTCATAAAACATAAGATACTGATAAGTGGACAATTGGGTATAAATGTAAGTATCTTGATTACACCCAAAGGCAAAGGTTTCCCTTGCATATATTTGATGACGAAAAGACCACAATCATAGCTATAGGAATGAGTGTAGTTGTAACAATAGAGTCAACGAACTTAGAGATTATAACATTAATGCTTATTTAAAAATTAAGAACGATAATGTAGTGTATTACCTGTTGTCTTGGCATGGCATGTCTTCCAACCATTGAAATGCAAACGAACTAACATCTTGAACATAATCTTCTCCATGCGCATATTGAAGCAGATTATGCAATGATTGTACCTGTTGGTGGTAGGTAGTAAGGTACATAGATCAAGAAACAAAAAAGTGGATACAAGTGGTATCATAATGGTTATTCTGTTACCAATAATCTAGCTTTATTTTTTTGATTCTCATCAGTGTCAATACATCTGCTGGAGTCGAATAGATAGGCAACCTATTTTTCCATGTTTACATTCAAGCACAACCAGTGGTTTTCCCCATGGTTGAAGGGCATGTAAATCTAAAAATATAACGTCGAATGTACATGCAAAAAATAAATAAATACATAACATGGATCAAATGTTATTGTGCATGGTAAATTTGGAAATTGGGTAATAGTAGTATTTTATCATGTTACCTCCTCACAAGCATGAAGGGGGCCAGTGTATCTGTAAATTCCAAAATAATCTTCTACTATATCTTTCATTGTGTCATCAGAAGGTTGACACAAAATCTTTTGCTGCATATTCAATTTTAACATATAAATAACTTGTGCCTAAATGAAAAGAGTCTTTAGGTATGGCTAATACTTACTGATACATGGGTCGGAAAGTACCAAACCATGTGATCCTTGTTTGGAAACTTTTTCCTTTGTTTATTTGTCAATTTCACAACAATGAGATTTATAATCTGCAGTGCAAAATATATGAAATTTATGAATAGGCAAAGTAAAGTAACTTGGATGATGGAATGGTAGCAAATAAAATAGGAGAAGGAGAAAAGTCTTACACATGAGGATATCCACTGATATGGTTTCAAGGACCACAATTCCTTCCGTGTTGCAGATTGTGCTTCCACGTAGTGTAGTTTCATCCGCACAAGATATTTCCTAGCACATGGATAACTATGTGAGTTAGAAGGTATAGTACTTTATACATAACAAGTTAAAGGTAGTCAAGTTGTACCCTTCTGAAAGAGATTCATCAAATGCATATCGTAGAACGAGACTGTCATAGTCATTTAATGGGTCTAGCAAAGGCACGGATGACTTGTAAAGGTATTGAGAAGAATAGTGCATAAAACAAATCAAGCTTGGTTAGTGTATGTTCATGAAGATGGAGTTAGCGCAAAATAACCAGATATATAAAAGATACTATAATAGTTAGTTCCAAACCTTTGGGGTTTCAGGAACAACATTACCCCCAAGTTGATCAAGTAAATTATCAAATAGTTGATACAAGTAAAAGAAAAGTAAGAAACAAACACTATTTGTTACACACATATCAAATATGTTTTTGAGACACAATTGTAGACACCCTATTTTTGACCGACCTCAAGACTTGGACGTCACCGTTGAAACACTCGGTGATTATCCATGTTTGTGTTTGTTTGGAGTTCCCGGAGTTCTCGGCTACGCGCCTTGCCTCAGGACCTCCGAACTTGACTGTTTTGTGTCTGGTTTTGCACCAAACACTTGTGCTTTGCCTTAGAGGGGCAGGGAATGCCTTCTGAGGCATCGCCACATACCACCAGGTGGCTAGAGGCCACTGGTTGGTGTTGCCACCGACACTATTTTGTGCCGGTCGGCATTTTGTGCCGGCACTCTTTTTGGCAAATGACCATTTTGCCTCCACCACTTTTACTTGTTGTTGGAGATATTTTCAGACAGCTTTCTGGTGCTTGTTTCCCCTCCATACACGTGTATGGAGGGATGAGCCTTTAGGCTTGCTTAACTTGTAAGTTTTGTGCCTATACAAGAGAAGGCTCTTCTCTTGGCTCAAGGGTTAGAGAAAAAAATTAGAGAGTTAGACATTTTAGATAGAGAAGAAGCTCTGGTTTTAGGTTAGAAATCCTATATCTATCCTATCTCTCTTTTCCTTGCTTATTTTGTACACTAGGTGCTTTAGTTCATACTATTGCACACAAGCACCTAGTGTTTCACCTTCCTTTGGTTGCTGAGGGTCCAAGGGCTTGTTCTTAGTGTTCTTGACTGGTTTGGAGCTCAAGGAACCAACAACTTCAACATTTGTGAAGAAAAGCTTCAAGGGTGAGAAACTTGCTTTATTTACCCCATTTTTGTACTCCATTTTTGCATAACTTAGAACAATTTTTGTGTTTAGTCTATAACACATAAAAGTTCTGATTTTTAACCCTCTTTATTGTTTATTAAGAGTGTTTTGCACTTTGGGGAAGTTTGACCCCCTTTAGGCCTTGAAAAGGCCCCATTTTAGGCCATTTTGTGAGAGCTCCGAGACTTTTGGTGCTTGGGCCTCTCCACCACTGAAGTCTTGAGGGATTTCAGTGGTGGAGATGGTGCCATAAAGTATCCAAAAGGAGAGGGCCACCCCCTCTCCTTGATGTCCTTGAAAAGGGCAAATTTTGGCCTCCAAGGGAGCACCATGTTTGGTTGTGTGTTGAGCATGTTTGGTTTGTTTTTCATGCTTATATTGCCATGATATAACATGTTTCTAAGTTGGTTTTAGTACTCCTTGCATGTTTTGCATGGTTTCTTTGTAATGCCTTGTATTGCCTTAACTTGCTCTAGGTTTGTATGCCTTCTTTCTAGCATGTTTTAGGCCTAGATCCATGAAGCTTGTATGCTTATTTTGACATGTTTTAGCTCTGTCCTAAGTTGTCTTGGTCAATCTTGGCATGCATCATATAGCCTCTTTACATTTGGCTTGTTGGCCTCAAGGGCATGAATGTGTAGCATGCCATGTCTGCTTCATTTTAGATGGTTTGGAACCACCTAGCATGCTATTTCAGACCTTTTGGTATGCTTGTATGCTTGCCTTAGTTGTCTCTTTAATGCCTCAAAAGCATGTCTTGTATGCCCCCCATGTTTTGGTCATTTTGCATGCCTTTGTATTTGAGTCATTTAGATGTCATCTAGGTGGTCTTTTAGGCTTAGTTTTACGTGTTAAAACTCTGATTTAGTTGCTTAAAGTATTGCCATGAGTGGTTGTGCTAGGTGTGGTTCAAAGCCTCATTGGCTTGCCTTAACGCTTGGACCATTTGCATGCTTTGTTTGGTCTATCTTTGACTTGGTTTGGCACCATGCTTAACATGATTTTTAGAGCTTTACAATGCATGCTCATTGTCCTTGTTTGGTATCTCCAAGTGTGCTTGGGAGTTGCCATGTTTATGCCTTGGGTTTGGATCATAACACTTGCATGTGTGTGTGTGTGTTTAGTCTCCATTTCTAGGAACTTTGGCCACTGACTTTAGGACTATTTGAGTTGCCTAATTCATGTATAAGACCATCCTTCCATTGGTTTGTATGCTTACCTTGCATGCTTACTTGAACCCTTTGCATGAACATATTGCATAGTCCATGTTACATGCCTAGTTGACATGTTTAGGGTTGCCTTTGTATTGTGCATGTTTGACCTCTTGAAGTGAAGTATGATGGAGGTTGAGCACCCTTGTTTGCTTGTTTGCATTGCATGCATTTGAAATCAAAGGTGCATTCTTGGTTCTTAGGGCCATCATGCATGGAAATGCGTGATTGGTGGTCCGGGAATCGAGGCACATGCCCCTTTGAGTCAATTACATGATAAGGGGTGTGTATAGTGCATAAATACCTTGAATCATATTGCCATGCATGTTGTTGTCCTCTCTCTTTGTGGGTTGCGTGTTCATGAGTGTTAAGTGCCGGCACTATTTAGTCAAGCCGGTCAATTGCCACCGATAACTTTATCTAGTGCCTGGTGGCCTCTTCTTCATTGGGTGGTGTCCTACCCCAGCCGGTGGTGATCTCCAGTGCCCAAGGAAGTATTCCTGGGACTTCGGCAATTTTCTAAGGAGGGGAGCAGAGGAAACAGAGGCAAATCATGCATGACAGTGTGATTCCGAGCGAGTCCCGAGCACGCGTTGCATTTGGCCCCCATCCCGAGGCGATTTTCTGTTTAATTAGATTAATTATTTTATTTAATTAATTTAGTTGATTTGTAATATTTTAATTAGCTTGCGTAGCTAATTAATTTGTATATTCTTTTGGTCCCTCCGAGAGAGGGCGAATTTGTAATAAGTGTGCGTGGGTGTGTATGTCTTCCAACCCCTACTTCTTTCTTCCCTTTTATTTACCTGCTTACGATGGTAGATTAGGGCACGTTTATTTTAGCATATCTTACGCTATGCATGCGTGCATTCATGCATTTTTTCATATGCATCGGGCTCGGCACATCATGCAAACTGCATCGTACTTTCAATTCCAAATTGAATACGTGATAGTTGTTGCATTTCACGTGCCATGTTTAGGGATAGCCGAGCCTGTCTAGATTACATCCCTGTATGTGATGCATTAGCCATTTAACATGAACTAGGACATGCATGTTTGCTAACTAGTTTCTTGTTTTGGCACGGAGTACAATGTAAGTATTTATGCTTTAGCATACCGCATGCGTGTGAATGTTGCCATAATAGTATGCTTACCATGCGGCTAAGTGCTTACATGAGATAAACTGTTTGAATGCCTGTGGGTGGAGGTTGGATTGCTTGAGTTGGGAAAACTCATGGAAATCCGTGTTTTAGCCTACTTGCGAGTAGCAAATCCCGAAACATTTTCAAAACGAACGGATATGCAATGTTTGTTCCCAAATTAGGCGATCTAGTCTATACTTGTTTGCTGTGCGCATAACATAGTAATTCTAGGCTAATAATTGGGATAAGAGCATGTAGTGTTTTCAAAAACGGATATCACGGTTAGTAGAGGCCGGTCTTCGGACCGGGCGAAAGGGGGTGCTCATAGCTGACCTTCCCCGATCGTACCCAAGCTGCCGAGCCCAAGACCACTTTGGTGATGACGGACATGTGGCCTTCGGCACCGAGTCAGGGTTTCCTAAATTTCCCATTTTAAAATATTTAGGTGGCGACTCAGACCGCAAAGCGATCCATGTTTGGCACTACTTTTCAAAAATCTGTTTTCTCAAACGATTTGCCGGATTTGGACTCTTTGGTTCAAGATTCAGAACCAACACAAAAGGGAGTCCGAACTGTAGCGAGGTCCCCCGCGGGCGTTGTTACAACAATCATTTAATTTACTTGATCGAGATTGTCATGAATATTATTGTCAACGTTGTTGTCGTTTGACGATGGCTTCAACTGTGATCTTTTCTTCATTACATCGAATTTCACAAAAGGTGTACACAACCACTGACTGGCTTTGCAATTCTGGGTCCCTCGAGTTTGAGGACCACGAACAACACTACATGATGATGACATTGTTACAGCATTCACTTCAATTGCCTTTGTATCGCTCTTTTTTACACGCGATCGCCTCTTTTGTGGAATAGAAAGTCGTTCATTATTTAATGCTTTCCCACCAATCAATTTGGCTCGTTTCTTTGCAACTACCTTTGCATTTGGTGGTGTGAGGATTGATTTTGTTTTTCTCAAATGCAAAGTTTCCATTGGTTCTTTATCATTCATATTCCTTATCTCATCCTCATCTACAAACTTCGGGGAATTGGCTTCAACCTTTTCGATACCACTAACATCGAGACCAACCATTTCAATATCAATTCGATGCTTCTCATGTAGTTTGCTTGGTGGTGTTTTAACATGTCCACCATCAAATGGAATGCGTCGTTCTAACAACTCAAGAATTTGACCAACTTGGTTCTCCATTTTGACCAGTCGTTGCTCCGCAAGTAGGTTGCTTGGTGGTGTTTTAACTTGGTCTCCATCAACTAGCATGTGTTTTTCTAACAGCTCAAGAATTTTTCCAACTTGATTCTCCACTTTGGTTAGACGTTTCTCATCCTCATCTTGCATTGTGTCCTTGTGGCCTTGGACCAAAAGGGCATGAATTTCAATGACTTGTTTCTCAACTTTAGCCAATCGGGAGTCATCATCGTTGTCAATTCTTCCCTGGCTAAGAGTTACTGTATTTGACTTTTGAACAATGTTAGGCAAAACCACCTATTCACACATATACAATAACTTGTTAATGTCATAGGTGTAATGTAAATTGAGCTATAATTATAAAAAGTCATGTGTTGTAAATATTTACCTCAACATTTAAATATCCTCCCAAAGCTTTAATTTGATTCAAACCCTGCTTAATTTCTGAATTGCCCCAATAGGATAAGTGAGGAATGGGGTTGGAAGTAGCCACCAACTCCCTTTTGCAAGCAAATTGTTCCAAGTAAAATAACTACATAGGAAAAAAAGAAGAAAAATAAGTCATTTTAATGTGTGTTAGACAATATGCAATAAAAAATAATAGATGAAATAATTACACATCAAGGGGAGGTACCATTAGAAGAAGGAAAATACCAATGCACGTAGACCGCTCTTTGACCTTGGCAATAGCAATGCGGTCGACAAGAAAATCAAGTGTGTGCTTCGCCTAATTGAATTGACTGATGGACTCAACATTTTTAACCATTTGAATGAATGATTGGTGTACGCCTGCCTTTGTGGTGGGGCACAAGAGGGATCCAATGATGTATAAGACAAATTTCCTTTTAAATTCAGTTCCAGCATCTTTTGTTTCAATCAAATAAGATTTCAGAGATGTGAACGGAACAAATTTATTCTTCACCGCAAGTTCATCACATAGGTTTGTAATTTCATCTACGGACTCTGTTAACTTCACAGGTAGACCATTGGAAGGTAATCCCATCAACTCATGAACATCTTCTACGGTGAGAAGCATTCGAAGACCGTGGACATTCAATGAATGAGTTGAAGGATCAAAGTTCTGAACTAACCAATGGCACAAGTCATGATCTATGTGCGTGCACCTAAGGCTTAGGATGCCATGAAACCCTATATCAGTCACTGCTTCTAATAATCTTACAAATCGATGTAAGCTCAATTCAGGTTTGAATTTTTACTTTTGGAGGCTTTTGTTGGACCATAGTTTTTAATTCGGCATATCGTTCAGATTACAGCTTTCCCATTTGCATATACTTAATTTTTTCTTCTTCGGGAAGTTGATTCCATTTGTCCCCAATATCCTACATTACGTGCATAAAATCATATGAACAATTACATACAAGCTTACAAGTACAAGAGGAATACTACAAACAACAAGAATATGTTGCACTTACCTTCACGTCTACTTTCATTTTGGTTTTTTTTAACTCTATTGATTGTTCTTGGCTATAAACATATGAAAATGAATATAAGAATTCGTATAACGTAAAATATATAACTACATACAAATAGATATTAACGAAATACCAAAAGAAAATGAATGGAGTGATCGAGTGCTTTGGAGGATCAGTCGGTTTATCCATCAGGCTTCAATCAGAATTCCTTGTAAAGAAAGACAAGAAAAATAAACTCATAATATCTTTGATTAGGAAAAAAAACGAACAAACAAAAATCTTAAAGGTTACAGTACATTCATCAAATGCACGACATGCACACATGAATGGATTTGTTTTATAATAATGTAGTTAACAAACACTATGTTTCCAATGTAAAAAGGAAAGACACTAAAAAAAAATTCTAATCATAAACAAAAAATGATACCCCAGTAGCTTAGGTCACATTACCATAAAAAACAGACTGAAGAAGTTAATTTTTTTGGGCAAAATTTGTAATTTGGTAAGGAAATTTTTTTGTCGCAAAAAGGAGCCAAATATTTTGGCACCATACGAATAGATAATAAAAACGACATTGTTTTTTATTTTATTTTTGGGACTATTGTAGAAAACAATAAAAAACGATGTCATGGTTATATATAGCTGCTTTGCTGCTTCAAGTCTCACTTTAGATGTACAGTTAGAAGGTTGAATATCTTTATTAACTGGTTTTACTTGCTTTGGTTTTAGCTATGTTGTGGTTCACTTTCCCATATTTTATCTTGCTATTTTGTTTTATTATTCTCTGCATGGGTTTGGGGATGGCCTGAACCACATAAAGCACTTGAAAATTATAAATGTTTAGGGAAGCAATTTGTTTTTTAGAATACAAATTACAAGAAATTAGAAAATGGGAGAATAATTTGATACAGTTGTATTCAGTAATATACATACACTAATTAAAGATTTGATGCACTAAGGACCCTTGCATACTGCTATAACCCACTGCCACTCACAATTGAATCTTGGGTTGTGAATAGAGCTTCTCTTGTATTAATGCTATGCTTATTATTTGATTTTATTATTTACATTTATTCTATCATTGATACTTTAGATTCATAATAAATAATACTAATATATGAGCACTACTACAAAATTGGTTAAAGGTCACAATTTTTAATTTTGACCTTATACTTTTAGTCTTAGTTTTTTTTTTTTAATACAAAAACTGTGATGAATGAGGGTGTGACTGTACAAGTTATATCATAAATATTTTGCTTTTTAATTTGGCCATCACGCATACCATATAATTTAAATATATTGAAGCATAGAGGACCTTGTAGGAAAAAATATGTACCTGTCCAAGAAGTAGTTCAGCAACAACACAACCAGCAAACCAGAAGTCAATAGTTGTAGTGTACTCTGTCGATCGAAATATAAGCACATATGTAAGAGGTATTGGGCTCTCCTTTTACCTGCCAAAAATAAGGAATGAAGCATTTCAACCAAAACACAAAACTAAGGGAGAGGGGAATAAATTAAAAGACATAAACCAACATGCCAAAACTTTAAAAACTCCAAAATGAAGTTGTTATTTGTAAAAGAGTTAATGAGGTGGTGGGAAAATAGCATATATGAAAGGGCATCAATAGTGATGGAGAACTCTAATAAGTATATAGCATATTAATTAGGATACAAGTTAGAGTGTAAATCCTTTGGAAATTAGGCCAAATGTTATAATTTGCATATGGTGCATATCTCAAAAGGGGTGTAGTAGCATGACCATACATACCATACATAAACTCATATAAACTCTAGTTTGGAATGAATCAATAAATCAAAGACTCCAAAAACAGAAGAACAATAATTTTTTAAAGGCATTTCTCTATTTCATGTATCTTCATGCTCTTGTAGAAAAAGCAATAAACAACAAAGAAAGAGGGGGGGGGGGGGGGAAGAAAAGAAAAAGAAAAATAAGAAGTAAATTAATAATTTAGTGTCTTTGAAGTTTGAGGGTTTTGAATGAAAATAGGTTTTTCTTGAATCAAGTAATTTTGATATTTTTTTATTATTTAATGGAAAATCAAGATGTGTGTATTTGCTAGTTCGATATGCGGTCAGATGTGTTATTTGACATGAATGTTGGAGGTAATCCTACCATCACTCTATTTCAATCCAAATGATTTTTTTAATTTTTTTTTTTATATTTTCTTTATTAATTTGCTTGTGTTTATCATTGTTACTGTACTAAATTTAACTTACCTTCTATGTCTTGGCCTGTGCTCATTGAAGGTTTTTGTTTATTTCGTATTTTTTTAAAAGCTTTTGCATTACATATCCTTCTCATTTTGTTGAGTTTGTACAAGAGGTCTACAAGTTCCACCTTCAGGTACCATTCCAACAAAATGGCATGGCTAACTAGATCATATGGTTGGAGTCCCATCTCAGATAATCACATGGCTAACTAGAGCTTAATGATTCTCCTAAAGAGGGAAAGAAAATTAAATTCTAAGCTTAAAAGTTCAAATTCAACTAAATTGCATAAATTGACAATGGAGATTAGAGTTAACAATAGTTTACAATCACATTTACAGTACATTGTAGTATAAGATTTTAACCGTAGATTTAAGTCCTTACATCTTTGATGGGGCTTGAATATCCAAATAAATCATAGACTCCAAAAATAGAAGTACAATAATTTTTTAAGGGCATTACTCTATTTCAAGTATCTTCATGCTCTTGTAGAAAAAGCAATAAACAATAACAATTGATAAAATTATAGTTGCAAACAACTTTAACACAGAAGAATATTCAGTTGGTAGTACAAAGAAACGGATAAACCAAACGAATATTGCCATTTGCACCAAGAATTTAATCTGCATCTGTTACGCAAAATAAATGATTGGTTTTGGGTCTCATGGTGTTTTTTTGTAAATCTCTTATACGTTATGGAATCTACAAAAGCCTTTCTTTTGGATCATCTTTATAGATTAATCTCTCATCAAATAGTGAACAAAAACCAATGGAGCATTTGAGATTATGATTTGAAGCCCCTAAATTTTGAAGCATCCTCCATAACTTTTTAGCATGTTACTCCCTCTTGAGTTTCATCAATCAAAATTGTCATCAAAAAGTAGCATTTCAGATTATGATTTGAATCTGCAAGTCAGAATTTTCCATTATAAGATTCTCTCCTTAATTTCTTTTGTATGGCAATGAAAATTTTACTAAAAAGCATATAACAAAATGATAATCTAAGATAGGCAGCACTCTATGATCCTTGTGTCAATAATAACCTTACTAACACAACCAGAACTATCATATGCCAAAAGTTCCCCTGAGACCACCTGCTTATCCTGGAAGCCATAATTAGCAATGGCTTTTGCAACTTCTTGTTCTTCTTAACTACATGCTTCAAAATAATCAACTAAAGTTCTTAAACGGCAGTCTCTTTGATAACCAACTAAATTTTTTTGTGTAAAAAAGAAAGAAAAGAAAAAAAGAAAAAAAGAAAAGAAAAAGGAATCATCTCTTTGATAATGTTTTCAATGAGAATGATGGGGCGGAAGCAACTCTGACCTTGTCTTTTAAATGTCTCCTCCAGATGAGAGATGCCAAAGACAAACAGTGAACTTTGTTATAAGCTGGTTTCTTCAAGAGTGGAGGTTACCTACAACCATCCTTAAACATTGAGGGGAGTGGTACCTTCTGTGGGTCGAGTGAAGGTGAGCATCTATTGAGGGTTGAGTGTGGTAAGCTTCTATAGTGAGATGGTTTTCATTGTTCTAGTTAACGTGTCTCTATTTTGCAGGTATAGACTGATGAAGCCCATAAATGAGAGTTGCGAGTTCTCCAAAAGTGGGTTGAGTGATGGCAGCTAGAAATTGAGTGCTAATGTAATTGTTTTTTCTTGTGTGCTATATTGCAGGTTTATATAATTGCTATAACTGGATAGGGGATGTTGTTGGGGAGGGTTGAGTGAGGGGAGCTATAAATTGGTGGAGTGTTGATGTAGTTTTTTTTTTTTTCTCACTCATTGTACCATGATTTTAACCAAGCCCCTAACACTGTTATTCTTTGTTGAGGAGTGTGAATATTGTGGGTTGAGTGATTTAGCCCTTCTAAACTGTGAGCTTTGTTATAATCTATGTTATGGGTATTGCTTATTTGTTTGTTTCGCATGTGTACTATTGTTACTTCCAAGTTACTCTATTTTGGGAAAGAAGTCTGCACATCAACTTTTTTCTGTGTACTATTTTTCTGTGTACTTGTTACTTCCAAGTTACTCTGTTTCATATGTGTACTATTTGTCTGTGTTGGGAAAGAAGTCTCATGGACAACAACTTTGTTCTGGCCAGCTAGAGGGTTTGGGGAGTGATGGAGACACAAAGACCAGACTGCACTGTTGCGCTAGTCTAAGTGGAAAATCTCCAAATGGAAAATACTTTGTCTTTTGTTTAACTATTGTAATAGTTCCTTTCTTTTTGATTTGTATTGAGTCTATAGCTGTCTAGTCCTAGTATATTGTAGCTGTTGGTTTTGATTCCCTATCTCTACAGGTTGTGTAGGGAAATATTATCTTTGGGTGGGACTATATGCATGTGCTGGATTCAATTGTCACTCTGTTAAGCTAGATTCAATTTCAGTAGTTTGCTGTTCAATGCAGGATCCTATAAAGTCTATAATTTTTAGTAATTCAAATCCTGTTTGCCATGCATTTGATACGGATGCTAACGATGGACATGATTTGCTTATTGGGTTGAATTCCGGAGATGGTAATTTTTTTTGTACCTGAAAATTCAAAATTCTGATAAGTAGTTTTATACTTTTGTGAATTATTAATTGGTTCTTGTCTTTTGTAGTCTATTCAGTGTCACTGAGACAACAATTACAAGATGTGGGGAAGAAGCTTGTTGAAGCCCAGCATTATAACAAAGATGGTTGTGTTAATAATAGGCAAGGCTTTTACCCAATTATCCTTGCACTATATAAATGTATGATCTAATCACTCTTCATTTATTGTAAAATTTATAGATTTATCGCTACTCTGTCTCTGTCTAACAAGCATAATTTCAGTACTTCCTTATCATGAATTTTATTGATGAAAAACCACTCATATATTCATATAAAAATTCATTTTAAGGAAGAACAAAGCTTGATTGATGAATCATCAATGTTGCCTTTACTGACGTTTAAGATTCTTCATGTTAGAGAGGTGGTCACTGTAAGTTGAGGTTGACATTGTAAGGGGTTGATGGCTCTGGAGAGGAGAATCAACCAGAAGGTGGTTAATTTTTAGGGAGGTGGCCTGTCTCAAAGTTTGGCCTATAGGTCTTAGGTATCAAATTGGGTTATGAAGAAAGTTAATAGTCTGAGTGCAATGGATTTGAGAATGAGGTTATAAAGCTGATAGCTTCTATTGAAGCCAAGAAAAAAAAAAAGAAAAAAAAAAAAAGAAAGAAAGAAAGAAAAAGAAAAAGAAGCCAAGGATGGTTGCTGATCTTGCTAGGAAGAGTGGGAGTAACTAAGTTGGAAGTGGGAGGGGTTTATTGAAGGTCATTATCTTTTGTTGTGCTTTTTGTTGCTCTTTCGTCCCTTATGGTCACCTTGGAGGATTAAGCTCTCTCTCTCTCTCTCTCTCTCTCTCTCTCTCTCTCTACTTGGGTGATAAAAAAAATAAATTAGACCATGTAATGCCAAAGGGATGGCAATGAGGGGAAGTAATGAGGGCGGCGGCAGTGGAGGTGGCAATGATGGGTTGACTAGGGATTTCTTACATCTTAGAACAATCTCTCATAGGGGGTTTCCAAACATGGCTAGGCTTGATCATATGAACTCACCATCATCTTCATATGATCAACAGAACCAAAATCAAACACCATGGCAAGGTTAGATTAATATATATTATAAGTGAAGTTTCTATTTACATTTGATTTATTGTCATGAGTTTGTTTTTGTTGTAATTCATCATTTATATGTTCTTCTACATAATAAGAACACAAGCAACTGCAATTTGTTCTTTTCATTTAGGACTGTTTTTGGTTTCTTTGCATTTTTAATATATTCAATGTTGCCTTCTTGATCATTCTTTTCTACTTACTTGCTGTAAGTAATTAAATTATAGAAATTAATACAGAACTGAACACAAATTATATGAATGAATAAGATTTTACAAATTTTGTTTGTACAATTTCACTTTAAAAAAGCTTATCTATTCATATATATTGCAATAATCAATTATGCAATCACTTTTTTGTATAAACTTAATCTAAATCAGTTTCTCTATTGTTGTTTCATTTTCTTTTAGAATTTTTAATAATCTTTGGACTTCATGTTGTGTTGTTCTATCTGGGGCATATAATCAATATAGACATGTCCTATTAATAAATCAAACCAAGATTGAAGCAATTGATTGTAAAACTCCATTTCCCTAAGGAAAATAAAAGGAGAAAAAATTCTCCCAAAAAAAAAACACACTGTCACGGTCTTTGTGTGTGTTGGGTTGTTCTTGAAATGAGACACGAGACATGGAATGTGTACAGGTGATGGCAGTATAGCTTTGAATATGCTGACAAGAAAAATTCTTGAAATGGGCATGGAATCAAAGAGAGGATGATTTGGCAATGTGATCAAAGAAACAGAGGATGATTTGGGAATGTGATCAATGACATTGCTGATTCTAGATACAATCAAAGAGAGATAGAGAAAGAGCCAATAGGTGGATTACAAATTTTGAACTTTTTCAGAGGAAAAAGCTGATAAAATAAAAATTAATATCAGATATTCAGAGTTCTGAAATCAAAGTGGCACAGCTATTGGATATAGATGTTAATTTTCATTGAGAACCAAACTTAATATCATATATTCAATAAGGGTTAGGGTTTTCAAATCAAAAGCCCTAATGTAAATGAAGTTTAGAGTTAGAAACAAACCTAAGCTACATAAAATATCTCTTGGAAATATTCGATTGGAATGGAAGAAACTCTAGTTCTTGACGTTGAGAGAGTGAGAGGTTATAAAAAAAGATGTCTACACTGAGAGAATGGTGGCCCCGACGCCGACGAGGCTGGTGGTCTTCGGCAATGGCTGAAGCTTCGGCTATGGTGGAAGAGAGGAGGGAGGAGAAGAGAAGAGCAAGAGCACGAGCTAGAGCAAGAGAGGGAGGCCAACTAACTTGGGACCGTTGGACTACTCTGAAACTTTGCTCTATGTTTGGTAACCGGTTACACCGGTTGCCTAATTTGAGAGTCAAATTATTTAAATAACTTAGTTATGACCTGGTTATGAAGTAATATGGTATAAGTAAATAATTGAATATAACTAAGTTATGAGTTAATATGATAGTAGTTATGGCTAATATGGTATTGGTTATGATATAAAATAATATAAGTTCATAACTAAATGTATGGTACATCTAAATGTACCATAGCATCACCCCATGAAACCTAGCATCAGTTAATATCCCAATTGAAGGGTTTCTCCACTTGGATATCGAATGAGAGATGGATCTATCATAAGTCATGCTACAACCCTATTTCAATTTGTTGTGATGCTGTTGAAATTAATGACAAATTTGATGACATAAAATCAAAAATAGAACAAATAGAACAAGGCAATTGCCAAAAAGTTTATGCGCAAAAAACCAAGGCAATTTCACAATGCTTATTCGGTGATTCTTGGAAATAATTAAATTAGGAAAGAAGAAAATTGATTGAACCCTAAAAGATTGATTGAAGATACTCTGTTTTAGGATGAAGAAGAGTAAAACGGAAAACAAATTGCAGTAAAGATACCTACTTAAAATAAAATGCAATAAAATGCGATTTGTTCATCTTTTTGTCAATATTCAACGAAATGAGTTTTATAAGTTAAACAAATCGGAACGATGTTATGAACCTAAGATAGAGCTTAAGAAAGAGTGTGGAGGATAATAATATACAAGGGATTCATTTTCACAAATTCCACACTACTTACATAGATGTAAGTCTCTCACATCATGTAAGCTTCATCCCATGTGTGGTGGATATTTTTTTGAGTAATATTGTTGATGTATCTAGCAATGCTCTTAAAAATAACTAGTGGGTGATACCTATAATGTGTATGCAATTCAGGCCTCGTTTAAAGACTAAACACTTTATTTAAAAAGTCACATTACTTTTTCTACTTTTCTGTATATTTTTTCATAAAAAGTCAAAAAGTTACTAAAATAATATACTCCCAAACAAAGGCAAATAAGTAAGAATAAAAATAAATAATAAAGAAATTAATATTATAAAATGTATGTTACTTAAGTGATAAGAGTGTTTTTAATAAAATATACCTTGTAGACTACCTCTTTGTATGATTTTTTTTATTTTAGGATAGAAAAATATGCCGCATAGTATGAGGAAAATGCTCGGGCACTAAGTCCAAAATTCACTTCATAATATATTTGATCATTGTGACGCCCCGATTCTATACTATTGGTTGCAATCAAGGGAGAGTCACTAATGAGTCTTATGGTCAATAACCAAGTAAGATCCCAGATCGCCGGAGGAGTCAAATAGCCTCCCTTCTAAGTCCAGCTTTCTTAGGTAGCGTACTACCCTTTTGACAGATCTTAAAAGATATTGACACAAGATCTCATAAGTAATGATAAGGTTCATACATATACGTAGAATACAAATACATAACAACCACAATCTATACTATACATTAAGCAAAATGGGGTTTTTAACCCCAAGTCTTGTGAGAGCTCCAATCTCCCAATCTAAATTTCTTGATTTTTTTATTAAAAAAAAAAAAACCTTAGCGTTTATTAACTTCTCCCAACTCCCAAGTCTTACCCTCATAATAACACTTTAATGCATTAAGAATAAGCATAAAAAAAATTCTTTGAAATCCAACACATATGAATTCCTTGAAAAGTCCCAACACATATAATTATTATCCCTCATAATAACACTTTAATGCATTAAGAACAAGTATAAAAAAAATTTCTTGAAAAGTCTAACACATATGATTATTATCAAAATATTAAACTTTAATATAATATAATAAAAAAAACATTTAATTTCTTGAAAAGTCTAACACATATGATTATTATCAAAATATTAAACTTTAATATAATATAAAAAAGAAAAAAAGAAGACATTTTAAAATAAAATAAAAAAAGACATTTAAAAATCACAATTTACATATATAGATAATTGTAAACACAATCCGTGCATAGTACGGGTAATATGATAGTCTATATATTAAGCAAAAGGGGGTTTTTAACCCCTAAGGCCTGTGGGAGCTTCAATATCCCAATCTGAATTTTCTAAATTTTTTATTAAAAAAAAAACTCAGCATTTATTGATTTGGTCAAAATCCCCTGATTAGCATTTACTAACTTTTTTCAATCCACATGCCTGCATTTATTGATTTGGTCAAAATCTCCTGATTAGCATTTAAAATCCCCTCATACAAATAATTATAGATATAATATGTGTATAGTTACTATAGTACCCTTTTCAACTTCTCTCATACACTATGATTAGTGATAAAATTGTTAAATTATTTTTATAAAAAGTCTTAAAAAACATAATTTATATATTAAAAAATCCTAAAACAAATATAAATATCTATAATTTTCCCGTGCATAGCATGGGTGATAGACTAGTATACTTAATTCAAAAGATGGTTCTATTACATTACATCCCAAAAGAAAGCTTAAATCTTCACATGAGTCTTACAAAATATCCAAAAAGAAACGTCTAATTTTTTTTTCTAAGATAGCCAAAAGTCTTCGAAGGTTTCAGGCTCGTCGTCTCCAGCTATGAGTTCCTCTTTGTCACCTGGCATGATACGCTGTGAGTTTTGAATGCCTAGTAAACACACACACACCTCATTTCTTTTTCCTAGTCCAAAACACAATCACAATTATAACATCAAGTAGTAAAGCATGATACTCAAATAAATAAATAAATACATGGTTAAGTTAGATGTTAGGAAACTAGAAATCCCCCAAAGAGGTTTCGTCCTCCCAACCACAAGAATCGGACGCAGATTATTCGGTATGCCCCCTCTTTTGCTGTTTTGTTGCAGACCTAACCTCGGATGCCTATCAATGGTTATATACTGCGTAGCGCCAACTGCAAGGCCTCAAAAGAGACAGTAAAAAAGGGCCTTGCCCGAATCCGTCCTTACACCAAACCACCTAGGGTCCGAA
Source organism: Camellia lanceoleosa (assembly GCA_025200525.1). Lineage (NCBI taxonomy): Eukaryota > Viridiplantae > Streptophyta > Magnoliopsida > Ericales > Theaceae > Camellia > Camellia lanceoleosa. The sequence continues at coordinate 5,903,759 of CM045766.1, read as the reverse complement.
TACAACCGCTCTGTTCAAGGGTCCCGAAAACCACTTGCGCAAGACTTTAACTTCCAAATAGGGAATCCTTTCATTACTCAAGTGATCGAAAACCCAATACCCTCCCAATTAAGTTTCCCGTTGAGTTAAATGTTTTTCATCAAGGTTAGTCCGACTCACATGACAATAATATCCACATAAGCATGCATCCTTAAGATGAGGAAGATAAATAACATAACCATAACACATATAATATCATGCCAAAGTATGCTCATAAGCTAATAAACATTTTCATGAATACGAGGGCATAAAACATCCATGCATAATGAAATTTCCAAATTTAATCTTTCACCGGACTCGGCCTTCCTATGGTTTGTAGAGAATTTGATCTAGTTTCTAGAACATATTTCGGAAATGGGGTTGCTTTTCTAGACTTCAAGTTATTTAGAAAACATTCCAGCGCTGTCCAGATTCTGTCCAGATCCGTCGACCGTTACGAAAATTTGATTTTCTTGCAATCCGCTTAATGTTTTTCGATGAAACCAATTTTAGTTGAAAGCTAACTCCTCAAGGAATATTTTGACATAAAATAGAGGTCCAAAATAATTTTATACATTTTTCTGGAATTTTTGGAAGTAAGCTGCAAAAAACAGATTCTAAGGTACCATGCCCAAAACAAGAAGGTTTATGAGAAAAGGGTTCCACCAAGGGAAATTTTTTTTTTCTTTTGTGATGAGAACATACCAACTAACATACATTAAACTCAGAAAATTTACTTGGAAGTGTGCCTTTGGAAAGTTTGAGAGATTTGTATGAAAAAAGATGGTTTTGTGCCAAAATGAGAAAAATACAAGAGAGGTAGAGTCAATACTCAACTCTTAGCACCTTTAACACAAGTAACTCATCAAAAACATATCTGAAAACATTATTTAGAACTATTAGAAACATGTATTTGAAAAAGGAAAATGAAAGAGAAGGTTGTGTTGTGGCTTACTTGTTAAGCTTTGAACAAGAAGGCTCTCTTCTTCCTCCCTCTTCCTCTCTAGACTTCTCTCTCTTGCTCTCCTCCCTCTCCTCTAGCCGAATGTGTGTGTGAGTGTGTTGTTTGTGCTTGCCAAGCTAGGGAATGTTGGTATTTATAGACAATTTTTGATGTAAAAAGTCCTAAAAGCCCATTAGTGGGAAATGGATGGAAATGTTAGGATTTGTTTAAAGTTTAAAGAAATAGGAATGATTTGGGGAGGGGGGAGGGGGCTTACTGATAGGTTTAGGCAACATTTAGTTGAAATGGAACTAGTATTGGAATTATCATCCCAGGTCTAGGGTACTAGGTTTGTGGTTTTCTAGAATTTCATGATGATAAATTTTGAAAATTGTCTCCTCACTTTCTCCTAGAATGGCTGGCCCTAGGGAAGGGTGAAGGGGCTATTTTTTTTTTATCAATTAAGGTTCTAGGGCACACTTCTCAAGGTGTGTATATATATATATCTCACTTGATTGATGGTACTCATGGTACAAGGGTACAAGTACTAGTTTTTGGGAAAATTTTGAATTTAAATAAAGAGTGAGGGTTTGGTATTAAATTCATGTAACTTATGTAGAATTAAATTAGGTTAGGGAACCTAATCCGGTTAGGGTAATTCCTGTTTTGATAAAAAAAAAAAAAGTAATGCTAACCGACAAGATTCGAATTAATTCAAGTAACCGAGGGGCTTTAAGAAAATAATTCAAACATTAGGGTCTTGAAAGTGAATACATATTTCAGGGGCTTCACAATCATAGTCTTTGTCAAGTCTAACCCATTAAGAAGAAAAAATAAGGAAAAGTAATTGAGTATTGATAAATTCCATGAAAGAAATATGAGGAAAAATTTCTTAAAGTCAAGTCCAGCTTTCATTTAATGATAGTGAATATAGAATCTGGTCATAGTCTTTGTCAAGTCTAACCCATTAAGAAGAAAAGAATAAGCAAATGTAATTGAGTAATGATAGGTTCCAAAAAGAAATATGAGGAAAATTTTCTTAAAGTTGTAAGAAATAATCTAAAGTAGTAGATAACAAAACAACAAAAGAGGCTTACCTTAGTATGTTTTCATTTTGAAATCTCAATTTGTAAATAGTATAAATTTAGTTTTGTCTTATAGTGCTTTATGATTGATAAGTTGTAATAGGCCTCGTTTGGGAACATGCTATTTTAATAATTTTGTGATTTTTTGGGTAAAATATGAGGTGAAAAAAATTAATATGTTTAGAATGACTTTTTGATTTTTTACTAAAAGATATGCAAAAAGTAGAGAGAAAAATGAATCTTTGACTTTTTTATATAAGTTATAGGCTTTTTGATTTTTTTTTTTAATAACTTTTTGACTTTTAAGTTAAAAGTGTTGCAAGCCAAGTGAGGCCTTAGTATATGTGATTGCATAACATATAATAAAACATCACAAATTAATCCAAAAATAGAGAATTTTCATTAAACTTTTTCTAATATTTCTTTCATGAAACATAACATTACTCAAAGTAATTATATGACTCTATACAATTATAAAATTATATTATAGATATGTTGAATTTATTAGATTAGTTTTTCATTTGACTTATGTTAGTTGAAGCAAAATTCAATTCAATACTGTGGAGAAGTGGTTTTGGAAATACTCTTTTGATTCTGTGAGCCACTAGTGATCCTCTTCTAGTCACCTGAAAACGAATAAACACTCCGATCGGGGGTGCCGGAATTAGCACTCCGACGGGCAAGTCAGTCTCTGCACTCAAGTTTACTTGTACTCTAAATTAAGCACACTGGTTCTCACATACCTCTTACTGGCTGATATTCTTCTATTTATATCCTTTCTTTCTTGGGCCTCAGGATTAGGCCCACTTTCTGTTCGTCATTCGGCTTCCTTTGTAGCAAATTGCTTTTTTTTACTCGGCCCTTTCCCTATTTGGCTATTTGATTGAATAAGGTAGGATTTGGATGTGGGATGAAGCCGAATACTATACGTGCATTCCAATTCTCCAAGTTCATATACTCGACCTATTTACGACCCCCATTATTCGGCCCCCACAATTGCTCCCCAAACATTCCACTAATGACGGTTGGTTGGAGTGTTTTGTTTCGAACTCGAAAAGTCGGAGCTGAAATTCGACGGCTGATCCTATTCCAATGCAGATGTCTGAACACACGCTTCTCGGTCATCATTTCAACTTTTCACCCCTTCGTACTCCTACTTATTATGATTTAAAATTTTGACGTCTTTTCAAATACACAAGCTTTCAGATACTTGCCGTTGGACTGTCTTCCGCATTATCTCTGCAACTTCCTTTCCTTCACTATCCTCTTCGTCTCTCATAAGTTCTCTCCCTCTTTGTTCTAAGTCCTTTTGCCTGGTTTGTTTTTGGTTTCGAGCATTAGTGTAAACGGTAGGAAATGGCAAAACGCCTAAAAAATCTCCTCTCTTCAGATCGAATTTCTAGCTTTTGATGCCATTTTTCCATTCCTGATGATGTTCGTCTGTCATTCGTGATAGACAGCACCCTCGATATGGAGAGGGCTGATGAATCTACGATCGTCTTCCCTCTTCTATCAATCGTAGAGGGTGGAGTCTGATTCCCACTTCATCCACTCCTTAGGGCTGTGCTCTACCATTGGGGTTTAATCCCTTCCCAACCCAATGTTAATTTTTTTAGAATTGTAATGGGGATTATCGCACTAAACCGTCACCTTAGGATTAACCTCGGCATTCCTGCTATTCGGCATTGTTATGCCTTGGCCAAGTCTTCTGGTCGGCATGGGCATTACTTCCTTAGGGCTAAGAACATCGACCATCAACTAGTGACTAGGCTTTCCAGCTCTGGGAAGCGAGTCGATGATGTTATGGTCGTTGTCCAAGGTAATTGGGAATTCGGCGAAGGTGAGGATCGCCTCGATTCTATTCATAGACGGTGGGGCGAACCAGGTGGCCATGTAGCTTCTTTTATTTATTTTTTTGTTTTGTTATATTAATAAAGCTTCGTTTTCGAGACCTCATGGCTTTGCTTGTGCAGGGAACGATTTGAAGAAAGTCCTGACTTCAATCGATGACGCCGTTCTATCAGAAATCAAGGTTGCGCTCAGATATTTCGGTCGGTCGAGTCTTCAAAAATAGGGGAGGGTGGCCCACGTTCTTCTCTGCTACGAGTCGACCTATACGACCTTCTTGGCGGTAGAGAACATCCCAGTTCCGAAGGGTGAGGAGTTTTTTACCGCCCTTATCCTGACCAATTTCAAGAATTTGAGGCAAATCCGTCTTGAGGGGTCCGATTCGGAACGACCAGAAGTAGTCAAAGTTGCCGAGTCCGATTAGTCCGAAACCGAAGTCGACGAGGCTTTGCAGTTAGCCTTTGAGCAAGCCGGCCTCAACTCAGCCGACCCTCCGTCTACTTCGGGCCGAGAGGACCTTCCACTCGATGACATTTTTCGCGGTCTGGAGGACCTTCCCGGTGCTTACCCTGAAGATATGGCTGGGTTAAGCCTCACACAACTTGCCAAAAAGCCGAACGCGGAAAGGATGGCAGCACGACGAAGGGCAGAGGCTATTCGAAACGAAGTGCCTCCTGCTACCGAAATTCAGCCCTCCCTACCTGTTAGCGAATCTCAGCCCTCCTTGCCTGTAATTGAGGAGGGGACGGCAGGAAACCGAAGTGCCGAGGCCGAGTTGGTTGTGCAGGCCAATCGAGAGGCTGAGCTAAGGGTAGGGAAGCTCTCTGCTGAGGTTGAGGCCGATTTAGAAGATAACTACGCTGACAAACAACCTTGTTTAGAGGAATCAGATGTGATCGTGCCTTTCGTTATTCAACCGAAGATAAAAGACACGCCAAGCCCTTATGATGCTTCGGTAATTAAAGATCCAGCGGTCGTGCTTAGCATGGCTACATCCATTTTACTGCCGGCTGACAGGGCGGCCTTCTGAGCAGAGCTGGATCTGGTTTTAATAGCATTGGCCCCGCAATCAGCACTTTTGGTATAAATCTTGACTTTGTCTTTTCACTTTATGCAAATACTATTTTGGTCTTAACTTCCTGTTTTGCAGATTGTCGGAAGGATAGCGGAGATGGGCCGTCGCCATCATGATGCCATCGAACAGTTCATCCATCTTCAAATGGAAGTTGAGGGCCAAAGGAGCAGGGCCGAGTTTGAGGCTTTAAGGGCGAAGATGGAAGGCGAGCGGGCCGAAGCCGAGATGGAAAGGGCACGGAATGCAGAAGAACTGAGATTAGCCGTCGAGAGGAGGGTGGACGCGAGCGCGGGGCGCTGAAATTGGCCTAGGAGGCGATCTCCAAATTGGAGGCTGAGTTGGGGGAAGTAAAGGCGGCAAAGGAAACGGCCGACTCGGAGGCTTCTAAGGCATTAGAGGTCGGGAAAAGTGCTACCCTTGTCGAATATGTAGACGAAGTCTCCAAATTTGAAAATCGGGGATTCAAACATGGCTGGCTCAAAGCCCTTGTTGCTGCTGATGTGACATTGGCTATGCCAATTCCATATGAGCAAGTGGATATTGAGCCGTTGGAGTCTGACTCCCAGGATTAATTTGGGCGACATCTTTTTTGCTTGCTGTTTTAGGAGTTTTTGAATGTATTTACAGCTTTTGTTTGGTAATTTTCATGTGTAAAATGGCTACAATTTGTGCCCAATTTCCTAATGAAAATTTCCTTTTTTGTCATGCTGTTATCTGTGCTAGGTTTTGTTATTGATGAATGATATTGCTGTTGATTGCAAGATGGCTACACTTTGTTTTTAATACCAAGTATCGATCGGCATTAGGCATAAACACTTGGCTGATCAGATTAATAAATCTGCCCTTGCCCCAACCAGTGCACGAGCTTCATTAGCCAAATAGGCCTAGTTCGTGCAGTGGCTGCGGCATACATCTGTCGGCATGGGGCTTAAATACTTGGCCGATCAGATTAATAAATCTGCCCTTGCCTCGGCCAGTGAAAGAGCTTCATTAGCCGAATAGGCCTAGTTTGTGGAGTGGATACGGCATGCATTTGTCAGCATGGGGCTTAAATACTTGGCCGATCAAATTAATAAATCTGCCCTTGCCCCAGCCAGTGCACGAGCTTCATTAGCCGAATAGGCCTAGTTTGTGGAGTGGCTGCGGCATACATCTATCGGCATGGGGCTTAAATACTTGGCTGATCAGATTAATAAATCTGCCCTTGCCCCAGCCAATGCACGAGCTTCATTAGCCGAATAGGCCTAATTTGTAGAATGGCTGTGGCATACATCTATCGGCATCGGGCTTCTGGTATTTGGCATTAATGACGTCGCCTTGGGGGCGCTACATACATATGAATAAATGGGGTGAGTTCGCGCTAGTGAGTCCATTTATTTTTATCCAGACTTGATTTGAACTAGCTTGGGGCGAATGTCAAATAGATTGTTTTTCAACAGCAGAGGAGAAAGACGAACGCTGGCTGAGCTAGATACTGCGATGGATCACAGTAGCGAGCCTATGCACATAGGAGGAAGGACGTCCAAGGAAAGGGAAAAACGTCAACCTCCAAGCCGTCGAAGCAGATCACCCCGAAGAGAGAAGCAGCAACGGAGAAGCTCCCCGTTGTAGACACCGAATTTTTGACCGTCCTTGAGACTTGGACGTCACCATTTGAACACTCGGTGATCATCCTTGTTTGTGTTCATCTTGAGTTCCCGAAGGTCTCGGCCACGCGCCTTGCCTCAAGACCTCTCGACTTGACAGTTTTGTGTTTGGTTTTGCACCAAACACTTGTGTTTTGCTTTTGAGGGGCAGGGAATGGCTTATTGGCCATCCCTACACTTCACCGGCCATTGTTTTGTTGCCATCGGCCAAATGTTTGGCCGGCTGGCACTCTTCGTGGTCGGCCGACCTTGGTTTTGGCCAATTTTTCTTTTTTGGTTGGCTGACAACTGTGCATCTGCTTTTGGCAGATATTTTGTGCCAGCTGTGATAGCTGGCACCCACTTTGCACCCCCTCCATACACGTGTATGGAGGGATTTCACTCTTGCTTAGCTTGTTTTGTAAGCTTTGCAAGAGTGAATCTCTATAAAGGGAGGCCTTCTCCTCCCTCCCCAGAGGTTACAAAAAAGTTCCAGAGAGCTCTGAGATTAGGGTTTGCATAGTGCATCTATCTATCTCTATATCTCCCTCTCTTTTTGCCTTCGTGTGTGTTTGTTCTTAGTTTTGCACTAAGGCACCTACCATTACACCATACCTTGGTTGCTGAGGAGCCAAAGGGTTATTCTTGAAGATTTTGAGCTGGTTTAGACCTAAGGAAGGCTGCTGGAGCATTGTTCTTGAAGAGGTCTACAAGGGTAAGAACTTTCCCTTTAAATACCCCCTTTTTGCATAGGCTCTTAGCCATCCTTCCACCTGTTTTTAAGCTTAGTCTATAACATATAAAATTTCTGATTTTATGTGCATAAAATAGTTGTTTAAGGTTTCTTTGGTGTTTGGGGTTGTTTGACCCCTCTTAGGCCTTGTTTGGCCCCATTTTTGTGCTATTTTGGTGAGCTCCGGGACCACCTTATTTTGGCCTCCTCACCATTGAAATCCAGAGGGATTTCAATGGTGGGGATGGTTCTTTAAGGTCCTAAGAAGGAGAGGGCCATCCCCTCTACTTGTTGCCTTCAATATGTGCCATTTTGGCCTCATGTGTGAGCACCATTGTTGAGATCATGTTGGCCATGTCTTAGCTAGTATTTGTGCTTATTTTGTCATGATATAGCACTATTTTTAATTGGTTTAGACACACCATGCTTGCTTTGCATACTTGTCTTGTAATGCCATTATTTGCCTTAACATGTACTTAGCATTTAGACTACTATGCTTACTTGTTTTGGCCTAGCTTTGTGAAGCTTTTATGCATGTTTTAGTATGCTTAAGGTCTGTTTGTGGTTGCTTTTTTCATCCATGACATGCATTGCATAGCCGCCTTGCATTTTTGCTTGTTAGCCTTGAGTGTGTGATGTCATGAGCATGCTTTGCTTGAGCTATTTCAGTGGTTTGGCACCACTTAACATGTCATCATAGACCATTTAGCATGCTTGTATGCTTGCATTTGATGTTACTTTAAGGCCTTAAAGAGTTTGTGTTTCATGCTCCATGAAAGTGTCATTGCGTATGCCATCATGTTTAGGCCTCTAGGATGCCATGTCAATGTGTTTTTGGCTTCATTTTAACATGCTAAAACTCTGATTTTGGTTGTTCAAATCATGCCATGTTTGGTGTTGCTAAGTGTAGTTCAATACCTCTTTGGTGAGCCTTAGATTTTGGACATAATTGCATGCTTTGCTTGTCTTGTTTAGTTGGTTTGGCACCACCCTTAACTTGATTTTCAGAGCTTGCTATGCATGCCATTAGTCCATGTTTATCCTCTTTTATGTGTGCTTAAAAGTTCCTATTTGATGCATAAGTGTTGGACCATATGTGCATGCATGTTTGTATGTGTTTTGGCCCTCATTTCCGTAGCATTTGGCTGCTATTTTGGGCTTGTTAGAGAGCTGCCCAAACTAGTTTAAGACCATCCTTTGCATATTGTTGCATGCTCGCGTTGTGTGTTGTTGCATACTTGACCTATTGCATGTGTTGCATGCTTGAATCATAGTGCATTTGGCATGCATTCTTTTCTTTATTTTGGTTGCTTAACATGTTACATGTTTTGCATGTTTGCATCTTGGCATTGAATTTCGCATGCTTGTTAGCTTTCACGCTTGTTACATGTTTGCATGTTTGCATGCTTGTTGGCATTCTCATATTGTACACTTAGCCCGCATACTAGGATTGCATTTTGCATGCATGTCTTGCCTCTTGAAATCACCATGATAGAGGTTGGGCCTTATGTGTTTGTTTGGTTTTGCATTACATTTGAAATCCAAATGCACAACTTGACTCATTTGGCCATCATGCATTGAAATGCGCGATTGGTGGCCCGAGGGTCGAGGACCATCCTCCTTTGAGTCATGAACATGATAAGGAGGGTGTTGGTGCACACATTTGCTTGAAATGCATTGCCTTGCCATGCCATAGTTGCCCTCTGCTGCTGTCAAAACAGGATTCTGCAGGCATAGATGGCCGACCGACCACATTGAGTGCCGGCCGACCACAAATCTTTGGCCGAGAGCCATACCAATGGTCGATGACCACTTTCCCATGGCCGGTGGCACCCCACAGTGTTCAGAGAGTGTTCCTTGGGACTTGTGCAATTTTCAGAGGCATAAAACAATGCAAACAGAGGTAGCTTGTACATGATGGTGGATTTCCGAGCAGAGTCGAGCATGCATGCATTGGGCCCTTTTCCCGAGGCTGTTTTACCGCTTCATTAGCTTAGTTAATTTGCTTAACTAGTTAATTGGTCTGTAATTATTGAATTAGCTTGTTAGTTGATTAAATTGTATTATTCTTTCAGTCCCTCCGAGAGAGGGCGAATGATTGCTAACAAGTTCTTTGTTTTGGCTCGGACTACTCGGTAAGCTTTTTATGCTTTAGCATATTGCATGAGTGTGAATGTCAACATGACAGCATGCTTACCATGTAGCTATATGCTTACGTGATGTAAACTGCCTGAATGCCTGTGGGTGAAGGTTGGATTGTTTGAGTTGGAACGACTCATTGAAATCCATGTTTTAGCCTACTCGCGAGTAGCAAACTTCAAACCATTTTCCAAATAAACGGATATGCGATGCTTTGTTCCAAATTAGGCAATCTAGTCTATACTTTTGTGTTGTGCGCATCACATAGTAAGATTAACTAATTAATTGGAATAAGAACACATAACATTTTGAAAACTAGATATCATGGTTAGTAGGGCCGATCTTTGATCGGGCGAGCGGGGGTGCTCATAGTTGACCTTCCCCAATCGTACCCAAGTTCCCGAGCCGAGGCAACTTTGGTGATGACGGACATGTGGCCTTAGGCAAACGAGTCAGGGTTTCCTAAATTCCCCCATAAAAAATATTTAGGTGGCGACTCTGCATCTGGCAAAGCAGTCCATGTTTGACACTTCTTTCAAAAAATCTATTTTCCAAAACAATTTGCCAGATTTGGACTCTTTGGTGATTTATCGGTCTTGCATTGCACTTTGCTAGACTAGATTCAGAACCGTGACTATTTGAGTCTGAACTGTAGCATGAGGCCCACGGGCACGTCTACAGTTTCTGGCGACTCTACTTGGGATTTAGAGAACTTGACTTGAACTCATGATATCTTGTTTTGACTACGCTTATGTGTCTCTTTGCATTGCATTTGCAGTGGTGTGCCTAAGTCACAGTGTTTGCCGTCTGCTATTCCTGAACGGTTTGCCGGAGGCTCGCTTTGAGAAGCGTTCCATAAGGCTGACCGGTTACGGGCTCTGCCATGATGGGAACACAAACCCGGGTTATCACCGGGGCACCCTTTTGACCTTCGACCTAGTGCATATTTGGAATCCATAGTGACCATTCCAAGCTAGGACAGGTTACTACCCAATTATAGGTTGTTTGAAACCGTTGTGTGCGTAGTGAAACCATAGTTCCTGACAAAATAGGACAGGGAAACGCTATCCCAAAATAGGGGTGTTTTGGCTCTTGCTTGCTTGTTATCTGCTTTTTGAGTTGACCTTTGCAGGGAATGCTTATATCAGTTTGCAAATCTAAGTATCAGGCCTGAGGGCATCAGTGTCGGAATTTGAGAATCAGTTATATATGTGGGTATCAGATTCAGTTTTCGGGACAATGATTTTGGGGAACAAAGGATCGAGTAGAGTATGCTTATTGATTATGCTTGTGTCTGCTCGATCAATAAATCTTGTGTTTTCTTTTAGTTTAGAGATCTAGTACAGAATAGCCAGTGTTCTTCTTTGCTGAGGCAAGACAGACATCTGATCCATCATCTCCGTTAAGTTCAAGAGGACTTATGATGACCCAAAGTTCAGAGGAAATTGTGGTTATGGCAGCCGTATTAGACCAAGGAATTATCTTACAGAATGAAACCAATGTTGATGTATTGCATCCGCCCAGGTCGCCTGCTGTGCGCCCGATCTGGGAACCTCAATCGTTTCAAGCTCATGAGCCCACCATGCTTGAATTGATGGGAATGATTGGTGATCTTCAGCGATCTGTGGCTGATCTCGCCTATGGAATGTCGGCTTCTCCACCAACCACATCCTATGCCGGGAATTTTGTACCATAGGAGCCCCCGCTATTGAGGCGAATTGTGATTGAGCTCAACCAACCTGAGGCTGCCTCAAACTATGGCCATGACATGTCAACAACAACCGGGTTTCTCTCTGATATAGCAACCCAAACCCTCGATCAAGCTGAGGCCAAAGGTAAGAACAAAGTGGGAACAGGTGCTGATCCCGTTGAACAACTGTTGTGGGCAGTCGAGGCTTTGAAAGCCAGGGGATTGAGTAAACAGCAAATATTCCCAGTCGTGGCTAAGACTATGGATGATGTTTTCCCCACTCTAACCAGGGGGAGTTCCAGTCAGACAGAAAATTGGGATAGGCCCCGTCATGCCAGAACAGTTCCTTCCAATCCCAACCTCGTGACTGAAAGGATCGAAGTCATGGCGGCACGCCGATCCTTTTGCTGCCAAGGCGTCGCAAAAGTCAAGAAACTGGATTCGCCCGAGGGCGCAGAGTCTTCTACGCCCTCTACATGCCTTTGTCTAGGGCGCTCCAAATCCTTGCCGAAAAGGGGCACCTTAAACCCCTTGAGCCTTGGCCTCTCCTGAAGAATCTCCCTCCCTTACATGATGCTACTTTGTACTGCGTGTACCACCAGCAAACCGGTCATAGTACTGACAACTGTTTTCGTCTTCGTCATGAAGTACAGGATTTGATCGACAATGAGGTCATCCTCCTGCCTACCTCAGCGAAGTCTGTCACTGTTGAGTTGCTAGATTTCGAGGATACTGCAAGTATGTAATCAGAAATTGGTCCACCTGCGGGCGGCGCTTAGTTTACTTCGGATGTGGCATATGGCATGCACTTTGGAGCATTTGCGAATGCTGGTTTTGCACTCTCTGACTTGGGTATTCAGTCAGTTTTGTTATCTTGTATGTATATAAGCAATCTTTTTGTATTATGTTGGTCGGGTCTGTCTTGTTATGTCGAGTCAATCCCATTGCATAGAAGTCTGGTGATTTCGGGGGTGTTACCTCGGATATCACTACCTTATTTTGTGTTTACTCTTTTGGCTTTCTCTTGAGTCTGTTATTGCTATGGAGCCAGTTGCAACCCAGAAATCTAAATGAAATAGCTGCGGCTATCATGTTTCCGTGCTTATTGCTACTTTGAGCTAGTTGTGCCAGAGGATTTTGAATGAAATGGCGCAGCATCTCACTTACTCTTCTGTACCTCGAAATGATTGCATTGACCTAAGTTCTTTTTCAAAACTTTTTGAACACTGCGGTGAAAACAAAGAGGGAGGAATTCCTCGGGTTTTGCAAAACTTTGATCAAACTGAGAGAAAGAGAGGCATGCTAAGCCCTTAATGAATAAAATCATGCTTGTTAGTTTGAGTCCTAGGAAAGATCCTGGCTTGATCTAGATTGGTTCCGCACTGTCTTCAGCATGAGCGATTTGTCGCTTTCTTAAAAGTTTTCAAAAAATATTTTGCGCAGTCCTGCGAAGACCTGTGTGGAATCGCTCTTGAGATTGTGCAACCTAGGATCGCTCTTAGCCTCAAGATTCAACCCCTTGCTCTCAAAACCGTGAACGTGAATTTAGAATGTTCGACGGCCAACTGCAATGTGAGGCTTGTATGGCCAGATCAGAGGCACTCCTCGAACAAGGGGCAAAAGACGTCAGAGAATGTACTCGAAGAGTCCATGACGAAGATCGGCAAGAATGCCAAATCCCAGGAGGGAAGAAAGAAGAAGGTGTCGCTGAAGGACAACTGATTTCCGATCCACAACGCTAGGGGAAAATTCAGCCTCCCATTGGATGGACTCCTGCATCGTCAGCAAACAACAACCATTCTCTTGGATTCAGATGACTCCAGGATCTCAAAAACCATTTGGCATGGACCAAGCTACACTTTTACCCTTGAGAGTCTCGTTGGGCCGAAAACCCAGAAGGGCGACCCAGGCAAAAGTTAGAGCGAGAAAGAAAAGAAAAGAAAAAAAAAAGAAGAAAAAAAAAAGAAAAAAGAAAAAAGAAATGAAAAGAATTGAAAAAAGAAAAGAAAAACAAAGCTCGCAAGGTTGAAAACCCAAAAGGGCGGCCTTGGCAAAAGTTAGAGCATGGTGAGGGTTAATACATGAGTGTACCTTAACCGAAACTACGTAAGGCTTGATTCCCATGTTTGGGATACGTAGGCAACTTCATCCCGAAGTCCAGCCACCAACACTTTCAAAGTGACTGTGCCCATATATTGGTTTTGACCATCTTCGTTTTCTCTGTATCCGAGAGTTCAGTTGCGATCATCACTAATGAGAATTGTTCACAGTATGTTGCGGCGTTATCCAAACAAGGGGCAACTTTCCGTTGCCATGAGTCGCCATTCAAACAAGGCACAACTTTCCATTGCCATGCAGCTCTCTCCAAGCAAGGGGCAATTTTCCTTCGGATCCGAGGTTGTGCATCTCGAGAGTAGTTTCCGTGCTCGTTGAGCATTGGCTGTTTGCCAAAACGGTTTTTGAGAATTTTTACTGAGGTTGACTAATTTCTTGAAAATTATTCCATCTTTTCCAAAAATTGGACCATTTCTTGGACCCAAAAAAAGGAAAATTTTCAGTGCTCATAGCCTGACTTGCATGATTTCAAATAAAAAATGGAACAAGTATGTTAATCTAACTTTCGTATTGGTCAAAACTTGTTTTAGTAGAAAACCAAAAAAATGGTCGAAATGATGAATTAGGGGCGCAGTTGAGTCAGGTGTTCTGTCTTTTCCCTATCGTCAACATACTTGCCAGAAGGGCACTCTACCTGCCAACGAAGGGTAGAACTGAGGTTAACAACAAAGGGCTGAAAGTTCTCTCACCCTCCAAGCAACGAGGTATCAAGTCATGTGCGAAGCACGAATTGGAATGAATCAAGATATCCCATTTCCTTATCCGGGACGCTGACTAGCTGTCACCAGAAGAAGTAGCTACGAGCTAACAGTACTGGGCATGAACCCACAACCTCTTCTGGGGAGGGATGAAAAAAATAAGAGATTAAAGAACAGAGAGATGTGCGCTGAGAGAAAAAGTGAGCAAAAGGGTTTTGAGAGAAAAATCGAGCTTGAGGGCCGAGTGATTTGAGAATCACAAATCAGAAAGGGTGGGAAAAATACCCGAAGAAATTGGCTCCTCGTGATTTGAGAGGTCTTTTGTCTTTGTAACACGTCTGTGTGTCGTGTCATTTGTTTACCTTAACTCTTGTTTTAGGTTTGTTCCGAGCATGTCTCGTTGTGTTTAGGTAGTCTACCCTTTTGTTTTACGTTGTTGAGTCTTTTTGTTCGCTGTGTTCAGTCGTAGGCTCAACACCCAGTTGAGAACCCTTTTCTCATTTCAATTTTAAAAAAATGAATCGTTTTGTGCTCAGAGTGCTATGCCATTCTCCACATTTGTGCAAAGCAAGACTAGTTCTTTCAACAACCGTAGGGTTTGACCCAGGTCATGTCAGAATGGTAAAACCTGGACTTATCTGAAGCTTCTTTTGGTTTCCGAATTGCAAAGTACAAGAAAAATAAGGAAAGTTCGGACATTAGAGCCTGTTATGACTCCTGCAAATTCCGCCCTTTCATCCGCCTTGTGCAAATGAACAGAATATTGTGTTATGGGCTATAAGTTCAGAATGATCTGTGTATATGAGCTGTGTGCCGGGTAAACCAAGCGCTGTGTTATGGGTTGTGTGTTCATAATGAGCAGTGGGTGGTATGAGTCGTTTTGTCATTGGCCAATTCATTGCTTGGTTATTACGATGCAAGTATTCCAATTTTCAAACAAAAGGTTAATCTCATTTACATTGTTGTGTAATGTGATGCGATGCGATGTGATGTATGAAATAGGCAAATGTAACACTTTTTCAAACAAAAAGTTAATTTCATTTCATCATCTTTTTAAGTACATAGTTTTGAAGAAAATAAAACCTGCCAATGGCAGTACAAAGTACTCAAACTTCTAGCTAAAAAGGAAAATGTCTGAACAAAGCAAAACAAAAGAAGAAAAGTAGTAAAAGTCTGGATCAGCATCGATCATCTCAGGCCTATGGGTTTGTCCTCGTCCTCTTCCTAGACGAAGGTCCAGGAGCATCAAGCATCGCCATCGCCATCATCAGAGTCATCTCCCCGAGTCTCATCTCCTCGCCTCTGACGCCTCGACGGCCCGCCTTTGTTTGCCTTCGGACTCATCATCATCGGAACGGTGCCCGAGAGCTACTCCCAACATGAGTACGCCTCGCTTTGGTGCGGGGATATACTGGGGCTCGTCGCCCTCCTCCTCGGCAGAATGTAAGGCCTACCGAGCACCTCCCCGCAGCAGAGAATCGAATGGAGGCTGAAAACTGCAAATGGCAAACGCATTAGTATGCTACGCAAAACAGAGTATGAATGCTGTGACCAGAGTATGAATACATAATGCAGTGTATGAGTACAGAGTATGAATACTGTGAGCAGTATGTCAGTACAGAATGCAGTGACTGAGTGCAGTGTATGAATGCTATGAGTAATGCTGTGAACAGTTTGTGGGATGCAGTGTATCAGATGCTGTGAGGGCAGTGTATCGAGTGTTGTGTTGATAGTACGATACATCAGATTATGTGAAACAGTTTATGTATGGTGTGAGACCGTGGTCAGAAGAACATACCGGAATACTGTTGATGGCCAGAAGGTCGAGGCTCCACTGGAGCATCCCCATCACAGAGGCGGTCAACTCCAGGGACTGGCGAGTCTACTTGGAGGAAGCCTGCAAAAAAGTGTTAGAAACATCAGTATTCTGCGGAATATCAAATGAAATGAAATGACAGTGCAAAATACAAAATGCAATAATACATACCGAAGGCAAGTCGTAGAACCCGGCTAGCTTGTGATCAGCCAGAGGGGGAGCAATAGGGATCTAGTAAGTCTCCCCACCCTGCCCTCGGCGTGTCATCATCATGGGCAGTACTGGCCAACTAGCCCCTCGTCCTCTCCGGGTCCCACTCCTGCCATGGACCCGAGCCGTCCTCGATGCTCCTGCTCCCGCTCCCGCTCCCGCTCCTGCCCTAGCCGCCGGTGCCGCGGGTCTCTCTCGCTTAACTCGACGGCCACTGCTCAAAGGCCACATGATGTAGGTCCGGACGTACTCTGCATAGTCACCCTCGCCCCTAAAGCCCTCGAAGTCCCAACCGATCATGTAGTCTGCCATCTCCTCGAGAGTGTACCTCTCGGTATGCCTCATATAAGTAGGAGGTGGCCGTGGAATTGTCTTCTTTGGCACACCTAAGGTCTGCTGCAAGAGGCACTCCCCTAAGTACCAGGCGCGGCAGATGAAGCCCTCTAGTAAAACTCTGAATCGGGCCGTCTCTCGAGCACCAGCATATCGATCCCGTGCTGCGATGGGCAATGAGGCCCATGGCTTCCAGGTGATTTGCAAAAAATATATACAGTTCATTATCTACTGCTATTGAAAATGCAATGCAAAGCGAAGCTTAAATGAATTGTAATGTTTGAAATACCGCTGCGGCGGTGATGGTATCGAAATAGCGGTGGAAGAATATGAAAGACTCTCGAGGCCTCCGTTCGCACCTCACGTCGAAGCGGTGAGAAAATGGGATCATGGGAGGCATCTCCTCCTCTGGCATTGGGGCAAGCCTCGGGAAGTAGGCGTATACCCACAACTATAGTACGACAGAACAGATATCAATATACTTATCAGATAAAGCAGTATGCAGATAAAGGTAAAGCAAGATGTATTGTGCGATGTGCAGGTGCATGAAGTATCTGAGAGAATGTAAGCGTAATGCAAAATAGAAGAAGAAGACATACCTCCCAAGCCCGCCAGTAGCCTCCGAGCAGCTGTCCGCTGAGGCGAGAGGATGAGCTCATGTAGCCATAGAGTGTGGCTAAGCCTGCGCCACCCCAGTCATAGCCACGGATCCTGGTCACGTCAACCAGTGCACTCAGCAGGTAAAGGGGCACGGTGTTCGCCCGGTCGGCAAAAAAGGTCATCCCCAGCAAGAACATAAGGAAGCTGCGAGCATACTGCTCCTCCTCCTCCTGAGTGGTCGGCGCCTGAATCCTAAAATGAGCCTCGAACCAAGAATATCGTACGAATCCCGAACGAACAAGAGGTGGTAGGGTGCCAAGCAAGTATATCTGGGCAGCCTCCCACTCATCCATGTTTGTGTCGAAGGGGATCAGATCACCTCCTACCCCGATGCCGGTGAGCATTGAGAAGTCGAAGGGAGTCATCGTCATCTCCCCAGTGGCGGAAAGGTAGAAGGAGTTGGTGGTGTCCCACCACCTCTCCGCCAATGCAGCAAGGAGTGGCCTGCTTGCGGTGATGGTATCGAAATAGCGGCGGAAGAATATGAAAGACTCCCAAGGCCTCCGCTCGCACCTCACATCGAAGCGGTGAGAGAATGGGATCATGGGAGGCATCTCCTCCTCTGGCACTAGGGTAAGCCTCGGGAAGTAGGCGTATACCCACAAGTACATTATGATAGAACAGATATCAGTATACTTATCAGATAAAGCAGTATGCAGATAAAGCAGAAAGCGGTATGTGCAATGTACAGAATACAGAGAATGTAAAGCAGAAATGCAAAACAGAAGAAGAAGACATACCTCCCAAGCCCACTAGTAGCCTCTGAGCAGCTGTCCGCTAAGGCGAGAGGATGAGCTCATGTAACCATAGAGTCCAAGCCTGCGCCACCCTAGTTGTAGCCACGGATCCTGGTCACGTCAACCAGTGCACTCAGTAGGTAAAGGGGCACGATGTTCGCTCGGTCGGCAAAAAGGGTCATCCCCAGCAAGAACATAAGGAAGCCGCGAGCATACTGCTCCTCCTCCTCTTGAGTGGTCGGCGCTTGAATCCTGAAATGAGCCTCGAACCAAGAATATCGTACGAATCCCGAATGAACAAGAGTTGGTAGGGCGCCAAGTAAGTATATTTGGGCAACCTCCCATTCATCAATGTCTGTGTCGAAAGGGATCGGATCACCCCCTACCCCGATGTCGGTGAGCATCGAGAAGTCGAAGGGAGTCATCGTCATCTCCCAGTGGTGAAAAGGTAAAAGGAGTCGGTGGTGTCCCACCACCTCTCCGCCAATGCAGCAAGGAGTGGCCTGCTCCCAGTAAGGCATGAGAGCCCCATGGAGAAAGTCCCAAAACCAGCTCGGTCGATGATGCGACGAACCGCATCAGGTAACTCCATGTACCAACCTCGTGCGGCGACGTTCCCATACCCCCGGAGGCCATGAGAATCTCCTTGTGGTCAAAACAAACAGTGTTGAAAAATGCTCAGAGTCAGTGAAATGCAGCGTGTGCGCATGTGTTCAGATTTCAAACAGATATCGGGTGCCGGTGTGCTCACAGTGAACTACAGCATACGATGTGTCAGTGTGTTTGGGTGGTTCAGTGAAAATACAGCGTCAGTGCACATGTTTAAATTCAAACAGATATTAGGTACAAGCATGTTCACAGTTAACTACAGCATGCGGTATATCGCTGTATCCGAGTTAAACAGGTAAGAGGCAGAATCGACTATTGCAGTTATACATTCTACTTTGTAGAAAATGAAATGAAGAAGAGTGTACCTCGGAGGCGCTGAAGGAAAGATGTGACTCTGGCTCGCGCAGTAGGAGCTCTGGTGCCATACCCCTCGCAAAGCTACTGAAGTGGCGAATGCTGTCGGGAGGTAATACATGAATCGCCGGCCTGTAGGTCGCCGGGTCGAACGGCCGGATGTGAAGCGGAAAAAGCTCGGCCTCTAGGTCTATATCTATCTCTGGGGGAGCCCTATCGCCTGGAATGTCGTCCACCATGCCGAGAATGGTGCAAAAATGGTTGGGAATGTGAAAACTAGGCGAGAATACGAAAACTCAACTAAAAAAGTCAACCCCGGGAGGGTGAAAAATGGCTGGAAAGGTCGGGGTGCAGAAAAGGCATAGAGATCGAGATGAACTCAGGGGAAACAAATCCCAAGTGGTGGAAATCGAGAAAAGTACACCCAAGCGAAGGTTCGTTCGGTTCAAAACGTGCAAAACGCGAAGGAGTTCGCGAATCGAACGACGAAACGGGCCCGAAAACCAAGGAAAAACGAGGATCGAAGATGGAAAAAACAACTAGAGAGAAGGGGGAGAGGTTTTCGAGTTTGTGGGAAGTGATAGAATAGGGTTTCAAGCCCTATATTTAAAGACCCGTGCTGAATTGACAAAACTGCCCCGAACAGGCATTTTTGGCCGATCGGCCAAATAGATGGCTGGTGGCCTTATTTTGTGGTCAGTGGATGGCTGGTGACCTCCTCCCGATGGCTGGTGAACCCCCTACACCCTTGTTTGGGTCTCTGATGTGGTTTGGGGCCTTTATTGCTCAAGATAGTGCAAGAAAAGTGCATTTCCGAAGCTTAACCAGTCCCTGAGCCGTGCCTTCGGTGCGATTCTTGAATACGTACAAGGTGTATCCTTTTCATATCCTTTTGTATCTTGCGAAGTCCGAAAACTGCTTTAAATACGTTGCATTGTTATACATATCATTGTACGCGTTGCAGCGCGCATCATACTCGCATTGTCATGCACATATGTTATGCGTTGTCACGCACGCCATACCTACATTAGTATGCACATTCTTTAGGTCGCATCGTCATGCGTACCTCATGTGCATTGTCATGCATCTCAAAAGACGCGCACTGTTGCGCATTCAAGATCATGTGCATTGTCATGCATATTAAAAGACGTGCATTGCCACGCATTCATTTCATTTGCATCATCATGCACTTTTCATGCATTTCAAAAGACGCACGTTGCCGTGCATTCAAAGTTACATGCATTGTCATGCATCTCAAAAGGCACGCGTTGTCGCGCATTTCGAGTCCATTCGCATTGTCATTTGCATTTCAAAAAAAAAAAAAAATGAAAAACAAAAAAAAACATGCATATGTCTGCATTTCATTGTAAATAATGTAAATAATGCATATGTCATGCATTCATTGTATACATGCATTGTCATGTATTCATTGTATATATTGTATTGTCATGCATGCACTGTAAATATCACATTTACATACATTGCATATTGTATATATTGCATTGTAACTTGCATGCATTCATTGCATCACCCCCGTCTACGGCTTGTGCCTTTCCTTGTTGAGCTTGGTCTGGTATGTGCCCATACCTTTCACGTTGAAGCACAGTAATGATATTATGTGTACGCACCTAGTGTTGTGGGTGATGGCACCGTTTTTGAGTTAAATGCGGTTTGTATGTGTCCATGCGTTTCCTAGGCAAGATTTGGCTTATCCGCGTGCCTCATCCATTGTATATATTGCATTGTAGCTTGCATGCATTCATTGCATCACCTCCATTTACGGCTTGTGCCTTTCCTTGTTGAGCTTGGTTTGGTATGTGCCCATACCTTTCACGTTGAAGCACAGTAATGATATTATGTGTACGCACCTAGTGTTGTGGGTGACGGCACCGTTTTTGTGTTAGACGCAGTTTGTATGTGTCCATGCCTTTCCTAGGCAAGATGCGTTTTGGCCGCAGGCCTTATCCACTGCATCCATTGCATTTCTAGCTTGTAAATATTACATTGTACATAGCTTGCATTGTCATGCATCTTTCCTAATATGCATTGTATTGCATTCTTCCTTACTTTGCATTGTCATGCATTTCCTTACTGCATATTTAGTATGTAGGTTTCATTGTACATAGCTTGCATTGTCATGCATTCATTGTATTGTACATAGTTTAGCTTGCATGCATTTGCATCACATCCATCTACGGCTTGCGCCTTTCCTTGTTGAGCTTGGTCTGGTATGTGCTCGTACCTTTCAAGTTGAAGCACGGTTATGATATTATGTGTACGCACCTAGTGTTGTGGGTGACGGCACTGTTTCGGTGTTGAACATGGTTTGTATGTGTCCATGCCTTTCCTAGGCAAGATACGGTTTGGCTACATGCCTTATCCATTGTATATATTACACGGTAGTGTAATTTGTTGCATCCAGCATTTAGGATCACGATATTTCCTCAGCGGGTCATTTCCCCACTTATATCATCCCACCCAATTACTTGTATCTTGTGTTCCGTCTACACACTCATAGTTCTGCATGTGTACGCGTCTATTCCACTGCTGGTATTGTGGTTTGAGGGTGTCGGCACCTTTTCTATGGTAGACGGACTTTGCATCTCCATCTCTTTATGATATTTGTGTGGTTTTGAACTGCTTATGTTTTGATCACGTTTTAAATGCATTGCATATCATTTGCATTGTTTATACATAGTTTTGTAAATATTGCATTATCATTTTGCATCCATTTCGCATTGTTATACGTTGTCATACATAGGTCGCGTTGTCATACATAGGTCGCATTGTCATGCACTCCTTCACTTGCGTTGTTACGCAGTCTTAACTTGCATATCATGCATGTTGCTAACAATATTGTACCTGTTAAGTTTCTCTCTTTTATAGGCACGATATTGTATGTATGGTTCATTTGAAACTGGCACGACCAGACGAACCGCACAAGTATTGTATTCTCCGCGTGAAACGTAGTGAGAATTATATAATTCTCTTACATCCTTTCTGCATTGTAATGTAGTTGGATTTGTGTTTGATTGCTTAAAACTGTCGCATGTTATGCTTCGTTACAGCTTTCTTTGCATGATCATAAGTTATGCTCAGCTTTGTGCATTGTCTTGCATTTTGCCCCTGCCTTCGGGTGCATATCTTATCTGTAGCTTATATGCTTTGTCTAAGTCTTCAGCCTCGTCAAAAATGGGTCATCTCTAGGCTTTGACACTCACTCTCATCATTGTTATGACTTTCAAGTTCTGTCAAAGAGGTGCAACTGTAGACACCCATTTTTGACCGTCCTTGAGACTTGGACGTCACCATTTGAACACTCGGTGATCATCCTTGTTTGTGTTCGTCTTGAGTTCCCGAAGGTCTCGGCCACGCGCCTTGCCTCAAGACCTCTCGACTCGATTGTTTTGTGTTTGGTTTTGCACCAAACACTTGTGTTTTGCTTTTGAGGGGCGGGGAATGGCTTGTTGGCCATCCCTACACTTCACTGGCCATGGCTTGAGACCACCGGCCATTGTTTTGTTGCCATCGGCCAAATGTTTGGCCGGCCGGCACTCTTTGTGGTCGGCCGACCTTGGTTTTGGCCAATTTGTCATTTTTGGCTAGCCAACCACTGTGCATCTGCTTTTGGCAGATATTTTGTGCTAGCTGTGATAGCTGGTACCCACTTTGCACTCCCTCCATACACGTGTATGGAGGGATTTCACTCTTGCTTAGCTTGTTTTGTAAGCTTTGCAAGAGTGAATCTCTATAAAGGGAGGCCTTCTCCTCCCTCTCCAGAGGTTACAAAAAAGTTCCAGAGAGCTCTGAGATTAGGGTTTGCATAGTGTATCTATCTATCTCTATATCTCCCTCTCTTTTTGCCTTTGTATGTGTTTGTTTTTAGTTTTGCACTAAGGCACCTACCATTACACCATACCTTGGTTGCTGAGGAGCCAAAGGGTTATTCTTGAAGGTTTTGAGCTAGTTTAGACCTAAGGAAGGTTGCTGGAGCATTGTTCTTGAAGAGGTCTACAAGGGTAAGAACTTTTTCTTTAAATACCCCCTTTTTGCATAGGCTCTTAGCCATCCTTCCACCTGTTTTTAAGCTTAGTCTATAACATATAAAAGTTCTGATTTTAAGTGCTTAAAATAGTTGTTTAAGGTTGCTTTGGTGTTTGGGGTTGTTTGACCCCTCTTAGGCCTTGTTTGGCCCCATTTTTGTGCTATTTTGGTGAGCTCTAGGACCATCTTGTTTTGGCCTCCTCACCACTGAAATAAAGGGATTTTAGTGGTGGGGATGGTGGTTTAAGGTCCTAAGAAGGAGAGGGCCATCCCCTCTCCTTATTGCCTTAAATATGTGCCATTTTAGCCTCATGTGTGAGCACCATTGTTGAGATCATGTTGGCCATGTCTTAGCTAGTATTTGTGATTATTTTGTCATGATATAGCACTATTTTTAATTGGTTTAGACACACCATGCTTGCTTTGCATACTTGTCTTGTAATGCCATTATTTGGCTTAACATGTACTTAGCATTTAGACTACTATGCTTACTTGTTTTGGCCTAGCTTTGTGAAGATTTTATGCATGTTTTAGTATGCTTAAGGTCTGTTTGTGGTTGCTTTTTTCATCCATGACATGCATTGCATAGCCGCCTTGCATTTTTGCTTGTTAGCCTTGAGTGTGTGATGTCATGAGCATGCTTTGCTTGAGCTATTTCAGTGGTTTGGCACCACTTAACATGTCATCTTAGACCATTTAGCATGCTTGTATGCTTGCATTTGATGTTACTTTAAGGCCTTAAAGAGTTTGTGTTTCATGCTCCATGAAAGTGTCATTGCGTATGCCATCATGTTTAGGCCTTTAGGATGCCATGTCAATGTGTTTTTGGCTTCGTTTTAACATGCTAAAACTCTGATTTTGGTTGTTCAAATCATGCCATGTTTGGTGTTGCTAAGTGTAGTTCAATACCTCTTTGGTGAGCCTTAGATTTTGGACATAATTGCATGCTTTGCTTGTCTTGTTTAGTTGGTTTGGCACCACCCTTAACTTGATTTTCAGAGCTTGCTATGCATGCCATTAGTCCATGTTTATCCTCTTTTATGTGTGCTTAAAAGTTCCTATTTGATGCATAAGTGTTGGACCATATGTGCATGCATGTTTGTATGTGTTTTGGCCCTCATTTCCGTAGCATTTGGCCGCTGTTTTGGGCTTGTTAGAGAGCTGCCCAAACTAGTTTAAGACCATCCTTTGCATATTGTTGCATGCTCGCGTTGTGTGTTGTTGCATACTTGACCTATCGCATGTGTTGCATGCTTAAATCATAGTGCATTTGGCATGCATTCTTCTCTTTGTTTTGGTTGCTTAACATGTTACATGTTTTGCATGTTTGCATCTTGGCATTGCATTTCGCATGCTTGTTAGCTTTCACACTTGTTACATGTTTGCATGTTTGCATGCTTGTTGGCATTCTCATATTGTACACTTAGCCCGCATCCTAGGATTGCATTTTGCATGCATGTCTTGCCTCTTGAAATCACCATGATAGAGGTTGGGCCTTATGTGTTTGTTTGGTTTTGCATTACATTTGAAATCCAAATGCACAACTTGACTCATTTGGCCATCATGCATTGAAATGCGCGATTGGTGGCCCGAGGGTCGAGGACCATCCTCCTTTGAGTCATGAACATGATAAGGAGGGTGTTGGTGCACACATTTGCTTGAAATGTATTGCCATGCCATGTTTGCCCTCTGCTGCTGTCAAAACAGGATTCTGCAGGCATAGATGGCCGACCGACCACATTGAGTGCCGGCCGACCACAAATCTTTGGCCGCGAGCCATACCAATGGTCGATGACCACTTTCCCATGGCCGGTGGCACCCCACAGTATTCAGAAAGTGTTCCTTGGGACTTGTGCAATTTTCAGAGGCATAAAACAGTGCAAACAGAGATAGCTTGTGCATGATGGTGGATTTCCGAGCGGAGTCGAGCATGCATGCATTGGGCCCTCTTCCCGAGGCTGTTTTACCACTTCATTAGCTTAGTTAATTTGCTTAACTAGTTAATTAGTCTGTAATTATTTAATTAGCTTGTTAGTTGATTAAATTGTATTATTCTTTCAGTCCCTCCGAGCGAGGGCGAATGATTGCTAACAAGTTCTTTGTTTTGGCTCGGACTACTCGGTAAGCTTTTTATGCTTTAGCATCTTGCATGAGTGTGAATGTCAACATGACAGCATGCTTACCATGTAGCTATATGATTACGTGATGTAAACTGCCTGAATGCCTATGGGTGAAGGTTGGATTGTTTGAGTTGGAACGACTCATTGAAATCCGTGTTTTAGCCTACTCGCGAGTAGCAACATTCAAACCATTTTCCAAATAAACGGATATGCGATGCTTTGTTCCAAATTAGGCGATCTAGTCTATACTTTTGTGTTGTGCTCATCACATAGTAAGATTAGCTAATTAATCGGAATAAGAACACATAACGTTTTGAAAACTAGATATCATGGTTAGTAGAGGCCGATCTTTGATCGGGCGAGCGGGGGTGCTCATAGCTGACCTTCCCCAATCGTACCCAAGTTCCCGAGCCGAGGCAACTTTGGTGATGACGGACATGTGGCCTTAGGCAAACGAGTCAGGGTTTCCTAAATTCCCCCATAAAAAATATTTAGGTGGCGACTCTGCATCTAGCAAAACAGTCCATGTTTGGCACTTCTTTCAAAAAATCTGTTTTCCAAAACAATTTGCCAGATTTGGACTCTTTGGTGATTTATCGGTCTTGCATTGCACTTTGCCAGACTAGATTCAGAACCGTGACTATTTGAGTCCGAACTGTATTATGAGGCCCACAGGCACGTCTACACCCGCAACCACGATCGAGGAATGAGCCAGACGCAACGCCATGACCATTGAGTTTTGCAGTGTTCGTGGGGAATAAACCGATGATCGAGGCAGATTCCATCGTTAATGATCCGAGTGTAGCGGTCGAGTTTGCTCAACAGATCTTTCCACCGGAAGTCCAATAATCGATGGTTGGACGACAAGATTTCACCGTGTTTTGAGAAGGTATCCATGGGGTGGTGAAGGGGCTATACACTGTCTACGAAGTTGGCATGCGCTTGCGCGGTAGGAGATAGAGAAAATGGATGAACGGATCCGTAGGTCAGAGGCTCGTGCGGAGAAAGCCGAGCGTGAGCTTAGGGAGCTTAGGAAGGCTAAAGCTGCTGAGCCGCATGCGGCGGGTCAATCTAACCCGATTGTTGAGGAGAGGGTGACCCAACAGCTATTGAGTCATGCCATCGCCGACCGACATACGGCAAGCATATTTGCCATAGAAAATGTGAGGGCCAACGGTTATGAGCAAGGCTTCCATGCGGGCCGGAAGGTTGGGATCGACAAAACGAAAGAGAAGCTTGTGGAGGAGGTTTGCCGATGTGAGAATCGCGGCTTTAAGCATGGTTGGATAGCAACAATTCAGGCCGCTGAGGCTCTCAAAGCAAAGGGTGTTGATTCGGTGTTGCCGTTGTACGAAGATCATTTGCCCTTTTCCGCCTTTGAAGTCGAAAAGAGTGACGATGAGGAAGACGCCACATAAAAATATTCCCTGTAATGTTCAAATGCGGATTGCGTCTAAAATTATGTAATTATTGGTTGGTCGAATAAAAAGATTTTATTTTTGATGTTTTGTTATAATTTTCGTTCGGCACACACGTGCTTGCATGTGTTTTATTGTATAAATGTTTGAATAAACGTATTTTAGGAGATTGAATGGACATTGATCAGCCTGATTTATTAAGTATTTAGCCGACATCATTATGTTACGCACGGCCCGAACATCCACAAAGGGTGCTCTGAATCCGAAGGATTAATCGGCCTAAAGACGTCATGTGCCAATGGGGCTTCGATTCCGGAGTCTTTATGGCCGATCGTAATATCCACGAAGGGCGCTCCGAATTCAGAGGCTTTTTCGGCCCAAATACGTCATGCGCCGATGGAGCTCTGAATCTGGAGACTTTGTTTGGCCAATCGTGATATCCACAAAGGGCGCTCTGAATTCGGAAGCTTTCTCGGCCCAAAGACATCGTGCGCTGATGGGGCTCCGAATCTGGAGATTGGCGCCAATCATGATATCCACGAAGGATGCTCCAAATTCGGAGGCTTTTTTGTCCCAAAGATGTCATGCACCGATAGGGCTCCGAATCTGGAGACTTTGTTTGGGTAATCGTAATATCCACGAAGGGTGCTCCGAATCCGGAGGCTTTTTCGGCCCAAAGACGTCATGCACCGATGGGGCTCTAAATCTGGAGACTTTGGCCAATCGTGGTATCCACGAAGGGCGCTTCGAATCCGGAGGCCTTTTCGGCCCAAAAATGTCATGCGTCTATGGGGCTTCGAATCCGGAGACTTTGTTTGGCCAATCGTGATATCCACGAAGGGCGCAATGAATCCGGAGGCTTTTTCGTCCCAAAGACGTCATGCGCCGATGGGGCTCCGAATCCAGAGACTTTGTTTGGCCAATCGTGATATCCACGAAGGGCGCTCCGAATCTGGAGGCTTTTTCGGCCCAAAGACGTCATGCGCCGATGGGGCTCCGAATCTGGAGACTTTGTTTGGCCAATCGTGATATCCATGAAGGGTGCTCCGAATCCGGAGGCTTTTTTGGAACACCGTTGAACTGCAATTTGTAGTGAGTAAATAGGGATCTTTGTATTACAGAAAAAGAGATGTACATGGCGAACTGTTCAGAACAAGCATCATGTCCCACAAGTCGGGTCAATGATAAAATTTGCATAAATGCGTGGAATTCTAAGGCTGTGGTAGACTCATTCCTAACATGTCTTTGAGTCAATATGCCCCTACTCCTACGATCGAATCAATTTGATAGGGGCCATCCCAGTTAGGACCCAATTTTCCATTAGCTGGTTTCTTGGCAGCTGGCAGCACCTTCTTCAGGACCAGCTCTCCTGGTGTGTAGCGGCATAGCTGAACACGTTGATTATACGACTTAGCAAGCTGCTGTTGATACCGCGCCATGGATGCGAGGGCACGGTCTCTTCGTTCTTAAATCAGAACCAAATCCAAGGCCAACATCATGTCATTTCGGCCCATATCAAAAATTGTCGATTTCAAGGTTGGGAGGCCGATCTGTAAGGGTATGATTGCCTGGGTTCCAAAGCATAGAGCAAACGGCGTTTCCCCAGTAGACCGCCTCGGCATAGTTCGATGAGCCCACAACACACTCGGCAATTCTTCGACCCATTTTCCTTTAGCTTTCTCCAGTCTCTTTTTGATACCGTCCAAGATGGATTTGTTAGAGGCTTCAGCCTGACCATTCCTTTGTGGATAAGACGACGTGGAAAAGTAAGGCCGTATACCATACTTGCTGCACAGTTCTTGGTAGACGCCACAATCGAACTGGGTGCCGTTGTCTAAGATAAGTGCTCTCGGAATGCCGAACTGTGTTATGATGTTTCTCCAAACAAAATGCTTCACATCGGTATCTCGAATGTGGGTTAGTGCCTCCGCTTCTACCCATTTTGTAAAATAATCTGTCGCGACAATCAAAAATCGCTTGTTACTCGGGGCACGAGGTAGTGGTCTGACGATGTCAAGTCCCCATTGGGTGAATGGCCAAGGACTGGTTATGGAGCTTAGCACTTCAGCAGGTAGGTGGGTTAAAGGAGAGAACTTCTGACACTGTTCACACTTTTTCATGTAGCCTTCGGCATCTGCTCTCATTGTCGGCCAGTAATACCCCTGTGTCACGGCTCGATGGGCCAAGGACCGCCCGCCAAAATGGGCGCTACAACTGCCTTCATATATTTCAGTTAGAAGCTCTTCGACTTTGTCTGGGAGTACACATTGCAAATATGGACCAGAGAGGGATTTTTTATGAAGCCTTCCTTGCGGGTCCAAGTAGTATCACAAGGCTTTGTTTCGCAGCTTGTGCGCATCTTTCTTGTTCTCTGGGAGCTGTTCGGAAGACAGGAATGTGGGAATGGAATCCATCCAACTCGGTCTAGATTCTACAACATTGACCTGGACTTCCTCCGAAGGGCCAATGCTCGGCTTTGGGATGAAACCTACTTCGATGGTTTGTTTAATTTCTGAGTTGATGGCAGAGACTAGGCAAACGAGGGCATCTGCATGTGTGTTCTGATCACGTGTTATCTGGTTCAATTCATGATGGTCAAATTTTGCCAGCAAGGAGTTGGCCGTTTTCATGTAAGCCGTCATACGATCGTTTCTTGCCGCATAGTCCCCCTTTAGCTGATTGATCACCAGTTTTGAATCGCAAAACACAAGCAAACGCCGAGCACCTAGAAGATGTGCATTCCGTAAATTGGCTAGAAGGGCTTCGTATTCGGCTTCGTTGTTTGATGCTTTGAAGCCGAGCTTGATGACCTGCTCAATTATTGCGCCGTCAGGAGCCATAATTACAACTCCGGCTCTGCTGCCCCGCTGATTGGATGATCCATCACAGTACAACTGCCAAATGTCCTTAACATAAATTCTCCAGTTCGGCTCTAATCGAATCTCATCGGACTTGAAATCGGCAAGACTTCTAGTGAATTCGGCAACAAAGTCGGCAAGCACCTGTCCCTTGATTGAGGTTCTAGGTAGAAACTGAATGTCGTATTGGCTGAGTTCAAGAGCCCACTTTGAAACATGTCCTGATGATTCTGCACTTCTTAGTAATGATCAGAGGGGATAATCTGTTAGCACCCCAATGCTATGTCCCTGGAAGTAATGCATCAGTTTTCTTACCACCATGACTAGGGCTAGGATGAGCTTTTCTAGTGGAAGGTACTGTGTTTCGGTGTCAAGCATCGCCTTGCTCACATAATACATCGCTCACGCTTCCCCCATTTCTTCCTTTATCAAGACGGCATAACGCCCCCGAAACTACCAGATACAAAATGAGCGGGTCACTAGCGGCGGGTGTTGTCAAGAGTGGTACTAAGCGGAGGTAGGTCTCGAGTCCGTTGAAAGCAGCTTTGCATTTGGCGGACCATTCAAAAGCCGTTGCCCCTCTTTGACAGAACTCGGAAGTCAAGAAGTGACGGCAGTGAATGTCAAAGCCTAGAGACGACCCATTTTTGACAAGGCCGAAGACTTAGACAATCATACAAGATGAACAGAGATATGTGCCCGCAGGCAGGGGGGGCAAAATGCAAAGCGACATGCACAGAGCCAAATGATCATGCAAATGCAGCAAACTATAATGAGGCAAGTATTCGCAAATAGATGCAACAGTTTTAAGCAAGAATGCAAAGAAACAACTACATTTCATGCAGTTAGGAATGCAGAGAATCATTCAATCCTCATCGCCCTCACACGGAGAAGATACGATACCTGCGTGATTCGTCTGGTCGCACCAGCCTCAAATGAACCGTACATACAATATCGTGCCTGCAAAAGAGAGAAATTCAACAAGAACAATATGCTAATAACATATATTCAATGTGATTCCTGTGGTTCCGAAAGTTTGACACACGCAGTGCCGGCGAGTGAATGCATCGCAATGTGAGAAAGGAACACGCGTGACAACGCATGCTCGAGCATAGAGGTATGGTAGACCAAGAAATTATGCATGACAATGCAAAATGCTCATGAGAATACAAGTTATATGCACAAAAATGCAAAACGAGCATAAATTAGGGCGCCCGTTTGTTGCGAAACAACAAGCTAGGAAACGCGCATTTCGGCGAAGGCAACTTAATCGCGGCCTCTGATTCACCTCCCGGAGAGGTTACAACATGTTTGAAAGGATAAACCTTGATTTTGATGAGTGATGATGAGACACATGTCAGAAATTGCAGCTGAAGTTCCGGCGGAGCAATTTTGCGCCAGAAAGTGCACTTTTCTCGAACTTTTTCAGGTCGCGGGAACTCCGATCTTCCTCAAAATTTGCAGAGAGCTAGAGGGGGGTGTGGGGAACACCACCGGCCAGGTGGTTGCCCTAGGGGAGGCCACCGGCTAGGGACAAAAAGCAGATGGCCGGCCAGCTAGAAAAGGTGGTCGGCCGGCCACCTATCCAAAAGTAGGGGCAATTTTGTCATTTTGCTCATTTCTATATATTCCCTTGCCCATTCAATCCGAAATCACTCCCAAAGCTGTGAAAACTCCTTCCCTTGCTCCCCAAACCATTTTTCTCTTCAGATCTGCACTTTATACGCGCTTTTCAGCCTTCCACGCAAGTTGTTTTCGCGAAATCTTTCAGTTTTAAGCACTTTGAACAGATTAAATTTTGATTTCGGGGCTTCTTTTCTTATTTTCACCACTTGAGGTAAGTTTCTCTCAATATTTGGAAGATTTTCTTGGGAGTTGACTTTTGTTGACTTTTCCATTTCCCAGGAGTTGACTTTTGTTGACTTTTTCCAATTTTGGCTCATTTTGCTCATTTTTGCAGATTTCTTGAAATGGCGGGCGATTACCCTCATGGCGGAGGTCCTCCAGGCGCCGGGGATGATTTTGATATCATGACATTGCCCCCGTGAGTCCGCCCTTTTATTCCGGGGAGATACGCCCCACCGGTACATATGCTTCCGCGGGCCGTTTTTCGTCGTTTCACTAGGTTCAATGACCGGGCACTCGGGCATTTACTTCTGCGAGAGCCAAAGCAGCACCTCTCTCACGATGCACGAGAGGTATTTTACTTTATTTTCTGTATTTTCGTGCATTTTGTAGCTTTGCCATGCTTGCACACACAGTTTTAGCTTATGACATAGTACTTTGCCTGCATCCTGAACGTGTTAGTTAAACACTTGAATTGCTGAACACACGGCTCACTGACTGATTGATTGTGAACGCATGGTACACATTAGTTAAGAATTGAACATACGGCTCAAACACTAATTCGTCGAACACACAGCCCGAATTTTGAAAGTGAACACACAGCACACACTGACTAAGAGTAGAACACGCAGCCCAAACTCTGATTTTCTGAACACACAGTTCAAGTTGATGGTGAACACACAGCCCACACTGATTGAGAGTAGAGAGTAGAACGCACAGTCCCAAACTCCGATTTTCTGAACACGCAGTCCAAGTTGATGGTGAACACACAGCCCACACTGATTGAGAGTAGAACACACAGTCCCAAACTCTGATTTTTCTGAACACGCAGTCCAAGTTGATGGTGAACACATAGCCCATACTGATTGAGAGTAGAACACACATCCCTAAACTCCGATTTTTCTGAACATGCAGTCCAAGTTGATGGTGAACACACGCCATTAATCGATTAAGATTTGAACACGCACCCAAAACAGTTCTTGAACACGCACCCTTGATTTGATGTGAACACACCCACTAATTAAGATTTGAACACGCAGCCCAAAACAGTTCTTGAACATGCACTTAGATTTGAAGTGAACACACGTACCCATCGAGTAAGATTTGAACACGCATGACCCAAAACACGATTCATGAACACGCATGATTTGAAGTGAACACGCAGCCCACTGATTAAGATTTGAACACGCAGCCCAAAACACAGTTCATGAACACGCACCCAGTTTGAAGTGAACACACATTCTTAATCGATTAAGATTTGAACACGCAGCCCAAAACACAGATTTACTGAACACGCAGCCCAGATTTGAAGTGAACACACAGCCCACTGATTAAGATTTGAACACACAGCCCAAAACACAGAGTTACTGAACACGCAGCCCAGATTTGAAGTGAACACACAGCCCACTGATTAAGATTTGAACACGCAGCCCAAAACACAGAGTTACTGAACACGCAGCCCAGATTTGAAGTGAACACACTTCTAGATTCATTTCATTTGCACTGACTATTTCACTTCATTTGCCTTGCTTCTATTTCATTTGCACACTGCTATTTCACTTCATTGTGTCTTGAACACATGTATTCATTGAATCTTGGTGGCTCGCACCGTCTTGAGGATACTCTGGCTTTGTGAGATCTGTTGAGCTTCAGGCCGGGATCTGCAGTCGATCTAGTGGTTCGGAGCATTCTGCGTGGGATTATCACGTTGTCCTGCCAGCAGGACTTTGTTAGCTGCTTTGGTGGAGAGATGGTGGGACACCACCAATTCCTTCCACTTTTCTGCCACCGGGGATATAACCATGACTCCGTTGGACTTTGCTGTACTCACCGGCCTAGACATAGGCGGTTGGCCCATACCTTATGACGAGGATATAGGAGAGTGGGAGGCCGCTTGGACACATCTATTGGGGGCTCGCCCACCTGTAGATAGAGTTTTCGGGAGAGTCCGGTACACCTGGTTCTCTCCTTTTGAGGGAGATGGAGCCCGAGTCTCCCGAGGAGGTTGAGCAAGACGCAGTGGCTTCCTTATGTTCCTCTTTGGCACCACTCTGTTTGCCGATAGGGGGAACACTGTCGGGTTGTATCTTCTGAGTGCCCTAGTGGACCTATCACAGGTCAGTCGATATGACTGGGGTGGCGCTGGCCTGGCTACCCTCTATTGTTACATGAGTGCGGCCTCTCGCGGGCGGGGAGACTTACTTGGCGGCTATTGGAGAGCCTAGGAGGTACGTTATGTCCTTTTGATTTACATTTCTGCTCCTTATTACTTGTTCATTGCACACACGGCGCACTTTGCACTCTGTATTCTGCCTTTAGCACTTTGTATTCATATTCTGCGCTGCTTTTCTCAGCTATGGGTGTACGTATACTTTCCCACATTAGCCCCGGAGATGGAGGTGGCAGGACTCCTTACGACTCCGTTTTCATTAGTATTCGAGGGCGAGCACTGAGCGAGACCTCGAGACTCTCTTCTACTGCGGCGATAAGATTTTGATACTGTGAGGACGACAGAGGTATTTCAGAACTCTCAGTTCCTTTCATTTTCATCTTTGATCCGCCTGTATATTCTGAATTGATTGATTTATGCAATCGTTATCATAGATTACTTGGCAAGCGGCGGTCTTTGGTGATGGTCTCCCACATCAAGATCCCGGAGGATCGAGCAATTCCCAAAGATAGGTTCCTCGCTTTAGGACCAGTTTGTAGGGCATGGTTCTGGGGAACGCTTCTGCGTCAGTGTGGGGTACGATCTCGGGACCCTCGGCTGCATCTCCCCACCACTATGATCGCCGATAGAATCTCTTCCCAGGAGGTCATTAGTGCTATGCAGGGCACCGATGCTTTGTTACATCTCATGGAGGGGGACTACGCTACCTATCGTCGTATAGATAGGGAGTCGTGCGATCCAGTTCGAGAGACTCTCTGTGTCTCGCTAGAGCCTCTTCGACCACGATATGTCGAGACTCGATTCGCCCGGTATGTTTCTGACTTTGATTTATCAGTCAGATTACTTGGACATTCATTCCCTCACTGATAGTTTTGCATTTGTATTTGCAGCCTCCAGTTGAGTACACGGATGAGATACTTGGGATGCTAGCCACATTCGAGGGCATGATCCTACGGAGGGAGGCACAGTTGGCCATTATGGGCGTGCAGGTACTGTTCACCTTTCCTGTATTTAGCATACTCCTGATGACATGCTGGTTTTGAGCATTCTGCTGTATTGATAGGCTGTGTAGAGCACATCTGACACACACCCCACTCGCATATTGTACTGGCATCTGCTTTTCATATTTGAACTGATGTATTTGAACTTTTCACTTTCAGATGCCTCCTGTATATGCACCGCCGCGGGCCGGGCCACCCAGGCCTTCTCAGGAAGCTGGAGGTGCTGGGCCATCAGGGCCTTTTTGAGGAGCGGGGCCATCCAGGCCTTCTCAGGGAGCTGGGCCATGTAACAAGCCCGCGGGGGACCTCGCTATAGTTCGGACTCCCTTTTTGTGTTGCGGTTCTAAATCTTGAACCAAAGAGTCCAACTCTGGCAAACCGTTTTGAAGAAAAAAAGATTTTGAAAAAGTAGTGCCAAACATGGACTGCTTTGCCAGATTACAGAGTCGCCACCTAAATATTTTAAAATGGGAAATTTAGGAAACCCTGACTCGGTGCCGAAGGCCACGTGTCCGTCATCACCAAAGTGGTCTTGGCTCGGGAGCTTGGGTACGATCGGGGAAGGTCATTATGAGCACTTCTTTCGTCTGAAGACCGGCCTCTACTAACCGTGATATCCGTTTTTGAAAACATTACATGCTCTTATTCCAATTATTAGCCTAGAATTACTATGTTATGCGCACAGCAAACAAGTATAGACTAGATTGTCTAATTTGGAAATAATCATTGCATATCCGTTTGTTTTGAAAACGTTTCGGGTTTTGCTACTCGCAAGTAGGCTAAAACATGGATTTCAATGAGTTTTCCAACTCAAGCAACCCAACCTCCACCCACAGGCATTCAAACAGTTTATCTCACATAAGCACTTAGCCGCATGGTAAGCATACTGTCATGGCAACATTCACACGCATGTGGTATGCTAAAGCGTAAAATACTTACATCGTACTCCGTGCCAAAACAAGAAACTAGTTAGCAGACATGCATGTCCCTAGGTCATGTTAAGTGGCTAATGCAACACAGGCAAGGATGCAATTTAGAGTAGGCTCGGCTAACCCTAAAGATGGCATGTGAAATGCACTTTATTCGATGCACGTATTCAATTTGGAATTGAAAATACAATGCAGTTTGTATGATGTACCGAGCCCGATGCATGTCAACAAATGCATGGATGCACGCATGCATAGCATAAGGTATGCTAAAATAAATGTGTCCTAATACTAACCATTAAAAGCAGGTAAGTAAAAGGGAAGAAAGAAGTAGGGGTTGGAAGACATGCACACACTCACGCACACTTATTACAAATATGCCCTCACACAGAGGGTCCGAATAAATATACAGATAATTAACTACGCAAGCTAATTAAATATTACAATTTAATTGAATTAACAAAATACTTAATCTAAGAAAAACAGTAAACCGCCTCGGGGCGAGGGCCAAATGCAGCACGCGCTCAGTTCCTGCTCGGAATCGCACTGCCATGCTTAGATTGCCTTTGTTTTCCCTGCTTTGCATCTCAGAAAACTGCCACAGTCTTAAGGATGCCTCCTTAGGTATTGAAGATCACTACCGGCTGCACAAAACTTCCACCGGCAATGGATTGAGCTCATCGGCACAAAATATATCCACCGGCCATCAGTTGACTGCCGGTCGGCACTAAATACTGCCGGCCGGCACTGAATTCCTGCAGAACCTGCAACCCACAGCAGCAGAGGGCAAAAACTTGCATGGTAGCTCAATTCAAGCAATGTATACACCAAACACATTCCTTATCATGTTTGTGACTCAAAGGAGGATGTGCCTCGATTCTCGGGCCACCAATCACGCATTTCCATGCATGATGGCCCAAAGAACCAAGTGTGCAACTTTGATTTCAAATGCATGCAATGCAAACAAGCACATAAGGGTGCTAAACCTCTATCACACTTCACTTCAAGAGGCTTAGCATGCATGTCGATATGATGCAATCCTAGACATGTCAACTAGTATGCAAAATGGGCAATGCAAGCAAGCAAAACATGCTAGGTGCACAACCTAAGCAAGGAAGCATATGGACTAAGCAAGGGGGTGGACTCAAACATGGATTAGGCAGCTCCAAATAGGCCTAAAACCATTGGCCAAAATGGTAAATCATGAGGGCCAAACACACATGCACACATGCACAAGTTAAGGCACCAACACTTAAGCATAATAAACAACATTCAAGCACACTTGAAATGAGTTAAACATGGACTACTAGCATGCATAGAAAGCTCTGAAAATCATGCAAAACATGATGCCAAATCATGCAACAAAGCAAGCTAAACATGCAACAAATGGCCCAAGTCTTCAAAGCAAGTCTATGAGGCATTAAACCACACCTAGTATAATCACACATGGCAATACTTAAACGACTAAAAACAAAGTTTTAACACATAAAACTAAGCCCAAAAGACTACTTAGATGGCATCTAAGAGGCTTGAATCCAAAGGCATGCAACATAACCAAAACATAGAGCATTCAACACATGCTTTTAAAGCATTAAAGAGGCAACTAAGGCAAGCATACAAGCACACCAAAGGGACTGAAATAGCTTGTTAAATGGTTCCAAACCATCAAAAATAAAGCAAGCAAGACATGCTACACTCTCATGCTCTTAAGGCCAACAAGCCAAATGCAAAGGAGCTATGTTAAGCATGCTAAAATCAAACCAAATAACTATGGTCAGACCTAAAACATGTTAAAATAAGCATACAAGCTTCATGGATCTAGGCCTAAAACATGCTGGAAATAGAGGCATACGACCTAGGCATGTTAAGGGACTAAAGAGGCATTACAAAGCAACTACGCAAATCATGCAAAGAGTACTAAAACCAACACTTAGCAATGTCATATTAGGGCATAATAAACATAAAATGCAGCCAAGACATGCTCAACAAACAATCAAACACTATGCTCTCTCAAGAGGCCAAATCTTGCCCTTTTCAAGGACATCAAGGAGAGGGGGTGGCCCTCTCCTTCTTGAGACTCTAAGGCACCATCTTCACCACTGAAATCCCTCAAGATTTCAGTGGTGAAGAGATCCTAACACCAAAATCCCGGAGCTCAACAAAATAGCACAAAAATGAGGCCTTTCAAGGCCTAAGAGGGACCAAACTTCCCCAAAGCACAAAGTACCCTTAATAAACTATCAAGAGGACTAAAAAATAGAACTTTTTTGTATTGAACACCAAGCACAAAAACAGTTCAAGGATAGGTCAAAATGGAGTGCAAGAATGGGGTAAATAAAGTAAGTTTCTCACCCTTGTTGACCCTCTTCACAAATGTTGACTTTGTTGCTTCCTTGAGCTCCAAACCAGTCAAGAACAGCAAGAATAACCTCTTGGGACCTCAGTAGCCAAGGGAAGGTGAAACACTAGGTGTTGATGTGCAATAGTGAGACACAAACACCTAGTGTACAAAACAAGAGAGAAAAAGAGAGATAGGATAGATATAGAATTCAAACCCTAAAACCAGAGCTTCTTCTCTGTCTTTTCTCTCTAAAATGTCTAAGTTTGCTAACCCTTTGCCAAGAGAAGGAAGCCCTTCTCTTATAGAGGACAAAGCTTACAAGCTAAGTCAATCAAAGGCTCATCCCTCCATACACGTGTATGGAGGGGAAACAAGTGCTACAAAGCTGTCTGAAAATATCTCCAAAAACAGCTGTAAAGTGATCGGCAGGGCAAAATGGTCATTTTGCCAAAAGGAGTGCCGACCGGCACAAAATAGTGCCGACCGGCAACACTCACCAGTCAGTGGCTTCTAGCCACTGCCGGTGGTGTGTGGGGATGCCTCAGAAGGAATTCCCTGCCCCTCAAAGGCAAAGAACAAGTGTTTGGTGGAAAACCAGACACAAAACAATCGAGTTTGGAGATTCTGAGGCAAGGCGCGTAGCCGAGAACTCCGGGAACTCCAAACAAACACGAACATGGATAATCACTGAGTGTTCAAGCGGTGACGTCCAAGTCTTGAGGACGGTCAAAAATGGGGTGTCTACAGGCCATCTAGGCCTTTTCGAGGAGCTCGAGGAGCAGGGTCGTCTCGCAGACGCAAGGCACCCATTATTGAGGAGGAGGAGGAGGAGGTCGCAGACCGTGAGTCAGAGACATCTGCTGGGGAGGGAGGCAGTCTTGGTTCCGGGAGTGGAGACGAGGCTGAGGGGGATTCGGAGGATGATAGCTCTGACCCGGATGGTGATGATGGTGCAGAGGTCATCCCGCAGAAGAGGATGAGAGGGCCTCCTCATTCCCGCTCCCGAGGATATTGATGCTATTTCCTGCTTTATTTTACTTTTTGCTAGTAGTTTGTAACACTTTGCATATTGTTAGGCAGTTTTATTTCCTGTAAAACTTGTACCTTTCTTTGTTGTAAAACATGATTGAATGAAACAGCCTTTGAAAAAGATGTTTGTATTTGAAATTTTTAACATTGCAATGCATCATTTTGCACAGAATGGAATTGAATGAAAATGTGCCTTGTGTATTTACCGGGTCAGGTAATGAACCGACGCAACAAATCAAAAACTCGACTCACTAAGAAATAACAGAATCTTAGCAAGTTTACAACTCGATAAGCAAAGTACAACAGTGTTAACGACTCAATAAACAAGACTCAACAAAATCGCGTAAACAAAAGGTAATAACTCAAAACACAAAATGCGACTGCTCGACAAAACTTACAACTCGATAAACAAAACAACAACTCGATAAGCAAAAATACAACAAAGCGTACTTCGAACGGACGATCTGGATGATGGAACGTATCCGAAACTAAGAGAAATGGAGGCCTTCAACGTTCCCGACGTGTGAAAGTGCCTCAAACTTCCTTCCGAAGGGCAAAACAGGACCACTGAGCATGGTGGGCCACACTTGCTTTTGGGGATTGGAGGGTGGCCGACCTGCTAGGTTTTTGAATCAAGGGTGGCCGGCCTGCTAGAATAGGTGGCCGGCCGGCCACCTCTCCCTGCAGCTTCCAGAATTGTGACACGTGTCCTTTGAATAGTGTTTTACCCCCCTATAAAGCTCCAACTTTGGAACTCATTCATTTCATCACTGCTTTGCACAAAAATGGAGGCATTTCTCGCAGAAAATCTCACATCTTGGATCTCCTCTTTAGATGGCTCGGAAAAGTTGAATTTCTGGGGTTTCGGCTTGAATGCACTATTCACGCTGGGCCGGACTTCACTGCACCTTCCTTTCCTCCATGCCGCGATGAGATTTTGGAACCCAGTGACGCACGTCTTCAGCTTCGGAGGGCAAGAGGTATGTCCCACTTTTGAAGATTTTAAAGTTTTGATAGAATCTGAGCGAGGTGAGGAGATCTTGCCCCAACTCAATTTTGGCTATGCCCAAACCTTAGGGCGGATGTGCGGACTCAACGCGCATGATGCTCGATCCCTGATCTGTGACGGAATGTTGGATATCCCAAGCCTGATTTACCGATTCTCTGGTGCTGGTGACCACAGCGACCATCATTGGCAAGGCTTCCGACAACATGCTCTCTGTTTGTGCCTGTTATCTCATTTTCTGTTTGCCTCAAGCTTCGGAGGGTCCGGCGCCCGTCTGATTGAAGTTGCTCAAGGCTTGAAAGAGGGAAAGAGTTGCATTGCCATGACTCTGGCCGAGACACTGATGGGCTTGGATGCTTTCCACTGCCGGGAGACAACCAGGTTTGCAGGGAGTCCACTACTGCTGCAGGTAATGTTTCCCACCCAAGCTCACATATGTATTCGCTCACATCACTCGGCCCTCGGGCTCGGTTTTTCTCACAAAACCCTTATCTTACTTTTCTCTCATCGCACATCTCTCTATTCTTTATTCTCTCATTTTTCATCCCTCCCCAGATATGGTTGATGGATAAATTACAAGTTGTGGACTCTTGCCCTGCTTACTCAGCCCGTGGATACTTCTTTCGACAACGCCTGGTTGATGCCCTTGATGAGGGATGGTGGTTTGAATGGATGTGCAATTTGTTGGCAGATCGCATTGCGTGGCGTTGTCCTTGGCTCAATCTCCCGGCAATGAGCTACAGCATGTCCCGGCAGGTCAGGATTCGACTGATCGACTTGACTCACTGTGTATTCTATTTCCCATTCCGTATTCTGCGCCAGTTCGGCCATGATCAGACTTGCCCACCAGAGGGGATAGAGTATCCGGCTACATTCCCAGTTCGAGGCGCGTAGCTGGCTCGGCAAGCCACGTCGTGGAGAGTTACAGAGCTTCTGGCCCCCACCGTTACTTTTAGTTGCACTTTGTTTGATGAATGTTGGGATTGGCTCAATGAAGAAGCACAGGTTGGGCCTAGGTTGGCATTGGAGGCTTCAACCAGCTCTGGGAGGGGGCGCAGGGACACTTGACTTGACTATGCCCCAGATTTATTGCTTTATTAGTACTTTCAAGTTTTCATTATGAGTGTAATAAAAAGCAACTTCAATTGTATGTAAGAGCAAGAGAACTCTGTCTTGAAATTAATGAAATTGAAGGTTGTGGTACTGAAAATTCTCCGTTTTTGGTCCAAAAATGGTCTTAGTTGTGAAAAGATTAATTTGAACAAAGTCAACTTTTATTAAAACTTTTCAAAACTATTTTCGATATGGATCAGAACTGGACACGCTTGAGCTCTGTCACTGAGATGCACAACCCCGGATCCTAGCAACTGGAAAGTTGCCCCTAGTTTGAAAAGTGCCTCGGCGATTCATAGCAACGGAAAGTTGCCCCTAGTCTGGATGGTGCCGCAACACTTCATTGCAATGGAAAGTTGCCCCTAGTCTGAATAACACTGTACCGGAGATCACGATAAATGCTGATGAATAGAGATGACTGAGATGATCAAATGGACAAAGTTGATCGGGGAAAAGATTGGGGCTGAACTTCAGGATGAAGCTGCCTACGTATCCCATAGATGGGAATCAAGCCTTACGTAGTTTAGGCTTGGGTTCGCTCGAGTATTTTTACTCTCCTTTTGCGCTCTAACTTTTGCCAAGGTCGCCCTTTGCGGGTTTTCAACCTTGCGAGCTCAGTTTTTATAATTTCAAATTTTCTATGCTCTGGATTTTGCCTAGGTCGCCCTTTCAGGTTTTCGGCCTAGCGAGCCTCTCAGGGGTAATATTTCTTCAACTTGTCCATGTTGATCGGTTGGGAAAACTCTAAGCCATCTAAGTCCATCAGACCCATAGCTCCACCTGACCAGATTGACTTGATAATATAAGGACCAGTCCAATTGGGTCTGAACTTGCCCCTTGGGTCGTGGATGGGAGCTCGGTTGTCTTTGAGTACCAAATCTCCTTCTTTCAAATTCCTGGACTTAACCTTCTTGTTAAAAGCCCGGGCGATTCTGCGTTGATAACCTTGGATGTGGTACAGTGCTTTCAGCCTTCTTTCATCGAAAAGTATGAGTTCCTCAAATCTGTTTTGCCAATCTGCACTCGGCCAATACTCGTAATGACGGGACCTCAGTCTCAATAGGCAGAACGACTTCCATCCCATAAACCAATGAGTACAGAGTCGCCCCAGTAGAAGTTCTGATCGAGGTCCTGTAGCCCCATGGAGCGAACGACAGCTTATCTGGCCAGTCCCGATAGGTTTCCACCATCTTCTGTAGTATGCGCTTGATGTTCTTGTTGGCGGCCTCAACTGCTCCGTTGGTTTGCGGCCGGTAAGTAGATGACTTATGAAAAGCCACATTGTATTTCTCCAACAAATCGATCACCTCCTTTTTGAAGTGGGAACCATTGTCTGACACGATTTCATTTGGGACCCCGTAGCGACAGATAAGGTTGTTTCTGATAAATTTTGCTACGTGCGAAGCCTTCAACACCGCATAAGATTGGGCCTCAACCCACTTTGTGAAATAATCTATCGCTACTAAGATGAACTCATGCCCATTCGACCCCTTTGGCGTAACAGCTCCGATTACATCGATTCCCCAGACAGAAAACGGCCATGGCGAAGTCATGTTGTCTGACTTGTGGCGGGATGTTCATGCGATTTGCATGAATTTGACACTTGTGACATCGCCGGACGAAACCAATACAATCCTCCTCCATGGTGGACCAGTAATAACCTTGTCTAAGGATCTTCCGTGCCAACATTACCCCATTTATGTGTGCACCACATTCACCCCCGTGGATGGCTTCTATCAAACGCTTTGACTCTTTGGCATCAACGCACAGTTTATGCATCCCCAGATGACCCCGTTTATCTGATTTACCCCGCAGATGATGAACTGAATCGCCATTCTTCGATTGCCCTCTTGTCTTTGGCATTTACCCTGGCGGGTATGCTTCTTTCTCCAAGTTCGGATGTCGTAATACCAGGGTGTTAGTCACGAACTTCATCTATGGCTGCAATCGACTCATAGGCAGGTGCAAATTTCTGGTCAATGATGATTGGACGCATTCGGACTCCACACGGGATGTCTATCATAGAAGATAGAGTTGCTAAAGAATCTGCGAACCTGTTGTTCTCTCTTAGTAGATGAGTAAAACTTAGCTTCTCAAACCGAGGAATCAGCAAATCCAAGGTTTGGTGATACATCATCATCTTTTCCTCTTTTACTTTCCAGTCTCCTTTAGCTTGAGACACAACAAGGTTCGAATCCCCAATGACGTCCAGTCGTCTTGCCCCTAGTTCCAGGGCTGCTTCTAGACCAGCGATACACGCCTCATATTCTGCTTCATTATTCGAGACTTTGAACTGGAGCTTGAAGGCTAGAGGGATACGGGAATTGTCGGGTGCTATCAGCAACACTCCTATCCCATACCCATGTTGATTTGACGCTCCGTCAAAGTACATCGTCCAAGTTTCATCGTCGATATGCAAAATTGATTCATCCGGGAACAAATATTCAACTGCTTCATCCCCCTCAACCGGGTGGTCGGCAAGGAACTCTGCCACTGCTCTTCCTTTTACTGACTTGCGCGTCACGTACGTGAGATCAAATTCGGAGAGCAACAGCAACCAACGAGCTAGCCTACCCGTAAGCGCTGGTTTCTCGAAGAGATATTTGATGGGATCAAGTCATTAAACCAACATTACAGAGTGAGCTAACAAGTAGTGCCGCAGCTTCCTGGTAGCCCATACCAGAGCCAAGCAAGCCTTTTCCAGCGGTGTATATCGGGTCTCGTACTCCAGCATCTTTTTGCTCAAATAATAGATGGCTTTTTCCACCTTATCTTCTGATTCTTGTGCAAGCATGCAGCCCATTGTAGTTTCAGTTACTGACAGATACAAAATCAACGGTTTTCCCGGTTCTGGTGGCGATAAAACGGGTGGGTTCTGTAGATATTCTTTGATCTGTTCAAATGCAGCTTGACATCGGCCGTCCCATTGGAACTTCTTTCCTTTCTTCAGGAGGCCAAAAAGTGGTTCACAAGTCAAGGTTAGTTTTGAAATAAACCGTCTTATGAATTGCACTTTACCCAGAAAGCCTCGCACCTCCTTTTCAGTCCTTGGTGGTGGCATTTCTAAGATGGCCTTGATTTTGGAAGGATCGACCTCGATGCCTCTTTGTGTAATCAGAAACCCTAGCATTTTCCCCGCTGTAACACCAAACGTACATTTCTGAGGGTTTAGCCGCAACCGGAATTCCCTGATCCTTTGAAAAAACTTATGCAAGGCGGTGTAGTGGCCCTCTCTTTCCTTGGACTTGACAATCATGTCGTTCACATACACCTCAACCTCTTTGTGGATCATATCGTGTAGTATTGTGGTCGCAGCCCGTTGATAAGTAGCTCTAGCGTTCTTCAACCCAAACGGCATTACCCGGTAGTAGTATGTTCCCCACGGGGTGGTGAATGCAGTCTTTTCTCTGTCTTCTGGCGCCATCACTATCTGGTTGTATCCTGAGAAGCCATCCATGAATGAGAGCAATGCA
Source organism: Camellia lanceoleosa (assembly GCA_025200525.1). Taxonomy (NCBI): domain Eukaryota; kingdom Viridiplantae; phylum Streptophyta; class Magnoliopsida; order Ericales; family Theaceae; genus Camellia; species Camellia lanceoleosa. The sequence continues at coordinate 5,859,727 of CM045766.1, read as the reverse complement.
TGCCTTGCTGTGAAATCGACCAACTCATCGATGTGCGGTAAGGGGAAGTCGTCCTTCGGACTAGCTCTGTTCAAATCCCTGAAGTCTACACACACCCGGATCCTGCCATCTTTCTTTGGCACCGGAACAATGTTTGCCAACCAAGTCGGATATTCAGATACCAGCAGGAAGCCTGCGTCGATTTGCTTGGTGACCTCTTCCTTAATCTTAAGAGCCCAATCCGGGCGGATCCTCTGAGTTTTCTTGACTTGTCGGGCCTCGGGTCAAGGGGATCCGATCTTTGCATAATCTCAGGATCGATTCCAGGCATGTCTTCGTAGGACCACGCGAAAACATCTTTGAAATCTTTTAATAAAGCAACTAAGCGCTCGCGTTCCTCCGAAGACAACGTGGACCCGATCTGGACCAGCTGCGGGTCCTCCTCAGTACCAATGTTCACGGTAATGATTTCATCCATTAATGGTTTGACAAATCTCTCTTGCTCTTGCTCAATTAAACGTTGTAAAACCGGAGGAACTTCATCCTCGTCGTTTTGATCAAAATTTTGAAAGTCTGAATTAATGCAATAAATCAGGGGCACAGAAAAGTACTCAAAAACCACAAATAGTTCATTCTCATTAGGTACATCCAAATCGTCCGATTCATTAGTTACAACAGACTCAAATGAAAAGGAAAAAGACGACCTGGACAGGACTGTGGCATCCGGGTTAACATCCCCAGGAGTACGGACTTCAGACTTCGGCCGAGGAACTCGATTCAACTCACAGGACTCGGTGGAATCAGATTCCGACTCACTACTGACCGTCTCTTGGATAAGAATCCTCCTCGTCTTGCCAAGTGAGAGAGGTGCGATTGATCGCCCAAGATAGGCTGGTCGGCCGTTTCATCCCCAATCATGGAAACCACGAAGTTATCCCCCAAGCACTCTTGGTCGATCGGAGGATCAAAGAGGAGACATGCCAGTGCTACCCCCATTTCCAACTCTGTGCCCTCAGGATCCGCTGCCTTATTCTGCTCAACCTCAGTTGTTGGGTTTGTCTGCTCTGTGGCAACGTCATCCCTGGGTAGTTGCAGGTCGAAGATTTGAAACACGTGCACGCGCTACTTCTCCGCGTTTAAGCATGGCGCTGGCAAGTCGCAAAATGGAAAGTCCTCCTCTCCGGACAAAGCGTCCGCTCAGGTACCTGGATGGGCCTGCATTAAGTCAAAAGCTTCGGCACTGCTTCGCTCTGGCTCTGCCGGCCATTTCCTTTCCTTTCCTTACGCAGTCTTCTTTGGTGGGCAGATAACCCAGCCCAAAGGTATGTGGATTGTGTGGCACTTCGGCCAACGCAGCGACTCCTTTCCTGCCGCTCCTTCCTAATCCCATCCCGGGAATATGTTGTAGCTTGTTCATGAGGTAAACGGATTGAGCACTGACGTATACACCTTCATTCACAGCCATAATATTCTGCACTACCCGGGCCTCCGCCAAAGTGAACCCTGATAAGAACACATCCTCCGTGCCGTGCTCGATCTCCAAAACCGGTGTAGACACTTCTGGCGGCGGATGGATGGATGAATTTCCAAAAACAATTGCAACCCCCTTCCCGTGAGGGTATTTCAACATCCTCTGTGTCGCTGACGATGTTCCACACGTCGGGACTCCCCCGGATCACGAGATGGATCCCGGGGTCGAGCTCCTCCCATTGAGCGAGTGTCCCTTCGACCCGGCAACCTACCACCCGGCTCCTCTCCCGGATCACGAGATGGATCCCGGATCACGAGATGCATATGCCGTTCTGACTGGGCAGACATTGATAGCAAACCCGGTATCAACAAGTACCACCGGTATCCACTTATCTCTACACTCCATGGAGATGTAAAGGGGTTTGTTATGATTCACGCCCTCAGGCAGCAATTCCTTGTCCGAAAAGGTTAATGCCGGGGAACCTCCTCCCGGAAACCAGCCCAACCAGCTGCTCTGGCGTAGTTTCGATGGAGAGTTTGGCTTTGTCCATAGCAGATAGGACAGCCTGTCTGTGCACCCTTGAAGCCACAAGCAGTCCCCAGATGGAGATGTCTGCCTGTATTTTCTTTAACTGTCTCAGTACAGCTTCTTCTTCAATTTGCTTCTCTCTCTGTTTCTCTGCCTCTTTATCTTTCCCAGATGCTTCAGGTTGGTCAAGGTGTGGGGGCTTGAAATACCGCCCACTCCTGGTCATATGGTCTACCTCATCGAGGTACCAAGTATCATCTGGTTGAACACCTGCCCAATCTTCGTCTGTGTGGGCAAGACATAAGTCATCGTCTTCCCACCACATCCCATTGACATTCAACAAACACCTATCTAGTTTTGGCAAGTTCGTACTCTCGGTACTTTCATCCCACATACTCACAGCATGTCCTGCTCTTGTGCTCGCAGCACTTCTAACCTCTTCATGGTTCTTGGCTTTCCGGATTCTCTCAGAATCCCACCTCTTCTCTTACTCCTCCTGTGTCAGTAGGGTTTGTTGTTCGGTTTTCACAATATCTTGATCTCGAGCGAAATTCTTTGCACCGGCGCTCTCCGGCGGTTCATTCTGACTCTCGGCCCTTCCGGCCATCATTGATACCCCCCTCACGCCTTGCTCGTGAATTTCCACAACATCTGGCTGATCATCTAACTATCCGGCAATCTCTGCCGACTCCCCATATTCAAACCAATTGATTGTTGCATCCCCTGCTTCTTGGTCGTTGAAGAACTGGAGGTTGGCAAAATCTTCTTCCATTGTTGTCAGATCATCTGCCTCTTGTTCAAGTCCATCCCCCCGAATCATGCACAATTCAGCTTTTTCTGGCAGCCTCACACTCAGCTCAGACTGGCTCATTGATAAGATATATCCGCTTGGATCATAAGCTCTTCCAAAGATAATTCCCCATCCTGCACTCACCACTGCTCTCTTCTAAACGCCTGTTCCATCTTCGGAGGTCACCACCTCTGGCTCAGATTGGGTTGTGAAGGTGTCCAACATGCACAAGTCAGTGCAATAAGGAAGGATCACCTCCGGCTTGGGTAGGTGAGAGGGGGTAATATAGATACTCGGATCGTGGGACACGACCCCAGTTTGGATGAAGTTGACTCTTTTGGGTGGTGGATCTTGGTTATGTGCGGGGAGTGGGTTAGTTGTGATGTTGGGTCTTTCGGGAGGTAGAATGATATTTTTGTCAACGAGGTCTTGAATCTCGTGACGCAGCCGGTAACATTGATCTGTATCGTGGCCATGCTGCTGGTGGTACGCACAGTACTTGGCCGGGTTGTGGGAAGGGGGGAGTGGATTTGGTAGTGGCCTCGGCTCTAGGGGTTTCAGATGCCCCTTTTTGAGTAGAATGCCGAGAGCCTTGGACAAAGGCATGTATAGTGGAGTGAAAGTTCTTTGGCCTCTGGATTGGTATCTCGGGGCTTGGTTACTGCTCCCGGAGGTACTAGAAAAGGGTGTGGCCGCTGCGGGCCTTGGTCGGGAAGGGGGAGTGGTAGTGACCATGCCGACCTCCGAAGTCCTTGTGTTGGCAGTGCCGCTCTAGCCTGCGGTGTTGTTATGGTTGAATGCCCTTCGGGGCTGCTCTCGGTCTTGGTCGATCAAACCTTGCTTCATCGCATCCTCGATCTGTACCCCCATCTCGTGTAAATCAGAGAAGGTGGGAAAAGGGAGTACGATCATTTTCTGCATTAACTTCGGTTGGAGATTGCGTACAATCATCCGAATTTGATCTTTATCTGTTGGCCTTAAGGTCATCATTGATGCCTTTGCTCTCCACCGAGTTACAAAATCAGAGAAAGTCTCTTTTTGTTCCTGCCTCGTTGTTTCGAGATCACGTGTTGTAATCTCGATCTGTGTATTATACGAGTATTGTGCAACGAAGGCTTCAGCCAATTTCATCGATTTCTTCACATCATCTTCCAACTTTACGTGCGGATGGCCGCCACCCCGACAAAGTTCTCGCCAAATAAAGAAAGCTTTTTGTGGTCGGGTTAGGCCCATTGGCCTCAAGATGTCTGAAAATAGTCGGAGATGGACCATAGGATCTCCTGACCCATCAAAACGATCAATCTGTGGCATCTTGAACCTGTCCGGCAGTGTCACGGCCACGCCAGTGTAGCCATCTTCAATGTCTGGGATGGCCTTCACCCCGTGCGATTTCTTGAAAAGTTTCTCCAACTTACTCAAATTTTAGAGTCAGATGATCTACCTCGAACTCAAATGGAGAGTCCGTGGTTGGGTGTAAGATTCTTGGACGATTCTTGGCGAAGTGGGGCGAGCCATTGGAAGACCTATGTCCTCTTGAGTGTTCGGACATCGTAAGGTATTCGGTGTTTGGGAGGATATTACGAGGATTTAGCAGGTATTCTTACGATGCGCCGCTTTCGAGTAGTGGAGCCGCTGGTGGAAGAGGAGCCTAATGTGAAGCAGACGCTGCATTCTGCTGTTGCAGCCTAGTGATCAGCTCAGCTTGCTGGGCCATGGCTGCGGCTTGTTGCTTGGAGAATTCTGCTTGGCGGATGGCATCATCTTGCATCTGTTTCATGCTCTCATGCATCTGGCGCATCATCGCCTCCATCCCTGATGTATTCTGCGGTTCCATCTGAATGACCGGTAAGTGTACCTCTATGGCAGACACAGAAATTTCAACCCGATCGCATCGTCAGCGACCCTCGTCCGGTAATCCCTGTTCTGACACACCGCGCCTCCTCGGCCTTCTTCTGATAACTGGGGGTAGAGAGTGGAACACTGGATGTCCGTCAACGAGATCCTCGGATCGGTTGAGTCGGCGACCTCGTGTCCAAAGTGCTTGGGGGGTATCTAGTGGTTCGGAAGCAATCGTGCTAAAAACTGCCCTAGCAAAAGATAATAAAGCAAAAAGGAAATAAATGACCGAAAAAGGCAAGATAACGGCTTAAATTAAATATACACAACACACGATCGGGCATACAACACGTAGTTGATAAGTGAAAATACTGCATCTCAATAAGCGATCACTGCTCTGTATCGTTTCCCCAAAACTGAATCGGATATCCGCAGACGACTGATTCTCAGATACCAACTGATGCCCGCAGGCCTGATGCCCAAACTCAACTGATACATGCATTCCCTGTAGAGGCGCACTCTAACAAGCACATAGTAGATAAGTGAGAGTCAAAACACCCCTATGTTGGGGTAGGGTTTCCCTGTCCTATTTTGTCAGGAACTAGGGTTTCACTACGCATGCAGCGGCTTCAAACAACCTATAAACGGGTAAGCAACCTGTCCTAGTTTGGAATGGTCACTATGGATCCGAATATGTACTAGGTCGAATGGTCAAAAAGGGTGCCCCAGTAAAACCGGGGTTTGTGTTCCTATGCTGTCAGAGCCCAGAGCCGATCAGCCTTACGGACATGACTTGACAAGACAAGCCTCCGGCAAATCATTCGGGAATGGCATATAGCAAACACGGTGTCCTAGGTGCACCAATGCAAATGCAATGCAAAGAAACACACAAGTGTAGTCAAAACCAGATATCATGAGTTCGAGTCAAGTTCTCTAAATCCCCAGCAGAGTCGCCAGAATCTAGAAGCGCCCCGAACGCATCCGGGGAAAGGGAGGCGAGTTCCCCTCGCTCGTTCGATATTGGGTCACTACTGATTCAAGGACTCAAATGTCACGTTCTCAATCTTGAACCAAAGAGTCCAAATCGCAAACCGTCGTTTTGAAAACAGATTTTTTGAAAGAAGTGCCAAACATGGATCGCTTTCACAGATCTGAGTCGCTACCTAAATGTTTTTTTAAATGGGAAATTTAGGAAACCCTGACTCGGTGCCAAAGGCCACGTGTCCGTCATCACCAAAGTTGCCTCGGCTCGGGAACTTGGGTACGATTAGGGAAGGTCACTTCGTGAGCACCCCCGCTCGCTTGGTCAAAGACCGGCCTCTACTAACCATGATATCTTATTTTGAAAACATTGTGAGTTCTTATTCTGGTTATTAGCCTAAGTTACTATGTGATACGCACAGCATACAAGTATAGACTGAATCGCCTGAATTGGAACAAAACACTTCATGTTTGTTTGTTTGAAAATGGTTTGATGGTGCTACCCGCAGGTAGGCTAAGACGTGGATTTGCCACCCTCGTGTGGGCTTAGAAAAACGTGATTTTGCCACTATCTAGTGGGCTTAAAACAAACATTTGATGAATTGTCCAATCCAAGTAACCCAACCTCCACCCACAGGCATTCAAGGCAGTTATATCACATAAGCACATAGCCTCATGGTAAGCATGCTATTTATGGCAGACACTCACACGCATGCGAGGATGCTAAAGCATAAAACTTACCGAGTACTTCAAGCCAAAACAGAAAACTGATCAGAAATCATGCATGATCCTAAGTATACAGAAATGTCTAATGCAACACATGCAAAGATGCAACTATAGCAGGCTCGGCTATTCTAAACATGGCATGTGGAATGCTACAACTAACACGTATTCAACTTGGAATTGAAACACAAATGCAGTTTGTATGATGCTATGAGAAAAGCGTATGCAAACAGATGAATGATGCAAACATCTTTGTTATATCAGTATGCTAATTGAAATATGCCCTATATCTAACCATCATAAGCGGGTAAATAAAAGGGAAGAAAGAAGTGGGGGTTGGAAGACATACATCACACTCACCCACACTTATTACAATTATGCCCTCACACAGAGGGTCCGAATAAATAATAATACAGTCCGAAATAAAAGAATAATACAGTCCGAAATAAATATACAAATTCCTAATTAATTATCAAATTAAATAAGAAAGCTGTAAATTGGTGTGCAAGCCAGGGGCTGCCTTGACTCTGCTCCGGATAATGAAATGATGCATGTTAGGCTGCCTTGCACGGAAATCCACTAGGATGCCCCAATTAGCCTCTGTTTGCGATGTTTCTCGAAATGCGTGCCAGACTCCAAAAAGTTGCTGATTCTTCATTTTGCTGCAACAGAGAGCAGGAGAGGGGCATAGCAATGTATTTCACAAATATGTGTACGCCTTGATCCTCGTGCCATCAATCACGCATATCGATGCATGATGGCCGAGGAGTCGGATTGCACAACTCAATATGGGGTGAATGCAGATGAATGCTATGACAAAACCTAACTCCATCATGGGTAATCCGGAGTGTCGGTGACTCGGGAATTGAGACCCGTTCCGTCACTCGGAGTACGGAACGTGCCTCGTTTCCCGTGCCCGGGCTAACTCCTATCCCGAACATGATGCAAAACGCATGATATGCATGAAATGCAACTAACATACAATCCTAGCATACACAATGCTATGAAAATGAGATGCCTCGAAATGCGTGCACGCGGACACGCGAACCGAGGCGATGATCCTAAGGCATGAAATGGCATATGCAATGCAAATGGACTTACACTAACATGAGAGAGCCTCAGCCACACTCACATAAGAGGCCGTCGGATAAAAAATGAAGTGCCTCGAAGTGCGCGCACATGGGCACGTAAACCGAGGCAATGGCCCTAAGGCATGAAATGACATGGAAAATGATATGCAAACATGCAAATGGAATTTCAGCACTCACAAATGATGCAAAACAGTCCCGAAAGGTGGGGAAACGACACCAAATGCACGGAATGGTCCCGAAATGCGATATTAAGTATCCGAAATGGCCTACAGCCATACTAAATATGCATAATTGGTACATGACATGAAAAACAGTAGCAAGGCAGCCCCAAAATATCATTTTTTACAGTACAAAACATGGCGAAATAGTAAGCATAGATAGGACAACAATGGCATGCAAAAATGGCTCCACAAGGGAGGCTATGAAGCAAGTGATACATGCAATGCCCAAACAACAAAATACCCTTCTACAACACTGAAGAGGGACTAAAAATATGAACATTTACAGTAGAAGAAATCCCCCAACTCAGTATGCAAACATGCTAAAAATGCCATGCAAGAACTAGGATACATAAGGCTATAACATGAGGTACCCCAAACATTTATCAAACCAGAAAAGACCCTTAATGAAATATGACAAGAAGGCCAAAATATGGATATTTTCAGTATTGCTCATGGCCGAAAACAGAAGCTAGATAGGCCTAAAAAGCATGCAAAAATGGGGGCCAAAGAGAGATATAAAGACAAGCACAACATGGAGACCCCCAACAATGTTGATACCTTCTACAATGTTGTATAGGGACACAAAATAAGCTTACTCACAGTTCATGACATGCTCCAAAACAGACTACATGTAGACCAAACAAATCATGCAAATTTACGATAAATATGAGGGATTATGAAGCAAGTGCATGATAGAGAGGCCAAACAGGGTTGAGACCTTCAATGTTGAAGAGGGGATCAAAATATGCCCACTTTCAGTTTACATTATGCTCGAAAACAGATCATTCATAGGCTAGAAAAAGCATGCAAAATATTGACATACAAGATGATATTGAAGCAAGTGCATCATAGAGGGCTCAAACAGGGTTGAGCCCTTGAACAAACATGAAGAATAGCTCAAAATAGACCTATTTTCAGTTAAGGTTGGAGCTCAAAACAATAAGAAAATAGGCTTAAGAAATGAGGCAAGAAAGTGCTGCAAAAGAGAGAAAGTGAGACTTACCCTTGTAGACAAGTCTTGGTTGCCTTTTGCTTGAAGAATGGGAGCCTCTTAGCTTCTGGGAAGCTCTCCTAGCTGCTGGAATGGAGTTGTGATGGTAGAGCTTGAAGATGATGAAGAAATGGCACCAAAACTTGAGAATTTGAGAGAGATGGAGAGAGATATGCTTGAACCAATTTTTCTAACCCTAGGGACAGAGCTGGAAGGATCCTTATATGGACAAAAGAAGGGGTGTAAAAGTGGAGGGAAATGCACCCAAGCTTTCCCTCCCAAAATATCCCCCGGATATAGATATTTTCTAGGGGAACAAATATACATTGTAAAAGTATGCACTTGAGGGAGCATAGGGCTAGCTACTTTTCTTTGGAGGTGGTCAGGCCAAGGGCAAAAATGGAAAGTGGGAATTTCTGGCCGGCCACCAAAGGTTGGTGTCCTCCCAAGTGTGTACAACAAGGTCCTGTGGTTGGAATCTGGAAACTCTGAAACAGGAGAGACAACAAGCCACCTTTAGGAGGTTCAAAAATGAAAAGTTGAATTACTGGCCGAGCTCTATTTTTGAGGGTCCTCCCATGTGTGTACAACACAAATATGTGATTTTGGCTCGAAGAAAATGGCCCTAGGGTGTTCAACATTAGCAGGAGTGAGAAAACGGCCTGGGGCGCCGGAGGAGCATAACTGGTTGTTGGGACAATTGCTGGCCTCCCACCCTCCAGTGACCTTCCTTATGATAAAACAGAGGTACCTGCCAAAAATGAACAAAAACCGATGCAAAACGAATGCTCGGGGGCCAAAACACGCAGTTCAGGGTCCCGAAAACCGGCCGTTAAGCACCGAAAGTGGTGTTTGGCTGCGAAGTGGGTATCTAAGACCCCAGTGTCCCTCGAAAGGGAGTAAATGAGATGCATGCCAGAAACCGGAGGAATCGGAGATGGTTGGGTGGTCCCGAACCGAGGCACACGGCCTGACGGCTCCGAAAACCGGGAACCGGGCTCCGAAATGGGCAAAATGGCCTACGGGCACGAAATGTAGCCCACGGCCACTGAGAGATGGTCTACGGGACCTCTCCCTCCCCTCAGGAAAGAAAACAGAGAAAATCGAGTCCGATTCGCAAACCGAGGCAAGGCACAGAAGAGAGTTCGGGAGTCCGGAGGCAGGGCGCACGGCCGCGACTCTGAGACTTCTGAACGAGCACAGTATGTAACATCACCGAGCGCTCAATCGGTGACGTCTGAGTCTTAAGGTCGGTCAAAAATGGGGTGTCTACACCTTGCCTTGCCGTAGTGTATGAAAGAATTGTCAGCAGTGATCTGTAGACCGACTGATGAACCTGTTGAGTGCGGCGGCCATCCCCATCAACTTTTGAACTTCTTTTACTAAACGAGGGGAGCCGAGTTCCAAGATTGCTGTGATTTGCCTTAGGTTGGCCTCAATTCCTCGGTGGTTGACAATGTAACCCAAGAACTTGCCAGAGTCGATCCCAAATGCACATTTGGAAGCATTCAGCTTCATTCTATATTTGCGTAGAATGCTGAATGTCTTTTCTAGATCGGCTATATGATTCTGTTCTTCCTTGGACTTGACCACCATATCGTCAATGTACACTTCCATAGTGTGGTCGAGTTGCTCCTTGAACATGGCGGTGACTAGTCCTTGGTAGGTTGCCCCTACATTCTTCAGCCCAAAAGGCATAACTTTGTAGCAGTAGGTTCCTCTTGGGGTGAGGAATGCAGTTTTGTCTTGGTCCTCTGGATGCATGGCGATTTGATGGTAGCCTCTGTAAGCATCGAGGAAGCTCATACGTTGATGGCGTGCCGTCGCATCTACAAGTTGGTTGATTCTGGGTAGGAGAAAACAATCCTTGGGGCAGGCTTTGTTTAGGTCCATGAAATCGACGCACACTCGCCAAGTCCCATTTTTCTTCTTCACCACCACTGTATTAGAGAGCCATGTAGGGTAGGTCACTTCCTTAATTGCCCCGGCATCAAACAACCTGTCAACCTTCTCAACAACGGCGGCAGTGTGCTCTACGGCTGACCGTCGGCTTTTTTGAATGATCAGCTTGCACTTAGGATTGACATTCAAATGGTGTTGTGAAACTGACGGATCTATACCCGACATCTCATACGGAGTCCACGCAAAGATATCGAGGTTACTAAGTAGAAAAGAGATTAGCCGCTGTCTGTCAGCCTGATTTAAGGAGCCGCCGACCATGAAGAACTTGTCTGGGCTTCCATCGATTTCAACTCGGTCTAAGAATTCCATGGCCTTTTCATTTGGGAGTCGCCCAACATCGTCGAGGCTCTCTCAATTCGGCACCTCAATGGAATTCACTTGTAGTTCCTTTGGTGTTTTTTCAGCAAGGAGATAACATGCTTGTGCCGATTTCTAGGAGCCACAGATTTGCTCAATATCGCGTTCTGTCAGGAAGCGTAGCAACTGATGATAGGTACTTGGCACGGCCCGCATAGTATGCAACCAGGATCACCCCATGATGAGATTATACGGCGACGACAGCTTGACGACCAAGAATTCTACGTCTATTATTCGGGAACCTGCTCGAACGGGTAGTCTGATTTTCCCCAACGAGTACTCTGGATTGGCATTGAAGCCGAATAGTGGATAAGGGGCCGGAGAGAGACCCGATTTGGAGAACCCGAGTTTGGTAAAAGTCTTATAGTACATAATCTCCGATGTGCTTCCCGGATCAATGAGTACGCGCTTAACTGTGAATCGGTTTATGCGTAACTAAATTACCAAGGGATCAATGTGGGGCATCATTACTCTGGCCAAATCCGAATCATCAAAAGTAATAACCTCGGCTTCATGGGGCCGTTTAGCCGGAGTGAGTTGGTCTTGAGGGTTAGACTTCGACTGAATCGCATGCACCGCCGATGACATTGGCAAGCTGTATATCATGTGGATCACGCTGAGCGGAGGTGAATTCTGTCTCAAGGCTATTGCTGTGGTTGGGTTGCCTTTTTGGGCGTACTGTTGTAGCCGGCCATCTTATACCAATTTACCGTCGTACAAGGTAAATGACGGTGCTTTGAATTTCTTGGGTAGCACTGCGTTTGCAATCCGTCGTACAAAAGGATCGTGTTGATCTTCATCCGAACTATTTCTTCTTCGCTTATGCCTTATGCGGGGACTCTTTTCAGAAGAACTGGAAGTTTTAGATTGTCCCTTCTTCTTGGGCTCCGGGGATAATGAGTCAGAGTTGCTATCAGTATCTTGTTGTCGGGCTCGAGATCGTCGACCACCTGCCCTCACAAGTCGTTCCGGGCCTTGGTGTGCAGCTTGTTTGGACTTCGCTACCTCCAAGGCCAAATCTTGACGGAGACGTTCATTCGCTGTGATCATGTTCTTCAACCTTTGTTCGTTTTTCTTTGCTTGTTCCATGATCGCTTGCATTGCTTCATGCTCTGGAGTCGAGGGTGAGGCGAAGTTCAGAGCGCGTCTGACGGGGATGGTCTCCGGTCCAAGCATGTTTGATGGAGTGAAGTCGTTTCTCTGCGTGGTTTCATTAGTGACTATCGAAGGGTCTTCCATTACGCCCGCCATGGATGTGTTTGAGTATTCTCGCAGGTGGCGCCAATTGTGGAGAAGTGGTTTTGGAAATACTCTTTTGATCCTGGGAGCCGCTAGTGATCCTCTTCTAGTCACCTGAAAAGGAATAAACACTCCGGTCGGGGGTGCCGAAATTAGCACTCCGATGGGCAAGTCAGTCTCTACACTCAAGTTTACTTGTACTCTAAATTAAGCACACTAGTTCTCACATACCTCTTACTGGTTGATATTCTTCTATTTATATCCTTTCTTTCTTGGGCCTCGGGATTAGGCCCACTTTCTGTTCGTCATTCGACTTCCTTTGTAGCAAATTGCTTTTTATTACTCGACCCTTTTCCTATTCGGCTATTTGACTGAATAGGGTAGGATTTTGATGTGGGATGAAGTCGAATACTATACATGCATTCCAATTCTCCAAGTTCATATACTCAGCCTATTTACGACCCCCATTATTCGGCCCCCACAAATACCATTGGATTCAGGGTGGAACTAGAAATTTGTTTAGGGGAGAGGGAGGGAGAGGCCAAGGTGCGTGCAAAAAAATGAAAAAAAAAATACTTTTGTTTATATGACTAATCGAAGTCAATTGGTTACATAAGCATTGTAAAAATAGTATTTTATATTAAAAAATTAAATAAATCTAACAACTCATCTTTTTCATTTCTTTATAAATTTTGAACAATGAATTAAAAATCATCATATTGATTGGACTAGTGTTTTAAATTATTTTGTTAATTGACCTAATCAAATGAATAAAATGTATACATATCTCTTTAATTTTTAAAAAATAAAAGAAGTGACATATATCTGTTATATAAATAAAATTGACTTAATAAAATTAATACTATTAATTAGGATGTGAAATAGTTGATCATCATCTCATTATGCGCTATACATTATGAAATAGAAAATTAGTTAATGATATTTATAAAATCATGAATCATTTAATTAGATATTTTATAAATATAGGGGCACTAATTAAATTTTGAAAACGTTGGGGGACGTGGCCCCCTTAGTCCCTCAATGGTTCCTCATGTGATTCGATTTGTGGATGCCATCATATTTATTATTTTGATAATTAATTGTATAATCTGTAAGATATTATGTGTAAATTATTTATGAAAAAAAATATTAATTTGATAATCTTTATCATGTAAGATTATTAGATTTAATTTAAAAGAATATGGTCTATTTTTGTTGCCATTTCTAAAAAATAAATTTGATAAAATCATATGTTTGTGATTATTAAATTTATTTAATTTTTTTATATATAAATAATAGATTAGTGATGCTACATGCACCAATTACTATATTAATTAGTGTACCAACATAGTTATGACATTATCATTTTAAAATTATGACCCCACCTATTATTCAAATTAGAAAGACTCAAAGTCTCTAAAATTATACTATATTATCCGTTAGTATACTAATTCATATATCAATTGGTGCATATAACATTATTCATAATAGACACATAATAGTTTACAATATGAATAATTTAGATAATTTGAATGGAACTCTCTTGCATAGTTAATTGCATTGAACTGGAATTTTTTCCATTTGAAAAGAACTCAAGCCCTTTTTCTTGGACCATAATCTCTTATTAATACGACGTGCTTATTTGGTGTATCTTATTTTAAATTAAAAATTAATAATTAAAAGTCAAAATGCTTCTCCCCATCTCTTAGAATTTTCAATTTATTTAAATAATTTCTACCTAATAAATTGTAAGCATAAATTACAGCAAATAAAAAAAAGAGTTTGAAAATCCTAAGTGATTCGTGATTAGACTAAGATTCAAATATTCCAATTCCCAATCAAAGAAAGCACACAATCTAAATCATCAAGCACTTACGAAAGTGATTTAGATTGTTGCTTTATAAAAACAGTAAATCGACACAAACTATTTTTACATGGAAAAACCACAATTGAAGAACCTTCAATTATGATCAAAAACTACGGGCGAAACGCCACTAATCAATCCACTACTGAAGAAAGAAAAATTACAAAGACAACTAACAAATTACCAAACGCATCCAATTTGTCTTCAAATCTTCTATAAATCTTTCACCACAACCTTCATCTCGGAATTGACTAGTATGAAGTTGAATCCACAACTTCTATTGTCGAATTAATGACCACGCAAAGTATCACACTCCTTTGATGCTCCACGCTTGAATCTCCGGATTCCACCGAAGAAGAACACTCTTGAATATGAAGAAACAAACTCCTTGATGTTTTCTTATCAGCACATGAGTTGAATACTCAATAAGAACATCAAGGAAAACTAGCAAAACAAACCCCAAAACAAAACCCTAGAGCTCCCAAAACAAATCTAGGAGACTTGACCCTAAAATAAGGCTTAAACAGATATACAGAGAAAATAGGGGCTATGCACTCCGCTCGAGCGCAGGACAGTCGCGCTCCAGCGGATCCACTAAAACACGCATGTGAATAAACAAGTTTCCGCTCGAGCCCTGGAACCTACGCTCGAGCGCAAAATCACACTTCTCAGTATTTTTGCAGACATCCCCAACTACTGAGATAGAACACATTCCGCTCGAGCGCCAATGGTCCCGCTCGAGCGGGAAAGCCAAAAACAAGGAAAAAATTACAACTTTATAAACCAGAGTTTGTTCGTGGATTTGACAACAACAAAGGGACCTAAGAATCTCTCCCTTTGTCAATTCCCAAAAAAAACTCTCTAAACAATTTTCTTGAAAACACACGCACTAAACAACCTTATCAACACAACCTATTGGACATAAGAAAACAAATCTGAAGCCGTACAAAAGGTTGAGTTAACAATGGCTTAGAACATCCACCAATCATCCACCTGTAAATCAGAGAGCAACACACAAAAAAAAAAAAAAAAAACTAAAACTGTGGAACTTCATAAGAAGATAACAAATGTCTATGAAATAAAAGAAAGCCCACAAAATCAATAGATATATCCAAAATGAAACGACCAAATGAAACACCAAGAAGTATATCCAAAGTATACAAAATATAACCAAAGTATCCAAAATATACCACCACCAACCAAACCAAAAATTCTCCTTTTTTGGCGGGAGACCAACACAAAAACAGCCCAAGAGACACAGAGCTCAATCAAGCATCAGGTGGAGGAGGATCAGGCTGCTGTAGTTGGAGCATAGAGATGATGTGAGCAAGCTAAGTAGAAGTCTGAACAGCGGACTGCTCCAAGTGTCCAAGTTGACCATTGAAGGCATCCAGACAAGCATCTAGAAGATCCAACCGCTGTGTCATAGTCTCCTCAAAATGACGAAGTTGGCTATGAGAGTCTGGGGTGGAACATCAGCCTTCGCTGTACCAGCTGTCGCAACATCAATCTCCGCTTCTTCGGTAAGACCATCAGCTGTACCTGCAGAAGTACCAACACTAGTAGACTCCTCCTTAACATGTGCACGACTCTAGGAAACAGTCTTCTTAATGAAGGGTTTAGAAGGAGAGGCATACTCGTCGTCCTCTAAAACTTAAAACTCAAGCCGGGACAAGAGACAGTTGATTAAACAACCATAAGGGAGGCCTAATTGCTTGTTACCAAAGACAGCAATCATCTTACGAAGAATGAGAGTGGCTAGACTGATGGACATATGATGACCAACACAGAAAAGAACGAACCCTTGTTTTTGATTGATTTCAGAAGAGTGAGTGGTGACAATGATATTAGCACAAATAATAAGATTAAGCAGTCAAAACTTGGGAAGGAGTTCATACTGTTTAATCAAAGCTCCCTTGACCCAGTTACGAGGAGCACCACAAAATACTTCAGCCACGACATTAAAACCACAAGTAGGACGAACCGGAAAAGGATAATGCTCCGGAAACACATGGTCAATACCAAAAAGCGCTCTAATAAGCTTGGGGGAAACAGAGATGGACTTAGAACGAACCCATGTGGTGAAAGAAGGACCAATATCATTTATGTTCTCAATATTGCCGTAAAACTCATGGACCCAATCTAGGTTTTGGCGTCCGGAGAAGGACAAAACCAAGTCACCACCTAATGGATCAAACAAAGGACGGATGGGAATAGACTCGAATGTATTAGGCTGGACATGCTGTTCGAGGTGAACAGTCCTAGACGCGAAGGACTCTTTGAATAACTTGGCTTTTTTAGCAGAAGGAAATCTAGTAGGGTTTTATATGAAAGAAAAGACACAGTCGACTTGCGACGTTTAGGAGCAGACATGATGAGTCCAAAACACAACTAAAGCCCAAACAGTACAACCCAAAACCCAAAGCAATAGACCAAAAAAAAAACATTAGTAATCCAACAGTGTTAGACAGATATCAAAACCACAGAATCGTAGCATAATATCAATGACAGGTATAACAAAGTGAAGGTCAATTCCAATAGATGCAAATGTAGGACAACGAACATCAGTACTAACCACTTTGACCACATGAATTAGCATATGACACAGAGAACAGTATAACCTAGAGTCGCGGGTAGGGTTGCGAGGGTTAAGGGTTGAACCTAGGCTCTGATACCAAGTTGTGATGCCCCGATTCTACACTATAGGTTGCAGTCAAGGGAGAGTCACTAGTGAGTCCTATGGTCAATAACCAAGTAAGATCCCAGATCGCCGGAGGAGTCAAAATAGCCTCCCTTCTAAGTTCAGCTTTCTTAGGCAGCGCACTACCTTTTTGACAGATCTTACAAGGCATTGGCACAAGGTCTCATAAGCAACGATAAGGTTTATACATAGGATATAGATACATAACAACCACAATTATACTTGATTAAAAAGATTGTTCCATTACATTACATCCCAAAAGAAAGTTTTAAGCTTCATATGAGTCTTACAAAAATATTCAAAAAGAAACTTCTAGTATTCCTAAGATAGCCAAAAGTCTTCAAAGGTTTCATCGTCGCCTTCCGCTACGAAGTTCTGCTTCACACTGGCATGATACGCCGTGAGCTTTGAATGCCCAAGAACACACACACACATCCCACCCCTTTTCCCAGTCCAATACACAATCACATTTATAGCACCAAGTAGTAAAGCATGATACTCCAATAAACAAATAAATACATTAAGAGTTGAGTCAGATGTTAGTAACTAGAAATCCCCCAAAGAGATTCCGTCCTCCCGACCACAAGAATCGGACGTGGATTATTCGGTATGCCCCCTCTTTTGCTGCTTTGTTGCAGAACTAACCTCGAATGCCTACCAACGGTTATATACCGCGTAGTGCCAACCGCAGGGCCTCAAAAGAGACGGTAAAAATAGGGCCTTGCCCGAATCCCTCCTTACACCAAACCACCTAGGGTCTGAATACAACCGCTCCGTTCAAGGGTCCCGAAAACCACTTGCGCAAGATTTTAACTTCGAATAGGGAACGCATCCCAACAACCACACATCGCATATTATCATCTTTTCATAACTCAAGTGTTTGAAAACCCAATACCCACCCAATTAGGTTTCCCGTTGAATTAAGTGTTTTAAGTCAAGGTTAGTCCAACTAAACAATAAAATAAAATCCACATAAGCATGCCTTCTCAAGATAAGAAGATAAATAACATAACATACCCATACAACATCATGCCAAGATATGATAATAAGCCATTAAACATTTTCATGAATACAAGAGCATAAAACATCCAACATAACAAATTTCCATATTTAACATCACATGAAGGTTAATATGAAAGGACTACTTAGGATCATCCACCGGACTCGGTTTTCCTATGGTTCGTAGAGAATTTGATCTAGTTTCTAGAACATTTTTCGGAAATGGGATTGCTTTTCTCGATTTTAAGTTATTTAGAAAATAGTCCAGCACTGTCCAGAGCTGTCCAGAATCTGCCCAGTTCTGTTGGCTGTTACGAAAACTTGATTTTCTTGCAAACCACTCAATGTTTTTCGATGAAACCAATTTTAGTTGAAAGATAACTCATTAAGGAAGGTTTTGACACAAAATAGAGGTTCAGAATATTTTTGTACATTTTTCTGGAATTTTTTGAAGTTGACTGCAAAAACAGGTTTTAAGGTAGAATGCCCAAAACAAGAAAAATTATAAAAAGGGGGTTCCACCATGGGAAAGTCTCATTTCTTTTGTGAAGAAAATATGATAACTATCACATGTTTAACTCAGAAAATTTGTTTGAAAGAGTACCCTTGAAAGGTTGAGAGATTTGTACAAAAGAAGATCGTTTTGTGCCAAAATGGGTAGAATACAAGAGAGATGTAGACAATACTCAAATCTTAGTATTTTTAACATAGGAGCTTGATAATAACAGATCTGAAACTTTATTTAGGATCTTTAAAAACATGTATTAGAAAAGAAAATGAAGAGAGGGTTGTGTTGGTGGCTTACCCTCCAAGCTTTGCACAAGAAACTCTCTTTTCTTCCTCCTTCTTCTCCTCTAGATTTCTCTTCCTTGCTCTCCTCTCTCTTTCTAACCAAAATGTGTGTGAGTGAGTGTGTTGTGTGTATATTTGCAAGCTAGGGAGGGGGTGGTATATAAAGGCAAATTTGGGGTAAAAGGACATAAAAGCCCTTTAGTTGGGATTGGATGGAAAGTTAGGATTTTTCTTGAATTCTAAAGGAATAGAAGGGTCTTAGGAGGCTTGTTCCATTGGTTAAGCCCAAATCTAGTTGTAATAAAACCAATTCTTGGATTTTGTATCCTAGGTAGATCACTAGGTTGTATTTCTCTAGGATTTCATAATCATCATCTTGGAAAATTGGCTCCTTTCTCCCTTCCCTAGGAGGGCTAGCCTTGGGGGAGTGTGATGGGGTAAATTTTTTTATTAATTTAGGTCCTAGGCACATCCCTCAAGGTGTATATACACACACACATATATATATATATATATGCAAGATTGATGGCATACCATGGTACAAGATATAATTACTATTTTGGGGGCAAGTTTTGAAATAAAATATATATATATATATAAATGAGGGCTTGAAGTTAAATACATGTAACCTAGGTAGAATTAAATTAGGTTAGGGAATTTCTATTTTGATAAAAATAAAAATAGCAATTGCTAACTGACAAGATTCAAATTAATTTAAGTAAACGATGGCTTTAAGAAAATAATTCATCATTAGGGTCTGAGAAGTAAATACATATTTCAGGGGCCTTACATAACAAGAATAAAGCACTAATGGTTACTCAAATCCTAAAAAAAATTGTACCAAACTCACCAAACCAATCATGCAATTGAGAGATAAGAGACCAAAAGAGAAGAAATAAAATCAAACAACTTAGAACCCTAGAAGTATCGACACACAGAGTAGCCAAACACGACTCAATAGATCAAAGAGACACTCAAAACAACAACCAAATTGGGCAACTAAAAAGACAAATAAAAACAAGAGAATCACAAAAAAAAAAAAAAAAAATCCAAACTTACCATTAAGACAAAAAAAACTCTGTGACAGTGTGTGAGTGAAGAGAAAGAAGAAAGAAAAAAAGACCCAAAATTAACTACCATAAGAGCCGAACAAAAGATAAAACCAAAGAGAAAGGGAAGGAGAGACTCACCAAGGTTGAATCGGAGGAGAAGAACGAAGGAGAGTGTCAAAATCACAGCCCAATGGGGTCGCAAGCCAAGCCCAGGGGAGAGAGAATGAAATTTGGGGAAAAATGAACTGAAGAGACGAGAAAGGAAGTATTTAAACCAAACCATTCCACTTGAGCGTAAGCATGAATGCTCGAGTGCAAAAATCACCCTCGCAGAACTACAAAACCCTGCACAAAATGCTGAGAGACAAAAAAACATGCTCGAGCGTGAAATATTCCGCTTGAGCGGGTAAAAAACCAATGAACTCCAATTTTTTTTTTTTAAATGAAAAAAAATAAAAAAAATAAAAAACATCTCAATTAGAGGAGGGTGAACTGAAAAACAAAGGAGAGCAGAATGAGAAGACTGTAATATTGGGATGAGATAACCCACACACCATGAATCTTGAAAACTTGAGTATTTAAAATCTTATGAACCACAAAATCATGAGCAAGTAGACAAAATTCAATTAATGATCATAAGCAACATGAGAATGCATAACTTTAAAACAAACATGAGAGCTCACATATAAAAAGTGTGTGTGTGATCCTTGAGAGGCCACAGGGCTAGTGTTAATCCTCGTAGTGATTGGATGGCTGGACCTCCGGCAAGAGTAACTAAACTTCACAGAGAAAAGTCAAACCACTAGGAATCATGAGGTATTTGTTGAGTAAACGCAAAGGCTCCCCCTCAAACAATGAGTCCCTTTATTTTTTATGTATTTATTTATTTATCTTTTAACTTTTCTTTCTTGTGGACATTCATTGGTGGTATGCATTCTCAAGAGTATGGAGACCAAACCAAAGAACAATGAAATCAAAAAGGATGGCTTGGTTAGTACCTCTGAGGTAGCCTTTTCCTAATGCTCGGACTTCAAAGAACTGAGGGAGAAATCGTGGAAGTGAAAAATGATGGTAGATGGTTAAAAGACTCAACATCACCCATGATATACTAATATAAGTCAATTCCTCTGAAAAAGTATAAGAAACACTGTTAGTGGTCCATAGAGAACTTTGATCACTTGTGCGGAAACCCCTGCAACAGTTTATCTCTAGAATGTGTACAGAATGAGAGCATGAAGTCAATGAGTATGGACATTCAGAATGAGCTATGAACAAAGAAGAATGAGATCTTTTAAGCAAAAATGATCAGTTTTCATATAAATTTTGATGTAAAGATGATAGGAATCAATGACAATGAGATTATAGCACCCAAGTACAAAAAAAAAAAAAAAAAATCACTCACTCACCCTCAAGAAACAAATAACACCCTAATGATTGAGCACTACTCCCAAGGTCTTTCTAAGGAACTCAAACCGAAGAAGATCAAGGGGTTTTGTAAAAATATCAGCTTTTTGGTGCTCAGTGGGTACATGTTCAAGAATAACAAGGCCTTCTTCCACTAACTCTCGAATAAAATGATGGGGAATGTCAATGTGTTTGGTGTGAGAGTGTTGGACAGGATTCTTTGAAATGTTTATGGCACTTGTGTTATCACAAAAAAGAGTGAGAGTGTTCTGATCTATTCCATAATCATGAAGCATTTGCTTCATCCACAACATTTGTGCACAACAACTCCCCGCAGCAATGTACTTAGCCTCAACAGTTGAAAGGGAGATGACATTTTTCTTTTTGCAATGCCAGGGAACCAAATTATTCCCAAGGTAAAAACACCCCTCGGATGTACTCTTCTTATCATCAGCACACTCTGCCCAGTCAGCATCAGAAAAACCAGTAATTTCAGTTGTAGTATCAGTAGAAAACCAAACCTCATACCCCAATGTCCCATTTACATATTTAATGATGCGTTTGACCGTAAGAAGATGAGACTCTTTAGGACTGGCTTGGTAACGAGCACAAACACCTACACTGAAGGCAATATCGGGACGACTGGCTGTGTGGTAAAGAAGACTTCTTATCATACTCCTATAAAGGGTAGGATCAACATCAATACCAGAGGAATCTTTGGAAAGGTGAAGACTAGTGCTCATGGGAGTATGTGCATGTTTGGCAGACTCAAGACCAAACTTTGACACAAGATTTTTGGCATACTTAGTCTGGGAAACAAACATACCTGAAGGAGACTGTTTAATTTGAAGACGCAAGAAATAAGACAACTCACCCATCATGCTCATCTCAAACTCATGTGTCATGCAATCCGAAAAATATTTCACAAGATGATCAGCAGTGGATCCAAACACAATATTATCAACATAAATCTGAGCAACAAGAATATGAGACTTAGTATGTTTCACAAATAAAGTCTTATCCACACTACCCCTTTGAAAGTCATTATCAAGAATAAAGGTAGTAAGTCTATAATACCAAGCCCGAGGGGCTTGTTTCAACCCATACAAAGCCTTGTCCAACTTGTAGACATGGTTTGGACATTTAGGGTCCTCAAACCCTTTTGGTTGCTCAACATAAACCTCTTCTTTCAAGTGCCCATTCAGAAAGGCACTTTTCACATCCATTTGATAAAATTTGAAACCAAGAAAACATGCAACACCAAGTAAAATACAAATAGATTTGAGACATGCAACTGGGGCAAATGTCTCATCATAGTCAACACCCTCTACTTGTGTGTAGCCTTGAGCAGCCAACCTGGCTTTATTTCAAACCACAGTACCATTCTCATCAGATTTATTTTTAAAGATCCACTTGGTACCTATCACATTTATGTCTTTAGGTATGGGAACTAGAGGCCAAACATTGTTACGTTCAAATTGACCTAATTCATCATGCATAGCATTTACCCAACTATCATCTAGTAAAGCCTCTTTAATATTCCTAGGTTCAATTAACGAAACATAACACATATGAGATACCTCCTCCCGAATTTGTCTTCAGGTTTTCATTCGGTTTGATACACTTCCAATCACTTGTTGAGGTGGATGATTTAGTTTCACCCTTGCTGATGGTTTGAGCTCAGGACTTGTGGTGACAGAAGCATTAGAAATGGTATCTCTCTGTGCACTCTTTGGACTCTGACTTACCTGAGAAGATGGTGCAGTCTCAACTTCTTGGGCTTGAACCTCAGTTTCACTTTGACTTTGTGGTACAGTATCCAGGATTGGAGACTCACAATATTCATCCTCATTTGTCGCTGGAATAGGGGAACCTGTGTCATCTATAACCACATTGATTGATTCCATTTAAGAAGAGGTTCGTAGGTTATAGACTCGGAAAGCCCTACTAGTGGTCGAATACCCTAGAAAAATACCCTCATCACTTCGGGGGTCAAATTTGCCCAAAGGCTCTCTATCTTTGAAAATGTAACACTTACTCCCAAAAGTTTTGAAGTATTTTATATTTGGTTTCAATCCCTTCCATAATTCATATGGAGTTTGTAAAGTGCCGGGCCTTAAATACACATGATTTATGACATAAATAGCAGTATTTAGGGCTTCAGCCCAAAACTTTGGAGGAAGTTTCTTTCTAAGGAGCTTGACCCTAGCCATCTCTTGAACAACCCTGTTCTTCCTCTCAACCACTCCATTTTGTTGTGGAGTTATAGGTACGGAAAATTCATGCTTAATTCCATGCATATCACAACAATTTGAAAATGAACTGTTTTCAAACTCACGATCATGATAAGTTTGGATTCTTATGATACGCCCAATGGAAACACCTTATTCATTTTGTATTTTAAGGACTAAGGCTTGGAAAGCATCAAACATATCAGATTTTTCCCTTAAAAAATTTACCCAAGAAAATCAAGAAAAATCATCAACAGTTAAAAACATGTATCTTTTACCTTTGATGCTTTCAGTGCGAGTGGTTCCCATAAGATCTATATGAACCAATTCAAGAGGACATTTGGTTGTAAAGCTGTTCACCTTTTTATGAGGGGCACGAGTTTGGTTTCCAAGTTGACATGGTCCACACACATGATTTAGATTCTTACCCAGTTTAGGTACTCCTCTCACAAGCTCTTTGTTGGCTATCTTAGTTAGGTCTTTGAAATTCATGTGACCTAATCATTGATGCCATAAATCAATGTTACTTATGATGGTTGAGTGACAAATGAGATCATTAGTAGTAACAATCTCATAGCAGTTATCAGATGTGTGAACCACATGCAAGACAGTAGTTCCCTTTTTATCCAAAATTTCACATTTATTTTTTGAAAACAATACTTCATGGTGGGAATCTCACATTTGACTAATGCTCAAAAGATTTGCTTTAAGACCATCAACAAATAAAGCATTTTCAAGCTTGGGAAGACCAGCTACACTTATAGAGCCCTTACCAATGACTCTAGAAGTGCCACCATCTGCAAAGGTAACAATTCCTCCTTTATATTTTTCAAGGGAGGTGAAGTAGGATTTGTCACCTGACATATGACGAGAGCACCCACTATCAAGATACCACATGTGTGAGTCACGTGTTTTTAGAGCAGTGTGAACAACTAAACAAGTCAAATCATCTTTTCCTACACAAATCTTTTTGGTCTTAACAAAATCAGGTCTGGCAGTCTTGGTAAATGTCTTGGTGTTGTGAACACCCTCATGTATCTTGGTGTTCCACCTAGACATGTAAGGTTGTCTCCTAACCCAAAAAGTATTTGAATTTCTACCCTTTTGAGACACCTTACCAAACAATTCAAAGCAATAAGGACGAATGTGGCCATACCTACCACAATGATGACAAATAAAAATAGGTTTTACCTCCCTTTTGTTGATCTTACAACCTTCAGGTTGATGAAGAGAGGGATCACCCTGGTGTACCTTCAGCTTTCCCTTTGCTTGAGTCTTCAGGTCATGTGATGTAGATGTCTGTCCCTTGTGAGCTGTTGCATTACCATAGCCTAGCCCACTCTTGTCACAACCCATTTGTTGGGACTCGAGGATGGCTTCTAATGATTTGGAATCGTTGTTTCACATGGAAATTATGGCTCTAGCAATTCGGAGTTCTTCATCTTTGTGACAAACCATCTCTTCCAATGTAGCTTGTGACATCTCAAAGCTTTCAAGCTTCTCTTCATATGTGGAATACACTTTCAGGAGTTCATTCATTTCAGTTTCACTGGATAGAAGTTTCTTACATAGATCTTGTCTGTCACTAGAGATCTTGATGGCATTCTGATTTGCTGTTACAAGTTCTCCTTTTAGCTTGACATTCTCGCTTTCACATGCTTTGAGCTTGAGAGTGAGTTTGTCATTGATCTTGGACAAATTCAGAGATTCATCGTAAAGCTTTTCGTAAACTTGTTGTAGATCATCACTAGTAATCTCATCATTGTCTCCTGACGTTTTATCATCTTCTTTTTGCTCCTCATTCTCCTTGACCTCTTCCAGTCGAGCAACTAAGACAGGAAAGACGATAGATGGTAGTGAAGAAGACTCTCATCTTTCATGAAATTGACTTAGAATGTCCCATGCATCTTTAGCCTTTGTACAGTGAGCAACCCGTTGTTGTTCTTCATCAAAAATTACTCCACGAATAGTAATCAGAACTCTCTGATTGCTCAGATTGTTAGCACTTTCAACATCCTCTTCAATGGCTTGCCAGCCTTTTGGGTCAAAAGCTCTCAGAAACGCCCTCATTCTGATCTTCCAATACAAGTAATTACTCCCATCAAAAGTGGGAGCATGATGCAGATTCTGACCGTGAGTAAATTCCATTGGCTTCGGAAGAGGTTGAGTGAAAGAGGACCAAAACGCCATGAAAGCACTATCCCCATCTTTACCGGATTCAGCTTCTTCGGGTTCTTGTTCCAACCCGCTTTCATCATCCCAAGTCACTGTGTAGACTTTCTTTCGATTTTTTTTCGAAGGACATTCAAGGGCAATATGACCAAACCCTTGACATTCATAACACTTGACCCCTTGACCCTTTACAATCTTCTTTTCAGTTTTTGGAGCAAGTTTAGGCAAAAAAGTTTTGGGTTTATCATTACTCTTGTCTTTTGAACTAGGGTCTCTGAAATCATGCTTCTTTTTCTTTAATTTTTTTTTGAACTGTTTAGTAAACATAACCGTCATCTCAGGCTCTAAATCAAACTCAGTCTCAGGAGCTTTTGCAGTCTCATGAGCACTAGTGAAAGCCACACTATCTTTTTGTTTTTTCTTTGAAATCTGGTGGGCTTCATAAGTCTGCAAATTTCCAACCAACTGATCAAGCTTGAGGGTATCAACATCCTGAGCCTCCTCAATAGCTGTCACTTTTGATTGGAACCTCTCGGGTAAAGACCTCAAAATTTTTCCAACAACTTTAGCTTTAGGGATTTTTTCACTAAGAGTGAAACAGGAATTCACGATATCACTAAGTTTAGCATAGAAATCATCAAACGTCTCATCATCAAGCATAAAAAGGGTTTCAAAGGCAGAGGTGAGATGTTGAAGTTTTGACCTTTTAATAGAAGTAGTACCGTCATGAATCGTTTCAAGAATATCCCAAGCCTCTTTTGCTACCTCACACGTGCAGATACGACGAAACTCTTCAGGTGTGACAAAGCAAAAAAGGGAGTTGAAAGCCTTACTGTTCCAACTCGAGTTTTGATAATCGGTTGTGTCCCATTTATCAAGGGGCTTGGGAATTGTAGACTGCCCCGGAACTCCCGGCTCCGCACGCGAGGGCATGAATTCGATTGTTCTTTAGCTACTACAAGTTCGGACTCGTGTCACGGTTCTGAATCTAATCTCACAAAGTGCAATGTGAGACCGATAAATCACTAATGGTGTGTTTGGTTGGAGGATTTGGGGAGGGATTTGGAAATGGAAAGGGAAAATGTGTGTGAAACTAGGTGAAATATAAGTATATTTTATTCTCATTTCACCTACCTTTTCTCTTTCCCTTTCCAAATCCCTTCCTAAATCCCCCAACCAAACACAGCGTAAAGAGTCCAAATCCGGCAAATCGTTTTGGAAAACTGATTTTTATAAAGAAGTGCCAAACACAGATTGCTTTGCTAGATATAGAGTGGCAACCTAAATGTTTTATTTTTGGGAAATTTAGGAAACCCTGACTCGTGCCTAAGGCCACGTGTCCGTCATCACCAAAGTTTCCTCGACTCGAGAACTTGGGTACGAGAGGAGAAGGTCATGCAATGAGCACCCCCACTCGCCCGATCAAAGATCGGCCTTTACTAACATGATATTTTGTTTTTGAAAACACATGTATTCTTATTCCGGTTATTAACTTAGAATTACTATGTGATGCGCACAGCATACAAGTATAGACTAGATCGCCTAAGTTGGAACAAAACATCTTTGAAAGTTTGTTACTCGCAAGTTGGCTAAGTCGTGAATTTTTCCACCCTCAAGTGGGTTTAGAAAACAACAAGATTTTGATAAATTGTTCCAATTCAAGCAATCTAACCTCCACCCACAGGCATTCAAGCAGTTAAACACTTAAGCAGTTAGCCCCATGGCAAGCATGCTATACATGGCAACATACATATCTCATGTAGTATGCTACAGCGTAAACACTCACAGTGTACTCCGAGACAAAATAGAGAACTAGTTAGAAATCATGCATGATCCTAGTTCATGTTAAGATAGCTAATGCAACACACGCGAAAATGCAACTCAGATAGGCTCGGCTATTCTAAGATGTCATGTGAAATGCAACTTGATAACATGTTGTTAAACACGTATTCAAGTAAATGTATTGAAATACAATGCAGTTAGTATGATGCGCTAAGCCCGGTGCATGCAAGACAGATGGATGCACACACACATGCAAAGCATAAGGATGCTAATCGAAACAAGCCCTAAAACTAACCATCATAAGCGGTTAAGTAAAAGGGAGAAAGAAATGGGGGTTGGAAGACATGCATCACACACACGCACGTTTATTACAACAATACGCCCTCTCGCAGGAGGGTCCGAATAAGAAGCTAACTAGCTAATCTAAGCTAATTAAACTAATTATTACAAGCCAAGCTAATTGGCTAACTATACTAGCTAATTAAATACAAATAAGCAGCTAAATGCAATAACTACTTAAGTACAGAACCAAAGCATAAACTAGCTAAGGAAAGTAATAAAAAGAGGTCCTCAGGATGAGGAGTGCATGCATGCTCGGTCGCCTCGTTTGGAAATCCGTCGCGATGCCCCAATTTGCCTCTGTTTGCAATTGTTCTCAGAACCTTGCACCAAGCTCCAGATAGCTTCTAACTCACCTTGGGGACCTGTGGGAAGGCTGTCGACCAGTTGTTGATGTTGTAGACCACCAACCGACCACTTGCCATTGCTGTAGACCAGAAAAAGTGGTCGGCCAGCTAGTTTTATTGGTCGGCCGACCAGTTTTTGCTGCACTTCTCCAGTTTGCTGCAACATAGAGCAAGAAAGGGCACGACAATGTATTTGCAAGATATGTGTGCACAACCACCCTCCCTATCATTTCATGAGCTCAAGGGAGTGTAGTTCTTGACCCTCGGGCCACCAATCGCGTATCTCGATGCATGATGGCCGAGAAGCCAAGATTGCACGAATCAATGTGGAATGAATGCACATATAACACATAAATGCCTTTAACTCTATCATGTGTGATCAAGAGTGTCGGCGACCGAGAATTGAGGCACGTTTCATCACTTCAAGTATAAAACGTCCCTCGTTTCTCGTGTTTGGATTGACACCCAATCCAAGCAAATGCAATGCAACTCAATGTAATGCAACATTAGCATGCAAACAATCATGCAAGGGACAAGCACGCTAACATTATGCAATGCAAAACAAGCATGCAAAATGCAAAGAACATGGCATGCACAATGCAATGAACAACATGGCATACTCAATGCAATGAACAACATGGCATACTCAATGCAATGTAACATAAGCATGCACAATGCAAAGAACATGGCATACACAATGCAATGAACATGGCATACTCAATGCAATGAACAACATAAGCATGCACAATGCAAAGAACATACTAAATGGACTTAAACCAAATGTGGACAGACCTCAGCTATGCCTAAATCAGTGGCCATAATGCTAAAATGAAGGCACCAAAAGCATATACAAGCATGCATGCCAATTGGCTCACCAATGAAGCATAAGAGCATAACTCTCAAGAGTGCTCAAGGAGTGACAAATGTGGAAGTGTAACAACACTATAGGCACTGAAATAAGGTATGAAATGATGCCAAATCATTCAAACAACACAAGTAAGGCATGCAAGAGTCCTTAAGCATTAAAGGCTAGCAAAGAGGACTATAAAGGGGGCATGCAATACATGGCACAACGGCATGAACCAATCATGGATAGAGCTCAAATAGGTCTAAACAAGGACCAAAACATGCTGAGATGAGGGCTCAAAGGCCTAGGCATGTATGCATACAAGCAAGGCTATAAAAAAAGCAACAATGCACAACCCTTGAACCATAATTAAAGAGTGATGTGCATGAGAATATGACAATGTTACATGCTCTGAAATCAAGTATTAAGTGATGCTAAATCATCCAAATAGCTTAAAGATAGCATGCAAGAGGCATCAAAACACAAGGCTAGCAAGGCCAATTGCACTACAGCTATGCAATACATGAAGCATATGGAAAATACAATCCAAAATAGTCCTAGTGCATATCAAAATGATGCTAAAACATGTATAGAAGGAAGCCAAAATAAGCTAACATGGAGGGCATGAAGCATGGAATAGGCAAGGCCAAAAGGGAGGATTACACTGCACGTATCAAGACCAAGCATGGGATGGCTTCGCCGACAAAAATTAGAGTTAAGTCATGGTGAAATAACCCCCAAAACATACTGAAATGATAGCTCGCAAGCTTAGGCATGATGGCATATGCAATGGCTCATGTTTAAGGCATAAAGGACCAACCCTTCAAAGCATGGAATAAGTGAAAGATGCAAGTGTATGACCACACCAAATGTACTGAAATCACATTTTAAATGATGCCAAATCATTCAAATAGGCCAAGCAATGCATGCTAGTGGACTCAATACACAAAGCTAATAAGCTAGAATGTACTATAGCTATACAAAGCATGGCATGCATGACCAAAACAACCTAAATTAGAGCTAGAGCATGCTAAAACATGGACAAAAGATTACTAGAGTTAAGCCAAAAGCATGCTAGAATGATGATCAAAAGCATGGTACACATTAGGCTAGTTCAGGGAATTACACTACAAGTGCATGGGGCATGCAAGGGGATATCAAACGAAACCTTAACAGAGGTATATCATGGAAAAACAACACCAAGAACATGCTGAAATAGAATCAAATCATGCTAGAAAGGCATGCTACATCATGAAGCATACAAAACTAGTTTGTGAGAAATACACTACAAGTGTATAAGGCATGCATGAGGTGACAAAACCAAGTCAAAAAAGTGGTACGCCATGCTGAAATAACCCCAAATACATGCTAAGAACAAGCCAACACAAGCTTAACAAACATGCTCAAACATGAGGCAAATGAAGCAAGCATTCAAGACACGAGGAGAGGGGATGACCCTCTCCTATTTGGGACCTCAAAACACCATTTCCACTACTGAAATTCCTCTGAGTTTCAGTAGTGAGAAGGCCAAAACAAGGTGGTCCCAATTGCTAAAAAAGAAAGTTCAAAACAAGGCCAAACAAGGCCTAAGAGGGGCTAGACTACCCCCAACACCAACAAGGCCTCAAACAAACATGTTAAGGACTGAAACAAAGAACTTTTTGTAGTAGAAATTTAGGTCTAAAACAACATGCAAGTAGGGCCAAAAGCTTAACCAAAAATAAGGGTTTAAGAGGTTAGTTTCTCACCCTTGTAGAACAACTCTAGAGCAACAACTCTAGCAGCTTTTTCTGACCAAAACCAGTCCAAAAACTTCAAAAACAACTTTAAGGGACCTCAGCTCCAAGAGTATGGTGTTTGAGTGTGTGTTTGTGTGCTAAAGTGTGAAGAATATGCACTTTTGAACACAAATATGAAGAGAAGGCGTAAGATAGATACAAAGGTGTATGTATAACTCTCAAGCACAAAATTCTAAACCTAGAGGGGGAGGGGGGAGGTTCTCTTATATAGAGAACCAAAGGTTAAGCTTGTTGGACAAGCTTAGGCCTAAAGCTATCCCTCCATACACGTGTATGGAGGATCACTTTTGTGCCCTCTAGCTGTTACAGCTGGAAAGAAAATATCTCTGGAATGAGTTGGAAAGCTGGTGGTCAGCCAGCTACTTGTAGTGGTCGGTCGACCACCACAAGTGGTCTCCCAAAAAGAAAACTGGTCGGCCAGGGGTAGGAGAGGTCTGCACACTGAAAGCAAGGTGGTGGTGTGGTGGCCGACCAGAAAAGGTGGTCCAAAGACCAAGAAAACCATTTGCCCGACCATAAAACTGGCTGGTAGGAAGGAAAGTGATATCCAAGGGGAAGAACTGGTCTCCCACCCTTGTACCACCTTCTAAACAAGGAAAACAAGGTTTGTACCAAAAATAAACCAAAAAGGATGCAAGACGAAAGTTTGGGAGGCAAGGCGCGCAGTATGATGCCTCAAAAACTAGTCTACCAGCACTGAAAGTGGTCTACGACCACAAAAAATGGTCTCCCAGACCACAGTGTCCCTCTAGGCAAAGGCAACAAGGTGTGGTTCAAAAACCAAGCCAAACGGAGAACGTTAAGCGGTCTCGAGACAAGGCGCGCGGCCGAAGGCTCTGAAAATCAGAAAACTAGTCTCCAAGCAGGAAAAGTGGTCTACGACCTCAAAGAGGTGGTCTACAAGACCTATCCCTCCCTCCAGGGAAGGTAAACAAGGCTTGGTCCACAAACCGAGCCAAAGCACAAAGAGTTCAAAGGCCCAGAGGCAAGGCACTTAGCCGAAAACTCCGAAAACTCAAAACGAGCACAACATGCATAATCACCGAGCGCTCAATCAATGATGTCTGAGTCTTAAGGTCGGTAAAAAATGGGGTGTCTATAGTTGCCCCTCTTTCACAGAACTCAGAAGTCAAGAAGTGACGTGAGTGAATGTGAAAGCCTAGAGACGACCCATTTTTGACAAGGCCGAAGACTTAGACAAACAGGCAAGATAACAAAGAGATGCGCCCGCCGGCAGGGAAAAAATGCAAATGACATGGACAAAGCCGAACATAACTTATGATCATGTAAAGAAAGCTGTAATAAAGCAATTATACACAATAAATGCAACAGTTTAAGTGAATGCTACGCAAGTGAATAAGAAATCACAGTCTCACACATTCTAACAGAAAGGATGTAAGAAAATTATAATTCTCATTGCGTCTCACGTGGAGTACATACAGTCGTCTGGTCGTGCTAGCTTCAAATGAACCGTACATACAAAATTGTGCCGGCATAAGAAAGAAACTTAACAGGTACAATATAGTTAGAAACACATGTTCAACGTTACATCAAGATGCAATATAAACGCGTGCACATATGATGCCGATGGAAACATGCATCGCAATGCAAGTGAAAAGTGTGTGACAATGCAAGTGGTAAAGGTGCATAACAATGCAAGTGAAAAGTGCGTGACAATGCACGTGAAGAATGTGCATAACAATGCAAGGTAAACGTGTGCGACAACGCGGGTGGAGGGGTGCATGGAAATGCAACCTAAGAGTGCGCGACAATGCAGATGGAGGGGTGCATGACAATGCATACTAAGTGTGCGCATAACAATACGAGTGGAACGTGTGCGACAACGCATGTGAAGAGTGCATGACAATGCGGGTGGAAGGGGTGCATGACAATGCAACCTAAGTATGCGCGACAACGTGGGTGGAAGGGTGCATGACAATGCAGCCTAAGTGTGCGCATAACAATGCGGATTGAGGGGTGCATGACAATGCATTCTAAGTGTGCGCATAACAATGCGGATTGAGGGGTGCATGACAATGCATTCTAAGTGTGCGCATAACAATGCGGATTGAGGGGTACATGACAATGCAACCTAAGTGTGCGCATAACAATGCGGGTGGAGGGGTGCATGATAATGCGAGAGAGGTCTGACTCCAAAAGCATATTTGAAACAAAATGCTGAAAAAGGAGATACAAGCCTTAACGAGAGCAATTCAACCGTAACCTCCGAGTTACCTCTTGGAGGGGTCACAATATACTTAAAAACGATACACCCTGTTCTTGACGAGTGATGATGAGCCACGCATCGAAGACTTGAATTAAAATTCCCACGGGGACGATTTTGAGCCGAAAAGTGTACTTTTCTTGCACTTTCTTGAGAGCCAAGGACTCCAATCATCACCAAAACACATAGGGAGAACAATGGAGCTTTGAAGATCATCCAGGGGGCTGGCCGACCACCTAGATCAGTGGCCAACCGGTTGTTGACCACTTAAGTGGTCGGCTGACCAGAAAAACTGGTTGGCCGACCAGTTTAGCAAAACATGGACAGATTGGTCTTTTGATGGCTGGATCTTTAAGTATACAACTCCAAATCACTTTTCATCATACCTCCAAGGCCGAAATCAACTTCTCTTCCTCCCTAGACCCTCTTCCCTTGCAGATTTACACTTTATATGCGTTTTTCAATGCCCCACGCGAAGTTGTTTCGCAAAAACTTTTGATTCTCTTTGTTTTGAACCGATTAGAATTTGTTTTCAGAGCTTCTTTCTCCATTTTCACCACTTGAGGTAAGTTTCTCTCGAAGTTTACCACCTTTTCCTGGGTGTTGACTTTTGTTGACCTTTTCTCTTCCTGAGAGTTGACTTTTGTTGACTTTTTTGCAATTTTGGCTCATTTCGCTCATTTTTGCAGATTTCTTCAAATGGCCGACGATATTCCATATGGCGGAGGCTCCTCGAGAGTAGAGGATGAGCCCGACATTATACCATTGTCGCCGAGGATATGGCCTTTCGATCCTACGACATACCATTCTCAGGAGCATATCCTACCTCCTAGCACCTTCCACCATTTTATGGATTTCACGCGACGGGTGCCCGCAAACTTGCTGCTCTGGGAGCCGGAGTCTCATCTATCTCATTATACGCGTGAGGTATGTACTTCACTTTTGCATTTTCATGCTTTCGCTATGTATTATATCTGCTCGTTCTGAACACATTCACATACACCGCATTTCTGCTCATTCTGAACATAACTTGCACATAGCCTTCGGTTCATATGGACACACAGCTCTCAACATAACACTTTGTTCACTTGGCATGCAACTCGCAACACAACACTTTGTTCATTTGGCAAGGAGCTCACAACACAATACTTTGTTTACTTTGAACACGCAACTCACAACACAAAACTTTGTTCACTTTGCACGCAGCTCTTTTGGGCACACAGCTCGTTTAGGCACTTAGCTCATAACATAGCACACTATTCAATCTGAACGCACAGTTCATAAAACAGTATTTTGTTCACTTGGCACGCAGCTCATAACATAACACTTTGTTTACTTTGAACATGCAACTCATAACACAAAACTTTGGTTACTTTACACGCAGCTCTTTTGGGCACACAACTCATTTGTGCACACAACTCGTTTGGGCACTCAGCTTATAACATAGCACACTATTCAATCTGAATGCGTAGTTCATAACACAGTATTCTGCTTAATCTGAGCACATAGTTTATAACGCAGTGTTTGCTCAATCTGAACACATAGTTCATAACGCAGTATTTGCTCAATCTGAACACACAGTTCATAACGCAGTAGTTTGCTCAATCTGAACACACAGTTCATAATGCAGTATTTGGTTTATTCTCATACAGCACACTGTTCAATCTGAACACGCAGTTCATAACACAGTATTCGGTTTATTTTGCAGACGGCTCATAACACTGCTTAATCTGAACACACAGTTCATAACATAGCATTCTGTTTACTTTGTACACGGCTCATAACACTACTCAATCTAAACACACAGTTCATAACACAACATTCTGTTTACTTTGCGCATGGCTCATAACACTGCTCCATCTGAAGACACAGTTCATAACACAACATTCTGTTTACTTTGCACATGACTCATAACACTGCTCAATCTAAACACACAGTTCATAACACAGCATTCTGTTTACTTTGCACACGACTCATAATACTGCTCAATCTGAACACACAGTTCATAACACAGCATTTTGTTTACTTTGCACACGGCTCATAACATTGCTCACTTGGAACACACAGTTCATAACACAACATTCTGTTTACTTTGCACGTGGCTCATAACACTGCTCAATCTGAACACATAGTTCATGACACAGCGTTCTGTTTACTTTTGAAACTAAATACATCTGTTCATTCTATATGCAGGTATCTTCCTGTTTCACACGGGGGTACGGATCGATTATTGCGAGGGAGTGGTATATGGAACTCCCAAATATTGTTCGACATATTGTGGATGAGGCAGGGTTTGGCCTATTTTGTATGGGGTTGTTGCGTCATCCAGCGAGCAAGACCCTTCTGGGCACACTTGTAGAGAGATGGTGGGACACCACAAACTCCTTTCATTTCTCAGCCACCGGGGACATGACGATGACCCCGTATGACTTCTCCACGCTAACAGGCCTCGACGTGGCAAGCCGGCCGATCCCATACGATACCGATATAGGCGAGTGGGAGACGGCTTGGATGTATCTGCTCGGAGCCCATCTGGCGATCGACAGATCATCAGGTAGGGTCAGGTACACCTGGTTCTCTAAGTAGTATAGGAGGACTACACCCGAGACTTTTGAGGCCATACAACAGTATGCCCTGAGATTTTTTATGTTCCTTCTCAGGACCACTCTGTTCTCTGACAGGGGGAACACAGTTGGGCTATATCTGCTGAGTGCCCTGGTAGACCTATCACAGGTCTAGCACTTTGATTGGGGTGGCGCTGGCCTCGCTACCCTTTACTGCTACATGAGCGCGACCTCTCAGGAGCGGGGGACCATAGTAGGTGGCTACTAGAGAGCCTGGGAGGTACATTCTGCCCTCTTGATTTACATTTCTGCTTTTCATTATCTGTACACAGCGCACTGCACACATTGCACACATCACATTCTGTACTCAGCATTCTACATTCTCTGTACATTTTGTACTCGTATTCTGCACTCAGCATTCTGCATTTTCTATACATTATGTACTCTCCTACTGCACTCAGCATTCTGCATTTTCTATACATTCCGTATTCTGACAGCCATTGTCTTGCCTTTCATAGCTGTGGGTTTACACCTACTTCCCGATGCTCTGTGATAACGCTATTCCGTATTATGCTAATTGGTCCTTATTATAAATGTGATTATGTGATTCATATGATTTTGTGTGCCATTATGTGAAAATATGTGGTTTTGAATTTCTATCTGTTCACCGTATGAATAACTGTTTGATTATCTGCTTTGGAAATTAAATTGAAGGCCTTATCGGCTATAGAAACCAAAATTGATTTCGCCATTCTGTTTGGCATAATTTTTAGAGCATACGGTGAAATTTAATTGAAAATTGATTCGGATCAGATTAAATAGATTAAAATAATGACTTAGTGCTCAAATATGTAATGTTGATAATTATAATTGAGGGAAATTGTATATAGTGTAGCACTAAGCACCCAACCCCTCTCTTTATGTTCATTTGGCTGATTTTAACTCAAGAAAAGAGAGAGAGGGCCGGCTAGAGAGAGAGAGAGAGAGAGAGAGAGAGGGAACAATTGAAGATTTGCTCAAGAAGCTTGAATAAATTGAAGACTAACTCAAGATTTGAACATAATTTGGGGAGATTGAGCTTCTAGGTGAGCAATTGATTATGAAGTTATGAGTTTAATGTTGTAATTTTGTGAAATCGAGTTTGATTAATGGTCAAGACCATGAGTTTAATTGAGTATGATGAAACTGAGTTGGTTTTGTTGAATTGAAAGTCTATATGCACATGCATGTAAGAAATTGCTTTGAGTTTGTATATTTGAGCTTGAATTACATGACTCATGTTGAATTTTGGTTAAAGTCCATGTATTTCATCATCTCTTCACCAACTAAGTTGAGGATAATGGGTATCTCCCACATGCATGTGCAAATCATGGAGGTGTGAGTGTTGAATGTTTGAATTAAATGTGTTGGTGATGAGTTTGGGTTAATTTGAGTCATGCATGTAAGTAATTCTTGGAATTGAGCTTCATAATGTTGTAATTTGGTGTTCATACAATGTTAGTATATGTATATGTGAAGTTTGAGCTGAAATCATGCATTTAGAGCCTTTGAATGTCAAGTTGAAGCTCAAGAACATGTTCTGGAAAACCCATAATTTTTTATGTCCGCTCGAGCGGGGGAACCGTCGCTCGAGCGGGAAATACGAGCTCCCAGTATTTTCTGCAGACTTGAAGTCCGTTTGAGCAGGGAAGTTCACGCTTGAGTGGGGAGCTACGTAGACTGAACTTCAGCTTGAGCGCCCGACTTCACGCTCGAGCATAAATTTGATGTAACCAGTACTCTTGCAAACCTCATGGGTCCGCTCGAGCGGGGACCCTTGTTTCTGAAATTTTGAAAGTGCATTCTGTGTTTCGTTTTCCGTTCTCTTTCACTTCTAAGTACTCTTAGGCATGCACTAAGCATTGTAAATGAATTAAAGGGATAAGAATAAAGCCTAAAGAGGAATATGTGAATTAAAGAACGGATTGAATCATTTGTGACCCGTATGTGTTATGTGATGTGTAGGGCAAGTTCCAGGGCAAACCAACCAACCGATCACTGTGAGTAATATCTTGACAAAGATATCTGAAATATGTTGTTGTCCAATTGCTTACTTCTATGTAAGTCTATAAGTTTGTTAATTTGATTGGTGGACAATGTTTGCTATGCCAAATGAATGGGCCAAAGGCCAGTCTGACATGAAAGTATGAATGGGCAAAAGGCTAGTTTGACATGAAAGTATGAATGGGCCAAGGGCTAGTTTGACATGAAAGTATGAGTGGGCCAAAGGCCAGTTTGACACAAATGAATTAATGAATGGGCCGAAGGCTAATCTGACATAAATGAATGAATGGGCCAGAGGCTAGTATGATTTGAATGATAGAATGAATGGGCCAGAGGCCAGTACGATCTGAATGATAGAATGAATGGGCCAGAGGCCAATATGATCTAAATGAAAGAATGAATGGGCCAGAGTCCAGTCTGACATGAATGAAAGACAAATGGGCCAAAGGCCAATTTGACATGGATGGATTGGGCCCGAGGCCGTCCAAAGTGTTTGGAACCAAAGTCACTTGATCTATAGCTATTTATATACTAGATAGAAATATGAATTGAGCCTAAGGTCGTCCAATGTATATTGTTTCAATGCATCTTCTTCAATTGATATTATTCACTAGGCTTTCACTTACGCTCATTCATGTGTCTGTAAGTGAGCCAAGAGAGGTCCAAACCCAGCCTCAGTGAAGTCTGTGTGGAATAACCAAGGTTTTAAAGAGTCAGCCCTTGCGTCTCATGCACGAGACTCGTCTTCACCCTTTTGTCATGTATTTATATTTTGTCATGTTGGCGAAGACTTTGAATCTGTTGTATATAGTTTTCATTGGCTGACCCAGACTGAATGATCCTGTATGTACAGAGTTATTTGTATTAGTACATATTTTGATGTGAGTTATTAACATGTATGTGTATGGTTTGTTATGACGTGCCATGTAAGCACAGCTCTATGGACAAAGTTTTAAATTTTGCTTCCGTTTGGCCCCTCTACTCTGACGAGTTATGTTCGGTTTGATTTGAGGCCATAGGTAATCTCAGGATTACTGGCCAGTTACGTCCTTAACTCATAGGGGCGGGTTTGGGTCGTGACATGCTCGCTCTCGAGTCGGAGGTCGAGTCATCACTAAGTATGCCATATTCACACAGGTTTGATGGTCGGTGCCGGTCTAGGCCCCGGGAGACTCTACCATATCTGAGGCAGTATTTCGATACCGTGCGAGTGATGGAGGTAATCCAGAACTCTCAGTTCTTCATGCTTTCAGTTTTGATTTATCTTGCATATTTATGCCATCTAATCAGTTTATGCACTTGCCATCCACAGATCAATTGGCAGCCTTGGCTGGCAATGCCCGGGTATTCTCGGTTCCAGTTCCCTGGGGCATGGGGCGCCTCCCGATACAGGGTTTTGTTTGAGGGACCAGCCGGCAGAGCCTAGTTTCTCGAGGATCGCTTCATGCGCTAGACGATGGGCAATCCCGCTCAGGAGATCCCCTCACCGCCTCCACTGGACATGCGTTCTACAGAGAGGCTCACTCCCCAAGAGGTTAATGACCTTATGCAGGGTGCCAATGCAGTTCTTTTCCTGGAGGAGGGGGAGTACGCGACATATCTCCATACATACCTGATGGCTCCACTGACAGGTGTCTGTACTTTTATGAGGAGAGCTGCTGACATTCCGTCATCGAGTCACACCCGAGCTGCAGACATTCCTTCTACTAGCAGGGCTAGCACATCGAGGGGTAGGGCTAGAGGGATGCCCTCGACTTGCCAGTATGCAGGGTGGCCAAATCTTCCGACCGAGTTGATGGGCTGGCAGTATGGGACATCTTACCCGATTCCACTGGAGCCTCCATTGCCCGATCATCGATACGTCAGTGACCCTAACTCACCATCGGTATGCTCCATAGTTTTCATTTATCACTCAGATATTTAGACATTCATTCATTCACTGATTACTTGAACTTGCATCTACAGCCTCCCAGAGAGTATACTGAGGGGTTGCTCGGAGTGGTGGCCTCACTCGAGAGCACGGTCTTACGGAGGGAGACGCTGCTGTACGCCTCCGGCATTCTGGTACTTTTTAATTTCCTTGTATTTATCATACTCCTGATGATATATTGAAATTGAACATTTCACCATATTGATTCACTGCATGTGCAGAGCACATCTGACACATCACATTTCACATACTATATCTGTATGCACATACTCTATATACCATTCTTGCATCTGATATCTGACATACATACTCTGGCTGATGTATTCAAAACTGCCTTTTCAGGTCGCACCACTGCAGGCCGGGCCATCCAGGCCTTCTCGATCAGCTGGGAGAGGGACCTCAACGCGCAGCAGAGGGAGGCGCAGAGCACCTGTTAGACATGACGAGGAGTCTAGCGAGGAGGAGGAGTCAGCACAGCCATAGTCAGAGACATTTGCAGGCAGGGATGGTGGCTTCGGTTCTGGTTCTGAGGATAGAGTTGACGCCGAGGAGGGTTCCGAGGTCAGTGACTCTGATTCAGACAGGGGTGCCGGTGATGGTGGTGCAGGGGCTGCTTAGCCGAAGAGGGCGAAGAGGGCCTCTCGGTCTTGAGCTTGATAGTACTATTGCAAATGTTCCTGCTTTATTTTTCTTTTTTACATGTAGTTGTAGCACATTGTACAGCATAGGCATTTTTATTTTCTTGAAAACTTGTACCCTATTGTAAAATGTTGTAAAAAGGAAACATGATGGAATGAAAAGGACTTTTTGTTCAAAAGTGTTGTATTTTACATTCTAAGCATCGCATCGTATCACTTTGCACAAAAATGAGATTGAATGGAAATTGAACATCATGTATTGCCAAGTCAGGTAGTGAACAAACGAAACAAGTTAAATAATTTAACTCAACAAGCAACAACAAGACCTTAACAAGTTACAACTCGATAAGCAAAGAGCAACAACTCGATAAACAAATGAGCAACAACTCGATAAACAAATGAGCGACAACTCGATAAACAAAACTTAACAACTCGATAAGCAAATGCATTTGGACAAACTAAGCAACAGAACGCATCCAAAACAGAGGTCAACTCAGACCTTTCGCACTCTCAGCACATAGGAAGGCTAGGGACTCTCTTCTAGAGACAAGAAAAAGCTGTAGACCACCTTTTTGTTCATGGCTGACCACCATAGGAGCCTGCCGACTAGTTTTTTGTTCTGCAGACCCAAAAAGTAGCTGGCCGACCAGAAAAACTGGCTGGCCGACCAGAAAAAGTGGTCGGCCGACCACTTGGCCTGGGGACCTCCAGTTTTCTGACACTTGTCCTCCAAACAATGCCTTATCCTCCATAAAAGTTCCAGCTTCGTGGTTCCCTCATTCTAACTCAATTTTGCACCAAAATGGAGGCATTTCTTGTCCAAAATCTCACAAATTGGATTACTAACTTTCATGGCTCGGAAAAGGTAAATTTCTAGGGCTTCGACATAAA
Organism: Camellia lanceoleosa; assembly: GCA_025200525.1. Taxonomy (NCBI): domain Eukaryota; kingdom Viridiplantae; phylum Streptophyta; class Magnoliopsida; order Ericales; family Theaceae; genus Camellia; species Camellia lanceoleosa. The sequence goes on along the minus strand of CM045766.1, from coordinate 5,818,939 downwards.
TGCACTATTCACACTAAGTCACACCCCACTGCGTCTTCCGTTTCTCTATGTCGCGGCAAGGTTTTGGAATCCGGTAACACAAGTCTTTAGCTTTGGCGGACAAGAGATGTATCCCACTTTCGAAGACTTCCAAGCTTTGATGGAGTCCAAATGCAAGGAAGAGATTTTGTTGCAATTTCGCTTTGGCCACATCCAAGCCTTAGGACGGATGTGCGGGCTCACCATGCATGACGCTCGGTCTTTGATCTACAATGGAGCATTGGACATCCCCAGCTTGGTTCATCGGTTTTCTGATGCCAGTGACCACGGCTATCATCACTGGTAGGGTTTTCGGCGACATGCGCTTTACTTGTGCACACTGTCTCATTTCTGCTTGCCTCAAGCTCTGGAGGGTCTAGCGTCCGTTTGATCGAAGTTGCCCAAGCCTTAAAAGATGGCAAGAGCTGTATTGCCATGACACTAGCTGAGACATTGATGGGTCTAGATGCTTTTCATCGCCAAGAGATGACTAGATTCGCGGGGAGTCCACTACTGCTGCAGGTAATGTTTCCCACCCTATCTCACATATATTTCTCATATCACTCAGCCCTTAGGCTCAATTTTTCTCTTAAAACCCTTTTCTTACTTTTCTCTCAACGTACACCTCTCTATTCTTTAATCTCTCATTTTTCATCCCTCCCCAGATATGGTTGATGGATACGTTGAAGGTTGTGGACTCATGCCCAGCATATTCAGCTCGCAGCTATTTCTTTCGGCGATGTCTAGTCGATGCCCCTGATGAGGGATGGTTGTACGAATGGATGTTCAGTTTGTCTGCTACCAGTATTGCTTGGCGCTGTCCTTAGCTTAATCTGCCGGCAATGAGTTACAGCATGTCTCGCCAGCCCGAGATTTCAGTTGATCGGCCTGACACACTGCGTCTTTTACTTCCTGTTTGGATTCCGGCACCAGTTCGGACATGATCAGACTTCCCTGGAGGAAGGGATAGAGTACCCTGCTACATTTCTAGCTCGAGGCGCGCAGCTAGCTCGGTATGCCACAACATAGAGGACTAGAGAGCTTCTGGCCCCCGCTCCCACTTTCAGTTGCATCCTCTCTGATGAGTGCATAGCTTGGCTTGATGAAGAGGCACAGGTCGGGCCTACTTTGATATCAAAGGCTTCGACCAGCTCTGGGAGGAGGCACAGGAACACTTGACTTATCCATGCCCCGAATTTATTGCTTTATCAGTACTTTCAAGTTTTCTTTATGAATGTAATAAAAAGCAACTTCAATTTGTATTCAAGAGTAGGAGAACTCTGTACTGAAATCAATGTAATTGAAGGTTGTGGGTACTGAAAATTTTATGTTTGGTCCAAAAATGGTTTAAGTCGTAAAAAGATTAATTTGAGCAAAATCAACTTTTATTAAAACTTTTCAAAACCATTTTTGATATGGATCAAAACTAGACATGCCCGAGATCTATCACTGAGATGTACAACCTCGGATCACATCAACTGGAAAGTTGCCCCTAGTCTGAGTAGCACTGCACTGGAGATCACAACCGAGCTCTTGAATGCAGAATAGACAAAGATGACCAACATGATCAGATGGACAAAGTTGATCGAGGAAGTGTTTATGGATGGACTTCAGAATGAAGTTGCCTACGTATCCCAAAGATGGGAATCAAGCCTTACATAGTTCGGTTCAGGTTCACTCGTGTATTAACACTCTCCTTTTATGCTCTAACTTTTGCCAAGGCTGCCCTTTCTGGATTTTCAACCTTGCGATCTCAATTTTTATTATTTCCAATTTTTCATGCTCTAACTTTTGCCTAGGTCGCCCTTTCGGGTTTTCGGCATAGCGAGCCACTCAAGGATAGTATTTCTTCAACTTGTCCATGTTGATCGGCTGGGAGAACTCTAGGCCATCTAAGTCCATCAGAACGATAGCTCCACTTGACCAGATAGACTTGATGATGTAAGGACCAGTCCAATTGGGTCTGAACTTGCCCCTAGGGTCGTGGATGGGAGCTCGGTTGTCTTTGAGCACTAGATCCCCTTCTTTCAAATTCCTGAACTTAACTTTCTTGTTGAAAGCCCTGGCAATTCTTCGTTGCTAACTATAGCGATCATGGTTTTTTTCTCCATTGGTTATTGTATCCCGGACTCGGTTCTGCAGATGTCTGTTGTTGTATATGTTTCATTTCTGTCTTTTAACTCTTTGAATTTGAGTTTAGAAACATCTTAGGCGTGTTTTGAACAGGGTGGTTGGGTTTAGGTCTCTAATCTTGTTGCCCAGATTTTTTATGATCCGCTCGAGTGGGTCTTATTTTGCTCGAGCGGAGTTTACATCCTTTCAACATTTTGTGTGTCTACAAAAGTACTGTAGAGGTATTTTTCATGCTCGAGCGGCGTTCCTTACGCTCGAGTGGGTATCTTTGCGCTTGAGCGGGTGTTCGAAGTCTGTAAAAGTACTGGAGGAGTGTATTCTACGCTCGAGCAGATCTGCTTGCGCTCGAGTGGGTAGTGCTTTGCAGTTGTGCCTTTTGCGCTCGAGCGGGTTAAGTTTTTGTGTCATACGCTCGAACGTCCTATTCCCTGCTCGAGCGGACTATACATATATCAGTTCGTAGCAGCAGCTTCTTCTTCACTTTTTGATTTCCCTTTTGTCTCAAAACCCTAGATCGGCAGCTCCTCTTTCTCTAAACACTCTCTCTCTATAAATACACTTTGTTCTTGAGACCTTCTACCCTAGGCTCTTTGTAAGAAAGGTTAAGCATCGCGGGGGCTACGTTTTGATCCTAAAAAGTTTGGGTTTGGAGCACTTTCAAGTTCTTCTCTTCTTCTCCTTTGGGTTTCTCCATTTGAGGTAGGGATTTCCATCATAGATAGACATGTGGTAAATTTATATTTCATGAAAATCATATCCATGTTGGATTTCTTTCAAAATCATGTAAGGGAACCTAGGGTTGGTTGTTTGAGAATGAGTTTGTTATCATCGATTGTTCTTTGGGCTAATTGGGGAGTAATCTAGCCAGATATTGTTAAAAGAAGAGAAAGCCCTAAATTATATTTTGATTTGATAAATTAAAAGGGAGGATGGTTGAACAATATGTGTAAATTACTATTGTTAATATGGGTTGTGTAAAAGTGTTAATGACTAAGGGATTATCTATGGCATTGGGGTTATTTTGAAATGAACGTATTGAACTGAGATGGGTTATGACTTTGTTATTCATGGAATTGAATTTGTGAAATGAAAAGAATGGAATTGGTTTTGTGAATGGGAAAAGTGGGTTGGAATAAGTGGTGGATTGTGTTAACCTGGGAAATTATGAACGTTGACCTTGAAAATGGAAAATGAAATGATAACTCTATGTGAGTCTTAGAAAATAAATATGAGAATTGAACTATTATGTCTTGAGTGTTGATTACACACATTTGGGGGTCTTACCTTTAACTATCGTACTAGTGGCGTTGTTGGGTTTTAAGACCTCATGAGAGTTGAGTCTTTTAATAGGTGTACTGAATACATGCATCTAAAGGTTTTGTCCTTGGTCATCGGTGGAGGATGACATTGTTGTGTTGAATTATCGTGTATGCATTACACCTGTGTTGGTTGAACATTATGGATTAGTTTATGTGTATGTATTACACTTGTTGATTATGCTTTGTCGCGTTGAGATTATTGGTGTTATATATCGCGCTTAGAATCAGAGGTACCATTACTTTCCAACTAGCGCCTGGAGAATTGGCTGTGTTGAGAATCTGAGGTACCACACCCTTCCAGCTAGCACCTGGTAAAATGGAACAGCAGTACCATTCCCTTTCAGCTGGTGTTTGGTAAATTGGCATATTGTTGTGAGAAGTGCATCTTTGGCTTACCGTGCTTATGGCAGGTAGAGTAGAGCTTTTTATCATCATTGTCTCAGTGCATTTGAGTATGTTATGGTTTACGATGGTTACAGTTTTGTTAGGCCGAGTTGCCTAATTTGTTGATTATATACATGTTGATGATTTGTTTATTCCCTTTTTACTAAAGGTATGCATGTATGGATATGAATGTGTTGGGAACAGATATAAATACTATTTTGAGCGTTTGGAAAGTGTGAAGGAAATTGGATATTTGTGAACATGTTTTGAAAAAGGAAAATCTGTTGTAAGTATGGAAAATGGGAGAAAAGCAATGGGCTGAGTGAAATTGTTTTCTAGAACTGTTATTGTCATAAAAGTTTGGAAAAATGGGTAATGAAAAGAAAAGAAAAGTGAATTGCTTTCAGTGTTGAATGAAATGGCTGATTTTGAGAAAAGTTCATACCTATGTATATTTTTGTATAAATTGCCACATTACTATTCTAGTGTGAGATTGAGTATTCATGATCATAGCTATCTGTAAGTTGTTATTGTTGAGGACCATGTTGAGATCCCTACTGGACTATATGTTCATCTCACGTTATTGAATCTTTTTCAGGTGATAATCAGGATGTGCTATAAGATTTTGGATCTTCTTATTTGTTGGCCACGGGGCCTCTTTTGTGTTGGCGGAATGCCATTTATGTAAAAAGGGTTACACCCTTCTTCTTGATCCTTTAATGATGTAAGCCTACGGGCAGTTTGTTTAGTATGCTCATGTTGTATTTAATTTTCATTCGGATGAGAGAATTATTATTTATTTCTACCCATTGAAGAAAAGAGTTCTCCGTATATTATCTCTGAAATGGAATTAGATTAATGAATTTGGTAATGGTTTCAAGTAATAAAAATTGGGGCGTGACAGTAACCCTGGACATGATACAGTGCTTTCAGCCTTCTTTCGTCAAAGAGCATGAGTTCCTCGAACCTGCTTTGCTGTCAATCTACCTCAGCTATCTGACACTCAGCCAATACCCGTAATGATAGAACCTCAACTTCAATAGGCAAAACAACCTCCATCCCATAAACCAAAGAATACGGAGTTGCTCTAGTAGAAGTTCGAATTGAAGTCCGATAGCCCCACAGAGCAAATGGCAACTTATCTAGCCAGTTTCGGTAAGTTTCCACCATCTTCTGTTGAATGTGCTTGATGTTCTTGTTGGCGGCCTCAATTGCTCCGTTGGTCTGCGACGGATATGTAGATGACTTATGAAAAGCCACGTTGTACTTCTCCAACAAGTCGATCACTTCTTTCTTGAAGTGGGAACCATTATCTGAAATGATCTCCTTCGGGACCCCGTAGTGACAGATGATGTTGTTCCTGATGAATTTAGCAACATGTGATGCCTTCAACACCGCATAAGATTGGGCCTCAACCCACTTCGTGAAGTAATCTATCGCTACCAGAATATATTTATGCCCATTGGACCCCTTCGGAGTGATAGCCCTAATTACATCAATCCCCCAGACTGAAAACGGCCATGGCGAAGTCATGTTGTACAGCTTTGACGGCGGAATGTTCATGCGATTTGCATGGATTTGACATTTGTGGCATCGCCAGACAAAGCCAATACAATCCTCCTCCATGGTGGACCAGTAATAACCCTGTCTAAGGATCTTCTGGGCTAGCATCACCCCATGCATGTGCACTCCGCACTCTCCTCCATGGATAGCCTCCATCAGGCGCTTGGATTCTTCAGCATCAACACACAGCTTATGCATCCCGAGATTACCTCTCTTGTACAATTTGCCCCCGCAGACAATGAACTGAGCAGCCATCCTACGAATTGCCCTCTTATCCTTGGCATTTACCCCTGGTGGATATGCTTCATTTTCCAAGAAGTTCCAAACATCGTAATACCAAGGATTCTCATCTTGTACTTCATCTATGGCAGCAATCAGCTCGTAGGCCGGCACGAATTTTTGTTCAATGATAATCGGACACTTTCGGACTCTGAAAGGGATGTCTATCATAGAAGATAGAGTTGCTAATGAATCAGCGAACCTATTGTTCTCTCTTAACAGATGAGTGAAATTCAGTTTTTGAAACTGAGGAATCAGAACATCCAAGGTCCGGTGAAAGATTCTCATCTTTTCTTCTTTTACTTTCCAATCTCCTTTAGCTTGAGATACAACAAGGTTCGAGTCCTCAATGACATCCAACCGTTTTGCCCCTAGTTCTAGGGCAGCTTCTAATCTAGCAATACATGCTTGATATTTTGCCTCATTGTTCGACACTCTGAACTGGAGTTTGAATGCTAGAGGTATGCAGGAATTGTCGGGTGTTATCAGCAACACCCCTATCCCATACCCGTATTGGTTTGACGCTCTGTCAAAGTACATCGTCCAAGTCTCTTCTTCGACATACAAAATGGCCTTGTCCAGGAATAGATACTCAACTGCTTCATCCCCATCAACTGTGTGATCGGCTAGGAATTCCGCTACCGCTTTCCCTTTCACTGACTTGCGCGTCATGTACTTCAGATCAAATTCAGAAAGCAGAAGCAACCAACGGGGTAGCCTACCCGTAAGTGCCGGTTTCTCGAAGAGATATTTGATGGGATCTAATCTCGAAACCAATATTACAGAGTAAGCTAACAGGTAGTGCCGCAGCTTCCTAGTAACCCATACCAAGGCCAGACAAGCCTTCTCCAGCAGAGTGTAGCGGGTCTCGTAATCCAACATTTTCTTGCTCAGGTAGTAGATAGCCTTCTCTACTTTGTCCTCGAACTCCTGTGCAAGCATGCAGCCCATTGTAGTTTCAGTCACTGAAAGGCACAGAATCAACGGTTTTCTCGGCTCAGGCGGTGACAACACAAGTGGGTTCTGTAAATATTGCTTGATCTGTTCAAAAGCAGCTTGGCATCGGCCGTCCCATTGGAACTTCTTTCCCTTCTTCAGGAGACCAAAGAGTGGTTCACAAGTCAAGGTTAACTTTCCAATAAACCGTCTTATGAATTGCACTTTACCCAGAAAGCCTCGCATCTCCTTTTCAGTCCTCGGTGGTGGCATTTCTAAGACGGCCTTGATTTTGGAAGGATCGACCTCGATACTTCTCTGTGTGATCAAGAGCCCCAGCATTTTCCCTGCTGTAACACCAAACGTACATTTCTGAGGGTTCAGCCGCAACCGATACTCTTTGATCCATTGAAATAATTTTTGCAAGGCGGTATAATGGCCCTCTCTTTCCTTGGACTTGACAATCATGTCGTCCACATACGCCTCCACCTCTTTATGGATCATGTTGTGCAAAATTGTGGTCGCAGCCCGTTGATACGTAGCCCCAGCATTCTTCAGCGCAAACGGCATCACCCTATGACAATAGGTTCCCCACGGGGTGGTGAAAGCAGTCTTCTCCCGGTCTTCGGGTGCCAACAATATCTGATTGTAGCCAGAAAACCCATCCATGAATGAGAGTAGCGCATGCCCAGCAGTGAAGTCCATTAATTCATCAATATGTAGCAAAGGAAAGTTGTCCTTCGGACTGGCTTTGTTCAAATCCCTGAAATCCACACATACCCGAATTCTGCCGTCCTTTTTCAGCACTAGAACTATATTGGCCAACCAAGTTAGGTATTCAGATACCAGCAGGAACCCTGCGTCAATTTGCTTGGTGACCTCTTCCTTGATCTTGAGAGCCCAGTCCGGGAGGATCCTTCGGAGCTTCTACTTGACAAGTCGGGCCTCTAGGTCAAGAGGGATCCGGTGTTGCACAATCTCAGGATCAATTCCAGGCATGTCTTTGTAGGACCACGCAAAAACGTCTTTGAAATCTTTTAATAAAGCGACTAAGCACTCGCGCTTCTTCGAAGACAATGTGGACCTGATCTGGACCAACTGCAGGTCCTTCTCAATACCAACATTAATTGTGGTGATTTCATCAACCAAGGGTTTTACAAACCTCTCCTACTCCTAATCAAGCAAATATTGCAAAACCGGAGGAATTTCTTCCTCGTCGTTTTCATCAAAATTTTGAAAATCTTGATTAATGCAATAAATTAAGGGTACAGAAAAGTACTCGAAGGCCATAACCATTCCATTCTCATTAATCACTTCCAAATCGCTTGATTCCTCCGTTACAAGAGACTCAAAGGAAAAAGAAAAAGACGACCTAGACAGGTCTGTGGCATCCGGGTTGTCACCCTCAAGAATACTGGACTCAGACTTAGACGAGTTGGAACCTGATTTCGACTCCACAGACTCAGTGGAATCAGATTCTGGCTCACTACCTGACCCGGTGCTACTCGATAAGAATCCCTCCTCGTATTGCTAGACGAGGGAGGGTGCGATGGACGCGTCCAGAATGTTTAAAGATGGGCTTACAGCCACTTCATTCCCAATCATGGACACTAAGAAGTTATCTCCCAAGCACTCTTATACGATCTGAGGATCTGAGAGTAGACAAGCCAGTGCTACCCCCATTTCAGGATCTGAGAGTAGACAAGCCAGTGCTACCCCCATTTCAATCTTTGTGCTCTCGGAATCCTCCCCCTGGCATTGTTCAAACTGTCTGCTCCTCGGCAACATCATCCCCAGACAATTGCAAGTCAAAGAAAATCTCAAATCCTGACAAGCGCTGCCTCTCTGCATTTAGCCATGGCTTGGGGAAGCCGCAGAACGGAAAGTGTTCTGCCTCCTGGACAAAGCGTCCGTTCAGGGTACCCTGGATGGGCCGATGCACCAACTCATAAGGCTTCCCAGCTTGCTTTGCTTTGGCCCTTCCAGCCATCTCTTAGGCAAATAACCTAAACCAAAGGTCTGTGGGTTATGCAGCACTTCGGCCGATACAGCAACGTTTGTCCAGCCACTTCGCCCTAATCCCATCCTAGGGATATGCTGGAGCTTGTTCATAAGGTAGACAGACTGTGCACTGACATATAACTCCTCATCAACAGCTAAGATATTCTGTACAACTCGGGCCTCGGCTAGGGTGAACCCTGATAAAAACACATCCTCCGCGCCATGGTCAATCTCCAGAACTGGCTTAGAAACCTTTGGCGGTAGATGGATTGAAGAATTTCCAAAAACTATAGCCACCCCCTTTCTGTAGGGGTAATTTAACATCTGGTGTAGGGTGGAAGAGACCGCCTTCACCTGGTGCAGCCATGGCCGCCCTAGGAGTAGATTAAAGGTTGCGAGAACGTCCAAGACATGAAAGTCAATATCTTGTTGTCCTGGACCAACCTGAGTTTGAATCTACACAGTCCCCATCACCTCTCTACTGGTATTGTCGTATGCCCCTATCACCTAGGCAGTTGGCACAAAATCCGCAGGCTTCAACCCGATAGCATATGCCGTCCTCGACGGGTACACAGTGATAGCGGATCCTGTGTCAACAAGAACCACCGGTATCCATTTCTTTCTACACTCCACAGAGATGTAGAGTGGTTTGTTATGGTTTGAGCCCTCAGGTGGCAGTTCCTTATCAATGAAGGTCAATGTCGGGGAAGCTCCTCCCAGAGAAACCAACCCTACCAGCTGCTCAGGTGTGGTATCGATCGAAAGTTTAGCCCTGTCCATTGCAGAAAGCATAGCCTGTCTATGAACTCTTGAGGCCATAAGCAATCCCCAAATGGAGATGTCTGCTTGTATCTTCTTAAGCTATTTCAGCACCATCTCCTCCTCGAGCATTTTTTCCTTCTACCTCTCCGCTTCCTTGTCCTTTTCGGATGCCTCTGGTTGATCTAAGTGTGGGGGCTTGAAGTACCGCCCACTTCTAGTCATGTGGTCCGCCTCTTCCACATACCAGGTATCATCCGGTTGGCTTTATCCCCAATCTTCGTCCGTGTGGGCAAGACAGAAGTAGTCGTCTTCCCACCATATCCCATCGGCCATCGACAAGAAGCTATCCGGTTTTGTTACAACTGTTCTTGTGTTCACAACACATTCAGTGCGCACAGCACGTTCCGTCCCTGCCGGGGCTTTGGCCTTCCTTGCCCTCTCCAGATCTTCGATCTTTTCCTGTTCAAACTGCTTCAATGTAGCCTGTTGTTCAGAATCTTCCGTACTCAAACTGCCCGTGTTATGTACAAAATTCTTTACACCAGTGCTCTCCAGTGGTTGCTCTTGATTTCCCGCCATTCCAGCCACTGCTGATGTCCTCGTTTTTGATGGTCCTTGTTCTGGCTGACGTTGTTCAACGACATCCGACTCGTCACTGAGCCATCTAGTAGCTTCTGCTGACCCATCCAAATCAAACCAGTTGACAGTCACGTCCCCAGGATCTTGTTCATTGAAGAATTACAGATTCACAATATCCTCCTCCAGCTCTGCCAGGTCATCTAGCCCATGATTAGATCCATCCTCCCGTACCATGCTAATCTCTGCCCCCACTGGCAATTCTACCCTTGGCTTAGGCTGATCTGTTGGTATGATGTAACAGCTCGGGTTGTACACAAATCTCACAGACCCCTCAGGCTCTAAATGATCATTCACATCTGCCCCTACAATTGACCTAATTCTATCTTCGATAGTCACCACTACCAGTTCTGGTTGGGTTTGGGAGATATCCAATAAGCATAAGTCCGTGCTGTCAGGAATGAACACCTCCGGCTTGGGTAGGTGTGAGGGGGTAATATATATGCTTGGGTCATAAGGAACGATCGAGGTTTGGATTAAGTTGATACGTTTGGGATGTGGAGCTTGGTTATGTGGTGGGAGTGGGTTGGTGGTGACATTCGGTTTCTCCGGAGGCACGATCCCTATTGTCAACGAGATCCTGAATCTCATGACGCAATCAAAAGCACTGGTCGGTTTTGTGACCATGCTGTTGGTGATAAGCACAGTACGTTGCTGGGTTATGGGAGGGAGGAAGCTTTTTCGGTAATGGCCGCGACTCTAGGGGCTTCAAGTGCCCTTTCTTGATCAAAATGCCCAAAGCTTTAGACAGAGACATGTATAGTGGGGTAAAGGCTCTCTGGCCTCAGGGTGCATATTTGGCTGTTTGCGAGCTACTTCCGGACGCACTAGTAAAGTGTGTAACTGCATGGGTTTTTGGGGTGGTGGTGGTGACCATGTCCACATCTGATGTTCTAGTAGCTGCAACACTGCTTGTGCCTGCATTTATACTGCGGTTGAATGCCCTCTTGGGCTGCTCTCTGTCATGGTCAATCAGACCCTGTTTAATGGCGTCCTTGATCTACACCCCAATCTCATGCAATTTTGCAAAGGTGGAAAGGGGTAGGACGATCATCTGTTGCATGAGCTTAGGCTGGAGGTTGTGCACAACCATCCGTATCTGATCTTTGTCAACTGGCCTGACGGTCATCATCGAGGCCTTGGCCCTCCAACGGGTCACAAAATCAGAGAAGCTCTCCTTTGGCTCCTGCTTGGTTGTCTCGAGATCATGAGTTATGACCTCAATCTATGTGTTGTAGGAGTATTGAGCTATAAAGGCCTCAGCCATCTCCTCCCAGCTTCTTTTGACAGAGTCCTCTAGCTTTGCATACCAAATAGCCGCAACACCCGACGGGGTCCGGCCAAACAGGGAAAGCTTTTGCAATCTAGAGAGGCCCATCGGCCTTAAGATATCAGAAAACAGCCACAGGTGCACCATAGGATCTCCAGAACCATCAAAACGGTCTATGTGTGGCATCTTAAACTGGTCTGGCAACGTTACGGCCGAGTCGGTATATCTGGAATGGATTTCACGCCTTGAGCCTTCTTGAAAAGCTTTTCTAGCTTGCTCACTTTTAATGTTGTTGGATCCACCTCAAATTCAAATGGTGAATCCACTAGATTGGTAGGTGCTTTGGATAGCTGGGGTAGGATTGGGGGCGGAGTTGGCCCCATTGGGACATCCGTATTTTCCTAGACGTTTGCTGTCTCCCTGAGTATTGGAACTCTAGGTGGGGGAGGTGGTGGGTGCGAAGCAGATGCTTCAGCTTACTGTGGTTGTTGTTGTTGCTGAAGTCTGGTAATCAATTCTGTTTGTTGAGCCACAACCTCGGCTTGGCGTACGGCTAACTCTGCTTGGTGGGCAGCATCCCGCTGCATGGCTTGCATAGTTTCTTGGAGTTGACGCATCATCTCTTCTATGCTTGCCATAATGTACTGATCTATCTGAACAACTGGTATATCTGTCTCTGTGGTAGAAACTGAAATCTCAGCTCGACTAGTCAAGGACCACTGATCTGGTAACCCCTGTACTGATGCACTGCGCCTAACTGACCTCCGTCTAATAACCGGAGGTAAAGAGTGGAACACTGGTTGTCCGTTTATCAGATCTGCGGATCGATGAAGTCTGTGACCTCTAACCCAGAGTGCTTGGGGAATATCTGCCTAGTCGGATGCAATTGTGCTAAACTACCTTGCAAAAAGATAAATAAAGAATAATAAGGAAACAAATAACAAGAAAGTGCATTGTGCTATGTTATGAGCTGAATAAATTAAAGAGAACACACAGTTGGCAAACACAAGCTGAAATAACTGTTCTCAACCACTGATCACTGTCCCCAAATTATTGCCCCAGATCTGATATCCTCAGGTAAAACTGATTCCCAAATACTGGTGCCCTTAGGCCTGATACCCAGACTTGCAAACTGATACATGTATTTCTGTAGAGACGCACTTTAAAAGTACATAGCAAGCAAATGAGATCCAAAACACCCCTATGGATGGGTAGGGTTTCCCTATCCTATTTTGTCAGGAGCTAGGGTTTCACTACACACACAACGGTTTCAAACGACCTACAATTGGGTAAGCAACCTGTCCTAGCTTGGAACGATCACTACAATTTCCGATATGCACTAGGTCGAATGGTCAAAAGGATGCCTCGGTAACAACCGAGGTTTGTAATCCCATCGTGGCAGAGCCCATAACCAGTGAACCTTATGGCAAGCAGCCTCAGGCAAACCGTTCAGGAATAACAGACGGCGAACACGGTGTCCTAGGCGCACCAATGCAAATGCAATGCAAAGAAACATATAAGTGTAGTCAAAACAAGATATCATGAGTTTGAGTCAAGTTCTCTAAATCCCCAGCAGAGTCGCCAGAAATTGTAGACTACCCCTATGATAACCCTGTTTTGTATTATGCTAATTGGTCCTCATTATGAATGTGATTATGTGTTTGATATGATTTTGTGTGCCATTTATGTGAAAATATGTGGTTTTGAATTTCTATCTGTTCACCGTAGGAATATCTGTTTGATTATCTGCTTCGGAAATTAAATTGAAGGCCTTATCGGCCACAGAACCCGAAATTGATTACGCCATTGTGTTTGGCATAATTTTTAGAGCCTACGGTGAAATTTAATTGGAAATTGATTCAGATCAGATTAAATTGATTTAATTAATCAATTAAGTGCTCAAATATCTAATATTAAATTAATGTGACTTAGTGGGGTTATATAAGGGCCATTACACTCCCAATTCTTCTCTTTTGTGTTCATTTGGCTGATATCAACTCTAAGAGAGAGAGAGAGAGGGTCGACTAGGGAGGGAACAAGAGGGAAAATTATGTGTTTGGCTCAAGTTTGAGAAATTGGAAGGTTGAACTCAAGAATTAAGCATACATTGGGGAGATTGAGCTTCTAGGTGAGTAATCAACCCTTTGATTCATGAGTTGAGTTGTAATTTTGTGGATTGAAGATTAATTAGTGAGTTAGACTATGAATTGAGTTGATCATGTTGAATTGAAGGTCAATGTATGCATGCATGTATGTAATTGCTTTGAATTCGCATGTTGAGCTTGAAATACATGATCCATGTAGAATTTTGGTTAAAGCTCATGTTTGTAATCACCATTTGCACCCTGTAAGTTGAGAATGAGAGTAAGATGTCACATGCATGTACAATTCATAGGGGTGTAAGTGTTGAATGCATGAATTTGTCATGTTCGAAATGAGTTTGTGTAATTTGGGACATGCATGTGATTAATTTGTGAAATTGAGCTTCAAAATGATGTAATTTGGTGTTTATACCATGTTAGTATATGTTTATGCGAAGATTGAGCCAAAAGCATGCATTTAGAACCTTTGAATATCAAGTTGAAGCTCAAGAACAAGTTCTGGAAAACCCAGAATTTATGATGTCCGCTCGAGCGGGGGAAGTGCCGCTTGAGCGGGGAATTCGTGTTCCCAGTATTTTTGCAGACATGGATGTCCGCTCGAGCGGGGAAGTTCACGCTCGAGCGGGGAACCATGTAGTGAGGCCTTCCGTTCGAGCGCTAGACTTTGAGCTCGAGTGTAAAATTGACGTAACCAGTATTTTTGCAGGCCTCATGGGTCCGCAAAAGCGGGGAAGTCCACACTCCAATGGGGACCCTGTTTCTGGAAATTTTGAAAATGCATTCTGTGTTTCGTTTTCTGTTCTCTTTCACTTCTAAGTACTCTTAGGCATGCATTAAGCATTGTAAATGAATTAGAGGGACCAGAATGAAGCCTAAAGAGGAATATGTGAATTAAAGAATGGATTGAATCATTTGTGACTTGTATGTGTTATGTGATGTGTAGGGTCAAGCTCTAGGGCAAATCAACCAACCGATCACTATGAGTAATAGCTTGACAAACATATCTGAAATATGTTGTTGTCCAATTGCTTACTTCTATGTAAGTCCATAAGTTTGTTAATTTAATTGGTGGACAATGTTTGCTATGCCAAATAAATGGGCCAAAGGCCAGTTTGACATGAAAGTGTGAATGGGCCAAAGGCCAGTTTGACACGAATGAATGAATGAATGAATGGCCGAAGGCCAGTCTGACATAAATGAATGAATGGGCCGGAGGCCAGTATGATTTGAACGATAGAACGAATGGACCAGAGGGCAGTACGATCTGAATGATAGAATGAATAGGCCAGAGGCCAGTATGATCTAAATGAAAGAATGAATGGGCCAGAGGCCAGTTTGACATGAATGAAAGTCTGAATGGGCCAAAGGCTAGTTTGACATGAATGACAGATAAATAGGCCAAAGGCCAGTTTGACAAAAATAAATGAATAGGCCAAAGGCCAGTTTGACAAGAATGTCTTAATGGGCCAAAGGCCAGTTTGACATGAACAAAAGTCCGAGTGGGCCAAAGGCCAGTTTGACATGAATGAATTGGGCCCGAGGCCGTTTGATGTGTTTGGAACCGCAGTCACTTCATTTATGTGTATATATACTAGTTAGAAATATGGATTGGGCTCGAGGCTGTTTGATGTATGTTGTTCTAATGTATCTTTCTTGTTTGATATTATTCATTGGGTTTTCGCTCACGCTCATTCATGTGTGTGTAGGTGAGCCAAGAGAGGTCCAAACCCAGCCTCAGTGAAGTCTGTGTGGAACAACCAAGTTTTGAAGAGTCAGCTCTTACATCTCACACACGAGACTCGTCTTCGCCCTTTTGCTATCTTGTTTTATTTTGTCATATTGGCGAGGACTTTGGTTTGTGTTATATATATAGTTTTGATTGGCTGACCTAGACTTAAATGATTCTGTCTGTACAGAACCTTATGCTACTATATTTTCTGAAGTCAGTTATTAACATGTATGTGTATGGTTTGTTATGACGTGCCATGTAAGCACAGCTCTATGGACAAAGTTTTAAATTTTGTTTCTGTTTGGCCCCTTTACTCTGACGAGTTATGTCTGATTTGGATTGAGGCCGTAGGTGATCTCATGATTACCGGCCAGTTATGTCTTTAACTCTTGGGGGCGGGTTCGGGTCATGATAGCCTCGAAACTCCTAGCTCCACCCGCGAGGGTGCGAATTCGTTTGTTCTTTAGCTACTACAAGTTTGGACTTGTGTCATGGTTCTGAATCTAATCTCACAAAGTGTAATGTGAGACCGATAAATCACCAAAGAGTTCAAATCCAGCAAATCGTTTTGGAAAACTGATTTTTATAAAGAAGTGCCAAACATGGACTGCTTTGCCTGATACAGAGTCGCCACCTAAATGTTTTATTTTTGGAAAATTTAGGAAACCCTAACTCGTGCCTAAGGCCACATGTCCGTCATCACCAAAGTTGCCTCGGCTCTGGAACTTGGGTACGAGAGGGGAAGGTCATGCAATGAGCACCCTCGCTCACCCGATCAAAGATCGGCCTTTACTAACATGATATTTTGTTTTTGAAAACACATGTGTTCTTGTTTTAGTTATTAACCTAGAATTACTATGTGATGCGCACAGCATACAAGTATAGACTAGATCGCCTAAGTTGGAACAAAACATCTTTGAAAGTTTGCTACTCGCAAGTTGGCTAAGTCGTGAATTTTGCCACCCTCAAGTGGGTTTAGAAAACAACATGATTTTGATGAATTGTTCCAATTCAAGCAATCTAACCTCCACCCACAGGCATTCAAGCAATTAAACACTTAAGCAGTTAGCCTCATGGAAAACATGCTATACATAGCAACATACACATCTCATGCAGTATGCTAAAGCGTAAATACTCACAGTGTACTCCAAGCCAAAATAGAGAACTAGTTAGAAATCATGCATGATCCTAGTTCATGTTAAGATGGCTAATGCAACACATGCGAAAATGCAACTCAGATAGGCTCGGCTACTCTAAGATGTCATGTGAAATGCAACTTGATAACATGTTGTTAAACACATATTCAAGTAAATGTATTGAAATACAATGCAGTTAGTATGATGCGCCGAGCCCGATGCACGCATGCAAAGCATAAGGATGCTAACCGAAACATGCCCTAAAACTAACCATCATAAGCGGTTAAGTAAAATGGAGAAAGAAATGGGGGTTGGAAGACATGCATCACACACACGCACGTTTATTACAACAATACACCCTCTCGTAGGAGGGTCTGAATAAGAAGCTAACTAGCTAATCTAAGCTAATTAAACTAATTATTACAAGCCAAGCTAATTAGCTAACTACACTAGCTAATTGAATACAAATAAGTAGCTAAATGCATTAACTACTTAAGTACAGAACCAAAGCAAAAACTAGCTAAGGAAAGTAATAAAAAGAGGTCCTCTGGATGAGAAGTGCATGCATGCTCGGTCACCTCGTTCAGAAATCCGTCGCGATGCCCCAATTTGCCTCTGTTTGCAATTGTTCTTAGAACCTTGCACCAAGCTCCAGATAACTTTTAACTCACCTTGGGGACCTGTAGGAAGGCTGCCGACCAGTTATTGATGTTGTAGACAACCAGCCGACCACTTGCCATTGCTGCAGACCAAAAAAAGTGGTCGGCCAGCTAGTTTTACTAGTCGACCGACCAATTTTTGCTGCACTTCTCCAGTTTGCTGCAACAAAGAGCAAGAAAGGGCATGGCAATGTATTTGCAAGATATGTGTGCACAACCACCCTCCTTATCATTTCATGAGCTCAAGGGAGTGTAGTTCTCGACCCTCGAGCCGCCAATCACGTATCTCGATGCATGATGGCCGAGAAGCCAAGATTACACGAATCAATGTGGAATGAATGCACATATAACACATAAATGCCTTTAACTCTATCATGTGTGATGAAGAGTGCCGGCGACCAAGAATTAAGGCACGGTTCATCACTTCAAGTATGAAACGCCCCTCATTTCTCGTGTTTGGATTGACACCTAATCCAAGCAAATGCAATGCAACTCAATGTAATGCAACATTAGCATGCAAACAATCATGCAAGGGCCAAGCATGCTAACATTATGCAATGCAACTAAAGCATGCAAAATGCAAAGAACATGGCATGCACAATGCAATGAACAACATGACATACTCAATGCAATGAACAGTATGGCATACTCAATGCAATGTAACATAAGCATACACAATGCAAAGAACATGGCATACACAACGCAATAAACAACATGGCATACTCAATACAATGTAACATAAGCATGCACAATGCAAAGAACATGGCATACACAATGCAATGTAACATAAGCATGCATAATGCAAAGAACATGGCATACACAATGCAATGAACAACATGGCATACTCAATGGAATGAACAACATAAGCATGCACAATGCAAAGAACATACTAAATGGACTTAAACCAAATGTGGACAGACCTCAGCCATGCCCAAATCAGTGACCATAATGCTAAAATGAAGGCACCAAAAGCAGATACAAGCATGCATGCCAATTGGCTCACCAATTAAGCATAAGAGCACAACTCTCAAGAGTGCTCAAGGAGTGACAAATGTGGAAGTGTAACAGCACTATAGGCACTGAAATAAGGTATGAAATGATGCCAAATCATTCAAACAACAGAAGTAAAGCATGCAAGAGTCCTTAAGCATTAAAGGCTAGCAAAGAGGACTACAAAGGGGGCATGCAATACATGGCACAAAGGCATGAACCAATCATGGACAGAGCTCAAATAGGTCTAAACAAGGACCAAAACATGCTGAGATGAGGGCTCAAAGGCCTAGGCATGTATGCATACAAGCAAGGCTATAAACAAAGCAACAATGCACAACCCTTGAACCACAATTAAAGAGTGATGTGCATGAGAATATGACAATGTTACATGATCTGAAATCAAGTATTAAGTGATGCCAAATCATCCAAATAGCTTAAAGATAACATGCAAGAGGCATCAAAACACAAGGCTAGCAAGGCCAATTGCACTACAGCTATGCAATACATGAAGCATATGGAAAATACAATCCAAAACAGTCATAGAGCATGTCAAAATGATGCTAAAACATGTATAGAAGGAAGCCAAAATAAGCTAACATGGAGGGCATGAAGCATGGAATAGACAAGGCCAAAAGGGAGGATTACACTGCACCTATCAAGACCAAGCATGGGATGGCTTTGCCAACAAAAATTAGAGTTAATTCATGGCAAAATAACCCCAAAAACATACTGAAATGATAGCTCGCAAGCTTAGGCATGATGGCATACACAATGGCTCATGTTTAAGGCATAAAGGACCAACCCTTCAAAGCATGGAATAAGTGAAAGATGCAAGTGTATGACCACACCAAATGTATTGAAATCACATTTCAAATGATGCCAAATCATTCAAATAGGCCAAGCAATGTATGCTAGTGGACTCAATACACAAAGCTAATAAGCTAGAATGCACTATAGCTATACAAAGCATGGCATGCATGACCAAAACAACCTAAATTAGAGCCAGACCATGCTAAAACATGGACAAAATATTGCTGAAGTTAAGCCAAAAGCATGCTAGAATGATGATTAAAAGCATGGTACACATTAGGCTAGTTCATGGAATTACACTACAAGTGCTTGGGGCATGCAAGGGGCTATCAAACCAAACCTTAATAAAGGTATATCATGGAAAAACAACACCAAGAACATGCTAAAATAGAATCAAATCATTCTAGAAAGGCATGCTACTTCATAAAGCATACAAGACTAGTTTGTGAGAAATACACTGCAAGTGTATAAGGCATGCATGAGGTGACAAAACCAAGTCAAAAGAGTGGTATGCCATGCTGAAATAACCCCAAATACATGCTAAGAACAAGCCAACACAATCTTAATAAACATGCTCAAACATGAGGCAAATGAAGCAAGCATTCAAGACACAAGGAGAGGGGATGACCCTCTCCTATTTGGAACCTCAAAACACCATTTCCACCACTGAAATTCTTTTGAGTTTTAGTGGTGAGAAGGCCAAATCAAGATGGTCCCGATAGCTAAAAAAGAAGGTTCAGAACAAGGCCAAACAAGGCCTAAGAGGGGGTAGACTACCCCCAACACCAACAAGGCCTCAAACAAACATGTTAAAGACTGAAAAATAGAACTTTTTGCAGTAGAAAGTTTGGTCTAAAACAACATGCAAGTAGGGTCAAAAGCCTAATCAAAAATAAGGGTTTAAGAGGTTAGTTTCTCACCCTTGTAGAACAACTCTAGAGCAACAACTCCAGCAACTTTTTCTGGCCAAAACCTGTCCAAAAAATTCAAAAACAACTTCAAAGGACCTCAGCTCCAAGAGTTTGGTGTTTGAGCCTGTGTTTGTGTGTTAAAGTGTGAAGAATATGCACTTTTGAACACAAATATGAAGAGAAGGTGCAAGATAGATACAAAGGTGTATGTATAACTCTCAAGCACAAAATTTTGAACCTAGAGGAATGGGGGGAGGTTCTCTTATATAGAGAACCAAAGGTTAAGCTTGTTGGACAAGCTTAGGCCTAAAGCTATCCCTCCATACACGTGTATGGAGATCACTTCTATGCCCTCTAGCTGTTACAATTAGAAAGAAAATATCTCCAGGAATGAGCTGGAAAGCTGCCGACCACTTGAAGTGGTCGACCAGCTACTTGTAGTGGTCGGCCAACCACCACAAGTGGTCTCCCAAAAAGAAAACTGGTCGGCTAGTGGTAGGAGAGGTCTGCACACTAAAAGCAAGGTGGTTGTGTGGTGGCCGACCAGAAAAGGTGGTCCAAAGACCAAGAAAACTAGTTGCCGGCGAGAAAACTTGTTGGCAGGAAGGAAAGTGGTCTCCAAGGGGAAGAACTGGTCTCCCACCCTTGTACCACCTTCTAAACAAGGAAAACAAGGTTTGTACCAAAAACAAACCAAAAAGGATGCAAGATGAAAGTTCGGGAGGCAAGGCGTGCAGCCGGAAGCCTCGAAAACTAGTCTACTGGCACCAAAAGTGGTCTACAACCACAAAAAGTGGTCTCCCGGACCACAGTCTCCCTCTAGGCAGAGGCAACAAGGTGTGGTTCAAAAACCAAGCCAAATGGAGAACGTTAAGTGGTCTCGAGACAAGGTGTGCAACCGAAGGCTCCGAAAACTAGAAACTAGTCTCCAGGCAGGAAAAGTGGTCTACGACCACAAAAAGTGGTCTACGATCGCAAAGAGGTGGTCTACAAGGCCTATCCCTCCCTCTAGGGAAGAGAAACAAGGCTTGGTCCACAAACCGAGCCAAAGCACAAAGAGTTCAAAGGCCCGGAGGCAAGGCACTCAGCCGAAAACTCCAGAAACTCGAAACGAGCACAACATGCATAATCACCGAGCGCTCAATCGATGATGCCTGAGTCTTAAGGTCGGTCAAAAATGGGGTGTGTACAAGAATATCAATACCATCAATGGTGACAATAGGTTCACTCCACCCATAGATCACACGGTGCCAAACTTTTTCATTGATGGATTTTAAAAACGCTCTCATACGAGCTTTCCAATAAGAATAGTTTGTACCATCAAGCAACGAAGGTCTATGGGTCGAGTTACCTTCACGAATTGAATCCATAACACCAATCACACAAAATCACACTCCTTTAATCAATCCACTACTGAAGAAAAAAATATTATAAAGACAACTAACAAATTACCAAATGCGTCCAATTTGTCTTCAAATCTTCGTAAATCTTTCACCACAGCCTTCGTCTTGGAATTGACTAGT
Source organism: Camellia lanceoleosa (assembly GCA_025200525.1). NCBI lineage: Eukaryota > Viridiplantae > Streptophyta > Magnoliopsida > Ericales > Theaceae > Camellia > Camellia lanceoleosa. The sequence continues at coordinate 5,797,775 of CM045766.1, read as the reverse complement.
ATGAAGTTGAATCCACAACTTCTATTGTCGAATTAATGACCACACAAAGTGTCAAACTCCTTTGATGCTCCACGCTTGAATCTCTGGATTCCACCGAAGAAGAACACTCTTGAATATGAAGAAACAAACTCCTTGATGTTTTCTTATCAACACATGAGTTGAATACTCAATAAGAACATCAAGGAAAACTAGCAAAACAAAACCCTAGAGCTCCCAAAACAGATCTAGGAGACTTAACCTTAAAATAAGGCTTAAACAGATATATATATATAGAAAACATGGGCCGAGCACTCCGCTCAAGCGCAGGACAGTCCGCTTGAGCGGATCCACTAAAACACGCGTGTGAATAAACAAGTTTCCGCTCGAGCGCTGGAACCTATGCTCGAGTGTGAAATCACATTTCTCAATATTTTTGCAGGCATCCCCAACTATTGAGATAGAACACATTCCGCTTGAGCGCCAATGGTCTCGCTCGAGCGGGAAAGCCAAAAACAAGGAAAAAATTACAACTTTATAAACCACAGCTTGTTCACGGATTTGACAACAACAAAGGGACCTAACTGAGTTATTTACACTAAGACTCCTAAATAATTGAGAAGTATCACTTTGACCTCTTAAACTATAAAAGCGTGCAAATAGACCCCCTAAATAATTAAGAAGTGTCAGTTTGACCTCCTAAACTATAAAAGTATACAAATGGACCTTCTAAACTATTGGCATGTTTCACTTTGACCCATTCTATTAAAACACTATAAGTTTAACTGAATTTTCAAACATTTTTTAAACGAAAATACCATTTAACACTATATATTTGCAATTTCATTATTATTGTCTTTTAATTTTTTTTAAATATAAGCATTCATTCATTATTATTATTTTATTATTATTTTTTAAATATTCTTTGTAAATATATTTTTGTAGAAGAAATATTTTTAAAAAATAATAAAATAGAAAAATGAGGAAAATTGAGAAGAAGGACATTGGGTGTGTTATACAAAGTGTTTAAGGGTATTTTCATCTAAAAAGTGTCAATGTAGTAATAGAATGGGTCAAAATGAAACGCAACAATAGTTTAGGGGGTCCATTTGTATATTTTATAGTTTAGGGGGATACTTCTCAATAGTTTAGGGGGTCCATCTATATGCTTTTATAGTTTACGGGATCAAAGTGATACATCTTAATAATTTAAGGGATTTATGTGTAAATAACTCTAAGAAAATACTATAAACACCTCAAATAAAGTACACCAATTAGTCTTGATATTTTTTCTTGTTTTAAAATAATATTTTAGCAAAAATTATTTGATGAGTGGGGAATTTCGACATCAATATTATTGGTATAACATATAAAAGACAAAAAAAAAAAAAAAAAAAAACCAAATATAGTTTTTTTAATTTATTTTTAGTGATTTTTTAAATATATTTTTTTAAGGGACTTTTTTTAAGTTCACTAATATTACAATTTTAGGAGATAAAGTACTTCCAAAACTTTTATACTAAGCTAAGATCCCTCAAAAGCATGTACATTTTACATCCAAAGTTATTGGACCAAAATAGTGACAGAAAAAAACAATCGACAGAGAAAAACGATTGAATTTACTTCTCTCTCCATTTTTTTCAGCTACTAATCTTTCTGAAATTTCTCTAAGCAATTTTGAAATTTATTTGAATGAAAATTCTGAAATGTCTCTAGACATCCTCTTGGACATCCGTCCCCATAATCTTTTGCTATGAAAATCTAAATTAAGTGTGATTTCTTTGGCTTGTTTGATTTTCACTGAAATTTCTCTAGACACATCACAATTCCCTTAGAATTTCTCTGAGTCTGTTTGTGTGTCTATGTATTTGTATGTTCATGTGTGAAATTTATCTGCTAACACACACTACTACTTCTCCAACATATTGATTTTCTTTGGCTATCACACATACACACTACTTCTCTAGTTGCGTGTGGAATTTCTCTGAGATGTAAATTTTCTATTCTCACTTTACACTTTACACACTTAATAGTCTCTTTAGCACATGGAATTTCTCTGCAAATATAGTCAGAGAAATTTACTTTCTTGTGCATTTGATTTTCATTGGACACATTAAACAATTGTATGTTGATTTCTTTGGCAAATTTTATTTTCTCTGAAATTTCTTTGCCATGTTGATCTTCTTTAGCCATCACACACTTGCAATCTAACTTGCATATAAAATTTCTCTACAAATGTAGTTAGAGAAATTTACTGATCAAAAATCAATGAACAACGAACAACGAACAACTCGAAATCAACTGAAATCTATAGTAAGGATTCTATTTGGGTCATTGTTAATAAATTGACCAAGTTTGCCCATTTCTTACCTCTGAAATCTTTTTACAACGTGGACAAACTTGCTACCTTGTATGTAGATGAGATTGTTAAACTTCATGTTGTGCATATTTCTATTGTCTTGGATAGAGATTCCAGATTTGTATTTAGATTGTGGTAGAGCTTGCAAAAAACAATGGAAATAGAATTGAGGTTCAGTATCGCATTCAATCTACAAATCGATGGACAATCAGAGAGGACGATACAGACTTTGGAGGATATGCTTCATTTGTGTGCCATGGACTTCAAAGGGAGTTGGGAAACCCATTTACAGTTGGTAGAATTCACCTACAACAACATTTTCTAAGAAAGTATGTCATGGCACCATATGAAGCACTGTATGGGAGAACATGTAGATCATAAATTTGTTGGACAAAAGTTGGAGATAAGCCAATGTTGAGGCCCTAAATTGTTCAAGTTACCACCGAGAAGATCAAGGTTATTCAACGACTCAAGATTGCTCAAAGTTGCCAAAAGAGTTATGCTGATTTAAAAAGAAGGGACTTGGAGTTCGAGGTTAGATATCATGTATTTTTAAAGGTTACTCCAATAAAGGGCCAAACTCGATTTGGGAAAAAGGGAAAGTTATCTCCATGGTATATAGGACCATTTGAGATTTTGGAAAAGATCAGCCCAGTAGCATACTGGTTAGCATTGCCACTAGAGATGGAGCAAATTCACGATGTATTCCACATTTCTATGTTACGGGGTTATGCTGGAGATCCTTCCCACGTGATTGATTATCGCCGTTTGGTTATTGATGGAGACTTGGAATATGAAGAATGGCCTATTCAAATTATTGATTGCCAAGTGAAACAATTGAGAAACAAAACTATACCAATGATGTAGGTAGAATAGAGAGAACACTATGGGAAGGACGTTACTTGGAAAAAAAAAAGATGAAATGAGAATGAGGTACCCTAGTTTATTTCCAAGCTAAGATAAGACAAGTTTGAAGAACCAAACTTCTTAAGGAGGGAAGAATGTGACTACCAACTATTTATGAATAATGCATATCATATTATTATTCCATTTATCCTTATGTTATTTGCTTATGTGATGTAGGACTTATTAGAATTAGAAAAGAGAATAAGAACTTGGTTGAAACCTCAAGTGTAAGAAACTATTTGTTTGAGCCTTGAGTTAGGGGATAACTTTAGACTTGATTTGAGAATGATAGGATGTGTTTTAACACTAATTGAGGAGCTTAAAGGTCCTAGTGTAATGTGCTTGTCCATTTCATGCTATATGAATTTTTGCTAATCGGGATTAGTGTTAATTAAGTATAATTAGTGAGCCTTAATCCGGATTAATTAGGCTAAGTAAGGTTAATTATAAACCTTGATTCATTAGTCCTAACCTAGATTACCTAAACTAAGTAAGCAAGATTAGACAAATTAATTAAGCAAGCAAGCAACTTACCTCATTTTTTTCCTACACCATCTTGGTCCAAATTTTCTTTGTAGTAGAGAGAGAGATGGGGGGTGGACTAGAATCATATAGCAAGAAGAGCAGAAGAGAAGAAGAAAGAAAGAAGGAGAAAAAGAAGAAAAGAAAGAAGAAAGAACAAGAAAAACAAACCCAAGCTCAAATTCAACCTAGGAAGTATTCTAAGGTAAGATTTCACCCCTAATTCTTGTAATAAACTCTCCTAGCATCTAAGAACAAGAAAAAAAACTAGGATTAAATTGGACTAGAAATGGAAAAAAAAAATGAAGGAGATTGAACTAGGATGAAGAACATGCAAGATGATCCAAATTTTTGTTGATTTGATCTTGTTCTTGATGTTTTTGATTCATAGAAAGTGACAATTCCATATTTCCCTTTAGTTTCAATGATTTTTTAGAGTTTAATTCATGCTTTGAGAAGATGGAAATGGAGGTGTAATAACCGTGTCATGTACAATGTTCATTAATCATGATTATGTTTGTAATTATGTGCTTAATTTGAATTTGGGTGTTAATTGCATGATTATATGTGATTTTGGCTCTGTATCTGTTCCCTGTAGGAAAATCTGTTAGAATCTGTGCTTTGAACTAAAAATTGAAGGCCTTATCGGCCACAGAAACCAAAATTGACTACGCCATTGTAATTGGCATAATTTTTAGAGCCTATGGTGAAATTTAATTGAAAATTGATTCGGATCAAAATAATTCCAGTAAACTGATTTAATTAAGCACTATTGATTAGCCTTAATCAAAATTTGATTAGGCCATCCTATATAAGGGCTTATACAGCTTTATATCATGGTTTTGAGCTCATTTTGCCGAGAATACACTCTAGAGAGATAGAGTGCCGGTTAGAGAGAGAGAGAGAGAGAGCTCAAGTTAGAGAATTGCTCAAGAAGCTTGAAGATCTTGGAGTTTAACTCAAGGATTAACTAGAATTTGGAAGATTGGAGCTCATAGGGGAGTAATTGAGCATAAATTCATAAGTTTGAGTTTGAAATTTTGTGAATTCAAAGTTAGATGGCAATCAAGTTCATGAGTCGTGTTGATTATGATGAATTGGGAGCCTATATGTATATGCATGTATAGAATTGCCATGATTTTGCATAATCAAACATGTAACAAGTTGAATATAGGAAAATGAATGTTAAATCATACATGCAAGCATGGTTTTGTTGAGTTTCATGAGAATAAGCATCACTTGTGTCATTTGAAATGGTATTGGGGTCTATATTGCACATGCATGAATGATCCATAGAGATATGGAGTTTGTATGAAGTTAGGGTGCATGAGTCTTGACCATGTCAAGAAGAATGTTAAAAGATTTGAGAATTAAATCATGATTTTGAATAATTGGCCTCATATTGCTTACATCCTTATGATATATAATGTGTTTCCACATTTTTGAACCAAGAACATGAGTTTTGGGCCTTTGAATGTCAAATTTGAACTTCAAAACTAGTTTTGGAAATTCTAGAATTTCGCATGTTCGCTCGAGCGAAGAAAGGGCCGCTCGAGCATGGAATGTTGGTTCCCAGAACTTTTGCAGACATGGACGTCCGCTCGAGCAGGCAGATTCACGCTCGAGCGGGGAGCCATGTAGTTTGACTCTCAGCTCGAGCGTCCGATGTCACGCTCGAGTGTGAAAATGAAGTAACCAGTACTTTTGCAGACCAAAGGGGTCCGTTCGAGTGGCGAAAGCTGCGCTCGAGCGGGGATCCCTGTTTCAGATATTTTGAAAAGTGGTTTTATGATTTATTATCCGTTCTCTTTCATTTCTAAGCACTCTTAGGCATGCATTGAGCATTGTGAATGAGTTAAAATGATAAGAAAGGAGCCTAAGAGGAATGCATGAATTAAGAACAGATTGAATCGTTTGTGACCCATATGTGTTATGTAATGTGTAGGGTCGAGCTCAAGGGAAAATCCACCGGTAGAACACTGTGAGTAATATCTTAGTAAAGATATTTTCAAGTATGTTACTTTCCGAATGCTACTTCTGTATAAGCTTCATAGATTTGTTGATTTGAAAAATGAATGAGTATTCTATATGCCTAATTTTGTATAAGTCCATTTGATACGTTTGATATATTTGAATTGGGCCTAAGGCCATTTGCCGTTGATATGTTTGATATATCTGAATTGGGCCTAAGGCCGTTTGACATGAACGATTAGGCCAAAGGCCGTTGGACATGAATGATTGGGCCAAAGGCCGTCGGATATGAACGATTGGGCCAAAGGCCATTAGACATGAATGCAAAGATGGGCCAAAGGTCGTTTGAATATGTCATTTGATATGTTTGAATACCGTGATGGGCCAAAGGCCGTTTGAATGACAGGGATCATGATCATGAATATGAAATATGCATGGATATAAATATAAAGAGAATGGGCCCGAGGCCATTTGATACGCCTGATATATTCGGATTAGGCCCGAGGCCGTTTGATATGTTTGAATGGGACCAAAGGTCGTTTCGTATAGATGGACCCGAGGTCGTATTGTTTTACATAAGAATTGGACCTGAGGTTGTTTTGCATGTGGATATGATGTGTTGGACCCAAGGTCGTTTTGCTTTGTTGAGATTTGTAAACCTGGTGTGAATGAGAATAGTGGTTCAAATGTGTACATCATAAGTATGATTCATTTATGAACGAACCTCATTTATTAACCTCTTTATTTTGATATTATTCACTGGGCATTAGCTCACTCTTATCTATATGTATGTAGGTGAGCAAAGGGACATTCAACCCTAGCCTTAGTGGAATTTAAGAAAGGAACCTGAGTTTTGTGAAGTCAGCCCAGGTGCCTCACGCAAGAAGCTTTGTTTATGATCTTTTGTATTTCTTTTGTCACTTCTATTGGCTATGATAGACCATTTATGTGTATAAGCTTTTTGGCATGGCTGACTATGTGTTTGAATGATCCTGGGTATACAAGATGTTAACTACTGATACGTGGTGTGAGTTATTATTAAGTATATGTGAAATGTTTTGACATGCCATGTAAGCATAGCTCATTGGACAAAATTTTTAAGTTTGCTTCCGTCTTGGCCCCTTCACTCTGTGGCTATATGTTTGTTTTGGTTTGAGGTCGTACGTAATCTCATGATTACTAGCTGGTTATGACCTTAATCTATAGGGGTGGGTTTGGTTCATGACAGGAGGGTTGCAATAAAGAGAAGAAATGATGAATTTCAAAACAAAACCTATGATTTGTTTTATGAAATTTTGAATTCAATGCATAAAAATGTTTTTCCATGAATCATGCATGATTTATCTATGTTATTGTACCTTAGATATCATGATTTGAGGGTTGAAGATGAAGAAAATCAAGTTAAGAAGCCTTATAACACAAAAAACACCTGTAGCAACGTTTTCTGCTTGTTAGGTGCTCGAGCGACCACAACCAAACGCATGAGCGTCCAGAATACAATTTTCCTAATGACTGCTCAAGCGGCCTAGGAAACCTCTTGAACAGCCCAACCTCCACACGTACGATTGAGGCTGGTGCACATGCGACTATTTACAAAATCATTTTGCTTAACCCTTTACTTATGCGGCCAAATTCGAGCACATGAACAACTAGATAGGGCAATTGTCCATTTTTAATTCTTTTTGATCCTTTTGGCCTTCCGGAATTCCTTGTACATGTTTTGAACCTAACAAAAATTAAATACAACTAGAAACCAATTTAAAGTGTATTTGATTAGAGAAGAAGACTAAAACTAAGCCATATGTTTAAGAAGCTTGCAAATTATCTGGGTATTTCAATATTTTGTTCTTGTTTCGTGTGGGTTAAGCTTTGAAGGAGTTTATACCCTTGTTCATAGAGGCATTTGTGAGTAGTAGTGTAGTAAAGTTTTGTTTGTTAAAATTATAATTCGAAATGCAAACCTATGGTATGTTTAAGAAAGTTATGATATTGTTTTACTATGAATGGACATCCTATGCTCTTGTATCGTGTATTAAAATGACATCTCGGATCATGTTTGTTATTTGGAATCATGCCAATAACCTCTAACTAACTGAGCTTCTCTAGCCACCTATTGTGGACTCTTGATTCGAAAGCCTTGGAATGTTTATCGCTATATGTATGCTTGCAAGTTAAACTTGTTGTCTTGGCAAAATTATATTATGTTTGAAATGATCTTATGCTTGGTTTTAGTAAAATTTATCGGTCTTCATTCATTTACCACTCTATTATATTACTATTCACTAGGCTTTGGCTCACCCCTTTCCTTTAGATGTATGTAGGTGATGATGAAGATCAAGTTCAAGAAGAGGGATCAAACTAGAAGTCTTTTTCTTTTTGTTTTGTACTTTTGGGAGTGACAGTTTAAAGACGATAGCCTTGTATATATGTTTTGGTTTTTGTTAAGAGTATGTTTGTAAATGTTATACTTATCTTTTTGTGTTGTTTGGACTTGTAAATGTCAAAGAAAATAAAATGAGAAGTTTGCTTGTTATTTTATATGGTTTATGCATATGCTCTGAATGAACTCTTTGTAATCAATGGACAAATGTTTCCACTTAAGCCCTAATGTTTTTATTCCAGTCTTGTCTTGTCTTGTTAGGCCTTCAATAGTCCAACACTACTAGTTGGCCACAATTGCTATCCTCTATGGGGTAGGACGGGGTCGTGGCACCTACCCTTCAATCCTTACGCTTCGCAACCCCTTCAATCATATCTCAGCCCCTTTTTCTATCCCCAACCTGAAAGTTCTGCCACAATCGAGCTATAAAATGAGGATCCCTATCTGAAACGATGGTCACCAAAACTTAGTGATATCGAACAATATCCCAAATATATAACTTGGCGAGGTCACCCACAAAGCCACTTGTTTGCATTGGAATGTAGTATATGAATTTGGTCAAGTGATCAATAACTGCTGAAACAACATCATTACCTTGTTGAATTCTAGGAAGCCCTACAACAAAATCTATAGTGACGTGCTCCCACTTCCACTCGACTATAGGAAAAGGTTACAACAATCTCGCCAGCTCTACGCTCTTGAATGATCAATCACAATAAGTCTTATCAACTACGACTAGGCAATAGGTTGCTTGACCCACACAACTTGCTCAATCCGACCCTACCTGTAAGGTGTAGACACCCTATTTTTGACCGACCTTAAGACTCAGACGTCATCGATTGAGCAATTGGTTATTGCATATGTTGTGCTCGTTTCGAGTTTTCGGAGTTTTCGGCTAAATGCCTTGCCTTCGGGCCTCTAAACTCTTTGTGCTTCCGCTCGGTTTGTGGACCAAGCCTTGTTTTCTCTTCCTTGGAGGGAGAGGGAGGTCTGTAGACCACCTCTTTGTGGTCGTAGACCACTTTTCCTGCTTGGAGACTAGTTTTCGATTTTCGGAGCCTTCGGCCGCGTGCCTTGTCTCGGGACCGCTTAACGTTCTCCGTTTGGCTTGGTTTTTGAACCACACCTTATTGCCTCTGCCTAGAGGGACACTGTGGTTCGGGAGACCACTTTTTGTGGTCGTAGACCACTTTTGATGCCCGTAGACTAGTTTTCGAGTCTCCTGGCTGCGCGCCTTGACTCCCTAACTTTCGTCTTGCATCCTTTTTTGTTTGTTTTTGGTACAAACCTTGTTTTCCTTGTTTGGAAGGTGGTCTAACGGTGGGAGACCAATTCTTCCCCTTGGAGACCACTTTCCTTCCTGCCAGCCAATTTTTTGGTCGGGCAACTGGTTTTCTTGGTCTTTGGAACACCTTTTCTAGTCGGCCACCACACCACCACCTTGCTTTCAGTGTGTAGACCTCTCCTACCCCTAGCCGACTAGTTTTATTCTTGGGAGACCACTTGTGGTGGTCGGCCGACCACTAAAAGTAGCTGGCCTACTGCTTCAAGTGGTCAGCTGTTTTCCATCACCTTTTTGGAGATATTTTTAGGCCAGATGTTACAGTTGGAAGGCACAGAAGCCATCCTCCATAGCTTTAGGCCAAAAGCTTATCCAACAAGCTTGTTGCTTGTTCTCTATAAGAGAGAACCTCCCCTCTCCTCCTCCAGGTTTAGAATTTGGTGGTTTGAGATATACATACACCCTTGTCTCTATAATCCTCCATCTCTTTCATTTTTGTGCCTTAAAGTGTCATTTTATCACACTTTTGCACACAAACACATAGTGAAACACCATCCTTTTGTTGCTGAGGCTTCTTGAGGTTTGTTTTGGAGTTTTTGGATTGGTTTGAGCTCAAAGAAGTTGTTGGAGTTGTAGCTTTGAAGGTGTTCTTCAAGGGTGAGCTTCTAACCCTTAAAACCCTTGTTTTGGTTTAAGATTTTGGACCTATTTGCATGGTGTTTTAGACCTAACTTCCTACTGCAAAAAGTTCTATTTTTCAGTCCTTAACATGTTTGTTTAAGGTCTCTTTTGTATTGGGGGTGGTCTACCCCCTCTTAGGCCTTGTTTGGCCTTGTTCTTGTACCTTCCTTTTAAGCTATTGGGATCACCTTGTTTTGGCCTTCTCACCACTAAAACTCAAAGGAATTTCAGTGGTGGAAATGGTGTTTTGAGGTCCCAAATAGGAGAGGGTCATCCCCTCTTCTTGTGTTCTTGAATACTTGTTTCATTTGCCTCATGTTTGAGTATATTTGTTAAGCTTGTGTTGGCCACATCTTAGCCTATTTATTGCCTTATTTTGACATGGCATACCATTATTTTTACTTGCTTTTGTCATCCCTTGCATGGTTCATACACTTGTAGTGTATTTCTCACAAACTAGTCTTGTATGCTTCATGAAGTAGCATGCCTTTCTAGCATGATTTGATTCTATTTTAGGATGTGTTTTGGGGGTTATTTTGCCATGATATAACTCTGATTTTTGTTTGGCAAAGTCATCCCATGCTTGGTCTTGGAAGGTATAGTGTAATCCTCTCTTTTGGCCTTGTATGCATCACGCCTTATGCCCTTCATGCTAGCTTATTTTGGCTTCCTTCCATACATGTTTTAGCATCATTTTGACATGCCCTAGGACTGTTTTGGGTTGTACTTGCCATATGCTTCATGTATTGCATAGCTGTAGTGCAATTGGCCTTGCTAGCCTTGTGTTTTGATGCCTCTTGCATGCTATCTTTAAGCTTGTGGGAGTCGAATTCATCAAATCCATAGGGACGGCTAAGCATGTCCGGTCTGAAACGTAACCTCTATTCGGCATATACCCCAATAAATCAAGGAACCGAATAGAATAACCAGTACCTTAGCCAGTAAAACACATGCCGAGTAGAGACACATATAACGGAACAAGGATGGGCCCAGACCAAAGGCCCAAAGAGAATACTATAAATACAAGATCTTCAGTTCTAGAAAGGTATGTGAGAATTATTAAGCTTAACTTAGAATACAAGTAATCTTGAGTGTAGAGACTAACTTGCCTGTCGGAGTGTTAATTCTGGCACCCTCGACCGGAGTGTTTGTTCCTTTTCAGGTGACTAGCAGAGGATCTTGAACGTCCCCTAGGATCAGAAGAGTATTTCCAAACCACTTCACCACAATTGGCGCTGTCTGTGGGAATACTCAAACACATCCATGGCGGGCGTAACGGAAGACCTCCGATAGTCACTGATGAAACCACGCAGAGAGACAACCTCACTCCAACAAACATGCTCGAATCAGAGACTATCCTCGCAAGATGCGCTTTGAACTTCGCCTCACCCTCGACTCCAAAGCATGAAGCAATGCAAGCGATCATGGAACAAGCAAAGCAAAATGAACAAAGGTTGGAAAACATATCGTAGAGAACGAATGTCTCCGTCAGGAATTGGCCTTGGAGGTAGCGAAGTCCAAACAAGCTGCACACCAAGGCCCGGAACGACTTGTGAGGGCAAGTGGTCGACGATCTCGAGCCTGACAACAAGAAACTGATAGTAACTTCGACTCATTATCCCAAGAGCCCAAGAAGAAGGGACGATCTAAAACTTCCAACTCTTCTGAAGAGAGTCCCCGCATAAGGTATAAGCGAAGAAGAAACAGTTCGGATGAAGATCAACACAATCCTTTTGTATGACGGATTGCAAAGGCAGTGCTACCCAAGAAATTCAAAGCACTGTCATTCACCTTGTATGATGATAAATCAGACCCCACCGATCACATCCGCCATTACAAGCAAGCCATGACACTCGATGCAGATGACGAGGCTTTGATGTGCAGAATATTTCCAAGCAGTTTGGGACCACTAGCTGTCAGGTGGTATTACAAACTGGAGCCGGCTTCGATTAAAAGCTTCCACCAACTCCAAAAATCCTTCAGGGCAAGGTTTATCACTAATGACGTCCAGGCAAAGCAAGCCGATTCCCTCTGGGCAATGCAGATTCAATCGGGGGAAACCCTTCGTGCCTACTCAGCAAGGTATTGGGAATGTTTCAATCTGGTAGACGATGCTTGCAATGACTCCATGGCCATCATCTCCTTCAAGATGGGGCTGTATCCCGACAGCGCCCTCCGTAGCTCTCTGACCAGACGGCCCCCCAAAACAGTTTGTTCGTTGATGAAAAAAGTTGAAGAATACTGTAAAGTGGAAGATGATGCCTTGAGGGTTAAAGCCGGCAATATGACCAACAAGATGGCTCCTGCTGAAATTGCTCAGCCATTAAATTCTGTAGCGCCTCAGAGCCTTGAACCACAGCATCGGGTGAAACGAGATAAGAGACGGGATTCCCTCCGATCAAGCGACCAATGCTCCCACCGAGAAAATGAATAGCTGCAAGTTGACAGCAGGCGTACGAGGTGCGTCGAAAAGAAATATACAAAGTTCACAGAGCCGATCAGTGCGGTTATGTCCAAAATCCAACACCTTCCGTTCTTCAAATGGCCGTCGAAAATGGTGGGACCTCCTGACACGAGAAGACGAGATAGACGGTGTGAGTATCACAAGCACCATGGCCATGATACTGATAGTTGTTATGCACTGAAGGACCTCCTGGAGGAATTGGTACAAGATGGCCGACTATAATAGTACGTCTAAAAAGGAAACCCAACCAAAGCAATAGCCTTGCGACAAGATTCACCTCCGCTCGGCGTGAAACATATGATATACAGCCTGCCAATGTCATCGGCGGTGCATGCGATTCAGTCGAAGTTTGACCCTCAGGACTAACTCACTCTGGCTAAATGGCCCCATGAAGCCGAGGGCATTACTTTTGATGATTCGGATTTGGCTGGAGTAACACTACCCCACATTAATCCCTTGGTAATTGAGTTATGCGTAAACCGATTCACAATTGAGCGTGTACTCATTGATCTGGGAAGCACTTCAGAGATTATATACTATAAGACATTTACCAAACTCGGCTTCTCCGAATCGGATCTCTCTCTGGCCCCTTACCCACCATTCAGCTTCAATGCCAATCCAGAGTACCCGTTGGGGAAAATCAGACTACCTGTTCGAGCAGGCTCCCGAACAGTGGATGTGGAATTCTTGGTCGTCAAGCTACCGTCACCGTATAATCTCATCATGGGGCGATCCTAGTTGCATACTATGCTGGCCGTGCCAAGCACCTATCATCAGCTGCTATGCTTCCCGACAGAATGTGGTATTGAGCAAATCTGTGGCTCCCAGAAATCGGCACAAGCATGTTATCTCCTTGCTGAGAAAACGCCAAAGGAACTACAGGTGAATTCCATTGAGGTGCCGGATCGAGAGAGCCTCGACGATGTTGGGTGGCTCCCAAATGAAAAGTCCACGGAAGGCTTAGACCGAGTTGAAATCGATAGAAGCCGAGACAAGTTCTTCATGGTCAGCACCTCCCTGAATCAAGCCAACAGACAGCAACTAATCTCTTTCCTGCTCAGCAACCTTGATGTCTTTGTGTGGACTTCGTATGAGATGCCGGGTATAGATCCATCCGTTTCACAGCACCATTTGAATGTCGATCCGCAGAGCACACTGTCGTCGTTGTTGAGAAGGTTGACAAGCTGCTTGACGCCGGGGCAATTAGGGAAGTGACCTACCCCACATGGCTCTCTAATCTAGTTGTGGTGAAGAAAAAAAATGGGACTTCGCCAATGTGCGTCGACTTCACGGACCTAAACAAAGCCTGCCCCAAGGATTGTTTTTCCTTGCCCAGAATCGACCAACTTGTAGATGCGACAACACACCATCAACGTATGAGCTTCCTCGATGCTTACAGAGGCTACCATCAACTTGCCATGCATCCAGAGGACCAGGACAAAACTGCATTCCTCACCCCAAGAGGAACCTACTGCTACAAAGTTATGCCTTTTGGGCTGAAGAATGCAGGGGCAACCTACCAAAGACTGGTCACCGCCATGTTCAACTCGGCCACACTATGGAAGTGTACATTGACGATATGGTGGTCAAGTCCAAGGAAGAGCAGAATCACATAGCTGATCTAGAAAAGACATTCAGCATTCTACGCAAATATAGAATGAAGCTGAATGCTTCCAAATGTGCGTTTGGGATAGGCTCTGGCAAGTTCTTGGGTTACATTGTCAACCACCGAGGAATCGAGGCCAACCCGAGGCAAATCACAGCAATCTTGGAACTTGACTCCCCTCGTTCAGTAAAAGAGGTCCAAAAGTTGATGGGGATGGCCGCCGCACTCAACAGGTTCATCAGTCGGTCTACAGATCGTTGTCGACAATTCTTTCACACATTACGGTAGGGAAAGGCTTTTGAATGGTCTGCCGAATGCGAAGCCACTTTCAACGGCCTCAAGACCTACCTCCGCTCGGTACCACTATTGACAACACCTGTTGCTGGTGACCCGCTCATTTTGTATCTAGCAGTTTCTGACAGGGCCATCAGCGCCGTACTAATAAAGGAAGAGCTAGGAGAGCAGCGGCCAGTGTATTATGTGAGAAAGGCAATGGTTGACACCGAAACACGCTACCTTCCGCTAGAAAAACTCATCCTAGCCCTAGTCATGGTGGCAAGAAAACTGATGCATTACTTCCAGGGACATAGCATTGGGGTACTAACAGATTATCCCCTCCGATTAGCACTACAAAGTGCAGAAGCATCAGGACGTGTTTGAAAGTGGGCTCTTGAACTCGACCAGTACAACATTCAGTTTCTTCCTAGAACCTCAACCAAGGGACAGGTGCTTGCCGACTTTGTTGTCGAATTCACTGGGGATCTTGCCAATTTCAAGTCCAATGAAATTCGACCGGAGCCGAACTAGAGAATTTATATTGGGGACATTTGGCAGCTATACTGTGATGGATCATGCAATCAACAAGGTAGCGGAGCCGGAGTTGTATTCATGGCTCCCAACGGCGCAATAATTGAGCAGGCCATCAAGCTTAGCTTCGAAGCATCAAATAATGAAGCCGAATACGAAGCCCTTCTAGCCAGTTTGCAGAATGCACATCTTCTGGGTGCTCGGCGTTTGCTTGTATTTTGCGATTCAAAACTGGTGATCAATCAGCTAAAGGGTGAGTACCCAGCAAGAAACGACCGTATGGCGGCTTACATGAAAACGGCTAACTCCTTGCTGGCAAAATTTGACCATCATGAATTGAACCAGATAACACGTGATTAGAACACACATGCAGATGCCCTTGCCTGCCTAGCCTCTGCCATTAACTCAGAGATTAAATGGACCATCAAAGTAGGCTTCATCCCGAAGCCAAGCATTGGCCCTTCGGAGGAAGTCCAGGTCAATGTTATAGAAGCTGGACCGAGTTGGATGGATCCTATTGCTGCATTCCTGTCTTCAAAACAGCTCCCAGAGGACAAGAAAGAAGCGCACAAGCTGCGAAAAAAAGCCCTGCGATACTACTTGGATCTGCAAGGAAGGCTCTAGAAAAAATCCCTCTCTGGTCCATATTTGGAATGTATGCACCCGGACAAAGTTGAGGAACTTCTTCCTGAAATACATCAAGGCAGTTATGGCACCCATTCTGGCAAGCAGTCCTTGGCTCACCGAGCCGTGACACAGGGGTATTACTGGCCAACAATAAGAGCAGATGCCGAATGTTACGTAAAGAAGTGTGAACAGTGCTAGAAGTTCTCTCCTTTGACCCACCTGCCTGCTGAAGAGCTATGCTTCATAACCAGTCCTTGGCCATTCACCCAATGGGGGCTTGACATCGTCGGACCACCGCCTCGTGCCCCGGGCAACAAGCGATTTTTGATTGTCGCGACAGATTATTTTACAAAATGGGTAAAATGGGTAGAAGCGGAGGCACTAACGCACATCCGAGATACTGACGTGAAGCATTTTGTTTGGAGAAACATCATAACGCGACTTGGCATTCCGAGAGCACTCATCTTAGATAATGGCACCTAGTTTGATTGTGGCGTCTACCAAGAATTGTGCAGCAAGTATGGTATCCGGCCTTACTTTTCTACGCCGGCCTATCCTCAAAGCAATGGTCAAGCTGAAGCCTCTAACAAATCCGTCTTGGACGGTGTAGACGCGCCCGTGGACCTCATGCTACAGTTCGGACTCAATTCATCACGGTTCTTAATCTGATCTCGCAATGTGCAATGCAAGACTGATAAATCACCAAAGAGTCCAAATTCGGCAAATCGTTTTGGAAAACAGATTTTTTTGAAAGAAGTGCCAAACATGGACTGCTTTGCCAGATACAGAGTCGCCACCTAAATATTTTTTATGGGAGAATTTAGGAAACCCTGACTCGTTTGTCTAAGGCCACGTGTCCATCATCACCAAAGTTGCCTCGGCTTGGGAACTTGGGTACGATTGGGGAAGGTCAGCTATGAGCACCCTGCTCGCCCGATCAAAGATCGGCCTCTACTAACCATGATATCTAGTTTTGAAAACATTATGCGTTCTTATTCCGATTAATTAGCTAATCTTACTATGTGATGCGCACAACACAAAAGTATAGACTAGATCCCCTAATTTGGAACAAAGTATTGCGTATCCGCTCTTTTGAAAGACAGTTTGAAATTTGCTACTCGCAAGTAGGCTAAAACACGGATTTCAACGAATTGTTCCAACTCAAACAATGCAACCTTCACCCACAGGCATTCAGGCAGTTTACATCACATAAGCATATAGCCACATGGTAAGCATGCTGTCGTGTTAACATTCACACTCATGCAAGATGCTAAAGCATAAAAAGCTTACCGAGTACTCCGAGCCAAAACAAAGAACTTGTTAGCAATCAATGTATGATCCAAGTCCATGTTAAATGGCTAATGCAACACATGCAAGATGCAACTACAATAGGCTCGGCTATTCTAAGATGGCATATGATGATGCTACAACTAACACATATTCAACTTGGAATTGAAATACAATGCAGTTAGTATGATGCGCCAAGCCTGGTGCATGCAAGACAAATGTATGGATGCACACATGCATAGCATAAGGATGCTAAATTAAATATGCCCTAATACTGACCATCAAAAGCAGGTAAGTAAAAGGGAGAAAGAAGTGGGGGTTGGAAGACATGCACACACGCACCCACACTTATTACAAATTCGCCCTCGCTCGGAGGGACCAAAAGAATAATACAAATCAATTAACCTACAAGCTAATTAATTAATTTATACAACGCTTAACTAATTAATGAATCAATTAAGCTATTGAAAGCAGTAAAAGGCCTCGGAAAGAGGGATGCACGCATGCTTGGATTGGCTTCGCTCGGAAATCCACCGCCATGCACAAGCTGCCTCTGTTTGCACTGTTTTTCTCCTCTGAAGACTGCACAAGTCCCAAGGAACACTCTCTGAACACTGGGAAATGCCACCGACCATGAGGAATGGTCATCGGCCAAAGGTAAATGGTCATCGACCATCTATGAAGCCATCGGCCAGAAATGGATAGCCGGTCGGCACTGGAGATGGCCGACCGGCCATATCTTCCTGCAGGAACCTATTTTGACAGCAGCAGAGGGCAAAACAAGGCATGGCAATGCATTTCAAAGCAATGTTTGTACCGCCACACCCCTTATCATGTTTATGACTCAAAGGGGTATGGTACTTGATTCTCGGACCACCAATCGCGCATTTTAATGCGTGATGGCCCAAGAAACCAAGTTGTGCATTTTGGTGTGGAATGAAATGCACATAAACAAACAATGGAGGCCCAACCTCTATCATAATCAATTCAAGAGGCAACGCATGCATGCTTAATGAAATGCAATCTAGGCATGCAAGCTAAACATGCAACATGAGGATACAAACAAGCATGCTAAGATGCAAATATGTAACAAGTATGCAAGTTAACAAGCATGCAAAGATGCAATGTGAACATGCGAACATGCAAGACATATAACATGTTAAGCAATCAAAACAAGAGGAAATGCATGCCAAATGCAATGTGATTCGAACATGCAATACATGCGATAGGCCAAGTATGCAACAACATGCAAGGCTAGCATGTAACAACACGCGAATGAGGGTCTTGGACTAGTTTGGGCGGCTCTCAAATAAGCCCAAAACAATGGCCGAATGCTAAGGAAATGAAGGCCAAAATACACACAAACATGCATGCACACATGGTTCAAAACTTAAGCATCAAAGAGCAACTTTTAAGCACATTTAAAAGGGACAAACATGGACATATGTCAAGCATACTAACTCTGAAAATCATGTTATAAAGGTGCCAAACCAAGTAAACAAGACAAGCCAAGCATGCAACAATGTCCAAGGCTCAAGGGGGGGGGCTTAAACCAAAGCTTTGTGAAGCAAGCCCCAAAGGGCCATGAGGACCTAAAACAAGTCCAATGCAGGTCTAAACAATACCAAAGGCACACCTAGATGGCATCTAAATGGTCTAGACATGGAAGAATACGTAAAGGTCCAAATATGGAGCATAAGACACAAGCCTTTTAAAGCATTAAAGGGGCATCAAATGCAAGCATACAAGCCTACCACAAGGACTGAAATGATGCTATGAGTGGTGCCAAACCACTGAAACAAGCCAAGTAATGCATGCTCAACACTCACACACCCAAGGCTAACAAGCCAAAATGCAAGGTGGCTATACAAAGCATGTCATGGATGGCCAAAACAACCACAAATAGACCTTAGGCCTATTAAAACATGCATAAAAGATTCACAAATCTAGGCCGAAACAAGTGAGGATGGTAGTCTAAATGCTAGGCACATGTTAAGGCGATTCATGGCATTACATGACAAGTATGCAAAGCAAGCATGGTTTGTCTAAACCAATTAAAAAAAGTGCTATATCATGGAAAAATAAGCACAAATAACACTTAAGACATGGTCAACATGCACTTAAACAAGATGCTCACACATGAGGCTAAAATGGCCAACATTGAAGGCAACAAGGAGAGGGGATGGCCCTCTCCTTCTCAGGACCTTAAAGCACCATCCCCACCACTGAAATCCCTCTAGATTTCAGTGGTGAGGAGACCCAAACAAGGTGGTCCCGGAGCTCACCAAAAATGCACAAAATGGGGACCAAACAAGGCCTAAGAGGGGTCAAAAAACCCCAAACAACAAAGTGACCTCAGACAACTATTTAGAGCACTAAAAAAAAAGACTTTTATTAGTTATACACAAAGTCTAAAAACATATGCAAGGTAGGTTAAAAGACTATGCAAAAATGGGAAATAAAGAGCAAGAATCTTACCCTTGTAGACCCCTTCAAGGATGGAGCTCCAGCAACCTTCCTTAGCTCAAAACCAGCTCAAAACTTTGAAAACAAACCTTTGGCACCTCAGAAACCAAGGTAAGGTGTAGCACTAGGTGTTTATGCACAAAAGTAAGACACAAACACACTTATACACACACAAAGGCGAAAAGAGAGAGATATAGAGATAGGTGATACACAAACTCTAACCCTAATCCAGACCTCTGGAACTCAACCTTCTAACCCTTGAGAAGGGAGGAGAAGGCCTCCCTTTATGGAGGATCACTCTTGCAAAGCTTACAAAACAAGCTAAGCAAGGGTGAAATCCCTCTATACACATGTATGGAGGGGGTGCAAAGTGGGTGCCAGCTAGCACAACTGGCACAAAATATCTGCCAAAAGCAGATGCACAGTGATTGGCCAGCCAAAAATGACAAATTGGCCAAAACAATGGTCGGCCAACCATCAATAGTGCTGACCGGCCAAACATTTGGCCAATGGCAACAAAACAGTGGCCGGTGGCCTCAAGCCATCGCCGATGAGGTGTGGGGATGGCCAACAAGCCATTCCCAGCATCTCAAAAGAAAAACACAAGTGTTTAGTGCAAACCAAACACAAAACAGTCAAGTCAAGAGGTCTTGAGGCAAGGCGCGTGGCCGAGACCTCCGAGAACTCAGGACGAACACGAACATGGATGATCACCGAGTGTTCAAACGGTGACGTCCAAGTCTTGAGGACGGTCAAAAATGGGGTAACTACAAACGGCATCAAGAAGAGGCTGGAGAAAGCTAAAGGCAAATAGGTCGAAGAATTGCCGAGTGTGTTGTGGGCTCATCGAACTACGCCGAGGCGGTCTACTGGGGAAACGCCGTTTACTCTGTGCTTTGGAACCCAGGCAATCATACCCCTGGAGATCGGCCTCCCAACCTTGAAATCGACAGTTTTTGATATGGGCCAAAACGAGATGATGCTGGCCTTGGATTTGGTTCTGATTAAAGAACGAAGAGACTGTGCCCTCGCATCCATGGCGCGATGTCAACAGCAGCTTGCTAAGTCGTATAACCAACATGTTCAGCTGCGCCGCTACACACCAGGAGAGTTGGTCCTAAAGAAGGTACTGCCAGCTGCCAAGAAACCGGCTGATGGAAAATTGGGTCCTAACTGGGACGGCCCTTATCAGATTGATTCGATCGCAAGAGTAGGGGCATATCGGCTCAAAGACATGTCAGGAAGGAGTCTGCCACGGCCTTGGAACTCCATGCATTTATGCAAATTTTATCATTGACCCGACTTGTGGGACATGATGCTTGTTCTGAATGGTTCACCATGTACATCTCATTTTCTATAATACAAAGATCCCTATTTACTCACTACAAATTCCAGTTCAACGGTGTTCCAAAAAAGCCTCCGGATTCGAAGCGCCCTTCGTGGATATCATGATTAGCCAAATAAAGCTTCCGGATTCAGAGCGCCCTTTGTGGATATCACGATTAGCCAAATAAAGCTTACGGATTCGAAGCGCCCTTCGTGGATATCACGATTGGCCAAATAGTCTCCGGATTTGAAGCCCCATCGGCGCAAGACTCCTTTGGGTCGAAAAAGCCTTTGGATTTGGAGTGCCCTTCATGGATATCACGATTGGCCAAATAAAGTCTCTAGATTCAGAGCCCCATCGGCGCAAGACGTCTTTGGGCCAAAAAAGCCTCCGGATTCGGAGCACCCTTCGTGGATATCATGATTGGCCAAATAAAGACTCCGGATTCAGAGCCCCATCGGCACAAGACGTCTTTGGTCTGAAAAATCCTCTGGATTCGAAGCGCCCTTCGTGGATATCACGATTCCCCAAATAAAGCCTCCGGATTCGCAGCGCCCTTCGTGGATATCATGATTGGCCAAATAGTCTCCGGATTTGAAGCCCCGTTGGCACAAGACGTCTTTAGGTCGAAAAAGTCTCCGAATTCGAAGTGCCCTTCATGGATATCACGATTGGCCTAATAAAGTCTGCAGATTCGGAGCCCCATCGACGCATGACGTCTTTGGGCCGAAAAAGCCTCCGGATTCAGAGCGCCCTTCATGGATATCACGATTGGCCAAATAAAGACTCTGGATTCGGAGCCCCATTGGCGCAAGACATCTTTGGGCCGAAAAAGCCTCCGGATTCAGAGTGCCCTTTATGGATATCACGATTGGCCAAAAAAAGCCTCCGGATTCGGAGCGCCCTTCGTGGATATCACGATTGGCCAAAAAAGCCTCCGAATTCGAAGCGCCCTTCATGGATATCACGATTGGCCAAAAAAGCCTCTGAATTCGGAGCGCCCTTCGTGGATATCACGATTGGCCAAAAAAGCCTCCGAATTCGAAGCGCCCTACATGGATATCACGATTGGCCAAAAAAGCCTCTGAATTCGGAGCGCCCTTCATGGATATCATGATTGGCCAAATAGTCTCCAGATTCGGAGCCCCATCGGCGCGTGACATCTTTGGGCTGAAAAAGCCTCCAGATTCAGAGTGCCCTTCGTGGATAACACGATTGGCCAAATAAAGTCTTCGGATTTGGAGCCCCATCGGCGCAAGACGTGTTTGGGGCGAAAAAGCCTCCGAATTCAGAACGCCCTTCGTGGATATCACGATTGGCCAAATAGTCTACGGATTCAGAGCCCCATCAGTGCAGGACGTCCTTGGGCCGATTAAGCCTCCGTGTGTAACGTAATTAAGCCGATTAAATACTTAATGTAGAATGCTCTCATACCGAGCCGCCGAAATGACTAGTTATCTCGGGCCGATCAATGTTTATACAATAAAACATGCAAACACATGTGTGCCGAATAAAAATTACATTGAAACAAACAGTTGAAATAGACAAATGTGCAATGTACTATTATCCAAATTAAAGCCTCCGTAAACAAAGGCCGAAAAATGCAAATATTCAAAAAAGATTGTTCAAGCCGCATAAACATAATCTAAAACGTGCGCACATTTGGAATAAAATGTGTACTAATATAAATAACAAGTACGCTACAAATTGAGAACTAAGCATTTTATTAAAATTAAGCCAATAAATACATAATTTCACTTTCGATCTATGTAATCATTTCAAGGTTTTCTTCGGTTCGGCAGCTTCTTCATCATCACTCTTATTAATTTCGAAAGTGGAGAAAGGGAAATCATTCTGTTGGTACAACGGAAACGCCGGATCCAGCCCTGCTGCCTGGAGACTTTTAGCTTGCTGAAGTGCCTTGATCCAACCGTGCCTAAATCCACGATTTTCACATCGAAAAACTTCTTCGGCAAGTTTCTCCTTGGTTTTCTGAATTTTCATCTTTCGGCCGTCGTGGAAGCCTTTTTCATAGGCCGCAGCCCTCGCAGTCTCGATCGCAGACATGCTAGCCATGTTCTGATCGACGATCACATCACTAATCAGCCATTGAGTAACCCTCTCTTCCACAACTGGGTTTGGATGGGTGGGTGGCCGATTGAGGCTCGGTGGACTTTATTTTCCTGAGCTCACGCTCGGCCTTCTCAGCGGGAGCTTCTAACTTCTGAATGCGTTCATCTCTCTGTTCTATATCACGGCGAGCAGCGTGGAGACGCATGCCGATCTCATAAGCCGTGTACAGTCCCCTCACCGCCCTGTGAACGCCTTCATGAAACACTTCGAAGTCCTGCCGACCTACCATTGATTGCTGAACTTCGGGTGGAAAAATCTGTTGAGAAAACTCGACTACCACATTTGGATCTCGAATGATCAAATCAGCCTCTATCATTGGTCTATTACCCACGAAGAACGCAAAACTCAATGGACAAGGAGTCGCGTCGGATTCCCTTCCAGGACAGGCTTGAGGAGACCTACGTTGTGGTTATTTGTCCCTTCTGGGTGACCTGCTTCGACGACGAGGAGATTGGTGCCTCTCCCGATCCCTCGAAGTCCTACTGCCTGCGCGTGAAGGTTCACCGCTTCGACTCATGGCTTCACCCAGCTTAACTAGCGTCTTCACTTCACCTCTACTATTAAAGAAAAGTCTGTTTGACATTCGTACTTGTTTAATCTTCCTCAAAAGAGCTGGACTGAGTTACTGACTGAGCACATAAATAGGACCCTCGTTTACGAAGTACACACCCATTTATTCCCTATAAGGGCAGCACCTCTGAGGCAATCTCATTAACATTGAAGTGACAACAGCCCGGCGCCGACTGAGTCATATGCCCCAATTGCCCCCACCAACCACTGATATTCGGTGTTCTACGATCACGAACCACTTGGGGCAAGGGCAGATTCATCAATCTGGACGGCTTGAGTGCCCTAGCCGTTCCACGAATCGATTCATCAGTACAAGATTCATAAGTAACATGTTATTCGGCATTCTACGATCACAAACCAGCTGGGGCAAGGGCAGATTCATCAATCTAGACGGCTTGAGTGCCCCAGCCATTCCCTGAATCGATTCATCAGTACAAGATTCATAAGTAACGTGTTATTCGGCATTCTACGATCACGAACCAACTCAGGCAAGGGCAGATTCATCAATCTAGACGGCTTGAGTGCCCCAGCCATTCCACGAATAGATTCATCTGTACAAGATTCATATGTAACGTGTTATTCAGCGTTCTACGATCACAAACCAGCTGGGGCAAGGGAAGATTCATCAATCTAGACGGCTTGAGTGCCCCAGATGTTCCACGAATCGATTCATCAATACAAGATTCATAATTAACGTGTTATTCGACGTTCTACGATCATGTACCAGCTAAGGCAGGGGCAAATTCATTAATCTAGTAGGCTTGAGTGCCCCAGCTGTTCCACGAATCGATTCATCAGTATAAGATTCATAATTAACGTGTTATTCGGCATTCTACGATCATGAACCAGCTGGGGCAAGGGCAAATTCATCAATCTAGTCGACTTGAGTACCCCAGTCGTTCCATGAATCGATTCATCAATACAAGATTCGTAATTAACGTGTTATTCAGTGTTCTACGATCATGAACCAGCTGGGGCAAGGGCAGATTCATCAATCTAGTCGGCTTGAGTGCCCCAGCCGTTCCACTGAATCAATTTATTAGTACAATATTCATGAATTCATTTTGTTTACGATCAAATCAGATCCCTAAATTTAATCGGCTTTTAAGTCTGCCATCTCACGTAATCTTGACATTTTGTTCTAACTGCTGATTCTCCTAATTATGCGCTCATACAGCAAACAATATAGGAAATAACTTGAGAGCATATAAAAATTTCATTCATAAATTGGGCGCTAGCACCGAACATTTTACATATGAAAATCCAAAAAACAGATGAAGGTTAACTAACAAAAAATATACATTGAAATTGAGAAAAGCCTAACAAAACTGGAATGTCACCCAAATTAAGTCTCAGGATCATACTCAAGCGGCTCAACGTCCACTTGCTCGTATGGAATTGGCATGGCCAATGTAACTCCAGCGGCGGCGAGGGCTTTGAGCCAGCCGTGTCTGAATCCCCGATTCTCAAATTTGGGGACTTCTTCTACATAGTCAATAAAGGCGGCGCTCTTCCTAGCCTCGAACGTCGCGGAAGCCTTAGAGTCGGCTTTTTCCTTGGCCTGCTTCAACTCTTCAAACTCGGCCTCCAGTTTCGCAAGCGCCTCCTTGGCTAACTTGAGTGATTTCTCCGTCACGTTTGCCCTCTCCTCGGCATCAGATCTGAGTTGATCAGCAGTACTGGCACTTTCCTTCGCAGCCTCGGCCCGCGCACTTTCCAATGCGGCTCTCATTGCCTCAAACTCCGCCCTACTCCTTTGACCATCGACTTCCGATTGCAAGCGGCCAATCCTTTCAACGGCTTCATGCTGGTGGCGCCCTAATTCGGCGATCCATCGAACTGTCTGCAAAACAAAGGGTTGTCACATTCCAAAAAACATTGAATACAAACCAAACCAGCAAAGGAGTTAGTCACATACCAGGAGGGCTAACTGAGCAGCTAATGCTACCGTCACCAAATCCAGCTCGGCACGAAAGGTCGCCTTGTCAGCTGGCAGGGAGACCGAGGCAGCTAAACTCAGTGCCACAGCTGGATCTTTCAAAGCCGACGCTTCAGCGGAGATCACCATGTTTTTTTTTTTAATCTTTGGCTCAATAAGAAAAGGAGCAACCACAGCCGACTTCTCTAAGCGTGGTCGTTTATCAATGGGTCCTCCTTCAGAGTCGTCCTTGTCCTCAGCGCTTCGCTTTTCACCCCGATCCACTGAAATCGGTCACTTTTCTGTAATTGGACGCTCAATTGCTTTTTTCGTCTCGGCCACGACAACGTGAGCCGTTTCTTCTACGACAATAGGTTGAACAGATTCAGTCCAAACAAGTCCGGAACGAATCGCCTCGGCCTTTTGTCGGCCGCCATCTGTTTGGCGTTTCTCTTCCGCGCCATCTACGGCAGATTTTCCCCCACCATATCCTCAGAGTAATCACCGGGAAGGTCTCCCAAGTTTGTAAAAATATCTTCGAAGGCGTCCCCTCGGCCTGATGTAGACGGAGGGTCAGAAGAGTTCAATCCGGCTTCCTCGAAGGCCGAATTAATAGCTTTGTCAACTTCTGTGGCCAACCGGTCCGGGTACTTGGCGATTGGTTCGGCCACTTGTTCTTCAACGTATTCAGAATCAGATGATTCTAAGCCAATCTGCCTCAAGTTTTTGAAGCTGGGGAAGATAAGGGCCGTAAGATGGTTGTCATCTCGCCCGATCGGAATATTGTCTGCCACCGAGAATGTAGTGTAAGTTGGCTTGTACCGCAAGAGAATGTGGGCTGCCCTCCCTTGTTTTTGAAGGTCTGCACGACCGACAAACTGTAGCGCGGTTTTCATTTTTGCTGGCACCACGCCGTCGTCTGAAACCAACACTATCTTCAAATCACTGCCTGCATAAACAAAACGGTTAGATGAATACAGTGCGGAATAAATATATATGGAAATAACGGAAACAAGTAATCCAATCGGCCACCTGGTTCTCTTTTTTTCCTCGACACCGGGTCAAGGTGATCTTCGCCTTCGCTGAACTCTCAATTGCCGCGGACAATGACCATCACGTCGTCGACACGCTTGCCAGAGCTGGCGAGCATAGTCACTAAGTGATGATCAGTATCCTTGGCTCTAAGAAAGTAGCACCCTAGCCATCCAGTAGATTTGGCTAGGACGTAACAGTGCCGAATGGCGGTAATACCTAAATTGATCTTAAGATGGCAGTTTAGTTCTACGATCCCCATTATGATGCGAAAGAAATTCACGTTGGGCTGGGAAAGGATTAGACCCCAGTATCTAAGAATGGCCCTCAAAGTGGGTGAAGAGGAAAGCGGACTCTGCCCTCAGCAATTAATAGGAGAGGAAAGACGATTGTGCTCTCATCTTCCCTCAGCATATCAGTGGTGCTGTTTGTCAAAAGTGACAGATGGACGTTATCAGGGATGGAGAAATGGCGTCAAAAGCCAGAGATTCGATCCGTCGAAAGGAGCTCTTTCAGATGTTTTGCCATTTTTTGGCCAAACCCAAGGATTATGGAAAGTTAAAAGCCAGTAAGGAAGCGGGATCAAAAATGAAGGAGGAGAAGACTTACAGGAGACGAAGGGAGAAGCGAGAAACGAGTTATAGAAGCCGGGAAGAGACAGAGTTGCACTAGAGGGCAAGCAAGATATCTTTTGAATATTCAGGACATACACTCGAAGAGACAATTTCAAATCATATTAAATAGAAGCAGTGTACGAAGGGGTGGAAAGGCGTTACAATGACTAAGAAGCGTGTGCACGTTCTGACACACATTGGGAAGTGGGTTAATCGCCGAATTTTTGACTTCCCATGCTAGAAGCCAAACACGCCGACTAACTAATGCTAGTAGGGTGTTTGGGGGGCAATTGTGGGAGCTGAATTTCATCAGATCCATAGGGACGGATAAGCATGTCCGGTCCGAAACGTAACCTCTATTCGACATATATCCCAATCAATCAAGGAGCCGAATAGAATAACCAGTACCTCAGCTAGTAAAACAGATGCTGAGAAGAGGCACATGTAATGAAACAAGGATGGGTCCTGCCCAAAGGCCCAAAGAGAATACTATAAATACAAGATCTTCAGTTCTAGAAAGGTATGTGAGAATTATTAAGCTTAACTTAGAATACAAGCAATCTTGAGTGCAGAGACTAACTTGCCCATCGGAGTGCTAATTCCGACACCGCCGACCGGAGTGTTTGTTCCTTTTCAAGTGACTAGCAGAGGATCTCGAACGTCCCCCAGGATCAGAAAATTATTTCCAAACCACTTCACCACAAAGCTATTTGGATGATTTGGCATCACTTAATATTTGATTTCAGAGTATGTAACATTGTCATATTCTCATGCACATCACTCTTTAATTATGGTCCAAGGGTTGTGCATTGTTGCCTTGTTTGTGGCCTAGCATGTATGCCATCTTGCCTAGGCCTTTGAACCCTCATCTCAGCATGTTTTGGTCCTTGTTTAGACCTATTTGAGCTCTGTCCATGATTGGTTCATGCATTTGTGCCATGTATTGCATGCCCCCTTTGTAGTCCTCTTTGCTAGCTTTGATGCTTAAGGACCTTTGCATGCTATACTTGCATTGTTTGAGTGATTTGGCATCATTTCATACCTTATTTCAGAGCTTATAGTGTTGTTACACTCCCATGCTTGTCACTCTTTGAGCACTCTTGAGAGTTGTGCTCTTATGCCTAGTCAATGGGCCATTGCATTGAGCATGTTTGTCTTAATCTTCATGCCTTAGTTTCATCATTATAGCCACTGATTTGGGCATTGCTGAGGTCTATCCATTTTGGTTTAAGTCCATCGAGCATGTTATGTGAATGTTGTTACATTGCATTATGTTGTTGCATGCTTATGTTGCCTTGCATTGAGTATGCATGCCATTAGCATTAATAGGTTGCTTATACTGCCTTGCATTGAGTATGCATGACTTTGCATTGTATATGCCATCTTATTCTTTGCATTGTGTATGCCATGTAGTTGCATTGTGTTTTGCATGCCTTGCATTGCATGTTTATATGCTTAAGTTGCATTGCATGTTTGCATACTTAAGTCGCTTGCATTGTGTTTGGATTAAGTGTTAGTGCAAACACGAGAAATGAGGGACGTTTCATACTTAAAGTGATGAAACGTGCCTCAATTCTCAGTCGCCGACGCTCTTGATCATACATGATAGAGTTCTAGGCTTTATGTGTTTATTTGTGCATTCATTTTACATTGAATTGTGCAATTTGGCTTCTCGGCCATAATGCATTGAGATGCGTGATTGGTGGCCCGAGGGTCGAGAACCACACTCCCTTGAGCTTATAAAATAATAGGGAGGGTGGTTGAGCACACATATCTTGCAAATACATTGCCATGCCCTTTTTTGCTCTCTGTTGCAACAAATTGGAGAAGTGCAGCAACAACTGGTCGGCTGACCAGAAAGACTAGCTGGCTGACCACTTTTTTTGGTCTGCAACAAAGAAAAGTGGTCGGTAGGTGGTTGACAACTCCAGAAAGTGGTCGGCTATGTTCTTACAGGTTCCTATGGTGGAGTTGAAGCTTTGTGGAGCTTGGTGCTAGGTTCCGAGAACAATTGCAAATAGAGGCAAGTTGGGGTATCGCGATGGATTTCCGAACGAGGCAACTGAGCATGCATGCACTCCTCTTTCCGAGGACCTCTCTTTACTGCTTTCCTTAGCTAGTTTATGCTTTGGGTCTGTATTTAAGTAGTTAATGCATTTAGCTGCTTATTTGTTTTGTAATAATTAGTTAACTAGGATTAGTTAATTAATTGTGATGTAATAATTAGTTTAATTAGCTTAGATTAGCTAGTTAGCTTCTTATTCGGACCCTCCGTCGAGAGGGCCAGCTGTTGTAATAAGCGTGCATGTGTATGATGCATGTCTTCCAAGCCCCATTTCTTTCTCCCTTTTACTTAACCGCTTACGATGGTTAGTTTTAGGGCATGTTTCGATTAGCATCCTTATGCTTGCATACGTGCATCCATTCATCTGTTTTGCATGCACCGGGCTCGGTGCATCATACAAACCACATTGTATTTTTCAATACACTTACTTGAGTATGTGTTCAACAACATGTTATCAAGTTGCATTTCACATGACATCTTAGAATAGCCGAGCCTATTTTAACTGCATTTTGCATGTGTTGCATTAGCCATCTTAACATGAACTAGGATCATGCATGATTTCTAACTAGTTCTCTATTTTGGCTCGGAGTACACTGTGAATGTTTACGCTTTGGCATCCTTGCATGAGAGTGTATGTTGCCATGTTAGCATACTTGTCATGAGGCTAACTACTTAAGTGATTAACTGCTCGAATGCCTATGGGTGAAGGTTGGATTGCTTGAATTGGAACAATTCATTGAAATCCACAACTTAGCCTGCTTACGAGTAGCAAACTTCAAATCATTTTCAAACAAATGAATATGTAATGTTTTGTTCCAACTTAGGCAATCTAGTCCATACTTGTATGCTGTGCGCATCACATAGTAATTCTAGGTTAAATAACCGGAATAAGAACACATGTGTTTTTCAAAAACAAAATATCATTCTTAGTAAAGGCCGATCTTTGATCGGGCGAGCAGGGGTGCTCATTGCATGACCTTCCCCTCTCGTACCCAAGTTCCCAAGCCAAGGCAACTTCAGTGATGACAGACACGTGGCCTTAGGCACGAGTCAGGGTTTCCTAAATTTCCCAAATAAAACATTTAGGTCGCGACTCTGTATCTGGAAAAACAGTCCATGTTTGGCACTTCTTTATAAAAATTAGTTTTTTAAGACGATTTGTTGGATTTGGACTCTTTGGTGATCTATCAGTCTCACATTGCACTTTGTGAGATTAGATTCAGAACCATGACACAAATCTGAACTTGTAGTAGCTAAGAACAAACAAATTTGCGCCCTCGCGCTCGGAGCCGAGAGTTCTCGGGCGGTCTATAGTTTCTAGTGACTCTGCTGGGGATTTAGAGAACTTGACTCGAACTCATGATATCTTGTTTTGACTACACTTATGTGTTTCTTTGCATTACATTTGCATTGGTGCGCCTACTGTGACGCCCTGAATCTACACAATTGGTTGCAGTCAAGGGGAAGTCACTAATGAGTCCTATGGTCAATAACCAAGTAAGATCCCAGATTGCCGGAGGAGTCAAATTAGCTTCCCTTCTATGTCCGGCTTTCTTAGGCAACACACTACCCTTTTGACAGATCTTAAAAGGTATTGACACAACGTCTCATAAGCAACGATAAGGTGTATACATATAAATATAGAATATAAGTACATAACAATCAGGAATATCCTTAATTCCAAAAGCTTGTTCCATTACATTACATCCCAAAAAGAACATTTAAAACTTCATATGAGTTTTACAAAATATCAAAGGTCATGTTTGATTCACATGATTAATAGTGAAGTATTAATAATCCAATTAAATTACTGTGGTATTTACTATTCAATTGGATTAATATTCATTGGATTAATAATCCTACCTCTACCCTATTACTAATAATCCTACAAATTTGTTGGATTAATAATCCTAAACCAAAATGTTCAAACAAACATAGGATAATTGGGCCCACGGATTAATAATCCCAATCCCATGCTCTAATCCACCCAATCAAACATGCCCAAAAGGAATTTCTAACTTTCCTAAGATAACCAAAAGTCTTCGAAGGTTTCAGGCTCGTCGTCTCCAACTATAAGCTCCTCTTCGGCACCTGGCATGATATGCCGTGAGCTTTGAATGCCCAGTAAACACACACATAGCCCGTCCCTTTTTCCCCGTCCAATACACAATCACAAATATAACATCAAGTAATAAAGCATGATACTCAACTAAATAAATAAAGGGTTACAAGTTAGATGTTAGTAAACTAGAAATTCCCCAAAGAGATTTCATCCTCCCAACCACAAGAATCGGACGCGGATTATTCGGTATGCCCCCTCTTTTGCTGCTTTGTTGCAAAACTAACCTCGGATGCCTACCAACGGTTATATACCACGTAGCGCCAACCGTAAGGCCTCAAAAGAGACGGTAATAATGGGCCTTGCCCAAATCCCTCCTCACACCAAACCACATAGGGTCCGAATACAACCGCTTCGTTCAAGGGTTCCGAAAACCACTTGCGCAAGACTTTAACTTCCAAATAGGGAACGCATCCCAAAAATCCATACATCTCTCCTTATCATCTTTCATTACTCAAGTGATCAAAAACCCAATACCATCCCAATTAAGTTTTCCGTTGAGTTAAATGTTTTAAATCAAGGTTAAACTAACTTAACAAGATAATAATATTCACATAAGCATGCATCTTTAAGATGAAGAAGATAAAGAACATAACCATAACACATATAATATCATGCCAAGATATGATCATAAGCTAATAAGCATTGTCATGAACACAAGAGCATAAAACACCAATGCACAACAGAATTTTCAGATTCAATATCACATAAGGATTAGAATGAAAGGACTATTTTAGGTTTTTCACTGGACTCAGCCTTCCTATAGTTCGTAGAGAATTTAATCTAGTTTCCAGAACATATTTCAGAAATGGGATAGCTTTTCTAGATTTTAAGTTATTTAGAAAACACTCCAGCGCTGTCCAGATTCGTTGACTGTTACGAAAATTTGATTTTCTTACAAACCGCTCACTATTTTTCAATGAAACCAATTTTAGTTGAAAGCTAACTCCTTAAGGAAGATTTTGACATAAAATAGAGGTCCAGAATAATTTTTTACATTTTTCTAGAAATTTTGAAAGTTGGCTACGAAAATAGATTCTAAGGCACAATACCCAAAACAAGAAAATTTGTGAGAAAAGGGATCCACTAAGGGAAAATTTTCATTTCTTTTGTGATGAAAACATGCTAACTAACATATATTAAACTCAAAAAAATTTCTTGAAGGTGTGCCTTTGGAAAGTTTGAGAGATTGGTATGAAAAAGGTAGTTTGTACCGAAATGAGGGAAAGTACAAGAGATGTAGAATCATGGCTCAACTCTTATCATTTTTAACACAAGTAGCTCATCAATAACACATCTGAAAACAATATTTAGAACCCTTAAGAACATGTATTTGAAAAAGGAAAATGAAAGAGAAGGTTGTGTTGTGGCTTACTTGCTAGGCTTGAACAAGATGGCTTCTCCCCTTCCTTCCTCTCCCTCTCAAGACTTCTCTCTTGCTCTCCTTTCTCTCCTTTAGGCCGAATGTGTGTGTGAGTGTGTTGTTTGTGCTTGCCAAGCTAGGGGATGGTGGTATTTATAGGCAAATTTTGGTATAAAAAGACATAAAAGCCCACTAGTTGGAATTGGATGGAAAAGTTAGGATTTACTTGGAGTCTAATGGAATAGGAGTGATTAGGGAGCTTAATCATAGGATTAGACAATATCTAGTTGGTCCCTAGTTGAAATGAAACTAGCATTGGAAACAAAACCCTAGGTTTGCAGGTACTAGGTGTTAGGGTTTCTAGAAGACCATGATTACAATTCTTGAAAATAGGTTCCTCACATCTTCCTAGGGTGGCCGGCCATTGGGAAGGGTGATAGGGCTTATTTTTTATTCAATTTAGGTACTAAGGACACATCTCCCAATGTATATATATATAGATCTCAATTTGATTGATGGTACCTATAATATAAAAGTATATGTACTAGTTTTTGGGGGTAATTCTTGAATTTAAATAAAGAAGTGAGGGCTTGGAATAAAATTCATGTATTGGGGCCTTACTTATGTAGAATTAAATTAAATTATACTAAGGAACCTAATTCGGCTAGGATATTCCTGTTTTGATAAAAAAAAAAAAATGCTTACCAACAAGATTCAAATTAATTCAAGGAATTAAGGGGCTTTAAGAAAATAATTCAAACATTAGAGTTTTAAAGAGAATACAATTTTCAGGGGCTTCACACCTACGACACCGTGTTCCCTACCTGTTATTCCTGAACAGTTTGCCTGAGGCTACTTGCCATAAGGTTAATCGGTTACGGGCTCTACCACGATGGGAACACAAACCCCGGTTGTTACCGGGGCACCCTTTTTGACCATTCGACCTAGTGCATATCGAAATCCGTAGTGACCATTCCAAACCAGGACAGGTTGCTTCCCCGATTATAGGTTATTTGAAACCGCTGTGTGCGTAGTGAAACCCTAGCTTTTGACAAAATGGGACAGGGAAACCCTACCCCTTTATAGGGGTGTTTTTGGCTCTCATTTGCTTGCTATGTGCTTTTAGAGTATGCCTCTACAGGAATGCATGTATCAGTTTGCAAGTCTGGGTATCAGGCCTGCGGGCATTAGTATTTGAAGAATCAGTTTTACCTGAGGGTATCAGCTTACAGGCAGAATTTTGGGCAGAATTCAGTAGAGAGCACAATCATTTAGCTATGCTTATATCTATTCTGGTAAAATTGGGTTGAGATGCTGTCTGTTTTCTCTTTTGCAAGGTAGTTGTGGAATTATAGCTTTAGAAGGCTCCAATATCCCCCGGGTACATTGGACTTGTGCTGATAGACTTTGTCAGGTCAGAGATTCAGTTCAGAGCAACCAATGTTTCTTTGCTGAGGCAAGGCAGAGAAAGGCCAGTCAAGGCTCACCGGTTCATCTGATTCGTTAGTCACCAGTTACATCACCTCTGTTCAATTCAGCAGACTCATGATGACGCAGAGTTCAGAAGAAATTGTGGTCATGACAGCGGCATTAAACCAGGGAATCACCATACAGAGTGAGACCGATGCTGAAATGCAACGCCCATCTGGGGCACCTACCACACATCCAGTCTTGGAACCCCAATCATCTCACACCCATGAGCCTATTACTTTTGAGCTGATGGGAATGATCGACGATCTTCAGAGAACTATGGCTGATCAAGCCTTTGGACTATCGACTCCGCCATCGACCACATCACATGCCAGAAATTTCACACCAGAAGACCCTCACTCTTAGGGCAAATTGTAATTGAACTCAGCCAACCTGAAGCCATCCCAAATTTGGGCAATGATGTGTCAGCAACAACCGGGCTTCGCACCGATGTAGCGATCCAAACCTTCGACCAAGCTAAGGCAAGTGGAAAGAACAAGGTGGGGGCAGACATTGATCCCTATGAACACCTTCTATGGACTGTTGATGCTTTGAAAGCTGACGGACTGAACAAACAACAAGTGCTCGCAGTTGTTGCAAAAACTGTAGATGACACTTTCATCACACAGAATGAGAGCAGTTCGAATCAAGGGGAAAATTGAGAGAAGGGCCGTCATACCAGAAATGATCCCTTTAGCTCTAATCCTGCACTCGAGAGAGATCAGCAAACCAAGCCAGCACCTGCCGACCCATTTGCTAGTACACCCAGCAAAAATCCACAAACCTCGAAGTATCTACCCCGAGGTCGTAGGGTCTTCCATGTCCTCTATATGCCTTTGTCCAAGGTTCTTCAAATCCTCGTTGAAAAAGGCCATCTCAAACCCCTTGAGCCTCGACCTCTCCCTGGTCGTCTTCCACCCGGTCATGATACTACCCAGTACTGTGTCTACCATCAACAAACCGGTCATAACTGTCACGCCCCTAACCCGCCCCTATAAGTTCTGGGCATGACCTAATCAGAAACGGGCAAAATTACCTATTATAATTAATTTTCGGGGCCTGAATGGAAGCATTAAAATAATCAAATGACACGCAAACACATCCATTGAGCTACTACAACATGCCAGGACCATGACTCAGAACTAAACATATAATAAACACGCATCTGAGATTAGGTTACATATATATATCTGCAATCCAAATTCAAGATTGGGCACCAAACAAAATATTACATACAAACAACTTTCACCAAAGAACATTAGTATGAGCAGCGTTGTTTAACAAAACTATCCTAGCATGCAAAGGTTTCTCCAAGTGCCCGTCATTCCCTTAGGTTGACAAAAGATGGATGATAATGATGCTAGACTTGATCTCCAAGTTGATTACCTCTGAGTCGACAAAATAATGAGAATGAGACAAGCTCAGTGAATAATAATAATTAAGCAGTTTAATAGTTACAATTCATAACAACAATACATTTCCTAGGACGGAATTCAACAGTTAAGTTGAGGTTATTTTATTCCCAGAATGGCCTTTGCCCCCGTGTTACAACTATTTCAGACCGGTCTAATGGCCCAGAATTATCAGAACGGTCTTTCGACCCGGAAACGACCTTTACGGCCCGTAATTATCGAACGGTCTTTCGAACTGTAAATTTCTTTACGCCCAAAATTATCGTAACGCAAAGCGTAATGTAACGCCAGTAGCAGATGTATGGATTCAAGAGGTGGCTCGTACGGATTCCAGAGGTGGCTCCCACCAAGGTGTAGCACTTCGTTCCGTACAGCACTTTGTTCCATACCAAAAATCAGTAAGTCTCACCATGTCATAATATATACAAATAAGTATCATAACGGAACATCTACAGATGTCATTAAAACAGATTAGTCTTACAGTCACACAGAGACACACAATTTCTTTTTATCATTCAGATGAGTTAGCATAAGTAGATTACACAATAACCATTAACTCCAAAGGTACAGAAGTATTATAGTGCCATAATGTGCCCACATCGTTTTAACTATCAGAGTAGTTGTCTTGTAATTAACGAAACATGAACATTAACGAGGGTCAAGAGCGAACATATTATTAACAGAGGTATACATGCCATTCCATTATAAGTCCCATTTATTCATTAAGAAACGATATCATTTACGTGTAGGTGATAGAAAATTAATATGCATCATGCATGTAATGTAATGATTCCATAGTCATACCGATGTATGCAGCTCTTTCAATATTCACACTGATTGCCAACTGGCATAAAGCTAATGTGTTCACTTACGAAGGATAGAGCGTTAGTACCATAGTCATTAATAGTAAGTACAATGTACAAATGGTGTACTATTACTCACAGTGTTCAGGTGCTTGGTCCGCCTCGTGACAATTCTATACAATTCACGTAATTCAAACATAATTTATCATGGTATATTCAAGTCAATATTAGTTAACAAAATATAATCCAACAAGGTCAACACCACTTCGTTTATTAACACCATTTGCAATTCAACATAATGCAACATAAATCCTTGAATCATATTCCAACATTCTAAAACCAAGTTCATATCATCTATATCATTAATAGATTATTTCCCCAATTTTCCCTTCACATTACAACATGAATTACAATGTTTATACCATAGTTCATTCGTAAATTTTAAACATAATTTTCAAGTATCACCAAATTCCAATTAAACTTGCACATATGTAATTCAACCTACTAATTTCATGATTCTAGTTCCAATTTGGCCAAATCATCAATTAACATCATTACCCAACCTAGGGTTTCAAGAAAACATTGAAATTCAAACAAAAATTCAAACTTATTAATCCATCACTTTTCATTCCAATTTTTCCATTGATTAAACACCTAGGATACATGGTTCATCAATTTAACCCATCAATTTAACTCTCAAGATTCCTTACCTCAAGAATTAAGCGAGCCTTAGTGAGATTCCTCCATAATTTCGGAATTCCAATCGGTTGCAAATGTTGATCTTCATGCCTTCTTCATTCCTTGGTGGAAAATCTTAATCAAAACTTAGAGAAATGGTGAGGATTTGGGGTCAAAACTCTAGGGTTTTCGGACCTAGGGAGAGAGAAGAGAAGAGGGGAAAAGGAAAGTGTGAGAAATGATCAAAAAAATCTCTTTTTAATCTGCTGTCCCGTAATTCCCGCTCGAGCGGAGAAATTCCCGCTCGAGCGGACCTGTTTTCAGCACAGATTTCGAAACTTTGAACAGGTATAACTCTCCCATCCGGACTCCGTTTTAGGTCGTTCTTGTGTCCAAATTGAAGCTCCGGAAATAAGCTTTCCAATGGTTCTAACCTCATAGCCAAATTCAAAGTGTGGAAAAAGAAAAGGGCAAAAGAGTGACGACTGATCGTAGATGAATCATTCAAATTAAAGCTTTTGGTTCCTTCCTACTCTACCTTCATTGTACCACCTCAACCCATATACCAAAATAACATAAGAAGGTTCTAAGTACACTAATACAATGTTAAGGACAATCTTACTTTCTACGCTCGAGCGCCGCCTCACCCGCCGCGCTCACACTAATAAAGCGTCGGCTGAAGGCGTCAACTTCTCCGCCGGCGGAGATTTACAACTTCTGAGAATCTCAAAGCCGTCTGCGAATTTCTTTGGGAACTAACAGTCCTTCGGCGTTAACTCTTCCGCTCGAGCGGAGGGAAAAAGTTCTGGGTCGTCACACCCTTCCCTCCTTAAAAAAAATTTCGTCCTCGAAATGAAAGAAAACCAAATAAAGGACAGTTCAAATATAAACGGAAAGACATTCTATAATATTCCAAAACTAGATCCAC
Organism: Camellia lanceoleosa; assembly: GCA_025200525.1. Lineage (NCBI taxonomy): Eukaryota > Viridiplantae > Streptophyta > Magnoliopsida > Ericales > Theaceae > Camellia > Camellia lanceoleosa. The sequence goes on along the minus strand of CM045766.1, from coordinate 5,760,009 downwards.
ACTTGAGATAGGAAAGAGTCACAAATACCTTCGATCAATATACACGTATCAGGATTTCAACAGCAAGGAGCCATTTATAATTCCAAGGTCCATAACAACTTCTCAATTAACAACTAAACAGACCACGTCTAATGAACGCCCAAATCTCAATTTCAATTACTTTTCCTCAATAGTTCTAAAAATTTCCATTAACATTCTCAATAACACCAAAACTTCATCTCATTATTCACATTCCTCATATAGTATATTTTGTTTCCTTAGGGGCAAAATTCATATAGTCTACAACCAGAGCAATTCAATATTTGTAGTTCATATGCAAATCTCATTATGTAAGTAGACTTAAATCATACGGTATGCATTATTTCGCTAATCACAAATAAGTTGCTTATGTACATAGTCGTGGGCTTCACAATTTGTTCATAGTTTCTATTGTTTCTGAAAGCATATCAAAATCATAACACATATCTATTGGTTCAGAATAATGTACAATACAATTTTTTTTTTTGACAAGATCAGTTTAACAGATACACATTGTTGATTTCTTACAATAGTACTGTTTAAGTGTAGCACGACAAAGGAATCATACTCCGAAACAAACAGTTACACCAATATTAACATCATACGATTTTACAAATTTCCACAGACATATTCTTATAAATTCTCAGATATAGAAGCATTCAAATTTCGAATACAACAATATAGTATAAATCATTTCCTTCAGGATATAATTCTTATATTCCCCTATTTCCAAAAGTATTTCAAAGTCATACCTTCACATGAGTTCAAAGGAGAATCACAGGATGCATGATTAATTCCTCATAGTATTACTTCCGTATCGTATCGTAACACAAAAGAACCACGCTCCGAAGCAAACAGTTCCGCTAATATCAATACTTTTGTAGATTCATATAAATGTATTATAATAGACACTTAGTCGTCCTATCTTAAGTTCGGATCTGAGCAATGAAAACAAATATAACAACCTTCTTTTACGCAAGGAAAATTATCCCAAGATAAGGGCAGGAATTGAATTTAAAGTCATGTTTAATTCATCAATCACCATAGTAAGATGTATCAGTATTTCCCCCTTTTTTTTTTTTTTAAACATTTCCATATTCCACGATCCAATTACTCTCTTTTCTTTTCTTTTTTTTTCTTTTCTCCTGTAGGGTACGAGATCTTCTACATAGTTTGTATCCATACTTACAATTACAATGGTTTAGTGTCCTACCAGATTTATTTATAGGATCATAAATTCCAGTAAACATACAGCAACTATAAGAACCACATTCTTTCTGACTTCATCATGTCAAACTAAAATCATGTTACAAATCATTTAAGTTCGATGTCAATGATTATCTATTGTTTTACAAGTGTCATATAGGGAAACACGTATTATAGGCAAGGGTTCTCATGTCATTCGATTATTTCTTATAAGACGTCCCAATTACAAATTACAGACTATACGTAGGCAAAACAAAGTATCGATTATGGGTTTTCGATTTCAGATTACAAATTACAGATTACAGAGGTTGGAGTATAAAGGACAGAACACAGAGGACGAATTCTCGCAATTAAATCCTGACTACAAGCACGTTAATTTCAACCGTAACATTTTTTTTTTCATTACGTGATTAAGTTTAAGTCAGATTATGTATATTCAATCAGACACCAGAGTTCACTCAACAGAGTTCTACTTAATCAACAAAGTATACTTCATTTCAACGGTTGCAAATGAGCCGTTCAAGTATATCATCACTAGTTTCACATTTTGTTCTTAGTATTTCTTAATTTTCGAAAATAGTTCAAAGGTATACCGCTACATTAGTTTAGAAGTGTGTGTAATGATCTTTAACAAAGTTAGTGCGACAAAAAGAAAAGTCACAATACACATTGTTCGTTCCTGATAGCATTACTTTTAAGTACAGGAGTACAAGGAATAGCATGCCCCGAATTAACGATTAAGATAACACTTATATCGTCGTACCACTTCGTCAAACCTTTATGGATACAAATCTAAGTAATAAAGAGAAATATGGCAACCGTCGTTTCGAGTAGAAGGAGAAATCCAAAGATAAAGTTAGGAACCAAGTTTGGAATCGCATTTCATTAGTCAATCATAACGACGCTGTACCGCATGCACTCTTAGTAAGTCTTCTCACCGGTTACTATAAAAATACGTCAAGTTCACACTTAATTGATTCCTTGCATAATTTGAGAGGGGTTACTATATGCATCACTTGTTCCTACAATTGGTCCATCCTAACACAATTGCAATTAGTACACAAGATACATTTGCGCGAAACGTTTAACTACAGAAATTTCCTCCAAATCACAAATCAAAACATTGTTATGGCAGAGAAGACATAACGATAGTATACAGTTAAAGTATCGCATATAACATTTCCTTTGTTCATAAAAAAAATATCTCATAATGGAAACTTACCCAATTCACTTGACGAGGCATTAGGCATTAAAAAGTTCAAATATATCATCATCATTTCTCACAGATACTTATCAGTCGATAACACATTTTTCATCTAATCATGTACACATAAACTGTCTTACCGATCAGTCCAATTTCTTACCATACCTCCGTAGTGCAACGTTGTTGACTTAATCCCTTCGACATGCCTCGTTTTACTCACCAATCTATAAACAGGGACAACAAGAGAATATACAACAAACATAGATCATAATCATCAGAGTTAGCAGGCAAAACCTACATATTTAACGTTGCCATCAAGCTTTACATGTACTTGCGGAGTTTATGCATGATACCTAAGTCTTTCTAGACATCCTAAAGCTCAATGGAATCGTGTGTGAGATGGAAACTCGTGCTCTGATACCACTTGTCACGCCCCTAACCCGCCCCTATAAGTTCTGGGCATGACCTAATCAGAAATGGGCAAAATTACCTGTTATAATTAATTTTCGGGGCCTGAATGGAAGCGTTAAAATAATCAAATGACATGCAAACACATCCATTGAGCTACTACAACATGCCAGGACCATGACTCAGAACTAAACATATAATAAACACGCATTTGAGATTAGGTTACATATATATATCTGCAATCCAGCCCAAGATTGGGCACCAAACAAAATATTACATACAAACAACTTTCACCAGCAACATTAGTACAGAACGACAGTGTTTAACAAAACTATCCTAGCATGCAAAGGTTTCTCCAAGTGCCTGGCTATCCCTTAGGTTGACAAAAGATGGATGATAATGATGCTAGACTTGATCTCCAAGTTGATTACCTACAGAGTCAGACAAAATAACAGAATGAGACAAGCTCAGTGAATAATAATAATTAAGCAGTTTAATAGTTACAATTCATAACAACAGTACATTTACTAGGACGGAATTCAACAGTTAAGTTGAGGTTATTTTATTCCCAGAATGGCCTTTGGCCTCGTGTTACAATTATTACAGAACGGCCTAATGGCCCAGAATTATCAGAACGGTCTTTCGACCCGGAAAATTCTACGCCCGAATTATCAGAACGGTCTTTCGACCCAACGACCTTACGGCCCAGACTATCGAAACGGTCTTCGACCGAGAACAAATTTGACGCCCGAATTATCATAACGCAAAAGCGTGATGTAGCCAGAAAGCGTAACAGAATAGCGTATGTATGGATTCAAGAGGTGGCTCGTACGGATTCCAGAGGTGGCTCCCACCAAGGTGTAGCACTTCGTTCCGCACAGCACTTTGTTCCATACCAAAAATCAGTAAGTCTCACCATGTCATAATATATACAAATAAGTATCATAACGGAACATCTACAGATGTCATTAAAACAGATTAGTCTTACAGTCACACAGAGACACACAATTTCTTTTTATCATTCAGATGAGTTAGCATAAGTAGATTACACAATAACCATTAACTCCAAAGGTACAGAAGTATTATAGTGCCATAATGTGCCCACATCGTTTTAACTATCAGAGTAGTTGTCTTGTAATTAACGAAACATGAACATTAACGAGGGTCAAGAGCGAACATATTATTAACAGAGGTATACATGCCATTCCATTATAAGTCCCATTTATTCATTAAGAAACGATATCATTTACGTGTAGGTGATAGAAAATTAATATGCATCATGCATGTAATGTAATGATTCCATAGTCATACCGATGTATGCAATTTCTTTCAATATTCACACTGATTGCCAACTGGCATAAAGCTAATGTGTTCACTTACGAAGGATAGAGCGTTAGTACCATAGTCATTAATAGTAAGTACAATGTACAAATGGTGTACTATTACTCACAGTGTTCAGGTGCTTGGTCCGCCCCTGTAGCTGACCCTATACAATTCACGTAATTCAAACATAATTTATCATGGTATATTCAAGTCAATATTAGTTAACAAAATATAATCCAACAAGGTCAACACCACTTCGTTTATTAACATCATTTGCAATTCAACATAATGCAACATAAATCCTTGAATCATATTCCAACATTCTAAAACCAAGTTCATATCATCTATATCATTAATAGATTATTTCCAATTTTCCTTCACATTACAACATGAATTACAATGTTTATACCATAGTTCATTCGCAAATTTTAAACATAATTTTCAAGTATCACCAAATTCCAATTAAACTTGCACATATGTAATTCAACCTACTAATTTCATGATTCTAGTTCCAATTTGGCCAAATCATCAATTAACATCATTACCCAACCTAGGGTTTCAAGAAAACATTGAAATTCAAACAAAAATTCAAACTTATTAATCCATCACTTTTCATTCCAATTTTTCCATTGATTAAACACCTAGGATACATGGTTCATCAATTTAACCCATCAATTTAACTCTCAAGATTCCTTACCTCAAGAATTAAGCGAGCCTTAGTGAGATTCCTCCATAATTTCGGAATTCCAATCGGTTGCAAATGTTGATCTTCATGCCTTCTTCATTCCTTGGTGGAAAATCTTAATCAAAACTTAGAGAAATGGTGAGGATTTGGGGTCAAAACTCTAGGGTTTTCGGACCTAGGGAGAGAGAAGAGAAGAGGGGAAAAGGAAAGTGTGAGAAATGATCAAAAAAATCTCTTTTTAATCTGCTGTCCCGTAATTCCTGCTCGAGCGGACTGTTTTCAAAGACAGATTTCGAAACTTTGAACAGGTATAACTCTCCCATCCGACTCTTTTAGGTCGTTCTTGTGTCCAAATTGAAGCTCCGGAAATAAGCTTTCCAATGGTTCTAACCTCACAGCCAAATTCAAAGTGTGGAAAAAGAAAAGGGCAAAAGAGTGACGACTGATCGTAGATGAATCATTCAAATTAAAGCTTTTGGTTCCTTCCTACTCTACCTTCATTGTACCACCTCAACCCATATACCAAAATAACATAAGAAGGTTCTAAGTACACTAATACAATGTTAAGGACAATCTTACTTTCTTTTCGGCGCCGCCTCACCCGCTCGAAGGCCACAGACTAATAAAGCGTCGGCTCGGCGTCAACTTCTCCGCCGAGCGAGATTTACAACTTACGTAATCTCGTGCCGTCTGCGAATTTGGTTGAACCCAACAAATTCGCCGAAGGCGTTAACTCTTCCGCTCGAGCGGAGGGAAAAAGTTCTGGGTCGTCACAATAACACTGACAATTGCTTTCGTCTTCGCCACGAAGTACAGGATTTGTTTGACAACAAGGTCGTCATCCCACCAACTCAGAAAGGTCTATCATCATTGGATCAGTGAACCTGGGTGTAGACACCCAATTTTTGACCGACCTTAAGACTCAGACGTCACCGATTGAGCGCTCGGTGATGTTGCATCTGCTTTCGTTCGAAGTCTCGAAGTCGCGCATGCGCCTCGCCTCCGGACTTCAACCCTCTTCGTGCCTTGCCTTGGTTTGCGAACCGCACTCGGTTTCTCTTTTTCTTTCGAGGGAGGGAGAGTGGTCCGTAGACTATCTCTCAATGGCCGTGGGCTTTTTTCGTGGGTCAGAGGCCATTTTGCCCATTTCGAGTCCCGGTTGGTTTGGGACCGTCGGCCATGTGCCTCGCTCGACCACCCAACCATCTTCGATTTCTCCGGTTTTGGCATGCACCTGCTTTTATCGAACCGAGGGACACTGGGGCCTCTGATACCCACTTCGTGGCCAAACGCCACTTTCGGTGCTCACGGCCCATTTTCGGGACCCCGAACTGCGTGATTTGGGCCCCGAGCATTCATTTTGCATCGATGTCTGTTCATTTTTGGCAGGCACCTCTGTTTTATCATTCCGAGGGACACTGGGGGCTCAAATACCCACTTCGTGGCCGAACGCCACTTTCGGTGCCTGCAGCCCATTTTCGGGACCCCGCGCGGTTTCGGCCCCGAGTATTCGTTTTGCATTAGTTTTTGTTCAATTTTGGCAGGTGCCTCTGTTTTAGCACCAGGAAGATCACTGGAGGGTGGGAGGCCAGCAATTGTTCTCAGCAACCAACTTTTGGCTTGGTCAAAAGTGGTTCAGCATGAATCCGGGAAGGAGAAAAGTCTGCGCGGCTTCACCGAAACAAGCATAACTCTTTGCACAAGAGGAATTAAAATATGAGGCCACCACCATTGGAAAGCTTACTTCCGGGGCTTCATTTTTCATTCAAGAATCTCCTAAGTCCAAATCCGGGGGGAGAAGATATGGTTGGTTGAAGTCCGGTTGGACTGAATCTGCGCGGCTTTACGGAAACTGGCATAACTTTTTCTACATAAGGAATTTTGATGCAAGATTTGCGCCATTGGAAAGCTAACTTCCGGGGCTTCAATTTGGAGACTTGAATGTACATTTTTGGACTTCCCTAGCACCCACCAGCCAGTGATCTTCTCGGCAGTTTCTTTTTTTTTTTTTTATCTAGTTGGCCAACCACCCCTTTTGTGAAATGACTATTTTGCCCCTGTGAGTTGGCCGGCCCTATTCCCGTCATTGAGTGTATTCCAGCTGCATTGGTTGCCCTCAAAATATCTAGATATTTAGAGCAAAATATCTAGTTTTTGAAAGATATTTTGAGGGAAATACTTGGGTGTATTTTCCAACCCTTTTGCCCTCCTTTTTCTCCCTCTCTCTTGTCTATAATAGCAGCTGCCAAACCTGGTTGAGGGTGGTGAAAAAAAAATCTTTTGAGCCTTGCACATTCAAAACCTCCATTTCCATAGCCAAAAAACCCTAAAAAGCTTCAAGGTTCTAGGCCATTTCTTCATCAACTCCAAGCTCTATCATCACCATACCATTTCAAGCAGCAAGGGAAGAATTCCAGCAGCTAGGAAACATCCATTCTTCAAGCAAAAGGCAGCCAAGAAGTTGTCTACAAGGGTAAGTCCTCTTTCCCTCTTTTCTAGCCCTATTTTGGCTCAATTCTTAGACCTATTTGCTTGTGGTTTTGAGTTCCGAGATTAACTGGAAATGTCACTATTTTGAGGTGTTCTTCATGTTTGTTTAAGGTCTCAACATCATTTGGGGTCCCTATCTAATGCTTGTTTCAATATCTCATCATATGCCATTGTTTTTGCAAGCTTTCTTTGCCTTATGAGTAATCTGATTTCGAGACTTATGTGAACTGTTAGTGGGCTTATTTTGAGCCCCTCTTCAACATTGAAGAAGGGCTCAACCATGTTTGGCTTCTCTAGCATGCACTTCCTTTGAAATTCTTCCATATTACCGTAAACTTGCATGCTATTTTTAGCCCATATGCATTTATTTTTGGAGCATGCTATAAACTGATTATGGGCTTATTTTGTGTCCCTCTACAACATTGTAGAAGGGACCAATCTTGTTTGGTGCCTCCATGAATGGCCTCCCTTTGTACCTCTCTTTGGCCATGTTTTGCATGCTTTTTTAAACTCACCATACTTCGGATTTCAGTCTTCATCAGGCCTAGAGAGTGCCTTGTTTTGGTCTATTCTTCAAGTTTTATTAAGGGTCTTAAGTTTTTTGGTCATTTCTTATGATACCTCTCTTTATAGCCCTCTTTTGGCCCAAATTTTGCATGCTATATTTAGTATATCTACACACTGAATTGGAGGCTGTCATCTATTGTAAATGTACATATTTTTGGTCCCTCTTTAGTTTTTTAGAACTGATTTTTTGGGTTTGATCATTGTAAATACCACTTGCCTTGTAATTCCCCTCTTTTCCCGTATTTTTGCATGCCATTGTTGCCATATCTATGCTCACAATTTGGCCATGTTTTGTATTGTAAAAATGCTATTTTTGGGGCTTCCTTGCTACTGTTTTTTCTGTCATGTGCCAATTTTGCATGTTTAGCATAGCCGTAGGCCATTTCGGGCACTTAAAATCACGTTTCGGGATGATTTCATGCGTTGATTGTCATTTCGTATCATTTCGGGGCTGTTTTCCCCTTCATTTAGCTGCTGAAATTTGTTTTGCATGTTTGCATATCATTTTCCATGTCATTTCATGCCTTAGTGCATTGCCTCGGTTTGCGTGCCCGTGGGCACGCACTTCGAGGCACTCTGTTTTCATTCATCGGCAGCTTATGTGAGTGCGGCTAAGGTCCTCTCATGTTGGCGTAAGCCCAATTTGCATTCCATATGCTATTTCATTTCCATTTTATCATCGCCTCGGTTTGCGTGCCTGTGGGCGCGCATTTCGAGGCACTTCGATTTTATCCGATTTCCATTTTATCATCGCCTCGGTTTGCGTGCCTGTGGGTGCGCATTTTGAGGCACTTCGGTTCTATCCGATTTCTATTTTATCATCGCCTCAGTTTGCGTGCCTGTGGGCGCGCATTTCGAGGCACTTCGGTTTTATCCAATTTCTATTTTATCATCGCCTCGGTTTGCGTGCCCGTGTGCACGCATTTCGAGGCACTTCTGTTTTATCCGATTTGCACTTCATATCATCGCTTTTATGCGTGCGTGTGCAGCACGATTTTGAGGCACTTCGTTTTATCCGATTTACACTTCATATCATCGCTTCGGTTTGCGTCCCGTGCAGCACGCATTTCGAGGCACTCTATTTTGTCTGATTTGCATTTCATGCCATCGCCTTGGTTTGCGTGCCCGCGTGCACGCTTTTCGAGGCATATCATTTTCATCTCATTTTCACAGCATAGTACATACTAGGTTGTATCTTAGATTACATTCATACATTTTCTCGATTTGCGTACCCGTGTGCACGTATTTCGAGGCATCTCATTTTCATAATAATGTGTATGTCAGGATTGCATTTCATGCATATCATGCATATTGCATCGTGTTCGGGATAGGTGTTAGCCCGGGCACGGGAAACGAGGCACGTTTCGTACTCCGAGTGACGGAACGGGTCTCAATTCCCAAGTCACCGACACTCCGGATTACCCATGATGGAGTTAGGTTTTGTTATAGCATTCATCTGCATTCATCCCATATTGAGTTGTGCAATCCGATTCCTCGGCCATCATGCATCGGTATGCGTGATTGGTGGCACGAGGATTGAGGCATGCATATATTTGTGAAATACATTGCTATGCCCTTTTCCTGCTCTCTGTTACAGCAAAATCGAGGATCAACAACTTTTCGGAGTCCGGCGCGCATTTCGAGAAATACTGCAAACAGAGGCTAATCAGGGCATCCCAGTGGATTTCCGCGCCAAAAATTTCAACGACATCATCCATCGTATAAGGCGATCCTCGGCTTGCATGCCAGTTTACAACTTTCTTAGTTTAATTTGTTAATTAATTAGGAATTTGTATATTTATTTGGATCAGATATTTTGGATCAGTAAATATGCTTTTATTCGATCAGATATTTATTTATTCGGACCCTCTGCGCGAGGGCATAACTATAATAAGGGTGTGTGAGTGTGATGTATGTCTTCCAACCCCCATTTCTTTCTCCCTTTTATTTATCCGCTTACAATGGTTAGATATAGGGCATATTTCAATTAGCATACAGTATGACAGCATGTTTGCATCATTCATCTGTTTTGCACGACCGGGCTCGGCGCATCATACAAACTGCATTTGTATTTCAAATTCCAAATTGAATATATGATAGTTGTAGCATTTCATATGCCATCTTTAGAATAGCCGAGCCTGCTATAATTGCATCTTTGCATGTGTTGCATTAGGCATTCTGTATACTTAGGATCATGCATGGATTTCTAATCAGTTTCCTATTTTGGCTCGGAGTACTCTGTAAGTTTTTATGCTTTAGCATCCTTGCATGCGTGTGAGTGTTGCCATAACAGCATGCTTACCATGAGGCTATATGCTTATGTGATATAACTGCTTTGAATGCCTGTGGGTGGAGGTTGAGTTATTTGAATTGGGACAATTCATCAGATCGTTTGTTAAGCCCACTAGATAGTGGCAAATCCGCATTTTGGCCTGCCTGCGGGCAGCACCATCACATCATTTTCAAACAAACAAACATGAAGTGTTTTGTTCCAATTCAGAGCCATTCTATACTTGTTTGTCATGAGCATCACATAGTAATCTAGGGCTAATAACCGAATAAGAACTCACAATGTTTTCAAAAACAGATATCATGGTTAGTAGAGGCGGTCTTTGATCGGGCGAGGGTGCTCACGATGTGACCTTCCCAATCGTACCCAAGTTCCCGAGCCAACTTTGGTGATGGCGGACACGTGGCCTTTTGGCACCGAGTCGGGTTTCCTAAATTTCGTATTTTAAAATATTTAGGTGGCGACTCATTATCCGCAAAGCAGTCCATGTTTGGCACTTCTTTCAAAAAAATCTGTTTTCCTTCAAAACGATTTGCCGGATTTGGACTCTTTGGTTCAGATTTAGAACCGTAACAAAATCGAGTCCGAACTGTAGCGAGGTCCCCCGCGCGCTTGTTACACTGGGGGATAATGTGATGTGATCGGAGGGGATCAACCACCTGCAGGCGGCGCGCAGTTTACTCCGGATGTGGCGGATGGCCCGCACTGTTTTGAGCATTGTGCAAATGCTAGTTTTGTACTTCCTGACTTGGGTATTCAGTCAGTTCTGTTGTGTTGTATTGAGTCAGTCTGTTCATACTGAGTCAGTCGGGTCTGTCTTGTTATATCGAGTCAGTCCTGTTTTGTTAGAGTAGGGTGATTTCGGGGGTGTTACCTCGGACATCACTTGCTTGTTTTGTGTTTGTCTTTTCACTTTCTTTTGAGTCTGTTTCTGCCTTGGAGCTAGTTGCACCAATAGATTGGAATGAAATAGCAGTGATTTTCACACTCTTGTGTTTGCTTTTGCCTTGTACCAGTTGTGCTAGAAGTTCTGAATAAGATGGCAGTATTTGACTAAAAACTGTATCTTTTCTGTGTCTTAAAGTCATTGTATTGACCTAAGTTTTTCAAAACTCTCTGAACACTGTGGTGAAAACAAAGAGGAAGGAATTCCTCGGGTTTTGCAAAATTTGATCAACTGAGAGAAAGAGAGGCGTGCTAATCCCTTAATGATTGAGATCATGCTTGTTAATGTGAGTATTGAGAAGGATCCCGGCTTGATCCTGATTGGTTTCGCATTGTCTTCGGCGCGAGCGACTAGTCGCTTCCTTAAAAGATTTCAAAAAATGTTTTGCACGGTCTTGCGAAGACTTGTGTGGAATCGTTCTTGAGATTGTACAGCCTAGGATCGCTCTCAGCCTCGAGACTTGACCCCTTTTGCTTTCAAACCTTGAACTCGGATTTAGAATGTTCAACGGTCAACCATCATGCAAGGCTTGTATGGCCAGATTTGAAGCAACCCATGAATTAGGGGCAAGAAAAGTTAGATCAAGAAGATCAGATGTCATCAAAAAAAGCTTGCGATGCTCAATCAGAAGTAGCCCTTGAACTAGGGGCCAGAAAAATGTCTGGTGTGCTCGAAGAGTGAAAAATTGGGACATTCCTCAAGCTAACGAAGATCGGCAAGAATGCCAAATCCCAAAAGGGAGGAAAGAAGAAAGTATTGTTGAAGGACAACCGAGTTCCTATCCACAACACTAGGGGCAAATTCAGCCCCCATTGGATGGACTTCTATATCATCAGCAAACAACAGCCACTCTCTTAGATTCAGATGGCTTTGAGATCCTAAAAACCATTTGACATGGACAAAGCTACACTTTTACCCTTGAGAGGCTCGCTGGGTCGAAAACCCAGAAGGGTGACCCAGGCAAAAGTTAGAGCAAAGAAAGAAAAAAAAATAAAAAAAATGCAAAGAAAATAAAAAGAGAAAAAAAAAAGAGAGAAAGAAAGAACAAAAAAAATACAAAAGAAATGAAAATTTCTGAAAAGAAAAGAAAAAGAAGAAAAGAAATGAAAAAAAAGAAGAAGAACATAGCTCGCAAGGTTGAAAACCCATAAAGGGCGGCCTTGGCAAAAGTTAGAGCGCAAAAGGAGAGGTTAATACCCGAGTGTACCTTAACCCGGATCTACGTCAGGCTTGATTCCCATGTTTGGGATACGTAGGCAACTTCGTTCTGAAGTCCAGCCGTAAACACTTCCAAATCGACTGTGTCCATGTAATGGTTCTGACCATCTTTGTCTTCTCTGTATCCGAGAGTTCGGTTGTGATCGTCACTTTGAGGATCGAGGTAAACGTAATGTGGGTGCCATTCAGACAAGGGGCAACTTTCCGTTGCCGTGCAGTGCCATTTAGACAAGGGGCAATTTTCCATTGTTTTGGATTTGAGGTTGTGCATCTCAAGAGTAAATTCTGTGTTGGTCGAGTAGTGGCCATTTCTAAAAACACTTTTGAGAATTTTTAATGAGGTTGACTAATTCTCTCGAAAATTATTCCATTTTTCCAAAACTGGACCATTTCTTGGATCTAAAAAAGGAAAAATTTTCAGTGCTCATAACTTGATTTGCATGATTTCAAATTAGAAAATCGAACAAGCATGTTAATCTAACTTTCATGTTGGTCAAAATTGTTTTAGTAGAAAGTAAAAAACAAAAAATGGTCAAAATGATGAACTAAGGGCACAGTTGAGTCGGGTTTTCTGTCTTTTCCCCTTTATCAATGCATTCGCCAGAAAAAGGCACCGTACTTGCCGGAAAGGGCACTTTGCTCGCCAGAAAAGGCATGACTGAAGCTAGCAAACAAAGGGCTGAAAGCTCTCAACATCCTCCAAGCAACGAGGTATAAAGCCAAGTGCAAAGCACAAATTGGAATGGATCAGGTTATTCCACTCCTTCATCTGGACAGGTCTGATCACATCCAAACTGGCCAAGGGCGTCATCAACCAATGTCAGCTGTGGATCTGCTGCACATCTTGTCACAACTCCTCTGTGGGAATGCTCACTGCTGTGAGCGGAAGAAAGAGAATCTAGCAGAATGCTAAGAGCAAGAGCCCACAACTTCTTGTTTATCCATCAACCACCCAGGGAAGGGATAAAAAATGAGAGAATGAAGAATAAAGAGATGTGTGCTGAGAGAAAAATTGAGAAAAGGGCTTTTTCAAAAAAACAGAGCCTTAGGGCCGAGTGATGTAAGAATCACAAATGAGACAGGGTGGGAAACAATACCTGAAGAAACTGGCTCCTCGCGAACTGAGAGGTCGCTCGCCATTGGAATACGTCTGATTGTCGTGTGTGTTGTTTTGTTTGTCTCGACCCTTGTTTTGAGTCGTTTCAAGTGTCAATAGATGTGTTTAGGTTGTTTTACCTTTGTTTTCCATTGTTGAGTCATTTTGGCTGTGATCAGTTGTAGGCTCAATACCCAGTTGAGAACCTCTTTCTCATTTCAGTTTCAAAATAAAATCGTTTTGTGCTCGGAGTGCTGTGCCGTTCTTCACATTTTGTGCAATACAGGCTTTGTTCTTTCATAAAACCGCAGGGTTCAACCCAGATCATGTCGGAACAATAAAACCAAGACCTATCTGAAGCTATATAGGTTCTGGACTGCAAAGCAAAAGAAAAGAGGGAAAATTCAGAGCACCTGAGTGTGTTTCACCTTCAGCAAATTCCGAGATTGTATTCCGAAGGTACCTTTTCAGGCCTTGTCAATGCTCCGAAGTATGAGTGTGCCTCTACCTCAACTGCAAGATCAAGCCTGCTTTGAAGCCAAAATGGCAATCAGAAGTGCTCTTCCTGAGTACCATTCCCTGCCAGAGTAGAGCGGTTCACCACCACACACCCCATGAGGTGCTTTTTTAAAGTGCCGTTTTGTTTGTTTATTGCATTCCCTAAACATCATGCTCTACATTGCTTGTAACATGTATAATTTTCTCACACTTATCGCATTTATTTACATCTAGTGTTATCTTCTCTCGTTTACCTTTTATGCTGTGTAGTGTTTACGATCATTGTCCCCTGGGACTTATCTCAGGCTACGTCATGTACGCGCCTGATTGGTTGTTTACCTCTTCTCACGATTTCAGCATGGTTAGAGTTTGTTCCTTCCTCACACGATTTCAGCGTGTTTGGAATTTGTTTACCTCTTCTCACGATTTCAGCGTGGTTAGAGTTTGTTCCTTCCTCACACAATTTCAGCGTGTTTGGAATTTGTTTACCTCTTCTCACGATTTCAACGTGGTGAGAGTTTGTTCCTTCCTCACACGATTTCAGCGTGTTTGGAATTTGTTCACCTCTTCTCACGATTTCAGCATGGTTAGAGTTTGTTCCTTTGTCACACGATTTTAGCGTGTTTGGAATTTATTTACCTCTTCTCACGATTTCAACGTGGTTAGAGTTTGTTTCTTCCTCACACGATTTCAGCGTGGTTAGAGTTTGTTCCTTCCTTACACGATTTCAGCATATTTGGAATTTGTTTACCTCTTCTCGCGATTCCAACGTGGTTAGAGTTTGTTCCTTCCTCACACGATTTCAGCGTGTTTGGAATTTGTTTACCTCTTCTCGCGATTTCAACGTGATTAGAGTTTGTTCCTTCCTCACACGATTTCAGCGTGTTTGGAATTTGTTTACCTCTTCTCATGATTTTAGTGTGGTTAGAGTTTGTTCCTTCCTCACACGATTTCAGCGTGTTTGGAATTTATTTGCCTCTTCTTACGATTTCAGCGTGGTTAGAGTTTGCTCCTTCCTCACATGATTTCAGCGTGTTTGGAATTTATCTCAAGTTGCGTCGTGAACGTTCCTGATTATTTGTTTTCTTACCTCCTCTCACGATTTCGCGTGGTTTGAGTGTCCCATTCCTTACACAATTTCAGCATGTTTGGAATTTATCTCAGGTTGCGTTGTGCACGTTCTCGATTGTTTGTTTTCAAACCTCCTCTCACGATTCCGAGTGGTTTGAGTGTCCCCTTCCTCACACGATTTCAGCGTGTTTGGAATTTATCTCAGGTTGCGTCGTGCACGTTCCTGATTGTTTGTTTTCAGACCTCCTCTCACGATTTCCACATAGTTTGAGTGTCCCTTTCCTTACATGATTTCAGCGTGTTTGGAATTTATCTCAGTTTACATCGAGCACACTCCTGATTGGATTTGTTTTTCCTCCTCTCATGGTTCCAGCATGGTTGGAGCCTGTCACCCTCGCATCTACTGCATGTCCATTTAATACTTGCATTGAGCATGCATTTTATCGCACTGTTTTGTGCAGCTTATCATTTGCACTATTTTGTGCATCGCACTTGTTAGTGCATTGCATTTCACCCACGTTGTCTTGCGCATCTTACTCGCATTGTTATGCGCACACTTAGGTTGCATTGTTATGCGCACGCTTAGGTTGCATTGTCATGCACCCCTCCATCCGCATTGTTATGCGCATACTTAGGTTGCATTGTCATGCACCCCTTCACCCGCGTTGTCGCACATACTTAGGTTGCATCGTCATGCACATTTTATTTGCGTTGTCGCATATGTTTACCTTGCATTGCTATGCACTTTTCTCGCATTGTTATGCACCTTCACCACTTGCATTGTCACGCACTTTTCACTTGCATTGCTATGCATGTTTCCATCAGCATCATATGTGCACGTGTTTATATTGCATCTTGATGTAATGTTTTACATGTGTTTCTAACTGTATTGTACCCGTTAAGTTTCTTTCTTATGCAAGCACATTTTTGTATGTACGGTTCATTTCAAGATGGCGCGACCAGACGATATTGTATGTACTCCGCGTGGGATGTAATGAGAATTATAATTTTCTTACATCCTTTCTATTAGAATGTGTGAGATTATGGTTTCTTTTTCGCTTGCGTAGCATTCGCTTAAACTGTTGCATTTATTTTGCATAATTGCTTCGTTACAGCTTTCTTTGCATGATCATAAGTTATGTTCGATGTTGTGCATGTTATTTGCATTTTGCCCCTACCTGCGGGTGCATCTCTTTGTTATCTTGCCTGTTTGTCTAAGTCTTCGACCTTGTCAAAAATGGGTCATCTCTAGGCTTTGACATTCACTCCCGTCACTTCTTGACTTCCGAGTTCTATCAAAGAGAGGCAACTGTAGACACCCTATTTTTGACCGACCTTAAGACTCAGACGTCATCAATTGGGCGCTCGGTGATTGCACATGTTGTGCTCGTTTCGAGTTTCCGGAGTTTTCGGCTGAATGCCTTGCCTCCAGGCCACTGAACTCTTTGTGCTTCGGCTCGGTTTGTGGACCAAGCCTTGTTTTCTCTTCCCTGGAGGGAGAGGGAGCTCTGTAGACAACCTCTTTGTGGTCGTAGACCACTTTTCCTGCTTGGAGACTAGTTTCTGGTTTTCAGAGGCTTCGGCCGTGCGCCTTGTCTCGGGACTGCTTAACGTTCTCCATTTCGCTTGGTTTTTGAACCACACCTTGTTGCCTCTGCCTAGAGGGACATTGTGGTCCAGGAGACCACTTTTTGTGGTCGTAGACCACTTTTGATGCCCGTAGACTAGTTTTCGAGTCTCCCGACAACGCGCCTTGACTCCCGGACTTTCGTCTTGCATCCTTTTTGGTTTTTTTTTGGTACAAACCTTGTTTTCCTTGTTTGGAAGGTGGTCTAAGGATGGGAGACTAGTTCTTCCCCTTGGAGACCACTTTCCTTCCTGCCAGCCAATTTTCTGGTCGGGCAACTGGTTTTCTTGGTCTTTGGACCACCTTTTCTGGTCGGCCACCACACCACCACCTTGATTTTAGTGTGTAAACCTCTCCTACCCCTGGCCAACTAGTTTTATTCTTGGGAGACCACTTTTGGTGATTGGCCGACCACTATAAGTAGCTGGCCGACCACTTCAAGGGGTCGGCTGCTTTCCATCACCTTTTTGGAGATATTTTTAGGCCAGCTGTTACAGCTGGAAGGCACATAAGCCATCCTCCAGAGGGATGGCTTTTGGCCAAAAGCTTGTCCAACAAGCTTGTTTCTTGTTCTCTATAAGAGAGACCTCCCCCTTCTCCTCTAGGTTTAGAATTTGGTGGTTTGAGATATACATACACCCTTGTCTCTATAATCCTCCATCTCTTTCATTTTTGTGCCGTAAAGTGTCATTTTATCACACTTTTGCACACAAACACATAGTGAAACACCATCCTTTTGTTGCTGAGGCTTCTTAAGGTTTGTTTTGGAGTTTTTGGATTGGTTTGAGCTCAAAGAAGTTGCTGGAGTTGCAGCTTTGAAGGTGTTCTTCAAGGGTGAGCTTCTAACCCTTAAAACCCTTGTTTTGGTTTAAGCTTTTGGACCTATGTGGACGCGCCCTGAGGGACTTATGCTACCACAGTTCGGACTCGTTTTAGTTACGGTTCTTAATTTGAACCAAAGAGTCCAAATCCGGCAAATCGTTTTGAGAAAAACAGATTTTTGAAAGAAGTGCCAAACATGGACTGCTTTGCCAGATACAGAGTCGCCACCTAAATATTTTATTTTGGGGGAATTTAGAAAACCCTGACTCGGTGCCAAAGGCCACGTGTCCGTCATTACCAGAGTTGCCTCGACTCGGGAACTTGGGTATGATTGGGGAAGATCAGCTATGAGCACCCCCTCTCGCCCGATTCGAAGATCGGCCTCTACTAACCATGATATCTTGTTTTGAAAACATTATGCGTTCGTATTCCGGTTATTAGCCTAGAATTACTATGTTATGCGCACAGCAAACAAGTATAGACCAAATCGCCTAAATTGGAATAAAACATTTCATGTTTGTTTTGATGATGGTTTGCTACTCGCAAGTAGGCTAAAGATGCAGGTTTTTCCACCCTCAAGTGGGCTTTAGAAAAGATGGTTTTGCCACTATCTAGTGGCCTTAAGACTCACAGTTTTGATGCATTATTCCAATTTAGGTAATTCAACCTCCATCCACAGGCATTCAAGTAGTTATATCACATAAGCAGCTAGCCTCATGGTAATCATGCTATCATGACAACACTCACACGCATGCGGTATGCTAAAGCATAAAAAGCTCACTTAGAATTCCAAGCCAAAACAGAAACTAGTTAGTAATCATATGCATGATCCTAGTTCATGTTAAGATGGCTAATGCAACACATGCAAAATGCAACTAAGATAGGCTCGGCTAATCTACAATGACATGTGAAATGCTACAATTAACACGTATTCAGTTTGGAATTGAAATACAAATGCAGTTAGAATGATGCGCCGAGCCCGGTGCATGCAAAACGAATGAATGGATGCAAACATGCTATCATACTGTATGCTAATTGAAGCATGCCCTAGACTAACCATCGAAAGCTAGTAGATAAAAGGAAGAAAGACGGGGTTGGAAGACATACACACACTCACACACACTTATTACACAATTGCCCTCGCCGAGGGTCCGAATAATAATACAAACCAATAAATAATTAACTATCCTAGCTAATTAAATATTACAAAACCTTAATTAATTAAACAAATTAATCGAGCTATGGAAAGTAGTAAAAGGGCCTCAGAAGAGGGTGCATGCATGCTCGGATTGGCTTCGTAAATGCCATCCATGACTGCTTTCCATAATCGCCTTGCCCCTCTGAAAATTCTGAAAGTCCCCGGAATTGCTCCTTGAGTGTTGTGGAATGTTACCGGCCAAAAGAATATGCTACCAGCCATGGGAATACTCTCATCGGCTAAATATTGTGCTCTCAGCCAAACATTCTTTGTCGGTCGGCACTCAACACTGCCGGCCGGCCAAACCTTCCTGCTGAAACCTGTAGTTGACAACAGCAGAGGGCAAGCAGTGTATGGCATGGATTTCAAAGCAATGTGTGCATGGCCACTCTCCCAATCATGTAATGGACTCAAGGGAGCGTGGCCCTCGACCATCGGGCCATCAATCACGCATTTCAATGCATGATGACCCAAAAGCCAAGTGTGCAACTTCGATATCAAATGAAATGCAAGCACAAAACACATCAAAGGGCCCCAACCCCTATCATGATTGATCAAGAGGCAAGGGATGCATGCTCAATGAAATGCAACCTAGGCATGGAGGCTAAGTATGCAACATGAACATGCAAATGAGCAATGTATACTAGGCACGCAACCTAAACATGTAAGCAAACATGGCATGCAACAACATGCGATGATGGACTTAAACTAACATGGATAGGTTGCAAGCATGCCAAAATCAGTGGCCATGTGATGAGAATGAGGCAACCAAGATGCATGCAAACATGCACAATGTAATGGCCCCGAGTCTAAGGCACAAAACACAACTCCACAAAGGCATTGAAAGGATGAATTATGGCATACAATGGCATATGTTCTAGCACTAAAGTATGATGCTCAATGGTCCCGAAACATGCAAATATGCCACCCAATGCATAAAATAGCCCCCGAAACTCAAAACTATGCACATGTATTGAACTATAACCATGCAAAGCAAGCATTATTTGACCATGAAGCACAAAGACAGAGCCAAGGCAATCCCAAAATATGCACAATACTAGTTTAAAGCATGGCCAAAAAGTGCTAACATGATGGACTAAAATAGCATGCAAAATTGGCTAGCAAGCATGGTTTATATGGCATGTATATGAAGTGTATGAGAACTCATCAAACCAGCCAAAAATAGTGAATAAAACATGTCAAAATATGCCCAAATAACCATTGAAATGCAACCAACATGTGCAAAAATGATAAGCTCCTTTGAAAGGGCATGCAAGGGGTTACTCAACACATATATGATGGACACTTAGCATAGCAAAACCAACTCTGGAAATAAAATATGACAGCCCTAAAACTCACCAAAAAGGGCCTGAAATTGATCAATAAAGCAAAGAAGGAAAGGTCCTCTTGAAAGGCCTTGAGGAGGGTTGTTCCACACATGCATGAGGGACATAAAATATGGCTAAAAGAGCCTTGGACAGAGCTAAGGAAAACCTCAAAACCCTCAGAATAAGGCCTGAAACATGACTTCAAAGCATGCAAAATGGGGTCCCTTTGGAAGGCCAACAAGACCACCAAACAAGACAAGGAGAGAGGGGGTCACCCCCCTCTAATTTGGGCTCTCAAAACAGCATCTAAGCCACTAAAAATCTACTGAATTTTAGTGGCTAAGAGGCCAAACCAAGCATGCAACAAAAGCTTAGATGCAAGGCTCAAAATAAAAGGCAATCAAGCATACAATGAAGCATATGACCTCAAACAGAAAAATGACCTTAAACAAACATCAAGAGGGACTCAAAATAAGACATTTTCCAGTTTATAGAAAATCTCAAAAATGTTCACAAGTAAGGCTAAAATAGGATGCAAAAATAGCCCTAAAAGAGAGATTGAACAAACAAGGAAGTAGATGACTTCAAACAGCAAAGTGTCCTTAATCAAAGTTGAAGAGGGGCTCAAAATAAGATACTTTACAGTTATACACAAATCTTGAATCAGTATGCAAGATAGGTCAAAAGCTGGTGCAAGAATGAGGGATAAAAAGGAATAGTGCTCACCCTTGAAGAACTCTTGAAGAACAGCAACCCCAGCCCTCTTCTTCTGATCAAAACTGACCCAAAGCTCCAAGAACAAACCCTCAAGACCTCCCAAGTCGAAGTATGGTGTAGTAGTAGGTGACTTAGTGCAAAACTAAGAAGAAAACACACCTTTAGGCCTTCAAACACACACAAAAGTAGAGAGAGAGAGGGAGATATAGAGAGAGAGGGTGATATATATCAAATATGTATGTATTAGGGCTGATTTTTTGCTGAACCAAGACAAAGGAGGGGATGGTTCTCTTATATAGGCAAAGGAATTGTGTAAAGCTTCTCAAGGAAGCTAAGTGAAAGGGTCAAAGGGATCAAGCTTCCTAAGGAAGCTAAGACAAAGGCTCAAAGCTTCCTCAAGAAGCTTTAAGCAAAGGGTGCAAAATAAGGGGTCAAAGGTGCAAAACAACCATACTTATGCACAGGGGAGCAGAGTTTGTGCACTCCAACTGGCACAGCTAGCATGCATTCAATCTGTAGAATACTCCGGAAGGTCGTCGGCCGGCCACTTTAACTGGTCGGTCGGCCATGTGTTCTGGTCGGTCGGTAGGAAAAATCTACTCTATAGTTCCAACTTCAAATGGGCATAACTTCTTCATATAAACTCCTTTTCAGGTCATTCTTGTGATAAAATTGAAGCCCCGGAAGTAAGCTTTCCTATGGCACCATCCTTGCATCAAAATTCCAACTGTACAAAAAGTTATGCTTGTTTTAGTAAAGGCTGCTCAGTTTCAATCCAACCAGGATGATGTCCAACTTCAACCAATCATATCTCCGCCCTTCGGACTCGGATTTAAGAGATTCTTGAATGAAAAATGAAGCCCCAGATGTCTTCTTTCCAACGGTGGTAGCCTCATAGTTTAAATCCAAGTGTATCGACAGATAAGCTTGATTTGGCGAGGACTGCTCGTCCCTCTCTTAGCGTTTCTTGCCTATCTTCTTCTCCAACTTGGTTTCTTCTCTCCTTTCCCCTTTTCTTCAACTTCAAACCCCTAAGCAAGGCGTTTTGAAAGATTTTTCAAAGATTTCATCTCTCTTTCATTAATTTCCACTTTGTCCTTGCTCGGTTTACTGAAAAGTACAACCTTTGACAAAATGCGAGCCTTGGAACATCGCAGAAACTTTATTTCAAAAAAGTTTGAAAGAGAGGGTTTTATGGTCTAAAAACCATTCAAAATAGCTTTGGTCCAAAATGGGGTGTGAAGTTGAGATTTGACCCTCTCCTTGCCGAAGAAATTGAACCTTTGCCCTGCACATCTTTTATCACCGAGCAAACTATCAATAGCGCCCAAGTCTTAAGAGCGGTCAAAAATGGGGTGTCTACAACCTATTTTCATGGTGTTTTAGACTTAACTTCCTACTGTAAATTTTTTTACTTTTTAGTCCTTAACATGTTTGTTTAAGGTCACTTTTGTATTGGGGGTGGTCTATCCCCTCTTAGGCCTTGTTTGGCCTTGTTCTTGTACCTTCCTTTTAAGCTATTGGGATCACCTTGTTTTGGCCTTCTCACCACTGAAACTCAAAGGAATTTCAGTGGTGGAAATGGTGTTTTGAGATCCCAAATAGGAGAGGGTCATCCCCTCTCCTTGTGTTCTTGAATGCTTGCTTCATTTGCCTCATGTTTGAGCATATTTGTTAAGCTTG
This sequence comes from Camellia lanceoleosa, assembly GCA_025200525.1. Classification (NCBI taxonomy): domain Eukaryota; kingdom Viridiplantae; phylum Streptophyta; class Magnoliopsida; order Ericales; family Theaceae; genus Camellia; species Camellia lanceoleosa. The sequence continues at coordinate 5,737,614 of CM045766.1, read as the reverse complement.
TGTTGGCCACATCTCAGCCTATTTTAGGCCTTATTTTGACATGGCATACTTTAGACACCCCATTTTTGACCGACCATAAGACTCAGACGTCACCGATTGAGCACTTGGTGATGTTGCATATCGTGCTTGTTCCGAAGTTTCAGAGTCTCGGCTACGAGCCTTGCCTCCGAACTTCCGGGCCCTTTCGTGTCTTGCCTCGGTTTGCGAACCAGGCTCCATTTTCTCTATTTTCTCTTCCTGAAGGGAGGGAGAGGTCTCGTAGACCATCTCTCAGTGGCTGTAGGCTACGTTTCATGGTCATAGGCCATTTTGCCCATTTCGGAGCCCGGTTCCCGGTTTTTGGAGCCGTCAAGCCGAGTGCCTCGGTTCGGGACCGCCTAACCACCTCCATTTGCTCCGATTTTTGGCATGCATCTTATTTCCTCCCTTTTGAGGGACATTGTGGTCTGAGAGACCAACTTCGTGGTCGGACACCACTCCCGGTGCCCAGCGGTTCGGGGCCTGTCAAGGCCGACACCCGAACCTTCATTTTGCATCGGTTTGGGCTCATTTTTGGCAGGGACCTCTGTTTCATTGTTAGAAAGGTCCTAGAAGGGTGGGAGGCCAGTAATTGTTCTAACAACCAGTTTTATTCCACAATCGCCCTCCGTCGCCCGTTTTTCTCACTTGAAAGCCAATGTTAACCACCCTAAAGCCACTTTTTCTTGCCCTAAACCACATATTTGTCTTGTAGACACCTAGGAGGCCACCAACATCATATGGATGGCTAGTAATTGTGTGTGACCCTTTTGAACCCCTCCAAAAAGTGGCCTTTTCTCTCTCCTGGTTCACTGTCTCCAGTTTTTGACCACATGGCTGTGTTGAGCACACATGGGAGGCCACTAATTTGTGGTGGCCGGCCACTAATGCCACTTGACCCTTTTGACCCTTGGCCGGCCGGCCATGGAGAGGGCCGGCCGGCCACCTGCAACCTTGATCAAGGGCCGGCCATGATCCTCATTGATGGTACATTACAAATATACATTTTGTTTCCCCTAGATTTTGTATCCGGGGGGCCAACTTTTGGGGGGGAACTTGAATTGTTTTCCCCCTCTTTATCCCCCTCTTTTGCCTATATAAACAGCCCCCAGCCCTTGTCTTGGAGGTTAGAAAAAATTTACCTTAAGCCTCTTGTATTGATGCTCTCTCTCTCTACACTCCAACCCTCCAAACCTCTCAAATCCTATACCCATTTCTACACCACCACCTAGCACCACACCACCACTCCAATCCAGCAGCTTGGAAGACCTTTTTAGAGCTTAGGAGGCACCACTTCTCAAGCCAAGAGGCTGCCAAAGCTTGGTCTACAAGGGTAAGCTTCATTTTCCCTCTTTTGTGCTTCATTTTGTTCAATATTCTAGCTCCTTGTGCTTACATTTTTGGGCTCCGACCCTAACTAGAAATAGGTTTATTTTGAGCTATTTTGCATGTTTTATTAAGGGCCTCTCACTTTTTGAGGCTTCCTTTTTGCACTTGCTTCTTTACCTCTCTTGTATGCCTCTTTCTTGCATAGTATTTTAGGCCTATATGTAAACTTTTTTGAGGCATGTTGTAAACTATAAAGTGGCTTATTTTGAGCCCTTGTTCAACATTGTTGAAGGGATCCTCACTGTTTGAGGCTTCCACATATCACTTACCTTTGTATCCATCTTTTGCTCCTATTTTTGCATGCTTTGTTACCCCCTTATTCTTGTATTTTTGGGCTTTTCTCCAAACTGTAAATAGCCTTATTTTGACCCCCTATTCATGTGTCATTAAGGGTCTTTTGATGTTTGAGGCTTCCTTTTTGCTCTTTGTGTTTAAACCTCTTTTTGGACCTTATTTTGCATAGTATTTTAAGCATGCTTGTGCACTGTTTTGGGTCTGGTAATAAACTGAAAAATGTCATATTTTTGGCCCCTCTTCAACATTGTTGAAGTGACCTTCTATGTTTGAGGCCAGCCACCATCACTTGCTTCTTTGTCCCTCTTTTGGCCCATTTCTTGCATGACAGCTTATCCATACTTTTGTTTGTTTTTGTGGCTTGTTGTAAACTATAAAATACCATATTTTGGGCCCCTATTCAACATTGTAGAAGGGCCCTTCTCTGTTTGAGGTCAGAAGCTGCTACTTGCTTCATTATCTCGCTTTCGGGGCCATTTTTGCATGCTAGCTTAGACCCATTTGTGTTCACTTTTTGGCCTTCCTTAAAACTGTAAATATTCTTTTTTTGGGGCTGTCTTGATTCTTTCTTCACACTTCATGTTCAAATAATGCATGTGTTGCATAGCCATAGGTCATTCCATGCGCCTAATTTCATGTTTCGGGTCTCATTCCATGCTTCGGGTGCCATGCTTTCATGTTTCGGGGCTGTTTTGCATCACTTTTTGATGCTGAAATTTGCATGCTAGTATGTCATATTCCATGTTTTTCCATGTCTTGTTAGAGTGGCATTTCGTGCCTTAGGGTCGGTCATCGGTTTGCATGCACGCGTGTACGCATCTCGAGTTGTCTCATTTTCATCTAATGGCCTCTTGTGTGAGTGTGGCTGAGGTCCACTTGTGTTGGTGTAAGTACATTATGCATTGTGTATGCCATTCCGTTTCATAGCATTGTGTATGCTAGGTTGTATGTTAGCGCATTGTGTATGCCATGTTAACTCGTGCATCGTGTATGCCATTTCATAACATTGTGCATGTTAGGTTGTATCTTAGTTGCATTTCATGCATGTCATGCATACTGCATTGTGTTCGGGATAGGAGTTAGCCCGAGCACGGGAAACGAAGTACGTTTCGTACTCTGAGTGACGGAACGTGTCCCAATTTCGCAGTCACCGACACTCCGGATCATCCATGATGGAGTTAGGTCTTGTTGAGTTTTCATGTGCATTCATTCCATATTGAAATGTGTAATTCGACTCCTCGGCCATCATGCATCGAGATACGCGATTAGTGGCACGAGGATCAAGGCATGCGCACATTTGTGAAAATACATTGCCATGCCCCTTTCCTACTCTCTGTTGTAGCAAATCAAGAATCAGCAGTCTTCCGGGACTTGGCGCGCTTTCCAAAAACCATTGCAAAACAGAGGCTAATTGGGGCATCACAGTGGATTTCCGCACAAAGGCAACCCGGATATGCATCATTCATCATCTGAAGAAGAGTCAAGGCAGTCCCTGGCTTGCATGCCAGTTTATTGTTTTCTTAGTTAATTTGTTAATTAATTAGAAATTTGTACATATTTTGGACTGTATTATTTATTTGTACTGTACTATTCGGGACTGTATATTATTTTTTCGGACCCTCTGTGCGAGGGCATAATTGTAATAAGTGTGTGTGTGTGTGATGTATGTCCTCCAACCCCATGTCTTTCTTCCCTTTTTATTTACCAGCTTATGATGGTTAGATTAGGGCATGTTTCAATTAGCATACAGTATGATAGCATGGTTGCATTCATTCATCTGTCTTGCATGCACCGGGCTCGGCGCATCAAACTAACTGCATTTGCATTTCAATTCCAAATTGAATACTTGATAGCTGTTACACCTCATATGCCATGTTTGGAATAGCCGAGCCTGCTATAGTTGCATTTTTGCGTGCGTTGCATTAGGCATTTCTGTATAGTTAGGATCATGCATGGATTTCTAATTAGCTTCTGTTTTGGCTTGGAGTACTCGGTGAGTTTTTATGCTTTAGCATCCTTGCATGCGTGTGAGTGACTGCCATGAATAGCATGCTTACCATGAGGCTATGTGCTTATGTGATATAACTGCCTGAATGCCTGTGGGTGAAGGTTGGGTTATTTGAATTGGAACAGTTCATCAAATGTGTGTTTTAAGCCCACTAGATAGTGGCAAAATCATGTTTTCTAAGCCCACCTGAGTCTGGCAAAATCTGCATTTTAAGCCTACCTGCAGACAGCACCATCAAACCATTTTTCAAACAAAATGTTTTGTTCCAATTCAGGCGACTCGGTCTATACTTGTATGCTGTGCGCATCACATAGTAAATCTAGGCTAATAACAAGAATAAGAACGCACAATGTTTTCAAAATTAGATATCATGGTTAGTAGAGGCCTGTCTTTGACCGGGGGTGCTCACGAAGTGACCTTCCCCAATCATACCCAAGTTCCCGAGCCGAGGCAACTTTGGTGATGACGGACACATGGCCTTAGGCAACGAGTCAGGGTTTCCTAAATTTCCCAAAAATAAAATATTTAGGTGGCGACTCTGTATCTGGCAAAGCAGTCCATGTTTGGCACTTCTTTTCTAAAAATCTATTTTCTCAAAACGATTTGCCGGATTTGAACTCTTTGGTTCAGATTAAGAACCGTAACACAAATCGAGTCCGTACTGTAGCGAGGCCCCTCCACGGGCTTGTTTACACATACCACTATTTTTACTTGGTTTTGTCATCCCTTGCATGGTTCATACACTTGTAGTGTATTTCTCACAAACTAGTCTTGTATGCTTCATGAAGTAGCATGCCTTTCTAGCATGATTTGATTCTATTTCAGTATGTTCTTGGTGTTGTTTTGCCATGATATACCTCTATTAAGGCCTGGTTTGATAGCCCCTTGCATGCTCCATGCACTTGTAGTGCAATTCCATGAATTAGCCTAATGTGTATCATGCTTTAGACCATCATTCTAACATGATTTTGGCTTAACTCTAAGAAGTTTTTGTCCATGTTTTAGCATGCTCTAGCTCTGATTTGTGTTGTTTTGGTCATGCATGCCATGTGTAGACACCCCATTTTTGACCGTCCTCAAGACTTGGACGTCACCGTATGAACACTTGATGATCATCCATGTTCGTGTTCGTCTCGAGTTCTCGGAGGTTTTGGCCGCGCGCCTTGCCTCAAGACCTCTCGACTTGTTTGTTTTGTGCATGGTTATGCACCAAACACTTGTGTTTTTGTTTCTGAGGACAGGGAATGGCTTGTTGGCCATCCCCACACCTTACCGGCCATGGCTTGAGGCCGTCGACCCTATTTTTTTTGCCATCGGCCAAAGGTTATGGCCGGTCGACACCTTTTGTGGTCGGTCGGCCACCTTTGTTGATCAATCGGCCATTTTTGCTGGTCGACCCCTTTCCATCTACTTTTGGCAGATATTTTATGCCAGCTGTAACAGCTGGCATCTACAATTGACCCCCTCCATACACGTGTATAGAGGGATTTGCCTCTTGGTTTAGCTTGCTTTGGAAGCTTTACAATTTTGGAATTCTATAAAGAGGGAGCTTCTCCTCCCTCCCCAAGGGTTCCAGAGGTTCTGAAAATTAGGGTTAGAGAGTTATATTTATCTATCTCTATATCTTCCTCTCTTCACTCATTTGTGTGTGTATTTGTGGCCTAAAGTGACTTTTGTTCACACTATTGCACACAAACACCTAGTGTTACACCATCCTTGGTTGCTGAGGCTCTAAGGAGTTGTTTTCAGAGTTCTTGGGTTGGTTTTGATCTAAGGAAGGTGCTGGAGCTTTGTTCCTAAAGAAGGTCTACAAGGGTGAGCATCCTTACTTTAGTTACCCCTTTTTTGCACAAGCTTTTAGTCTATCTTGCATCTGTTTTTAAGCTGAACTTATAACTGATAAAAGTTCTATTTTTAAGTGCTTAAAATAGTTGTTTAAGATCTCTTATGTGTTTGGGGTTGTTTACCGCCTCTTAGGCCTTGTTTGGCTTCTTTTTGTGCCCTTCTTTGTGAGCTCCGAGACCACCTTGTATTGGCCTTCTCACCACTGAAATCCAGAGGGATTTCAGTGGTGGGGATGGTGTTTTGAGGTCCAAAGAAGGAGAGGGCCATCCCCTCTCCTTGTTGTCTTCAATACTTGTCATATTTGCCTCATATGTGAGCACCTTTTTTTTAAGTTCATGTTGGCCATGTCTTAGCTGGTATTTGTGGTTGTTTTACCATGGTATACCTCTGTTTTAAGTTGGTTTAGACATGCCATGTATGCTTCATACACTTGCCTTGTAATCCCATGATTTGGCCTTGACATGCATCATGTTGTAACATATGTTTTTAGCATGAATTTGGCTCAACTCCATGAAGCTTCTAGCTTTGTTTTAGCATGCTAGAGGTCTATTTTTGGTTGTTTTGGTCGTCCATGACTTGCTTTGTATAGCTACCATGCAAACTAGCTTATAGGCTTCGGCTGTTGGATCCTCTAGCATGCTTAATTTTGATCATTTCAGTGGTTTGGCATCACTTAGAATGTCATTTCAGTCCATATAGTATGCTTGAATACTTGCATTTATCACCTATTCCATGCCTTGGATAGTTTGTGTTTTATGCCTCATGAATGTGTCATTGCGTATGCCATCATGCTTAGGCAATTGGGATGACATCTAAGTGGGTTTTTGGGCTCATTTTCACATGTCATAACTCTGTTTTGGGTCGCTTAAATCATGCCATGTTCGGTTGTATTGGGTGTAGTGTAACACCTCTTTGATGGCCTTGCATGCTTCATGTTTTTGCCCCTTTGTTTTGGCTTGTTTGGCCTTGGTGGTTGCATGTTTTAGGCTTACTTTGCCATGATTTAGAACTGTTTTTGGTTATGCTTGCCATATGCTCTTTGTTTTGTGTAGCATTGGTTCAATTCCCTTGCCTAGTTTTAAGCCTTAAGCTTTAATCATGCATGCTTGGCTTGTTTATGTGATTTGGCATCACTCTTAGCACCATTTCAGAGCATGTAATGTTGTCACATTTGCATTCTTTCCATTCCTTTTAAGTGTTCTTAAAAGTTGCTCTCTTAATGCTTAAGTGTTAGGCCAATTGGCATGCATGTTTGTATGTACTTTTGTCCTCATTTCCATAGCATTTTGGCAACTGTTTTGGACCTATTAGAGAGATGTCCATCTTGGTGTAAGTCCATCCTTTGTATGTTGTTGTATGCTCGCCTTGTGTGTTGTTGCATACTTGGCCCATTGCATATTGTTGTATGCTTAAGTTGCATTTAGCATGTTTGTTAGCTTGCATTTTGTCATGTGTTTGATGTGTTGTCACATGCTTGCATGTTTGCATGCTTGTTCACATGCTCACATTGCATTAGTTTACTTGCATGTCTAGGTTGCATAGTATTGCTTGCATATTCGCATTGCTTGCCTCTTGATCAATCATGATAGAGGATTAGGATCTATTGTGTGTTTGTGTGCATTTCATTTGACATCAAATTGCACACTTGACACATTTGGCCATCATGCATTGAAATGCGTGATTGGTGGCCTGAGGGTCGGGAGCCACACTCCTTTGAGTTCATAGCATGATAGGGAGGGTGGTTGTACACACATTGCTTTGAAAACGCCTTGCCATGCACTGTCTGTCCTCTATTGCAGCAAAACAGGATTCTGCAGGAATCATTGGCCGACCAACTACATCAAGTGCCGATCGACCAAAAATATCTGGCCGATAGTCATACAAATGGTCGATTACCAGTTTCCCATGGCCGGTGGCCTCACCTCTTGGTCGGTGACCTCCCACAACTCTCAAGGAGTGGTTCAGAAGCATCCTTGAGACTTGTGTAGTCTTCAGAGATGCAGAGTAGTGCAAACAGAGGCAGCATAAGTATGGTGGTGGATTTTTGAACGGAGCCGAGCATGCATACATTTGACCCTCTTCCCGAGGCAGCTTTACTGCTTTAATAGCTTAATTAATTTGTTAATTAATTAAGGTTTTGTAATATTTAATTAGCTAGAGTAGTTAATTATTTATTTGGTTTGTATTATTCTTTTGGTCCCTCCGAGAGAGGGCAAATTTTGTAATAAGCGTACGTGTGTGTGATGCATGTCTTCCAACCCCACATCTTTCTCCCTTTTACTTACCTTTTTTCAATGGTTAGTCTTAGGGCACGTTTCAATTAGCATACTTATGCTCACATGTTTGCATCCATTTATTTGTATTACATGCACCGGGCTCGGCGCATCATACTAATTGCATAGTACTTCAATTCCAACTTGAATACGTGTATCGAGTTGTTGCATTTCATATGCCATTCGTAGGTTAGCCGAGCCTATTCTAGTTGCATTTTGCTTGCGATGCATTAGCCATTTTAACATGAACTAGGATCATGCATGATTGCTAACTAGTTTCTTGTTTTGGCTTGGAGTACACTGTGAGTGTTTTATGCTTTAGCATCTTGCATGTATGTGAGTGTTAACATGACAGCATGCTTGCCATGAGGCTAATTGCTTATGTGATATGATTGCCTGGTTGCCTGTGGCTGAAGGTTGGATTGCTTGAATTGGAATAATTCATCGAAATCCATGTTTTAGCCTACTTGTGAGTAGCAAAATTCAAAAACCATTTCCAAACAAACGGGTATGCGATGCTTGGTTCCAAATTAGGCGATCTAGTCTATACTTGTATGTTATGTGCATCACATAGTAATTCTAGGTTAATAACCGAAATAAGAGCACATAATGTTTTCAAAACTAGATATCATGGTTAGTAGAGGCCGATCTTTGATCGGGCGAGTGGGGGTGCTCTTAGATGACCTTCCCCAATCGTACCCAAGTTCCCAAGCCGAGGCAACTTTGGTGATGACGGACACATGGCCTTAGGCAACGAGTCAGGGTTTCCTAAATTTGTCCAAAAATAAAATATTTAGGTGGCGACTTTGTATCTGGGAAAGCAGTCCATGTTTGGCACTTCTTTCTAAAAATCAGTTTTTCAAAACGATTTGCCAGATTTAGACTCTTTGATGATTCATCGGTCTTGCATTGCACTCTGCGAGATTAGATACAGGACCATGACATTGAGTCTAAACTGTAGTGAGCCCCAATGAACAAAACGGGATTCCCTCCCGGGACGTTCGGGGACGTCTACACCATGCTTTATATAGCAATAGTGCATTCTAGCTTGTTAGCTTTGTGTACCGAGTCCACTAGCATGCATTGCTTGGCTTATTAGAATGATTTGGCATCATTTGTTGTGAGATTTTAGTGCGTGTTTCATGGTCATACACTCACATCTTTCACTTATTCCATGCTTTGAAGGATTGGTCCTTTATGGCATAGACATGAGTCATTGCGTATGCCTTCATGCCTAAGCTTGCGAGCTATCATTTCAGTCTGTTTTTGGGGTTATTTTGCCATGATATAACTCTAATTTTTGTTGGCGAATTCATCCCATGCTTGGTCTTGGTAGGTGTAGTGCAATCCTCCCTTTTGGCCTTGTATGCATCATGCCTTATGCCTTTCATGCTAGCTTATTTTGGCTTCCTTCCATACATGTTTTAACATCATTTTGACATGCTCTAGGACTATTTTGGGTTGTACTTGCCATATGCTTCATGTATTGCATAGCTGTAGTGCAATTGGCCTTGCTAGCCTTGTGTTTTGATGCCTCTTGCATGCTATCTTTAAGCTATTTGGATAATTTGGCATCACTTAATACTTGATTTCAGAGCATGTAACATTGTCATATTCCCATGCACATCACTCTTTAATTATGGTCCAAGGGTTGTGCATTGTTGACTTGTTTGTGGCCTAGCATGTATGCCATCTTGCCTAGGCCTTTGAGCCCTCATCTCAGCATGTTTTGGTCTTTGTTTAGACCTATTTGAGCTCTATCGATGATTGGTTCATGCATTTGTGCCATGGATTGCATGCCCCCTTTGTAGTCCTCTTTGTTAGCTTTGATGCTTAAGGACCTTTGCATGCTATACTTGCATTGTTTGAGTGATTTGGCATCATTTGATACCTTATTTCAGGGCTTATAGTGTTGTTACACTCCCATGCTTGTCACTCTTTGAGCACTCTTGAGAGTTGTGCTCTTATGCCTAGTTAGTGGGCCATTACATTGAGCATGTTTGTAGGGTTGGATTTTTAGATAAAATTGCGGGTTGTAGGCGAGTTGCTGGTTACACTCAACTTGCCCGCATTATTAAATAAATAAAAAATCTCTAACCTCTCACATGGGTTATTCATTTTCTCAAACTTTTTTGTCTCAACTTCATTGTCTTTCCACACTTATATGAAACCTTTGTGCCTATTGAAAGTACTAAAAAAACAATGTGGGATGCAAACTAATGAAAACTTAAGACCAAATCATGTTTGTTTATATATATATTTGAAATCCACTTGCGGTTGTCCCACATAAAAAAAAAAAAAAAAAAAAAAAAAAAAAAAAAAAAAAACTTGAACCATTCTCAACTCCTATAAAAGTATGTCCATCCTATCAATTTCCTTTAAGCAATACGTAATATGCAATGCATTAATTATTTGTAAATTTACAAATATAATTGCTTGAAAGTAAAGTGCAAGTTTGATTTGCTTAGTAATTGAACGAGTTTGAATGAGCTACAAATTATTGAGCTTCATGAATAGCTCAATTTTTTATTTTATTTTATTTTTTTTGTTATAATAAAATCTTAACTTGCATAACCGAATGCACCCACCCACACACCCAATTGACCCACCTACACAAAGTACATTGTGGGCCCCGTGGCCACCCCTACTATCAACTCAAGGTTTAGGGTCAGTTTAGACCCGAGTTGTCACATCTTGGGACTAGCAGGCTATTACAAAAGATTCATATAATACTTTTCCAAATTAGGCAAGTCAATAACACGTCTGATCCAGAAAGGAGTCAAGATTGAATGAGACGAAACTTGCGAGTGATCATGTCAAGAAAAACATTGGAAAGATTAATAAAAAAATAGAAATGCAACCAAACAGACAAATTTATTTATCTTTTCTCGACAAGTCTAAAATCAAACACATCCAAAGATTTGCATCGACAAATCAGTGACAAAATGTTCGAGGTAATGTCATGGTGAACAAATTTAGGTATCAAAATTTGGATAACATCCCAAAAATAAGCAAACATTAGTATAAGAAAAAAAGCTTGGGAGCACTAATTGAGCACCCTCAATCCATTCCCAGTGATATGGAATGTATCATGTGAAGGGGTGGGTGCACACTTCTCCTTTCTCTTCTCTCCATCTCTCTTTGTTCTTTCTCTCTCCCACCTTATTAGGAGTCAAAATGAGAGTGTTATATTTGTAGGATGTAGCATAGTTGTTAGTATAAGACATAAAAAAGTGGAATCCAGTTTAAATAATTTTGTTTTTATTAGTTCAATTTATAAGCTAGAACAAGTTAAAATAAACCTTTATTTAGTTGAAGCAGTACATTTCCAATAAGAAAATGTCAGCGGTAAAATGAATAAGGGTAATAGCAGTAACATTTATTAACATCAATAGCTTTACAAACACCCAAAGCTTGATTTCCATGAATTCTCAAACAAGCAAAGTCGCAATCACTATTCGTACAATGCATTGACTGGGATTAGAGAATAGTTACACAAATTTTGCCTTGATTCACTTCATTCTCTATCTATAACATATATAAAAAGAGGAAACCAACATGAATCCAGGGTGTCTCTATTTACACACCACATTTGGTCTTAAGGCACATTACTACTCAGTTCACACCTTTAATAATTTAAAGAAATACAATTTTTCTCAACACACACCACAACGTTCCATTTTTGCCCTCAGTTCCCCATCACTTAGTACGCACCTCAAATTAAAAAAAAAAAACTAAATGTTATACATAATTTTTGCCCCAGCCCTCCTCTCCCTCTGAGCCCACGAAGACTCTCTTCCTCACTGACCACTAGCCTGAAGCTAGAGAGAGAAGCTAGAGAGAGACAGAACATATGTCTCTACTTCCATATTCAATCCACAAGCTCTGATTTTTCTACACAGATTTGTTTTGTCACGCCCCAAACTCGCCCCTAAAAGTTTGGGCATGACCTATTCAGAAATGGACACTTGGTCTGCTTTACATACAATTCTACGGGGCCTGGTCGGAAGCATGTAATATGAAAATAAAGATACATATAAATCCCATTGAGCTACTTCTACATGCCAGGATCTCATACATCACATTCACCATAGTAGATAGATAAAGTCCCAAAAATACAAATATCCCTTAGCTGTTATACACATACACATATAAAGCCCCAGCCCTAAGATCGAGCGTAAAAAAACCATTGGAGTTATATACATTCAACCTTAGATAGGCAATCAAAAGTATGCCAATCAACTTAATAAACGCCACAAAATAAGTAGCCTCGAAAGGTGCCCGGACATACGAAGGCTGACAAAGGAAAATGGGTCTCATGGCTAGGACTGACCACCTGGCTGGTTACCTATACAAACAGACATAACACAGAGTGAGCCAGGCTCAGTGAATAGTAATACGTAAATAAACAATGCTTAATTTGAAACATAATAGATCAATGCATATGAAAGAGTATACATAGTCAGTCTGATTCCGTACTAATTTCGTAACAGCCTTAGGCCCAGTCTTGAAACATAATGACTTGAAACATAATATCTTGAAACTTAGTGGCTGTAAGCCCTTGAGTAGAGTGGCATAAAGCCCTTGAACATTCTGGCACGAAGCCATTAAACTTAGTGGCACAAATCCCTTAAACATAGTGGCACGAAGCCCTTGAATTGATCGGCATTACGCCCTTGGACATAATCGTATGAACTCAAGAGGTGCTTCACACGAACTCTAGAGGTGACTCACTTCGTAGCACTTAGTTCCATGTAGCACTTTGTTTCATATCATAACAACTTATACGGAATGGCCATAGGCCCTGAGTCTTATAAATACTTAAAGTCATATGAAAGTACTTCATTCTTCCTTTTATTTCTTTACATGCTTAGCTTACACAGTTCCATATGTAATAATCATGCTTTAAAAGAATACTAATGACATTCATTAGCTATATGTAAAGCGTACTACTACTCATAGTGTTGTGATGACGTGCTTGTTCCTCTCGGGGTGTGCCCTGCACACGTTCAAAGCTTACATTTTAGTTCATCTTTCATAGCAAATTACTTCCTGTTTCGCTTTATTTCGAGGGAGTTTATAAATATCGAAAAGGCATCAAACATACATTCCGACAACGTTAGAGGGTCCTACACGCAAAACGGAGCAGACATTTTTCGATGAGCCGACGTGCGGTGTGAGCCCGCGCGTCGGTGATTAGCGCACATGCGGCCTTGAGGTCCCGCACGTGTCTTTTAGGCAGAACCAAAACCCAAAAATTCAACATTTGCCACACGTACTGTGATACCCCCGTTCTGTAATATGCTAAATTGGTCCTTAATTTGTTTATGGTTATGTGTTTAGCATGATTTTGTGTGCCATTATGTGATAATATGTGATTTTGAATTCGTATCTGTTCACTGTAGGAATATCTGTTTGAATAATCTGCTTTAGAAATTAAATTGAGCGCCTTATCGGCCGCGGAACCCGAAATTGACTACGCCATTGTGATTGGCATAATTTTTAGAGCCTACGGTGAAGTTTAATTGAAAATTGATTCGGGTCAGATTAAATCGATTAAATTGGTGAATTAGTGCCCAACTATTTAATATTATTAAATAAGCATTAGTGGGACTTTTATTTATCGCCACATACACTCCCTTAGCTCATTTGAGCTCAAAAATCTGAAGAGACAATTGTGAGAGAGTGAGGGCCAGCTGTTAGAGAGAGAGAAGGAGAGAATTGTGCTATTTTGACTCAAGTTTGGAGAAATTGAAGTCCATTCTCTAAATTGGACCATAGATTGAAGGAATTGAGCTTCTAGGTAAGCCCTTGACTCTTGAATTCATGGAAGTAATGTGTGATCTTGTGTGTTCAAGGGTTGTTTGTACTCAAGAGCATGAGTTAAGTTAGTTTTGTTGGAATTAAAGCTTGATATAAGCATGCATGTATGAAATTGTGTTGAAATAGCATGTATCATGTCAATTAAGCAAAAATTTAAGTTTGATCATGCATGCAAGCTTGGTTTTGTTGAGTTTTGGCACCATTTGCATCCTTGAAATGGAAAAGAAGTCAAGATGGCCTTGCATGTTTGAATAATTAAAGATATGAGCTTGAATGCATGAATTTGCTATATTGGTGATGAGTTTGTCATGATTTGGGACATGCATGTAGGTAAATCAAGAAATTGAACTTCATAATGCTATAATCTTGCAAGGGAACCATGTTAGTATGATTATATTTGAGATTTGAGCCTTTGCATGTAAGAATGGTAGCTGGGAAATTGAATTGAAGCTCAAGAACACAACCTGGAATTTCCAGAATTTTGACTTCCGCTCGAGCGGGGGAAGTTCCGCTCGAGCAGAGAAAACGAGCTCCCAGCATTTTCTGCAGACCTGGTTCCCGTTCGAGCGGGGAAGTTGACGCTCGCGCGAGGAGCTATGTAGGCAAGAAAGTCCGCTCGAGCGGCCGAGTTCGCGCTCGAGTGGGAATTGAAGGCAACCAGTACTTTTGCAGACCTAAGGGTTCGCTCGAGCGGGGAAGTCCACGCTCGAGCGTGGACCTTATTTGCTGAAATCCTATTTTTGCATTTTGTGTTCTGTTTTCCGTTCTCTTTCACTTGCAAGCACTCTTAGGCATATGTTAAGCATTGTAAATGAGTTAATGAGATAATAAGAAAGCCTAAAGAGGAATACGTGAATTAAAGAACAGATTGAACGGTTAATGACCCTTTTGTGTTCATGAAATGTGTAGGGTCAAGCTCCAGGGCCAATCCACAAGCCGATCACTGTGAGTAATATCGATATTTGAATGCTTGTGGATGTCCAATTGTTTACTCCCTTTAAAGTTTTATGAATTACTAATTGGGATTGTGGACGTAAGCCTGATATAAATGCATAAATGGACCGAAGGTCGTTTTGATAAGCATAAATGGACCCGAGGTCGTTTTGTTAAACATGAATGGACCAAAGGTCGTTTTGATGAACATGAATGGACCAAAGGTCATTTGGATACGAACGTATGGGCCGAAGGCCGTTCTGACATGAATGAGTGGGCCAAAGGCCGTTTTGAAATGAATGAGTGGGCCAAAGGTCGTTTTGAAATGAATGAGTAGGCCAAAGGCCGTTTTGAAATACATGATTGGGCCAAAGGCCGTTTTGACATAATCGAACGGGCCGAAGGCCGTTTCGTCATGAATGTAAATCTGAATGGGCCAAAGGCCAGTATGTACGGAACTATGGTTACTTGATTTAAATTACCCTTATATGTGTTAACTACATATATGAATTGGGCCCAAGGCCGTTTGGAAAATGTTGTTCTACGTCTTGTTGCATAAATTCTGTAATTGATGTTATTCACTGGGCTATCGCTCACGCTCATTCATGTCTTTGTAGGTGAGCCAAGAGAAGTCCAGACCCAGCCTCAGTGAAGCTTGTGTAGAACAACCCAAGTTTTGGAGAGTCAGCCCTTGTGTCTCACGCATGAGACCCGTCTTCGCCTTTTTGTTATCTATTTTATGTTGTCAAGATGGTGAAGACTTTGTGTAATTCTGTATATAGATCTGATGGGTTGGCTTGGACTTATATGATCCTGTTTATACAGAACTCATGCTACTGTTTTACTGATGTGAGTTATTAATGTCTATGTATATAATCGTTTCGATGTGCCATGTAAGCACAGCTCTATGAACAAAGTTTTGATTTGCTTCCGTTTGGCCCCCATTAACTCTGTTAAAAATACGTTTGGATCCGTTTGAGGTCGTAGGTAATCTCATGATTACTGGCCGGTTACGTCCTTAACCCACGGGGGCGGGTCGGGGTCGTGACAGAGTGGTATCAGAGCACGAGTTAATAACTCACACACTTGTCCAAAAAGAGCAATAAGCGTCTAGATAAGATCTAGGATGCATTCATGTGATGAATATGAAATTGAAAGCGTTGATTATGTGCTTAAATGTTTTGATATGAACAATTATGTGTTGTAAGTTGTGAATTACTTGCATTGCAAATTACCTGAATATGTATGCTCCTTGTTACCTGCATACTTGTGTATATCCTGTATATAGCATAATGCAAGTTTAATCAGATGGTGAGAACTAGAGGAGATGAACTAGAAGAATCCTCAACTGCCAGAATGGACAGAATGGAAAGACTGATACAGGAAATGGCAGAAGCTTTGAGACAACAACAGGAGTGGCAACAACAGTGGCAGCAACCACACCTGCCACCTCCACCTCAAGCACCACCCGTGCCAAATAATCAGAGTGATAACCGGATTATAGCTCTCACCAAGGAATTCAAGAAAATGAAACTGCCACAGTTCCACGGGGGATTAGATCCTTTGAAAGCCGAAGCATGAGTTCTCGGCATTGAGAAGCTATTTGAAGTGTTCCCCTGTTCAGAGACTCAGAAAGTGCTTCTAGCCACTTTTATGCTAGAAGACGAAGCAAGGAGATGGTGGATGTTGATACGAGAAAATCATAAGGATGTTGATTGGGTGAAATTCTTAGAAATATTCTATGACAAGTACTTCCCGCAGTGTGTTCGGGATAGGAAAGTGGCCGAGTTCATGGAACTGAAGCACGATAGCATGATAGTGGCTGAGTATGAGGCCAAGTTCACTGAGTTGGCCAGGTTTGCGCTACATGTAATTGACACAGACTATAAGAAAGCAAGACATTTCGAAGGCGGACTCCGCAGTGACATCCTAGAGAGGGTGAATGTCCTAAAGCTGGAGACCTACATTGGGGTGCTTGACAGGGCCATCATATCAGAGGCTAATATAGCTAGACAAGCTAAGCCAGCAACAAAATGGAAGGGTAACAAAAGGCAAGGCTTCTTTTCGAAGAAGAAATTTCTGAAAAAGCAAAAACACGGGCTCCTCCACTACTTCAAATTCTTCCCGAGACACAGCTCCCATGTGCAATATCTATAGCAAAAGGCACCGTGGGGTTTGTTACCGTGCATCAGGAGGCTATTTCAAGTGTGGGAAACAAGGGCACATAGCCCGGGAGTGCAATCAGAACGGTGGGAAACTAGCAGCTAGTTCAACTGCATTAGTTCCAAAGCCGGGAAATCCTGTGAGATCCGCTATTACCGGGGACACAGTGAGACAGGGGAGAGTTTTTGCACTTGTTCCGGGTGATACACGTAATGCCAATGCCGTTGTCTCAGGTACTATTTCAATATGTAATCAGGATGCTTTTGTATGAATCGATTCTGGATCCACGCACTCATTCGTGACATATGCATTTGCATCTAGACTGAAAAGACCCCTAGAATTGTTGCCATATTTGTTATATGTGTCTGCTCCATCGGGGGAATCTGTGTTGTGTGACTATATATATATCGGTTTTGTGACATGCATATTGAGGATGCTACCCTATATGTAGATTTGTTACCCTTAAACTTTAGACACTTCGATGTAATTTTGGGCATGGATTGGTTGACCAAATATTGTGCCACCATAGATTGTGTGACAAAGAGGGTTATGTTTAAACCACCAGAACAGAGGGAGATTGTGTTTGTGGGAAATGGGGTAGTGCCTCCACCATATTTGATATCTGCAATGAAAGCATGTAAATTGATCAAGAAAGGGTGCCAGGGTTATTTGTGTTATGTATTGACTGAACAATCTGCGAATATTGAATTGAATAACATTCCCATTGTTAGAGAATTCCCAGATGTGTTTCCAAATGAATTACCAGGGGAATTGGTAGACAGGGAGATAGAGTTTACTATTAAGACTGTGCCAGGCACCCAGCCTATTTCTAAAACTCCCTACAGAATGGCTACTGCCGAAATGAAAGAATTAAAGGAACAGTTGCAAGACCTTCTTAATAAAGGGTTTATCCGGCCTAGCACTTCGCCTTGGGGCGCACCGGTGTTATTTGTGAAAAAGAAGGATGGTACTTTGCACTTATGCATCGATTATCGGGAATTGAACAAGGTAACAATAAAGAACAAGTATCCCTTACCCCGTATTGATGATTTGTTTGATCAGTTGCAGGGATCACAGGTGTTTTCTAAGATTGATTTGAGATCTGGGTATCATCAGTTGAAAGTTAAGGCAGAGGATGTTGAGAAAACAACATTCAGAACGAGGTATGGTCATTTTGAGTTTCTTGTTATGCCATTTGGAGTGACTAATGCTCCGGCAGCATTTATGGACTTAATGAATAGAATTTTTAAAACCTACCTTGATGAGTTTGTTGTAGTCTTCATCGACGATATCCCGATATATTCTAAAGATAGACTTGAATATGAACAACATTTGAGGACTGTTTTACAAATACTTCGAGAAAGGAAATTATTTGCTAAACTAAAGAAATGCGAGTTTTGGTTGGATGAAGTCGTTTTCTTAGGGCATGTGATCAACAAGGAAGGAATTTCAGCGGACCCACAGAAAATAGAAGCAATTGTGAATTGGCCTACACCGACCAATGTAACAGAAGTTCGCAATTTCATGGGCTTGGCTGGGTACTATCGGAGGTTTGTGAAGGATTTTTCAAAAATAACCGTGCCCCTTACCCAACTGACACGCAAGGGGCAACCTTTGAGCGGAACGATGAAAAAGAATCAACCTTTCATGAATTGAAAACCTGATTGACCACTGCCCCGATTTTGACACTACCTTCAGGTACGGAAAATTTTGTGATTTTCAGTGATGCATCTTATAAAGGTCTGGGTTGTGTGTTAATGCAGAACGGAAAGGTTATTGCCTACGCCTCCCGACAGTTGCGACCATATGAGAAGAATTATCCAACGCATGACCTAGAATTGGCCGCAGTTGTTTTTGCTTTGAAAATCTGGCAGCATTATCTATATGGAGCAAAGTGTGAAGTCTACATGGATCATAAGAGCCTGAAATACTTCTTCACGCAGAAAGAGTTGAATATGTGTCAAAGAAGATGGCTAGAACTGATAAAAAGACTACGATCTAGAGATTCAGTATCACCCCGGGAAGGCTAATACAGTGGCTGATGCTTTGAGCAAAAAATCAACAGGGAGTATGGCTTGCTTGCTTACTAAGCAGAGGGAGATTTTGCAAGACTTTGAGAAGTCTTAAATTGAAGTGGTGGTATGTGAACAGGGCGGATTGATAGCCGCCATTACAGCCGAGCCGGCGATCATTAATGAAATCAAGCAGAAACAGAAAGAGGATGAGTTCCTTAGAAAGGTAATTGATGAATTTGAGACGAGTCCAAAAGCAAAATTCAGCATTGAGAATGAACTGTTGAAATTCCGAAACAGAATGTGTGTCCCTGATATCCCGGAACTAAAAAAGAGGGTTTTAGATGAAGCCCACAGATCTGTATTTGCTATGCACCCTGGCAACAATAAAATGTACCGGGATTTGAAACAAACCTATTGGTGGCCTAAGATGAAGAAAGAGATTGCAGAATATGTGTCCAAGTGTCTTCAATGTCAGCAAGTTAAGGCTGAACACCAGAAACCGGGCAGTCTACTTCAACCTCTCCCTATTCCTAAATGGAAGTGGGAACATGTGACTATGGACTTCGTTGTTGGCCTACCTCGGACTTCACAAGGTATGGATTCTGTTTGGGTTGTAGTTGATAGACTAACTAAATCTGCACATTTTCTGCCTGTCAAAACTACATTTACTGCTTATAGATTGGCAACCATTTACGTTGATAAGATTGTCCGTTTACACGGAGTTCCAGTGTCTATTGTATCGGATAGAGATCCGAAATTTGTCTCCAGGTTGTGGAAGAGTTTGCAGGAAGCCATGGGAATAGAACTAAGGTTCAGTACTGCATTTCACCTACAGACAGATGGACAGTCAGAAAGAATGATACAAACTTTGGAAGCTATGCTTCGCATGTGTGCTTTGGATTTCCAAGGGAGTTGGGAAGATTATCTGCCGCTCGCAGAATTTGCCTATAATAACAGCTTCCACTCCAGCATCGGTATGGCACCATACGAGGCTTTGTATGGTAGGAGGTGTAGATCACCTATTTGTTGGACAGAGGTCAGGGATAGAGCTTTGCTTGGGCCAGAAATTGTGCAAGACACTTCTGAGCAAATCAAGACTATTCGCCAAAGGCTTAAAACATCTCAGGACCGACAAAAGAATTATGCAGACGTTCGGAGAAGACCTCTTGAGTATGAGGTTGGTGACCATGTATTCATCCGTGTTTCTCCGATGAAAGGCCAAGTTAGATTTGGGAAAAAGGACAAGTTGTCACTCCATTACATCGGGCCGTTCCAGATTCTGGAGAGACTTGGCCCAGTTGCTTACAGAATTGCCTTGCCACCGGGATTCGAGCAAATCCATAATGTGTTTCATGTGTCGATGCTGAGGGGTTACCTCGGAGACCCGTTTCATGTGATTGATTATCACCGGGTTGCTATTGATGAAAATATGGAATATGCTGAATGGCCGGAACGGATTGGAGACAGGCAAGTGAAACAGTTGAGAAGTAAGACCATCCCCATGGTGAAAGTAGAGTGGAAAGAACACTATGGGACGGATGCTACATGGGAAAAAGAGGAGGAAATGCGACTAAGCTACCCACATTTGTTTCCTGACGAAGGTAAATTAAGTTTGGAGGACCAAACTTCCTAAAGGGGGGAAGACTGTGATACCCCTCTTCTGTAATATGCTAAATTGGTCCTTAATTTGTTTATGGTTATGTGTTTAGCATGATTTTATAATATGTGATTTTGAATTCGTATCTGTTCACTGTAGGAATATCTGTTTCAATAATTTGCTTTAGAAATTAAATTGAGGGCCTTATCAGCCGCGGAACCCAGAATTGACTACGCCATTGTGATTGGCATAATTTTTAGAGCCTACGGTGAAGTTTAATTGAAAATTGATTCGGGTCAGATTAAATCGATTAAATTGGTGAATTAGTGCCCAACTATTTAATATTATTAAATAAGCATTAGTGGGACTTTTATTTATCGCCACATACACTCCCTTAGCTCATTTGAGCTCAAAAATCTGAAGAGACAATTGTGAGAGAGTGAGGGCCAGCTGTTAGAGAGAGAGAAGGAGAGAATTGTGCTATTTTGACTCAAGTTTGGAGAAATTGAAGTCCATTCTCTAAATTGGACCATAGATTGAAGGAATTGAGCTTCTAGGTAAGCCCTTGACTCTTGAATTCATGGAAGTAATGTGTGATCTTGTGTGTTCAAGGGTTGTTTGTACTCAAGAGCATGAGTTAAGTTAGTTTTGTTGGAATTAAAGCTTGATATAAGCATGCATGTATGAAATTGTGTTGAAATAGCATGTATCATGTCAATTAAGCAAAAATTTAAGTTTGATCATGCATGCAAGCTTGGTTTTGTTGAGTTTTGGCACCATTTGCATCCTTGAAATGGAAATGAAGTCAAGATGGCCTTGCATGTTTGAATAATTAAAGATATGAGCTTGAATGCATGAATTTGCTATATTGGTGATGAGTTTGTCAAGATTTGGGACATGCATGTAGGTAAATCAAGAAATTGAACTTCATAATGCTATAATCTTGCAAGGGAACCATGTTAGTATGATTATATTTGAGATTTGAGCCTTTGCATGTAAGAATGGTAGCCAGGAAATTGAATTGAAGCTCAAGAACACAACTGAATTTCGATTTTGACTTCCGCTCGAGCGGAGGAAGTTCCGCTCGAGCAGAGAAAACGAGCTCCCAGCATTTTCTGCAGACCTAGTTCCCGTTCGAAAGGGAAGTTGGCCTTCAGCGAGGAGCTATGTAGGCAAGAAGTCCGCCGGCGCCGAGTTAGGCCGAGGGAATTGAAGGCAACCAGTACTTTTGCAGACCTAAGGGTCCGCTCGAGCGGGTACCCTATTTGCTGAAATCCTATTTTTGCATTTTGTGTTCTGTTTTCCGTTCTCTTTCACTTGCAAGCACTCTTAGGCATATGTTAAGCATTGTAAATGAGTTAATGAGATAATAAGAAAGCCTAAAAAGGAATACGTGAATTAAAGAACAGATTGAACGGTTAATGACCCTTTTGTGTTAATGAAATGTGTAGGGTCAAGCTCCAGGGCCAATCCACAAGCCGATCACTGTGAGTAATATCAATATTTGAATGCTTGTGAATGTCCAATTGTTTACTCCCTTTAAAGCTTTACGAATTACTAATTGGGATTGTGGACGTAAACCTGACATAAATGCATAAATGGACCCAAGGTCGTTTTGATAAGCATAAATGGACCCGAAGTCGTTTTGTTAAACATGAATGGACCAAAGGTCGTTTTGATGAACATGAATGGACCAAAGGTCGTTTGGATACGAACGTACGGCCGAAGGCCGTTCTGACATGAATGAGTGGGCCAAAGGCCATTTTGAAATGAATGAGTGGGCCAAAGGCCGTTTTGAAATACATGATTGGGCCAAAGGCCGTTTTGACATAATCGAACGGGCCGAAGGCCGTTTCGTCATGAATGTAAATCTGAATGGGCCAAAGGCCAGTATGTACAGAACTATGGTTACTTGATTTAAATTACCCTTATATGCGTTAACTACAGATATGAATTGGGCCCAAGGCCGTTTGGAAAATGTTGTTCTACGTCTTGTTGCATAAATTCTGTAATTGATGTTATTCACTGGGCTATCACTCATGCTCATTCATGTCTTTGTAGGTGAGCCAAGAGAAGTCCAGACCCAGCCTCAGTGAAGCTTGTGTAGAACAACCCAAGTTTTGGAGAGTCATCCCTTGTGTCTCACGCATGAGACCCGTCTTCGCCTTTTTGTTATCTATTTTATGTTGTCAAGATGGCGAAGACTTTGTGTAATTCTGTATATAGTTCTGATGGGTTGGCTTGGACTTATATGATCCTGTTTATACAGAACTCATGCTACTGTTTTACTGATGTGAGTTATTAATGTCTATGTATATAATCGTTTTGATGTGCCATGTAAGCACAGCTCTATGGACAAAGTTTTGATTTGCTTCCGTTTGGCCCCCATTAACTCTGTTAAAAATACGTTTGGATCCGTTTGAGGTCGTAGGTAATCTCATGATTACTGGCCGGTTACGTCCTTAACCCACGAGGGTGGGTTAGGGTCGTGACACGTGCGGCAGTGACTCCCGTACGTGCGGCGATTCCTCTATTTTGGTCCAAAAATTACACAAAAATCCCATTCTTTTGGGAGTGTTTGCAAGGCTCTAAGATGAATCTTTTAAGTGCTAAATCATGTTTTAAAACATGTAATTAAAGGTACAACATACCATAATCTAACTTGAATTAAACCCATGAACACAACTCAATTGGTTTGAACAAAAGTTGAAGCTCATCAACATAATTCCATTCTTGAGGCTCTTAACTTTACACACCCATAACATAGATATACAAAAACATGGCGTAAGCATGACTACCAATTTGATAAGTAAAGAGACAAGATGATGCTCACTAGATAACTTAAATTGGATCCAAAATACACAAATGATGGGATTATCATACCAAGTCTTCAACACACACACATCCAAGACTTTCATTCCACTCTAGTTCATACAACATCAAGAGCTTCCTATTTCAAATTGAGAAAGAGGATTGGACTAGGGAAATTGAACTTACCTTAACTTCCTTGTTCTTAGCCTCTCTTCACTTTTCTCCGAGGGAATATGTTATAAGAAAGTTCCTAAGTCTTGAGGTCAAAGAGGCTTTTATAGACATATATATACAAAGTGTGAATAAAGATGAAAATCAATCGTTTAAACATCTGAAATTGAAATTTCACAGAAACGCTTAATATTACCTAAAAATTATGCTGATCACATATATAAAATTAATTTCAGATAATGAAGCCCCTAAAGCTTCCAATTTCTGCTTCGAACTTATAGATGTAACATATACTTTTCTTGTCAAACAGATAGGCATCCCTAAACATGGAGTTTCCCCTACTTAACCATAATTTCTTAAAGGATTTCACAATAAGCATTCAAAAACACAAATTAGGGTCTGAAAATCTATCAGAAAACATGTACGAGGGTTGGGTTATTACACTCTCCCCCCTTAAAAAGTTTGGTCCCTTGAACTTGGTGTACCTTAGGGTAGAAACAAATGCGGATACCGGTGTTGCATTTCCTCCTCTCTTTTCCAAGTCGCGTCGGTTCCGTAATGTTCTTTCCATTCCACTTTTACCATTGGAATTTCTCGGTTTCGTAATTGTTTTACTGGCCGGTCCAAAATGCGGATTGGTTTTTCCTCATAAGTTAACTTGTCATCTAGCTCAATTTGGTGATAATCAATAACATGAGACGGGTCCGCAAGATATCCCCGAAGTATGGAGACATGAAACACATTATGTACTTGACTCATATGTGGCACAAGGGCAATCCGGTAAGCCACCGGGCCCACTCTTTCCAAAATTTGGAAGGGACCAACATAGCGGGGTGTTAACTTACCCTTTTTTCTGAATCTTGAATGTCCTTTCATCGGAGTAACCTTCACAAAGACATGACCATCCAGTTCAAATTCCAAATCCCTCCGTTAGTTATCCGCATAGCTTTTTTGTCTATTTTGTATAGTTTTCAATCTTTCCCGAATAAGTTTAACCTTTTTAGTGGTCAACTGAACAATTTCAGGTCCTAACAAGGAATTATCTCCAACTTCAGCCCAACACACGGGAGAACGACACGGTCTTCCATACAGAGCTTCATAGGGTGCCATTTCAATACTTGAGTGGTAACTATTGTTGTATGCGAATTTTACCAACAGTAGATGGGTTTCCCAACTTTCTTGGAAATCTAAAACACACATTCGGAGCATATCTTCCAACGTTTGTATCGTTCTCTCGGATTGACCGTCAGTTTGAGGATGGAAAACTGTGTTGAACTTTAATTCTGTACCCATGGCTCCTTGCAAACTTTGGCAGAATCTGGAAACAAACTTCGGATCCCTATCTGACACAATTGAGACCGGAACACCATGAAGCCTCACAATTTCATTCACATAAATTACCACCAGTTTATCTGCATTATACTGAGTCTTTACAGGTAGAAAGTAAGCGGACTTAGTTAATCGGTCAATAATGGCCCATATTGAATTCATGCCTCGAGGAGTCCGCGGTAATCCCACAACGAAATCCATAGTCAAATGTTCCCACTTCCATTCTGGGATTGGAAGGGGCTATAGCAAGCCTGCTGGCCTCTGATACTCCACTTTTACTTGTTGGCATTATAAACATTTAGAGACAAACTCCGAAATCTCCTTCTTCATACTTGGCCACCAAAAATTTTGTTTCAAATCTCGGTACATTTTGGTACTCCCTGGATGCATTAAGAATCTTGAGGTATGTGCTTCTTCCATCAGTTTTTGCTTAAGGTTCAACACATCGGCGACACATATTTGGTTTTGAAATTTGAGCACCGAATCTACCAAACTAAATCCCGATTTCGACTTGGTTCCTAACTCATCACATATCTTTCTTAGTGTTTCATCTTCCATTTGGTGCGATTTAATTTCCTCAAGTAAGGTTGGTTGGGCCATTACTGCTGCCATTAAAGCTTCTTGCCCATGTAATACAAGGTCCACTTCCATTTTAGCCAATTCATCTGCTAATTCCTTTTGCCCTGTAACCAAATTTGTTAAAATCCCCATACTTTTTCGACTAAGCGCATCTGCAACTATGTTAGCTTTGCCAGGATGGTAATGGATCTGCAAATCATAATCTTTAAGAAGTTCTAACCACCGTCGCTGCCGCATATTTAACTCTTTCTGAGTAAAAAGGTACTTGAGACTTTTATGGTCGGTGTACACTTCGCAAATAGTGCCATACAAATAGTGTCTCCATATCTTCAACGCAAAGACTACTGCTGCTAACTCAAGATCATGCGTGGGATAATTCTTCACATGAGGTTTCAATTGGCGAGAAGAATAAGCGATAACTCTACCATTTTGCATAAGTACACAACTAAGTCCTTTATGGGAAGCATCACTGTAGATGACAAACCCTTCAGTACCAGATGGTAAGGCTAGCACTGGTGCTGTAGTCAATCTTATCTTCAATTCTTGGAAAGCAGATTCCCGCTCTTTTGACCATTCAAATGCAACTCCCTTTCGAGTCAGTTGTGTAAGCGGTACAGCAATTTTGACAAAATCTTGAACAAACCGTCTGCAATATCCGGTTAACCCCATAAAGCTACGCACTTCAGTTACATTAGTGGGAGTTGGCCAATTCAAAATCGCCTCAATCTTGTGTGGATCAACGAAAACTCCTTCCTTTGTGATAACATGCCCCAGAAATGCCACCTCTAGTAACCAGAATTCACATTTTTTCAGCTTTGCATACAATTTCTTTTCCCGGAGGGTTTGAAGGATCAAGCGAAGATGATTCTCGTGAGCTTCTGCATTCTCTGAATAAATTAGAATGTCGTCAATAAAGACTACTACAAATTCATCTAAATAGGGCTTAAAGACGCGGTTCATCAAATCCATAAAGGTTGCTGGGGCATTAGGCACTCCAAAGGGCATAACCAGAAATTCATAATGGCTGTATCGGGTTCAAAAAGCTGTCTTCTCGACATCATCATCTTTGACCTTTAATTGATGGTATTCGAACCGTAAATTGATTTTGGAAAAGACTTGTGCCCCTTGAAGCTGGTCAAATAAATCATCAATCCTTGGCAACAGGTACTTATTCTTGATTGTTACCTTATTAAGTTCCCTGTAATCGATACAAAGTCGGAGTGTTCCATCCTTCTTTTTCACAAACAAAACTGGTGCACCCCACGAAGACACACATGGACAGATGAATCCTTTGTCCAGTAAATCTTACAACTGGATTTTTAACTCTTTCATCTCAACTGGTGACATTCTATAGGGAGTCTTAGAAATGGGTTGAGTTCCTGGTGCTATGTCAATTGTAAACTCAATTTCACGGTCTATTAACTGTCCTGGTAACTCCTCTGGAAAGACATCCGAAAATTCACAAACGACTGGGATCATGTCAGTATTCCTATTCACCACTTGCTCCCCCAAAACGCTGCATAAATACCCCTGACACCCCTTCTGAATTAATTTACAAGCCTTTGCTGCTAAGATCAAATAAGGTGGAGAAGTTACTTCCTGTCCCTGAAACATAAATTCTGATTGACTCGGAGGGTGAAAACTAATCTACTTAGTCAGACAGTCTATAGTTGCACCATATTCACTCAACCAATCCATTCCCAGAACAATATCAAAATACGTCATCTCGAGAGGTAACATGTTAGCATATACTCGAATATCTCCAAGGTGGAGTTCACAAGTGACATATACAGAGGTACAAATCATAGAATCCCCCAACGGTGAGGATACACATAGCATATAAGATAATACCTCCTCAGATGTATCTAAATTCGGAGCAAATAGTTTTGACACAAAAGAATGGGTAGAGCTAGAATCAAATAATACACAAGCAGAATGACCGTGAACCATAAATATACCTGACACCACCGATGCCGCATTCTGTACATCACTCGAAACTAATGCAAACACCCTACCTTGCCTCGCGATATCTTTATTGTTAGTCGGTTTAGTCGGCGCCTTGGTGTTGGTAGTTGGTGCAGATCCCACAGAACTGGTAGTAGTCTTGTTGCCATTTTGTTGCTGCTTCCTCTGAGGGCAATCCCTTATCACATGACCCGTTTTTCCACACTGAAAAGCAGGCTCCAGACTTCTGATAGCATATTCCACGATGCTTCTGTCCATACTTCACACATATGGGAATTGGATCTTGACTAGGGGTAGAAGCATTTGAAGTCCCTGAATTTTGCTTCTTATTTGGTGGAGTAATTGACCCCTTCGACCATTGGCTGTTTTGTCTTTTTCCCTTCCATTCAGAAACTCGATTTTGTGCAGCAATATTTCCTTCTGCTATGACGGCCCTCTCCAACACATCTACATAGGTAGGCAACTTCAACATATTGACTCGGTCCAGAATAGCACCCTGTAATTCCCCTTCAAATTTGCGTGCCTTCTTATAATCTGTGTCTACCATATGAGGTGCGAACCAGGCTAGCTCTGGAAATTGGGCTTCATATTCAGCAACAGTCTTGTTCCCTTGTCTAAGAGTTTCAAATTCAGTCACCTTCTTATCTCGCATACTTTGAGGAAAATATTTATCACAAAACAATTCCAAGAACCTGTCCCATGTCAATCCTTGATGTATAGTTCTCGTAAGCATCCACCATCTCCGTGCCTCGTCCTCAAGGGTAAAGGCAGCCAGTTGCACCTTTTGAGCATTGGTGCAAGGGAAAACTTCAAATAATTTCTCTATTCCCAACACCCACACTTCTGCTTTCATTGGCTCTATTCCTCCTTTGAAGAATGGGGGTTTCATCTTTTTAAACTCCTCAGTAAGGGTAATAGTCCGGTCTTTAGCATGGAAATCTTGTACTGCCGGTGGAGGTACCGGTGCTGGTGGCGGTTGTTGTTGAGGCTGTTACTGTTGTTGCCATAGGGTTTCCGCCATTTCCATAATCATTCTCTCCATCCTATCCAACCGTGCAGAAGTAGCATCTTCCGCATCTTCTGTCCTTGTCCTCACCATAGCCTACACAACAAACAATCATATACAATAGACATAATTTCAAATCGTTAGCATTATCAGAGTTCGTATAACGTTGCCATCGATCTCTCTTATACTTTCAGGGTGTCATGCATGATGCCTAAATCTTTTCTAGACACCCTAAAGCTCAATGGATCCGTGTGTGAGATAGCAACTCGTGCTCTGATACCACTTGTCACACCCCAAACTTGCCTCTAAAAGTTTGGGCATGACCTGTTCAGAAATGGACACTTGGCCTGCTTTACATACAATTATACGGGGCCTGGTCGGAAGCACGTAATATGAAAATAAAGATACATATAAATCCCATTGAGCTACTTTTACATGCCAGGATCTCATACATCACATGCACCATAGTAGATAGATAAAGTCCCAAAAATACAAATATCCCTTAGCTGTTATACACATACACATATACAGCCCCAGCCTTAAGATCGGGCGTAAACAAAACCATTGGAGTTATATACATTCAACCTTAGATAGGCAATCAAAAGTATGCCAATCAACTTAATAAACGCCACAAAATAAGTAGCCTCGAAAGGTGCCCAGACATACGAAGGCTGACAAGGGAAAATGGGTGTCATGGCTAGGACTGACCACCTGGCTGGTTACCTACAGAAACAGACATAACACAGAGTAAGCCAGGCTCAGTGAATAGTAATACGTAAATAAGCAATGCTTAATTTGAAACATAATAGATCAATGCGTATGAAAGAGCTTACATAGTCAGTCTGATTCTGTACTAATTTCATAACGGCCTTAGGCCCAGTCTTGAAACATAATGACTTGAAACATATTATCTTGAAACATAGTGGCTGTAACTTGTAAGCCCTTGAGTAGAGTGGCATAAAGCTCTTGAACATTCTGGCACGAAGCCCTTAAACTTAGTGGCACGAAGCCCTTAAACATAGTGGCTCGAAGCCCTTAAACATAGTGGCACGAAGCCCTTGAATTGATCGACATTACGCCCTTGGACATAATCGTATGAACTCAAGAGGTGCTTCACACTGACTCTAGAGGTGACTCACTTCATAGCACTTAGTTCCATGTAGCACTTTGTTTCATATCATAACAACTTATACGGAATGGCCATAGGCCCCGAGTCTTATAAATACTTAAAGTCATATGAAAGTACTTCATTCTTCCTTTTATTTCTTTACATGCTTAGCTTACACAATTCCATATTTAATAATCATGCTTTAACAGAATACTAATGACATTCATTAGCTATATGTAAAGCGTACTACTACTCACAGTGTTGTGATGATGTGCTTGTTTCTCCCGGGGTGTGCCCTGTACACGTTCAAAGCTTACATTTTAGTTCATCTTTCATAGCAAATTACTTCCTGTTTCGCTTTATTTCGAGGGAGTTTATAAATATCGAAAAGGCATCAAACATACATTCCTACAGCATTAGAGGGTCCTACACGCAAAAGCAGGCAACCCGGTATTTTTCAAAGATGAACCGACGCGTCTGTTGTGAGCCCACTTGACATGCGATTAGCCACGTCTGACCTTGAGGTCCCGCACGTGCCTTTTAGGCAGAACCAAAACCCAAAAATTCAACATTTGCCGCATGTACAACAGTGACTCCCGCACGTGCGGCGATTCTTCTGTTTTGGTCCGAAAATTACACAAAAATCCCATTCTTTTGGGAGTGTTTGCAAGGCTCTAAGATGAATCTTTTAAGTGCTAAATCATGTTTTAAAACATGTAATTCAAGGTACAACATACCATAATCTAACTTGAATTAAACCCATGAACACAACTCAATTGGTTTGAACAAAAGTTGAAACTCATCAACATAATTCCATTCTTGAGGCTCTTAACTTTACACACACATAACATAGATATACAAAAACATGGCATAAGTATGACTACCAATTTGATAAGTAAAGAGACAAGATGATGCTCTCACTAGATAACTTAAATTGGATCCAAAATACACAAATGATAGGATTATCATACCAAGTCTTCAACACACACACATCCAAGACTTTCATTCCACTCTAGTTCATACAACATCAAGAGCTTCCTATTTCAAATTGAGAAAGAGGATTGGACTAGGGAAATTGAACTTACCTTAACTTCCTTGTTCTTAGCCTCTCTTCACTTTTCTTCCAGGGAATATGTTATAAGAAAGTTCCTACGTCTTGAGGTCAATTGTTCTTTCCATCTATTCGTTTCTTTCTCGACGAATTTATATTCGAAGTGCTATATATATATATATAAGTTGTATAATCAAACATGATTCGAATTAGGTCTTTGATTGTATAGCTGCGTTTGAAATTTGGATCAATCCATGCACAAAAAAGGCTAATAGATTAAATTTTGTGTTTCAAATTTATAGTTGTGATTTTTTTTTAGTATGGGTCAATCTTCATAGCATTTGCTCTGTTCTTCCCAATAGTGATGGCTAGGGTTAGGGTTAGGGTTTGAATGTGTATTCAACTAAGGTGTGTATTATTCAGTTGTGGTCATTTTGGTCATTTTAAGTATGGTCATTATTGTAATAAAAAATAATTAATTAATGGTATGTCTTGAGATCAAATATAGTGTGTAAATAGAGGCACCCATGAATCTAACACAATATGACAAAGGGAGCATCTATTTACACACACCACTCTCCCTGTATACACATCCTTCACACATAACTTCCCAACACACTCTCTCATTAAGTGTGTGGGAAGAGGGGATATGGTGTGTGCATATAGAAGCTCCCTATGACAAACGTGTCTAAAGCTTAATTGCCTTCCATATTGTGGTTTATTACCCTTCCTACCATTTTGTTGGTTGCTCATTATTTATTATTTACTTATAGATAAATTATTCTAACGGTATCTATAGTTTGATTCTTATGTCACTTTGATCCTTAAATTTTTAATTGTGACACATTTAATAATAAATTTTGAATCTTGTTTCAAATAAGGATAATTGAAGATACCATTGTTCAATTTCAAAAGCAAAGTTGTCAATATAATAAAACATAAACTAATTTGATAAAAATAAATGTCAATTTTTTTTTTTTTGAATTTTTAAAAATTATTTCTACCCACTAAAGATACAATTGTGTAAAATTGATAAATTTTTTAAACATTTATTTATTTATTTATTTATTTTACCAAATTAATGTTTATTATGTGTTTGGATGATAATTATGTAATAGGTAGTTGTTTTTATTTTCATTAAATTAGTTTCTCATTTTCCAAAAGTCAAATATGGCGACAACTTTGATATCATTATCAAACCAATCTATTAAATTTAAAAAGTCAAAACTAAAAATATTTTTTAAATAAGGACAATTGAAGGTACCATTGCTCAATTTCAAAGGCAAAGTCATCAATGTAATAAAATATAAACTAATTTGATAAAAATAAATGTTAAAAAATATTTTTGAATTTTTAAAAATTATTTCCACCCACTAAAGATAAAATTATGTAAAATTGATAAATTTTTTAGACATTTATTTATTTATTTATTTATTTTACCAAATGAATGTTTATTATGTGTTTGGATGATGATCATGTAATAGGTAGTTGCTTTTATTTTCATTAAATTAGTTTATATTTTTCCAAAGTCAAATATGGTGACAACTTTAATATCATTATTAAACCAATTCATTAAATTAAAAAATTCAAAACTAAAAACATTTCATATATTAAATATATCGATTACACATTTAAAGTCTAGAAATCACTCATTACATGATTATCATCTAAACACATAATAAAGACTAATTTGGTAAAATAAATAAATAAATAAATAAATAAATATCTAAAAGATTTATCAATTTTACGTAATTTTATGTTTGGTGGGTAAAAATTATTTTTAAAAATTCAAAAATATTTTTTTTGATTTGTCAAATTAGTTTATATTTTATCAAATTGACGACTTTACCCTTGAAATTGAGCAATGGCATCTTCAGTTGTCCTTATTTGGAACAAGATTCAAAATTTATGGTCAAATGTGTTACAATCGTAAAGTCATGGATCAAACTGACACAAGTCTCAAACTATATGAATTGTTAGTGTAATTCGCCCTTTTATTTGTTTTTAACTGGTTGATTGCTCATCATGACTTTTGAATAATTTGTCTTTGCTGGTGGAGGAAGGCTGATGAAGCTCACAACGAGGGGTTAATATGGCCTGGTTGGGATCGATTTAGGATGAAATCAAGATTAAGTTATTGGCTACAATTCTAAAAAAATTAAAATATAATTAACTCATTAAAATTATGAAATGGATCTACACCAAACTATTTAATTATAGTCTGGTTTAATTTGAAACCACAGTTTCACATAATCTATTCATTAAAAAAAAAAAAAAAAAAAAAAATCATTTAACATTTTCAAAAAAAATTTAACTTTTTATAAATTTTAAAAATAATAATAACATACCCATTAAACAAACTATTCTCAATATATCAATTTTATTGAGTATTTTATTAATACAAGAGGTATATGTCATTTTTGAAAAAAAGAATTTAAAAATTAAATGTTATATATATTTTGAAAAAAAAAATACTTTACTAGATTAATTTATTTTTCTTGTAAAATAATTTTTTCACAATGTTTATAAAAGAAATTATGTTTAATTATTAATGTACTCAAATTAACTCAATATTTGTATACACGTACTTTCATTCCATCAATAAAATTTTAAATTCTACCTCTGGTGACAAGACCCCCACGTGTTTCCAACTAACATGTATAAAAAGTGGCAAAACATTAAGTTGAGTTTCAAGCTCCAAATAGAAAAAATGTCATTTCTACAAATAATATTACAGTTTACCATTGTAATGGGCCATTTGGTATAGAAATGATGACGTATAGCTTTGTTACATATCAAGCCACGTAGCCTCGGTATAGAGGTGGTCACTTCAATTTTTCTACAAAATATTTTATATAACAAGATACTTATAAACCAAGAATTTACCCATAAAAAAAATTTTTGATAGATAAATTATAGATTCATAAGTTTGGATTTATAATATTTTTGTTCCTATAATATATAATAAATTTGTCAAAAATGTTAGAGATCTATAGTATGGTATAATGATATAATAAGAGTTGGACCTTTTATC
This sequence comes from Camellia lanceoleosa, assembly GCA_025200525.1. Taxonomy (NCBI): domain Eukaryota; kingdom Viridiplantae; phylum Streptophyta; class Magnoliopsida; order Ericales; family Theaceae; genus Camellia; species Camellia lanceoleosa. The sequence continues at coordinate 5,704,202 of CM045766.1, read as the reverse complement.
ATTAGATGTGTAATAAATTAAAAGTTGACACCTATTATATTATATCATTGTCGGTCAAAGTTTGGACGACAATGTTGGTTTTTAATTTCCTCTTTCAAACAGTCTTCACTATCAAAATGGTCTTGTTCAGGTGAGTAAAAAATTCTATTTTGTGATTAGCTCCATTTCTAATACCCATGAAGTTGAAGAAGAGCCTTAGACAATGTTAGTTAACAATTAAACAATAACTTATATGGCTTTTTTGTGTCTAAGATTGCATGTCTTTCATTTGTTTGCTTCATAGTGTTTTTGTTGTGGTTTATATATGGGTTATAGATTTATAGCAATTGAATATGCTTGTGTTTGTAAATATATTTATATGAAAAATTATAAGCATGTTTAGTTTATCTCTCAAAACATGTTTTTGGAGGAAAAAAAATTCAACATGTATAGTTGAAAATTTTAGAGAAAAAAATTTTAAAATCACTTTTCTCTCTACTACACATCAATTAATCACTTATTCTCTCCCCTCTCTCATTTTCAATCACTTATTCTCTCATACCCATCTATTCAACTATAAAAAAAAAAATCAAATCATCCAAAATTTCAAAACTCTAAAACTATTTTCAAAATATACAACCAAACAAATTTTCAAATTTTCTAAACTCTCTCCAACAAAATTATTTTTGAAATAATATCTTCTTTGAAACTTAGCCACCTGTGTTGAGTATACATGTTGGCTCAGCCAACCAAAAGCCACCTTGTTTTTCTACTAAAGTTACCATTGTTTGGTACACATATGTCTAGATACTTAGTTTTTAGTTGATGTATTTGTAAAAAAACAATGGGTGGTTTGGCTTGTTTTTAGGGGAAAAGAAGTTATTGAAAATTTTGAAATTAATTTGATAAAAATAAATACCAAAATAAATATTTTTAAAAAATAAATTTTAAAAAAATTGGAACAAGCTTTTAAAAATCAAATCAAACATGGGCAAAGTGAATATGCATGGGTTGGATTTATTTGGTTCTAATATTTTTTTGAGTGGTTAACACAATGAAGAAATTAGTAATTGCTTTGGTTATGAAAAATGATTTGGTGCCCGAATCTGAATGCCCCGAATGCCCCTGATGCCCAAAACGACGTCGTTTTGGGCATTAGGCTTTTTTTTCTTTTTTTTTTTTCTTTCTTTTTTCCTGCCATTGTCGACCTGCAGAAGAGAGAAGAGGGGGAGAGGGAGAGGGTCGCGGTCGTCTCCGATTCGATCTCCGATCGCCGCCTCTGCCATCGCCGATCTCCGCCTCCAGCCCATTTTTTAGGCCCCCTCCAGTCCCCCTCCCCCTTCCCCTTCCCCTCCTCCTCCTCCTCCTCCTCCTCCTCCTTCGTCTTCGTCTTAGTCTTCCTCTTCCTGGTTCTGCTAAAAAAAAAAAATTTAAAACCACGAAACGACGTTGTTTTGTGGTTTTGGGGCATTAGGGGCACCCGGATTCGGGCTCTCAATCAGTTCTCCTTTGGTTATACCCATTCAACCTAATCACTCAAGCAAGCAACCAATGAACAACAACGCTCAAACAAGGTTACATATTTTTATGGTTAAACCATCTGTCAAATAAGACAATCTAATATGTGATTTTCTGATTTGTAATTTTTTTTAGGATAAATTTGGACTTATTATTCATTAAGTCATATTGATAAATTTATCAGTCTCTTTTATTTTTATGAATAAATTTACAGTGATAAATTTGTCAATATGACATGTAGGTAAATAAGTGCAATTAATAAGTCTGATTGGTAAGTATCCTTCCCCCCCTCCCCCCCCCTCCCCCGGCGCGCCCCCGCGCCGCATATAGAGATGATACTTAATTTGAATTTAACACTCACAAACTCAATTTTTTGTATCTAATCAAGTCTATTTGTAGATTGATATTACGCTTATAAAATTATCTAAAAACACCTTAATAATGGTATATGTTGTGGTGCATCTTATTTTTAGTCAATAATAGCGCGACTCCCACATGTATGGGAGTCCAACTAGTATTAATAAAAAATTAAGAAAATTGTATTAAAAAAATTAAAAATGAGCATACAATAGAATATCTAATAAAAAGAGATATTAATTGAAAAAGTAAAGTAAACTAATAAATGTTAAGTCTCTCAATTATTCTAAACAATAAAAAAATCGCTCATAATTGTATAAAATTAAGAGACACATATGCATGATGGAAACGAACATTTTTCAGAGTGTAATTCGTGTTATATTAAATATTTGAAATTTACTCATTACTCTCCCATATTACTTTTTATGAAAAGTTATGAGTTTGAATTTTAAATGTTGGATCAATTGTTAGAAGTTTCCTATCATACACTTAGGAATGGTTATTTTGTCTCGCCCCGTTCCACACTTGCATTCTCCGCCCTATTTCGTACTAGATGTTTCCTGCCCCAATTAAGAAATGGAATGGAGACGAGTTTTGCTTCTCTCACTCTGTTTTATCCAAACCTAACTCTGATTGTATTTTTTAAATTTATTTATATATATAAATTAATTTAATTTTTTATTATAATAAAATAAAATTAATAAAATATTATATTTAATATTAATTTTTATTCATTTATTTTCTATCTTATATCTTATAATTCTCATTAAAAATTATTATCCATAATATATTATATTATCTATAATTTTTATTAATATTCTCATTTTTCAACTTATAAACTTAACCCATCCCCGTCCCGCACCGTCACTGTAAAGCCCCTGAAATATGTATTCACTTTAAAGACCTTAATGTTTGAATTATTTTCTAAAAGCCCCTCGTTTACTTGAATTAATTCGAATCTTGACGGTTAGCATTACTATTTTTATTTTTATCGAAACAGGAATTACCCTAGCTAGAATAAATTCCCTAACCTAATTTAATTTTACATAAGTTACATGTATCTAACTCCAAGCCCTCATACTTTATTTAAATTCTAAATTTACCCCAAACTAGTACTTGTACCTTGTACCTTGAAGTACCATCAATCTTGTAATATATATATATATATATATATATGTATACACCCTGAGGAATGTGCCTAGGACATAAAATAATTAAAAAAAAATTCCCTTCACCCTTCCTTATGCCTAGCCTTCCTAGAAGAAAGTGATAAATCAATTTCCAAGAAACATCATCATGAACTTCTAGGAAAAAACCACCAACCTAGTACCTAGACCTAGGGTGCTAATTCCAAAACTAGTTCTCTTTTAACTAAGTGTTGCCTAAATCATTGACCAAGCCTCCCAAATCCTTTCCATTTCCTTAGAATCCAAACAAATCTTAACGTTTCCATCCATTTCCAACTAAGGGACTTTTTAGACTTTTTACCTCAAAGGTTTGTCTATAAATACCAACACACCCCCTAGCTTCAAAGCACACATAACACTCTCACCCACACACACATTTCGGTTAGAAAGAGTGAGGAGAGCAAGAGAGAAAGGAGTTTAGAGAAGAAGAGGAAGGGAGAAGAGAGCATTCTTGTGCAAAATTAGCAAGTAAGCCACAACACAATCTTCTCTTTCATTTCCTTTTTCAAATACATGTTTCTAAGGGTTCTAAATAATGTTTTCAGATCTGTTGTTGATGAGTTCTTATGTTAAAAATACTAAGATTTGAGTATTGATTCTATCTCTCTTTTATTACTATCCTCTTTTATTACCAATCTCTCAACTTTCCAAGGCACACTTTCAAGCAAACTTTCTGAGTAAATATATGTTATTTAGCATGTTTTCTTCATAAAATAAATGAGAACTTTCCCTTGGTGGAACCCTTTCTCACAAATCTTCATGTTTTGGGCATTCTACCTTAGAATCTATTTTTGCAGCCCACTTTCAAAAATTCCAGAAAAATGTACAAAAATATTCTGGACCACTATTTTATGTCCAAACCTTCCTTAATGAGTTAGCTTTCAACTAAAATTGTTTTCATCGAAAAACATTAAGCGGTTTGCAATAAAATCAAGTTTTCGTAACGGTCGACGGATCTGGACAGATTCTGGACAGCACTGGACTATTTTCTAAATAACTTAAAATCTGGAAAAGTAATCCCATTTCCGAAAAATGTTCTAGAAACTAGATCAAATTCTCTACTAACCATAGGAAGACCAAGTCCGGTGGAAGATCTAAAATAGTCCTTTCATTTTAATCTTTATGAGATGCTAAATCTGGAAAATTTGTTATGCATGGATGTTTTATGCCCTTGTATTCATAAAAATGTTTATTAGCTTATGATCATATCTTGTCATGATATTGTATGTGTTATGTTATGTTCTTTATCTCCTTCACCTTATGGATGCATGCTTGTGTGGACATTTTTATCTGGTTAAGTTGTCTAACGTTGATGTAAAATATCTAACTCAACGGGAAACCAAATTGGGAGGGTATTGGGTTTTCGAGCACTTGATTCTTGAAAAGATGATAATATGTGATATATGGATTGTTGGGATGCGTTTACTATTCGAAAGTTAAAGTCTTGTGTGAGTGGTTTTCGGAACCCTTGAACGGAGCGGTTGTATTCGGACCCTAAGTAGCTTGGTGTAAGGAGGGATTTGGGCAAGGCCCTATTTTTACTGTCTCTTTTGAGGCCCTACAGTTGGCGCTATGCGGTATATAACCGTTGGTAGGTATCCGAGGTTAGTTCTGCAACAAAGCAGCAAAAGAGGGGACATACCGAATAATTTGCGTCCGATTCTTGTGGTTGGGAGGACGAAATCTCTTTGGGAGATTTCTAGTTTACTAACATCTAACTTAACTCCTTATTTATTTATTTGAGTATCATGTTTACTACTTGATGTTATAATTGTGATTGTGTATTGGACTGGGAAAAAGGGACGGGGTGTGTATGTGTTTACTGGGCATTCAAAGCTCACGGCGTATCATGCCAGGTGACGAAGAGGAACTTATAGCAGGAGACGTCGAACCTGAAACCTTTGAAGACTTTTGGCTATCCTAGAATATTAGAAGTTTCCTTTTGGATATTTTGTAAGACTCATTTAGAGTTTAAAACTTTCTTTTTGGGATGTAATGTAATGGAACAATCTTTTGAATCAAGTATAATTGTCGTTGTTATGTATTTATATTCTATGTATGAACCTTATCGTTGCTTATGAGACCTTGTGTCAATGCCTTGTAAGATCTGTCAAAAAGGTAGTACGTTGTCTAAGAAAGCTGGACTTAGAAAGGGGGCTATTTTGACTCCTCCGGCGATCTGAGATCTTACTTGGTTATTGGCCATAGGACTCACTAGTGACTCTCCCTTGACTACAACCTATAGTGTAGAATCGGGGCGTCACAGTCACCCCCCAATTTGCCCTGCCCTTGATATGATATGAGACAGGAGCAGATTATTATAAATTCTAAACTTGACCCGTGACCATCCCATCCCTAGGCTCAAGTTCTATAATTATTTAGTATACGTGAGGTGAGAAGACTACTTATATCCCATGAATTAGTCGTGGTGAAAAAAAGAAATTAAAGAAAAATTATTTGAATAAGACAATATACTTTGGTAATAAATAATTTTAAATTTTTTAGACGGTGTGCATGATCAATCATGCGACACAAAAAATGTAAAGAGAGATTAACAATTAAAACATGAATTTTAAAATACAACAAAAAAGAAAAAAAAAAGTAAAGATCAATAGAAATTTACCTGTAGTTATGGAGAGAAAAACAAAGGCAATAACAACAACAAATAACTTTATCATTTTTGTCCTTAGGTGTTTAAAAATCGAAAGTGTTGGAGTAAAAATCATTTATAACAATGATTATAGTGAAAAGTGTTATAGTATTTATAGGTAGATTTTGAAATACAAAAATACTAGAAATACCAAATAGATTACTAAAATTTAGAAAATGTTATAGATTCCAAATGATTTATCAAATTTTTTACTAAACTTCTCACATGGGTCTGGGACCCACACAAATCCATATGTGTGTGGACCCTACACCTATGTAGAGGTTTTGTAAAAAATTTGATAAACCATTTGGAATCTCTAACATAATCCACTAAAAATTTTACCAAATCATATACATGGGTGTGGATCTCATAGGAGTGTGGGCCCTACACACATGTAAGTATTTGGTAGAAATTTTAATAAAATATTTGGTACCCCTAGCATTAATACTAGAGATATCAAAATGTGATAATTTTTTTTTTATATATATAAAATCTTACTGCGTTTACTTTCATTGATTTCCATAAAATTTCCTTATTTATTTTAGGGAAAAAGTTAGGGATCATGAAAATTCTGTCATGAAAATGATCATGAAAAATTTATAATCCTTGGATTACCTTAATTAGTGTGTGGTGCTTTATTCTAAGTGTAATCCAAGGGTCACAAAATTTTCATGAAAAAATTTTCATGATACCTAGTATTGCTGTTATTTTAATCATTATCATAAGAAAAAGAATATGCACATGGGATTTTTAAGGCTAGAATTTTGCGATTACCGAAAAGGGAAGAAATGTTAAAATGTAACCATGTTTACTAGTTATTCGTGATCTCCAAAAAAAAGCAAGAAATATTAAAATGATACTTGGCCTCGTTTGGAAAGTTAGTTATTTTAATAGATTATTTTAATGAGTGATGCTAGGGATCATAAAAAAATATCATGAAGATGATCATGAAAGATTCTCTACCTTTAGATTACTCATACAATAAAACACCACAGACTAATCAGGGATGAAAAATCTTCATGATGAATTTCATAATATATTTTTCATGATCCCTAGCATTATTGTATTTTAATTTTTAACTATTTTAGTAGATTAAAACATTTGTGTTTAAGAAGAGGATTATATTTTTTTTATAGTTGAATATGATATTTGAGAGATAAAATAAAATAATAATGAATTTGATATGCCATTTTGTCTTATTGACTAATTTTATATATTTTGTATTTTTATGAATTTTGGCCAAAAAAGCCAATTTTTGACTTTCCAAACATTTACTTGCATTCATTTGTATAATTTTTCTAAAATTTCTTTTAGTGAGTGCCAAAATCTATCTATCTATTTATATATTATACAAGTAAAAGGGGATTTTTAATGAGAAGAAATAAGAGAGCTCTAAATACTCAATCTAAATTTTTTAATTTATAAAAATAATTAATAACACACTCAAACACTTTCTTTTTTAAATAAAGAATACATTTTTTGTTTCTAAACTCATTCTTTCTTTACGATCAAAAAAGGACAGACTTTTTCAATTAAAAAAAATTAATAAATCACACACACAAAAAAGGAGTTTTTCAATTTAAATAAATTTAATAAATCACACACTCAACACTATAAAAAAAAAGGAAAAAAAAAAGGGGGGGGGGGGGGGAGCTTTTCAATTAAAAAAATTAATAAATAACACACTCAAATTGTAAAATATTTTCTACTAAAATATTTTAAATTCTTCATCATAAAACAGAAAATGATTTGTATAATTAAAATTTCATAACATGTTTTATTCTTTTCACCATAGCCACTCAACATATATATCAAACCTTATTATTTTCATACACACTAAATATTAATAAGGTTTCTTTAAGGTTCAAACTCTCAACACAATTTTTTTTTTTAATTTTTTAATAACGAAATTACTAAGTGTCATTATGTGTTGTATTTTAATTAGTTCATAATTAAATCCATAGAGTTTTATATAAACCCTTAAATTATGCCACCATAATTACCATTTCAAATTACTTCCTTAATTTATGTTTACCATACCAAATTTATTTTCAAAATTGCTTCCCTAAGATTACATTAATTCATGATTTTGATACATTCATACATACACATATAGAAAATAATTAATTCTAACTTAAAATTTAAATATAATGATTCTTTAACATGTATAAAAGTTATTCTAAACATATATACAGATCTAACCTGTTGTGCTTCCAAAAACATCAACCAGATATCGAATGATGATAGGTTGTTTCTAGAGAGAACATCAAACCATCTTTCCCAACACCCCATCACCTCAGAACCTTCGAGCTCTCCCTCTTGGACCAGCTCATTCCTGCTCCTTATGCTCCACTTGTCTTCTTTTATCCCAATGAAGATGGTGCTACCAATCTCCAAGTCCTGAAAAGATTACAAGTGTTAAAGAAATCGCTATCCGAAACCTTAACTTGCTTCTACCCACTTGCAGGAAGGATCGAAGACGGCCTTACCATTGACTGCAACGATGAAGGTGCTTGTTACATGGAGACCGAGGTTAATTGTTGCCTTGCTGACTTTCTGAACCAGCTAGACCTCCAGGTGATACATCGATTCCTTCTCTGCGAAACCAGTTTCAAGGGGTCAGTAGCAGGAACTCATGTAACTAACATTTAAGTAAACATCTTTGAGTGTGGTGGAATTGCTATTGGACTCTGCATTTCCCATAAAATCCTTGATGGGGCTGCACTGAGCACCTTTGTGAAAGGGTGGTCTGCCACCGCTTGTAGGTCTAAAGAAGTTGTATATCCTGATTTCATAGCAACTTCTCTCTTCCCCACAAATGATTTGTGGCTTAGAGATTCATCAATTGCCATGTGGGGTTCTTTATTCAAGATAGGAAAGTGTACTACCAGGAGATTTGCATTTGATGCCTCTGCTATCGCTACCCTCAAGGCGAAAGCAGCCAGCAATTCTGTGCAGAATCCAACACAAGTTGAGGCGGTCTCTGCTTTCATATGGAAATGTGCTATGGTAGCCTCAGAAGAAACTCGTGGTTTCACAAGGCCTTCTCTGCTAAGCCATGTGGTGAATCTGCGAAGGAGGACTATACCACCCTTGATGGAAAATTCAATTGGAAACCTCATTTGGATAGCAAGTGCGCACTGTAAGGCCAGGTATGATGAGTTGGGATTGAAGGGCTTGGTGGGTCAGGTAAGGGAAGGAATATCAAAAATTAATAGCGACTTTATAAAGAAACTACAAGGTAATGAACGGCCTAATGTGATCTGCACGCCCCTCAAGACGATGGAAGAGCCAGGCTCCAAAGATGGAGGAGTGGATTACTTTAGATTCACCAGCTGGTGTAAGCTTGGCTTTTATGAAGCAGATTTTGGGTTGGGGAAGCCTATATGGGTTAGCGGTGTTGGTTCAACTGGCTCAGTGTTCTTGAACCTCATCATTTTGATGGAAACAAGAAGCAGCGATGGAATAGAAGCATGGGTGACATTGGATGAACAAGAAATGGCTATATTACAATGCGATATGGAGCTCCTGACATTTGCTTCGCTGAATCCAAGTCCACTAAAGCTTGGTAATATTGCAGCTGTAAACTCCCCAAATTATAGAAAGGCTTATCTGTTTCCTACCCTGCAACTCATGAGCGACAACATATGGCCACAATCAAAATGGTATACTACGAGTTTTACCTGCATTTGCATAATACTATGTTAGCAAGCGCATAAAAGGGGTTCCTAATCCTCCATTAGATGGTTTCCTTCTATCTGTTCGATCTCACATGTACAAAAAATCTATAGGTTTAGCTTCCTGTGTACAATCTGTTGGGTATACCTCCTTATTGGAGTGTGGGATCCAATTGATTTATTAAAAGAGTTTTAATTTGGTTTGGTTTAGGTATAATATATTATTATATATTATATCTAATTTGTGGAGACTTAATTCAATTTGGTAACAGCTAGACGTTTTGATAAATAAATCCTAGATTCACAATATATTTTTTGGGGATTGTTTTTTCCCAAGAGACAAGTACGGCAGCAGCATATACTTTTCTTGGTGAGATAGTGCTTTGGGTCTATTGATTTGTGAAGCAGAAACAAATTGATTTTGTCCATCTTTGTTTGGGTGCTTTGGTGAAGCTGATTTGGGTTGTTATTTTGGGTCTTCTACAACTTTGATTCTGAAGATTCTGGTTTATCTATTTGGTGAGGTCTTTCCTTTTTGTTTATTTGTGATTATTTGGAATTCAAATAACAGTGGTTTGTGAGACCATTCGTGTCTCGTTTGTAATCGTTTGGAAACTTATTTGGTTAATAGTGGAATCGGATTTCGATCCCGTGGACGTACCTCACATTGAGGGAACCACGTAAAAATTCTTGTGTTGTTTTTTATTTAATTTTTCCGCACTAGTTTTTATTCCCATTGATTGATTTACTTGTGGGAAATCACATCGATTTTCCCTAATAACTAGTATCAAAGCTTACGGTTTATTTGGGTTTATTTATTTGTGTAAATCAATGGTGGGGAATGTGGGTCGTATGTCTAGCTTCAATGGAAGCAATTGGGTAACTTGGAAAACTAAAATGGAGGACTTATTATTTTGTAAATATTTGTATGGGCCTATTTAGGGTGATAGTGGCAAACCTGATGATATGAAAGATGATGAGTGGAAGAGACTTAATCGAAAAGCAATTGGTGTTATTCGTCAATGGATTGATGACAGTATGTTTGATCATGTTGCTACTAAAACTTCGGCACATGATTTATGGAAAAAATTAGATGGCCTTTATGATAGGAAATCAGCCACAAATAAAGTTTTTCTATTTCGTAAGTTGGTTAATTTAAAATATAAAGAGGGCAGCCCTAATCCAGAACATCTGAATGAAATAAAGAGTATTGTTAACCAACTTGCTTCTATGAAAATTGTTTTTGATGATGAGTTGCAGGCTTTGATGCTACTTAGTTCTTTGCCCAAAAGTTGGGAGACTTTGGTTGTGACCGTTAGTAATTCAATACCCGATGGAGTTGTCGCAATGGGCCAAGTCACTAGTAGCCTGTTGAATGAAAAAACTAGAAGAAAATCAGCGGGTTCCTCTCATTCAGAAGCATTTGTAGTAAGAGGCTGAAGTAAAACAAAGGGGAGGTGTAGACGCGCCCGTGGGCTTCACTCTAACAGTTCGGACTCGATTTTGTATCGGTTCTAAATCTGAACCAAAGAGTCCAAATCCGACAAATCGTTTTGAAGAAAAACAGATTTTTTTGAAAAGTAGTGCCAAACATGGACTGCTTTGCCAGATTACAGAGTCGCCACCTAAATATTTCAAAATGGGAAATTTAGGAAACCCTGACTCGGTGCCGAAGGCCACGTGTCCGTCATCACCAAAGTGGTCTTGGCTCGGGAGCTTGGGTACGATCGGGGAAGGTCAGCTATGAGCACACTTTCGCCGCCCGTCAAGACCGGCCTCTACTAACCGTGATATCCGTTTTTGAAAACATTACATGCTCTTATTCCAATTATTAGCCTAGAATTACTATGTTATGCGCGCAGCAAACAAGTATAGACTAGATTGCCTAATTTGGGAATAAACATTGCATATCCGTTCGTTTTGAAAACAGTTTGAAATTGCTACTCGCAAGTAGGCTAAAATACGGATTTCAATGAGTTATTCCAACTCAAGCAATCCAACCTCCACCCACAGGCATTCAAACAGTTTATCTCATGTAAGCACTTAGCCGCATGGCAAGCATACTGTCATGGCAACACTCACACGCATGTGGTATGCTAAAGCGTAAATACTTACATCGTACTCCGCGCCAAAACAATAAACTAGTTAGCAAACATGCATGTCCTAGTTCATGTTAAGTGGCTAATGCGTCGCATACAGGGATGTAATCTAGACAGGCTCGGCTACCCTAAACATGGCACATGAAATGCAGCAACTACCACGTATTCAATTTGGAATTGAAAGTACGATGCAGTTTGCATGATGTGCCGAGCCCGATGCATGTCAACAAATGCATGGATGTACGCATGCATAACATAAGGTATGCTAAAATAAACATGCCCTAATCTACCATCGAAAGCGGGTAAATAAAAGGGATAGAAAGAAATGGGGATTGGAAGACATACACCCACTCACACACACTTATTACAATTTTGCCCTCGCTCGGAGGGACCAAAAAATAATACAAATTAATTAACTACGCAAGCTAATTAAAATATTACAAATCAACTAAATTAATTAAATAAAATAATTAATCTAATTAAACAGTAAATCGCCTCGGGATGAGGGTCCAATGCAAAGACGCCTTCAGGCGGCTCGGAACCGCACTGCCATGCACGGATTGCCTCTGTTTCCCCTGCTATCCACCTCTGAAAATTGCCAAAGTCCCAGGAGTGCCTCTCAGGGCACTAGGGATCACCATCGGCTGGGGTAGGACACCACCGGCTGAAGAGGGAGGCCACCGGCACTAGATGAGGTTATCGGCTGGCAATTGACTGCCGGTCGGCACTAAATAGTGCCGGCCAGCACTTAACACCTGCAGAACCTGCAACCCACAGCAGCAGAGGACAACAACATGCATGGCAATGTGATTCAAGGTATTTATGCACTATACACACCCTTTATCATGTTGTTGACTCAAAGGGGCATGTGCCTCGGTTCCCGGACCACCAATCGCGCATTTCCATGCATGATGGCCCTAAGAACCAAGAATGCAACTTTGATTTCAAATGCATGCAATGCAAACAAGCAAACAAGGGTGCTCAACCTCCATCATACTTCACTTCAAGAGGCCAAACATGCACAATACAAATGCAACCCTAAACATGTCAACTAGGCATGCAACATGGACTATGCAATATGTTCATGCAAAGGGTTCAAGCAAGCATGCAAGGTAATCATGCAAACCAATGGAAGGATGGTCTTATACATGAATTAGGCAACTCAAATAGTCCTAAAATCAGTGGCCAAAGTGCCTAGAAATGGAGACTAAACACACACACACATGCAAGTGTTATGGTCCAAACCCAAGGCATAAACATGGAAACCCCCAAGCACACTTGGAGATACCAAACAAGGACAATAAACACACATTGTAAAGCTCTAAAAATCATGCAAAACATGATGCCAAATCATGCAACAAAACAAGCCAAACAAAGCATGCGAATGGTCTAAGGTTCAAAGCAAATCAATGAGGCTTTAAACCACACTTAGCACAACCACACATGGCAATACTTAAACACTTAAAAACAGAGTTTTAACACATAAAACTAAGCCTAAGTGACCACCTAGATGGCATCTAGATGACATGAATCCAAAGGCATGCATTAAAGCCAAAACATGGAGCATTTAACACATGCTCTTAAAGCATTAAAGAAGCCACTTAGGAAAGCATACAAGCACACCAAAGGGACTGAAATAGCATGCTAGATGATTCTAAACCACCAAAATGATGCAAGCAAGGCATACTACACATGCATACTCAAAGGCTAGCAAGCCTAAAATGCAAAGGGGCTATATAATACATGCCAAGATCAACCCAAGCGACTATGGACAGAGCTAAAACATGTCAAAATAAGCACAAAACATTCACAAATGCAAGCCTAAAACATGCTAGAAGCTAAGGCATACAACCTAGGCATGTTAGAGGATCAAAAGGCATTACAAGGCAACTATGCTAAGCATGCATAAGGGACCTAAACCAACACTTAGCAATGTCATATTAGGGCATAATAAACATAAAATGCAGCCAAGACATGCTCGACAAACAATCAAACATTATGCTCTCTCAAGAGGCCAAACTTGCCCTTTTCAAGGACATTAAGGAGAGGGGGTGGCCCTCTCCTTCTTGGGACTTCAAGGCATCATCTTCACCACTGAAATCCCTCAAGATTTCAGTGGTGAAGAGATCCTAACACCAAAGTCTCGGATCTCTCACAAAATGGCACAAAAATGTGCCTTTTCAAGGCCTAAGGGTGGTCAAACTTGCTCAAACCACAAAACACTCTTAATGAACAATAAAGAGGCTTAAAAAACAGAACTTTTATGTGTTATAGACTAAGCACAAAAACTGTTTTAAACTAGGCAAAAATGGAGTGCAAAAAAGGGGTAAATAAAGTAAGTTGGCTCACCCTTGTAGACTTCTTCACAAAGGTTGGAGTTGTTGGTTCCTTGAGCTCCAAACCAGTCAAGAACTTCAAGAACAAGCCCTTAGCACCTCAGTTCCAAGAGGAAGGTGAAACACTAGGTGTTGATGTGCAATAGTAAGGCACAAACACCTAGTGCACAAAATAAGCAAGGAAAAGAGAGATAGAATAGATATAGGATTTCTAACCTAAAACCAGAGCTTCTCCCTCTCCTAAAATGTCTAACTCTCCAATTTTTCTAACCCTTTGAGCCAAGAGAAGAGAGCTTCTCCTTATAGGCAACAAAGCTTACAAGCTAAGTCACCAAAGGGGCTCATCCCTCCATACACGTGTATGGAGGGGAAAGAAATGCAAGAAAGCTGTCTGAAAATATCTCCAACAACAGCTGTAAAGTGGTCGGCAGGGCAAAATGGTCTTTTTGCCAAAAGTAGTGCCGACCGGCACAAAATGGTGCCGACCGGCACAATATAGTGCCGGTGGCAACAACAACCAGCCGGTGGTGTGTAGGGATGCCTCAAAAGGCATTCCCTGCCCCTCCAAGGCAAAACACAGGTGTTTGGTGCAAAACCAGACACAAAGCGGTCAAGTTCGGAGGTCCTGAGGCAAGGCGCGTAGCCGAGAACTCCGGGAACTCCAAACGAACACGAACATAGATAATCACCGAGTGTTCAAGCGGTGACGTCCAAGTCTTGAGGACGGTCAAAAATGGGGTGTCTATAGGAGGAGTAAGACTCACCATGGTCATGATCAAAGCAGTGACAAATCAAAAGATAGTTATTTTTCAAAGAAAGACATTGAGTGCTATTATTGCCATGAGAAAGGGCACATGAAGCGGGAATGCCGAAAGCTCAAGAACAAGGAGAGAAAGCGTGAAAAAGTGTGGATAAGAAGCAAGAAGACACTACAGCAGTTACTACCGATGATCTCATGCTCGTTTGTAAAGATGACTGTATCAATTTTGCGGGCCAAGAGAGCAATTGGGTGATTGATTCTGGTGCTTCTTTTCATGTGACTTCTCGATTTGATTTCTTCACTACCTACACCGAAGGAGATTATGGTTCTGTTCGAATGGGTAATGAAGGTTTGTCCAAGATTATTGGGATGGGTGATATTTGCTTGGAAACAAATTTGTGCTGCAAGTTGTTGCTTAAAGATGTGAGGCATATTCCGGACATTCGCCTCAATTTGATCTCTACTGGGAAGCTAGATGATGAAGGCTTCAACAACAAATTTGGTGATGGAATATGGAAGCTCACAAAGGGTTGTTTGGTGGTGGCTAAGTGCAAGAAGACTCATACACTTTATTCGATGCAAGGAAAAAATTGTAAATGTGTGTTGTCAATGCACTTCAAGATGATACTTCTACCAAATTGTGGCACAAGCGGCTTGGCCATATGAGTGAAAAGGAAATGCAAGTATTGTTCAAGAAAAAGCTTCTACCCGGTTTGAAAGGTATACATCTTAAAACTTGTGTTCATTGTTTGGCGGGTAAACAATATAGAGTTTCTTTTCATAAAAATGCTACTTCTAGAAAAGAAAATGTTTTGGAGTTGATTCATTCGGATGTTTGTGGTCCTTTAAAAGTTAGAACACATGGTGGTGCACTTTATTTTGTTACTTTTCATTGATGATTATTCAAGGAAAGTTTGGGCTTTTCTACTAAAAACTAAAGATCAAGTTCTAGAAGTATTTAAGCATTTTCAGGCCATGGTTGAAAGAGAAACAAGGTAGAAATTGAAGTGCATCCGATCAGACAATGGTGGTGAATACATTGGGCCATTTGATGAGAATTGTCACAGCCAAGGTATTCGGCATCAAAAGACAGTTAAGAAGACTCCTCAACAAAATGGAGTTACCGAGAGGATGAACCGCACCATTGTGGAAAGAATAAGGTGTTTGCTTTCACAAACGAAATTGCCAAGATTCTTTTGGGGTGAGGCATTGAAGACAGCGGTTGACGTGATCAATTTGTCTCCTTCCTATCCTTTGAATGGTGATGTTCCAGACAGAGGTTGGATCGGCAAAGATGTGTCTTATGAGCACTTGAAAGTGTTTGGTTGCCGAGCTTTTGTTCACATTCCAAAGGATGAAAGGTCCAAGCTTGATAGTAAGTCAAGACAATGAATTTTTCTTGGCTATGGGCGTGATGAATTTGGGTATAGATTGTGGGATCCGGTCGATAAGAAAGTCATTCGAAGCCGTGATGTTGTGTTTCTTGAAGACCAAACAATTGAAGACTTTGGCAAAGGTGATCAACCGGAGCCAAAAACTAGTGATCTCATTGACATGGATTCATCTCCTTCATCTTCAATTGATGATGAAAACGGGGGAGATGTGCAGCCACCTATTGAAGATGTAGAGGATGATGCTAATCCTAATGAAGTTTGAGCCAGAAATTGAAGAAAAGCATCCAACTCAAGAATCGCCACCACAACTTGAGTTGAGGAAATCTACAAGGGATCGACAACCTTCAAGAAAGTATCCTCCCAATAAATTTGTGTTGATTTCTGATCAAGGGGAGCCTGAGAGCTACCAAGAAACAGTTGAGCATACAAAGAAAGATGATTGAAAAAAGGCCATGAAAGAGGAGATAAATTCCTTACTTAAAAATCACACTTATGATTTAGTGAAGTTACCTAAAGGGAGGAAAATTTTGAAAAATAAGTGGGTCTTCAAATTGAAGAATGATGGCAAGAATCTGAGGTACAAGGCACGTCTTGTTGTGAAAGGTTTTGGGCAAAAGAAAGGTATTGACTTTGATGAGATTTTCTCGCCGGTTGTGAAGATGTCTTCTATTCGGGTTGTACTTGGCATAGCTACAAGTATGAACCTTGAAGTTGAGCAAGTTGATGTGAAGACCGCATTTGTTCATGGTGATCTTGAAGAAGAATTTTATATGGAGCAACCGGAAGGTTTTGTGGAAAAAGGGAAAGAGAAATTTGTTTGCAAATTGAAGAAAAGTTTGTATGGTCTCAAGCAAGCCCCGCGGCAATGGTACAAAAAATTTGACTCTTTCATGATAAATAATGGTTTTTCTAAAACCACTTCGGATCATTGTGTGTTTGTGAAAACATTTTCGGATGGTAAATTTATTATTTTTTTGCTTTATGTTGATGACATGTTAATTGTGGGTCAAGATTCTACCATGATTAACAAGTTGAAGTTAGAGTTGAGCAAGTCTTTTACTATGAAAGATTTAGGACAGGCAAAGCAAATTCTTGGTATGAAAATTGTTCATGATCGCAAAGAGGGACTGATTTGGTTGTCTCAAGAAAGCTACATTGAGAAAGTTCTTGAGAGGTTCAACATAAATAAAGCAAAGCCGGTTTGTTGTCCACTTGCGGGTCACTTCAAACTTAGTTCGAAGCAATGTCCTACAAGTGAGAAAGACAAAGAAGAGATGTTGAAAATTCCTTATGCTTCAGCAGTTGGTTATTTGATGTACGCCATGGTTTGTACAAGGCCGGATATTGCTCACGCCGTTGGTGTGGTGAGTCGATTTCTTTCTAATCCGGGTAAAGAACATTGGGCAGCTGTAAAATGGATTCTAAGGTATCTTCGAGGGACTTCGAAGGTGTGTTTGTGTTTTGGAGATGGTGAGCCGATGCTTGATGAGTTCATGGATTCTGACATGGCCGGTGATATTAATTCTAGGAAATCTACTTCGGGGTATTTGATGACTTTTGCAGAGGGAGCTGTGGCATGGCAATCTAAATTACAAAAATGTGTTACTCTCTCAACTACCGAAGCTAAATTTATTGCCATTATGGAAGCTTGCAAAGAAGAGTTATGGTTGAAGAAATTTTTGCAAGAATTGGGTTTGAAGCAAGAAAAGTGTGTGCTTTATTATGATAGTCAAAGTGCTATTCACTTGAGTAAAAATTCTACTTTTCATTCGAGATCGAAACACATTGATGTGAGATACCATTGGATTTGTGATGTGTTATATTCGAAATTGTTACAACCCAAAAAAGTTCACACAGATGATAATATTTCAGATATGTTGACTAAGACTTTGTCGAGGGACAAACATTTAAAGTGTCGAACTTTGGCGGGTATGGTTGATGTCTCCACCTAAGTCGGTAGGGGGAGAATTGTTGGGTATACCTCCTTATTGGAGTATGGAACCAATTGATTTATTAAAAGAGTTTTTAATTTTGTTTGGTTTAGGTATAATATATTTTTATATGTTATATCTAATTTGGGGAGACTTAATTCAATTTGGTAACAACTAGAGGTTTTGATAAATAAACCCTAGATTCACAATATATTTTTTGGGGATTGTTTTTTCCCAAGAGACAAGTACAACAGCAGCATATACTTTTGTTGGTGAGATAGTGCTTTGGGTCTATTGATTTGTGGAGCAGAAACAAATTGATTTTGTGCATCTTTGTCTGGGTGCTTTGGTGAAGCTGATTTGGGTTGTTATTTTGAGTCTTCTACAACTTTGGTTCTAAAAATTTTGGTTTATCTATTTGGTGAAGTCTTTCCTCTTTGTTTATTTGTGATTATTTGGAATTTACCTAAGGGTGGTTTGTGAGACCATTCGTGTCTCGTTTGTAATCGTTTGGAAACTTATTTGGTTGATAGTGGAATCGAATTTCGATCTCATGGACGTACCTCTCATTGAGGGAACCACGTAAAAATTCTTGTGTTGCTTTTGATTTAATTTTTCCGCATCAGTTTTTATTCCCATTGATTGATTTACTTGTGGGGAATCACATCGATCTTCTTTAACACAATCTAATAGTATACACACATATAAGAGCACCTAGATGCTCTATGTAATCTTTGCAAATCAACAAAATCAGGAATAATTCAGTGGGACTAATGCGTATGTAAACAAGATAAGTGCATTCAGGCAGAGGGAAACTTCATACAATTGGTTCACATAAGATTGGACTTCAATGTGATAAGGTCATGTGGTGAAGTGGTTTGGAAATACTCTTCTGATCCTAGGGGACGCTTATGATCCTCTGCTAGTCACCTGAAAAGGAACAAACACTTCGGTCGGGGGTGCTGGAATTAGCACTCCGACAGGCAAGTTAGTCTCTACACTCAAGATTACTTGTATTCTTAGTTAAGCTTAATAATTCTCACATACCTTTCTAGAACTGAAGATCTTGTATTTATAGTATTCTCTTTGGGCCTTTGGGTTGGGCCCATCCTTATTCCGTTATATGTACCTCTACTCGACATCTGTTCTACTGGCTGAGGTACTGGTTATTCTATTCGACTCCTTGATTGATTGGGGTATGTGCCGAATAGAGGTTATGTTTCGGACCGGACACGCTTATCCGTCCCTATGGATCTAATGAAATTCGGCTCCCACAATTGCCCCCCAAACACCCTACTAGCATCAGTTAGTCAGCGTGTTTGGCTTCTAGCCTGGGAAGTAAAAAATTCGGCGGTTAACCCTCTTCCCAATGCATGTCAGAATGCGCACACGCTTCTTAGTCATTGTAACGCCTTGCCGCCCCTTCATACACTGCTTCCAATTAATATGATTTGAAATTGTCTCTTCGAGTGTATGTCCTGAATATTCAGAAGATATCTTGCTCGCCCTCTAGTGCAACTCTGTCTCTTCGCGGCTTCTACAACTTCTTGTTTCTCGCTTCTCCCTTCGTCTCCTGTAAGTCTTCTCCTCCTTTATTTTTGATCCCTCTTTCTTACTTGCTTTTAAATTTTCGTAATCCTTGGGTTTGGCCAAAAAATGGCAAAACATCTGAAAGAGCTCCTTTCGGCGAATCGAATCTCCGACTTTCGACGCCATTTCTCCATCCCTGATGACGTCCATCTATCACTTTTGGTAGACAGCACCACTAATATGCCGAGGGAAGATGAGAGCACAATCATCTTTCCTCTCCTATCAATTGCTAAGGGCGGAGTCCACTTTGCTCTTCACTCACTTTTGAGGGCCGTTCTTAGATACTAGGGTCTAATCCTTTTCCAGCCCAACGTGAATTTCTTCCGCATCATAATGGGGATTGTAGAACTAAACCGCCATCTTAAGATCAATTTAGGTATTCCCGCCATTCAGCACTGTTACGTCCTAGCCAAATCTACTGGCCGGCTAGGGCGCTACTTTCTTAGAGCCAAAGATATTGATCATCACTTAGTGACTATGCTCGCCAGCTCTGGCAAGCGTGTCGACGACGTAATGGTCGTTGTCCGTGGCAATTGGGAGTTCGGCGAAGGCAAAGATCGCCTAGACCCGGTGCCAAGGAAAAAAGGAGAACCAGGTGGCCGATTGGATTACTTGTTTCCATTATTTCCATATATATTTATTCGGCACTGTATGCATCTAATCGTTTTGTTTATGCAGGCAATGATTTGAAGAGAGTGTTGGTTTCAGATGACGACGCTGTGCTCGTAGAAATTAGAATCGTGCTACAATTCGTCGGCCGTGCAGACCTTCAAAAATAAGGGAGGGCAGCCCACATTCTCTTGTGGTATGAGCCAACTTACACGACGTTCTCAGCGGCAGACAATATTCCAATCGCGCGAGGCGACAACCATCTTACGGCCCTCATCTTCCCCAGCTTCAAAAACTTAAGGCAGATCGGATTAGAATCATCTGATTTTGAACATGTGGAAGAACAAGTGGCCGAACCAATCGCCGAGTACACGGACAGGTTGGCCGAGGAAGTTGACGAAGCTATTAATTCGGCCTTCAAGGAAGTCAGATTGAACTCTTCTGACCCTCCATCTACATCAGGCCGAGAGGACACATTCGAAGATATTTTTACAGACTTGGGAGACCTTCCCGACGATTACTCTGAGGATATGGGTAGGGAAAATCTGATGCAGATGGCGTGGAAGAGAAACGCCGAATGCATGCCCGCCCAACAAAAGGCCGAGGCCATTCATTTCAGACTTGTTCCGACTGAATCTGTTCAACCTACTATCGTAAAATAAACGGCTCACGTTGTCGTGGCCGAGATGGAAAAAGATGTCGAGCGTCCAATTATAGAGGAGCGGCCGATTTCAAAGGATCAGGGCAAAAAGTGAAGCACTGAGGACAAGGACGGCTCTGAAGAGAGACCCATTGATAAACGGCCACGCTTAGAGGAGTCGGCTGTGGTTGCTCCTTTTGTCATTGAGCCAAAGATAAAAAACATGACGATCTCCTCTGAAGCGTTGGCTTTGAAAGATCCAGTTATGGCACTGAGTTTAGCTACCTCGGTCTCCCTGCCGGCTGACAAGGCGACCTTTCGTGCCGAGCCAGATTTGGTAACGGTAGCATTAGCTGCTCAGTCAGCCCTTCTAGTATGTGACTAACTCCTTTGTGGGTTTGGTTTGTAGTCAATGTTTTTTGGAATGTGACTACCCTTTGTTTTGCAGACGGTAGGAAGGATTGCCGAACTAGGGCGCCTCTAGCATGAAGCCGTTGAAAGGATTGGCCGCTTGTAGTCGGAAGTCGATGGTCAAAGGAGCAGGGCGGAGTTTAAGGCAATAAGAGCCGCAATGAAAAGTACGCTGGCTGAGGCTAAGAAGGAAAGGGCCAGGACTGTTGATTAACTCAGATTTGACGCCGAGGAGAGGGCAAACGTGAGCGAGGAATCGCTCAAGTTAGCCAATGAGGTGCTTACGAAACTGGAGGCCGAGTTTGAATAGTTGAAGCAGGCCAAGGAAAAAATCGACTCTGAGGCTTCCTTGCCATTCGAGGCTAGGAAGAGCGTCGCCTTTAATGACTACGTAGAACGAGTCCCCAAATTTGAGAATCGGAGATTTAAGCACGGCTGGCTCAAAGCCCTTGCTGCCGCTGGAGTTACATTGGCCATGCCAATTCCATACAAGCAAGTGGACGTTGAGTCACTTGAGTTTGATCCTGAGACTTGATTTGGGTGACATTCCAGTTTTGTTAGGCTTTTCTCAATTTCAATGTATGTTTTTTGTTAGTTGACCTTCATCTTTTTTGGATTTTCATATGTAAAATGTCTGCTGCTAGCGCCCAATTTATGAATGAAAATTTTATATGCTCTCAAGTTATTTCTCGTATTGTTTGTTGTATGAGCACATAATTAGGAGAATCAGTAGTTAGAACA
Organism: Camellia lanceoleosa; assembly: GCA_025200525.1. Classification (NCBI taxonomy): domain Eukaryota; kingdom Viridiplantae; phylum Streptophyta; class Magnoliopsida; order Ericales; family Theaceae; genus Camellia; species Camellia lanceoleosa. The sequence goes on along the minus strand of CM045766.1, from coordinate 5,682,323 downwards.
AAATGTCAAGATTACGTGAGACGGCAGACTTAAAAGCCGATTAAATTTAGGGATCTGATTTAATCATCAACAAAATGAATTCATGAATCTTGTACTGATGAATCAATTCATGGAACGGCTGGGGCACTCAAGCTGACTAGATTGATGACTCTTCTCTTGCCCCAGCTGGTTCATGATCGTAAAACGCCGAATAACACGTAATGAATTTTGTGCGGATAAATCGATTCGTGGAACGGTTGGGGCACTCAAGCTGACTAGATTGATGAATCTGCCCTTGTCCTAGCTGGTTCATGGTAATAGAACGCCAAATAACACATTACTTATGAATCTTGTACTGATGAATCGATTCGTGGAATGGCTGGGGCACTCAAGCCGACTAGATTAATGAATCTGCCCTTGCCCCAGCTGATTCATGATCGTAGAACGCCGAATAACACGTTACTTATGAATCTTGTACTGATAAATCGATTTGTAGAACGACTGGGGCACTCAAGCCGACTAGATTGATGAATCTACCCTTACCCCAGTTGGTTCCTGATCGTAGAACGCCGAATAACACGTTACTTATGAATTTTGTACTGATGAATCGATTCGTGGAATGGCTAGGGCACTCAAGCCGACTAGATTGATGAATCTGTCCTTGCCCCAGCTGGTTCATGATCATAAAACGCCGAAAATGCGTTATGAATTTTGTGCGGATAAATCGATTCGTGGAACGGCTGGGGCACTCAAGCCGACTAGATTGATGAATCTGCCCTTGTCCCAGCTGGTTCATGATTGTAGAATGCTGAATAACACGTTACTTATGAATCTTGTATTGACGAATCGATTCGTGGAACGATTAGGGCACTCAAGCCGACTAGATTGATGAATTTGCCCTTGCCTTAGCTGATTCATGATCGTAGAACGCCGAATAACACGTTACTTGTGAATCTTGTACTGATGAATTGATTCGTGGAATGCCTGGGGCACTCAAGCCGACTAGATTGATGAATTTGCCCTTGCCCCAGATGGTTTATGATCGTAGAACGCCGAATATCAGTGGTTGATGGGGCGATTGGGGCATATGACTCAGTCGGCGCTGGGCTGTTGACGCTTCAATGTTAATGAGATTGCCTCGGACGTGCTGCCCTCATAGGGAATAAATGGGTGTGTACTTCGTGAATGAGGGTCCTGTTTATGTGCTCAGTCAGCAACTCAGTCCAGCTCTTTGAGGAAGATTAGACAAGTACGAATGTCAAATAGACTTTTCTTCAATAGCAGAGGTGAAGTGAAGACGCTAGCTGAGCTAGGTGGAGCCATGAGTCGAAGCGGTGAACCTTCACGCACGGGCAGTAGGACTTTGAGGGATCGGAAGAGACACAAATCTCCTCGTCGTTGAAGCAGGTCGCCCATGAAGGACAAACAGCCACAGCATAAGTCTCCCCAACCCCATCCTGGAAGGGAATCCGACGCGACTCCTCGCCCATTGAGTTTCGCGATCTTCGTGGGTAATAGACCAATGACAGAGGCGGATTCGATCATTTGAGATCCAAATGTGGCAGTTAAGTTTGCTCGACAGATTTTTCCACCCGAAGTTCAACAATCGATGGTAGGTTAGCAGGACTTCGAAGTGTTTCGTGAAGGCGTTCACGGGGCGGTGAGGGGACTGTACACGGCTTATGAGATCAGCATGCATCTCTACGCTGCTCGCCGCGATATAAAACAGAGAGATGAACGCATTCGGAAGTTAGAAGCTCGCGCCGAGAAGGCCGAGCGTGAGCTCAGGAAAATAAAGCCCACCGAACCTCAATCGGCCAGCCACCCAAACCCAGTTGTGAAGGAGAGGGTTACTCAACGACTGATTAGTGATGCGATCGCCGATCGGAACACGGCCAGCATGTTCGCGATTGAGACTGCAAGGGCCGCAACCTATGAAAAAGGATTTCACGACGGCCGAAAGATCAGAATTCAGAAAACCAAGGAGAAACTCGCCGAAGAAGTTCGCCGATGTGAAAATCGTGGATTTAGGCACGGTTGGATCAAGGCACTTCAGCAAGCTGAGAGTCTCCAGGCAGTAGGGTTGGATCCGGCGTTTCCGTTGTACCAACAGAATGATTTCCCCTTCTCCGCTTTCGTAATTGAGAAGAGTGATGATGAAGAAGCTGCCAAACCGATGAAAACCTTGAAATGATTACGTAGATCGAAAGTGAAATTATGTATTTATTGGCTTAATTTTAATAAAATGCTTAGTTCTCAATTTGTAGCGTACTTTTTATTTATTAGTACACATTTTATTCCGAATGTGCGCATGTTTTAGATTACGTTTATGCGGCTTGAACAATCTTATTTGAATATTTGCATTTTTCGGCCTTTGTTTACAGAGGCTTTAATTTGGGTAATAGTACATTGTACATTATCTATTTCAACTGTTTGTTTTGATGTAATTTTTACTCGACACACTCGTGTTTGCATGTTTTATTGTATAAACATTGACCGGCCCGAGATAACTAGTCATTTCGGTAGCTCGGTATGAGAGCATTTACATTAAGTATTAAATCGGCATAATTATGTTACGCACGGAGGCTTAATCAGCCCAAAGACGTGCTACGCCGATGGCCCAAAGGCGTCATTCGCCAATGGCCCTCCGAATCTAGATCTATTTGGTTAATCGTGGTATCCACGAGGCGCTCCGAATTCAGAGGCCCAATTGGCCCAAAGACGTCGTGCACCGATGGGGCTCCGAATCGGGAGATTTTATTTGGCCAATCATGACAACCACGAAGGGCGCTTTGAATCCGGAGGCTTTTTCGGCCCATAGACGTCATGCGTCGATGGGGCTCTGAATCCGGAGTCTTTAATTGGCCAATCATGATATCCACGAAGGGCACTCTAAATCCGGAGGCATTTTCAGACCAAAGACGTCATGCGCCAATGGGGCTCTGAATCTGGAGTCTCTAATTGGCCAATCGTGATATCCACGAAGGGCACTCTGAATCTGGAGGCTTTTTCAGACCAAAGACGTCATGCGCCGATGGGGCTCCGAATCCGGAGACTTTATTTGGCCAATCGTGATATCCGCGAAGGGTGCTCCGAATCCGGAGGCATTTTCGGCCCAAAGACATCATGCGCTGAGGGGGCTTCGAATCCGGAGACTTTATTTGACCAATCGTGATATCCACGAAGGGCGCTCTGAATTTGGAGGCTTTTTCGGCCCAAAGACGTCATGCGCCGATGGGGCTCCAAATCCGGAGTCTTTTATTGGCCAATCATGATATCCACGAAGGGCGCTCCGAATCTAGAGACTTTTTTGGCCCAAAGACATCATACGCCGATGGGGCTCCGAATCTGAGAACTTTATTTGGCCAATCGTGATATCCACGAAGAGTGCTCCGAATCCGGAGGCTTTTTCAGAACACCGTTGAACTGGAATTTGTAGTGAGTAAATAGGAATCTTTACATTGCAGAAAATGAGATGTACATGGCGAACCGTTCAGAACAAGAATCATGTCCCACAAGTCGGGTCAATGATAAAATTTGTGTAAATGCGTGGAGTTCCAAGGCCGTGGTTGACTTCTTCCTATCATCTCTTTGAGTCGATATGTCCCTACTCTTGCGATCGAATCAATCTGATAGGAGCTGTCCCAGTTAGGACCCAATTTTCCATCAGCCAGTTTCTTGGCAGCTAGCAGTACCTTCTTCAAGACCAAATCTCCTGGTGTGTAGTGGCGCAGCTAAACACGTTGATTATACGACGTAGAAAGCTGCTGTTGATACCACACCATGGATGCGAGGGCACGGTCTCTTCGTTCTTCAATTAGAACCACATCCAAGGCTAGCATCATGTCGTTTTGGCCCATATCAAAAACTGTCGATTTCAAGGTTGGGAGGCCGATCTTCAGGGGTATGATTGCCTGGGTTCTAAAGCATAGAGCACACGGCATTTCCCTAGTAGACTGCCTCGGCGTAGTTCGATGAGCCCACAACACACTCGGCAATTCTTTGACCCATTTGCCTTTAGCTTTCTCCAGCCTCTTCTTGATGCCATCCAAGATGGATTTGTTAGAGGCTTTAGCTTGACCATTGCTTTAAGGATAGGCCGGCATAGAAAAATAAGGCAGGATACCATACTTGTTGCACAATTCTCGGTAGACGCCATAATCAAACTAGGTGCCGTTATCTGAAATGAGTGCTTTTGGAATGCCGAATCTGTTATGATGTTTCTCCAAACAAAACGCTTCACGTCGGTATCTCGGATGTGCATTAGTGCCTCCACTTCTACCCATTTTGTAAAATAATCTGTTGCGACAATAAAAAATCGCTTGTTACCCAGGGCACGAGGCAGTGGTCCGACGATGTCAAGCCCCCATTGGGCGAACGACCAAGGACTTGTTATGGAGCTTAGCTCTTTAGCAGGCAAGTGGGTCAAAGAAGAGAACTTCTGGCACTGTTCACACTTCTTTACGTAACATTCGGCATCTACTCTCATTGTCGGCCAGTAATACCCCTTTGTCACGGCTCGATGAGCCAAGGACCACCTGCCAGAATGGGTGCTACAACTGCCTTCATGTATTTCAGTCAGAAGCATCTCGACTTTTTCCGGGTGCACACATTCCAAATATGGACCAGAGAGGGATTTTTTATAAAGCCTTCCTTGCGGATCCAAGTAGTATTGTAGGGATTTGTTTTGCAGCTTGTGCGATTCTTTCTTGTCCTCTGGAAGCTGTTTGGAAGACAGGAATGCAGTAATGGGATCCATCCAACTCGGTCTAGCTTCTATAACATTGACCTAGACTTCCTCGGAAGGGCCAATGCTCGGCTCTGGGATGAAGCCTACTTCGATGGTCCGTTTAATCTCTGAGTTAATGGCAGAGGCTAGGCAGGTAAGGGCATTTGTATATGTGTTCTGATCACGTGTTATCCGGTTCAATTCATGATGGTCAAATTTTGCCAGCAAGGAGTTGGCCGTTTTCATGTAAGCCACCATACGGTCGTTTCTTGTCGCGTACTCCCCCTTTAGCTGATTGATCACCAGTTTTGAATCGCAAAATACAAGCAAACGCCGAGCACCCAGAAGATGTGCATTCCGTAAACCGACTAGAAGGGCTTCTTATTCGACTTCATTATTTGATGCTTCGAAGCCGAGCTTGACGGCCTGCTCAATTATTGCGCCGTCGGGAGCCATGATTACAACTCCGGCTCCGCTGCCACATTGATTGGATGATCCATCACAGTACAGCTGCCAAATGTCCCCAACATAAATTCTCCAGTTCGGCTCTGGTCGAATTTCATTGGACTTGAATTCGGCAACAAAGTTGGCAAGCACCTATTCCTTGATTGAGGTTCTAAGAAGAAACTAAATGTTGTACTGGCCGAGTTCAAGAGCCCACTTTGAAACACGTCCTGATGCTTCTGCACTTCGTAATACTGATCGGAGGGGATAATCTGTTAGCACCCCAATGCTATGTCCCTGGAAGTAATGCATCAGTTTTCTTGCCACCATGACTAAGGCTAGGATGAGTTTTTCCAGCGGAAAGTAGCGTGTTTCATCATCAACCATTGCCTTGCTCACATAATAAACTGGCCGCTGCTCTCCCAGCTCTTCCTTTATTAGTACGGCACTGACGACCCTGTCGGAAACTGCCAAATACAAAATGAGCAGGTCACCAGCAGCAGGTGTTGTTAAGAGTGGTACTGAGCGGAGGTAGGTCCTGAGGCCGTTGAAAGCGGCTTCGCATTCGGCGGACCATTCAAAAGCCTATCCCTGCCGTAATGTATGAAAGAATTGTCAGCAGCGATCAGAGACCAGACCAATCGATGAACTTTGTTGAGTCTTGACCATCCCCATCAACTTTTGAACCTTTTTTACTGAACGAGGGGAGACGAGTTCCAAGATTGCTATGATTTGCCTCGGGTTGGCCTCGATTCCTCGGTGGTTGACAATGTAACCCAAGAACTTGCTAGAGCCGATCCCAAATGCACATTTGGAAGCGTTCAGCTTCATTCTATATTTGCGTAGAATGCTGAATGTCTTTTCTAGATTGGCTATGTGATTCTGCTCTTCCTTGGACTTGACCACCATATCGTCAATGTACACTTCCATAGTGTGGCCGAGTTGAACATGGCGGTGACCAGTCTTTGGTAGGTTGCCCCTGCATTCTTCAGCCCAAAAGGCATAACTTTGTAGCAGTAGGTTCCTTTTGGGGTGAGGAATGCAGTTTTGCCCTGGTCCTCTGGATGCATGGCGATTTGATGGTAGCCTCTATAAGCATCGAGGAAGCTCATACGTTGATGGCGTGCTGTCACATCTACGAGTTGGTCGATTCTGGGTAGGGGAAAACAATCCTTAGGGCAGGTTTTGTTTAGGTCCGTGAAGTCGACGCACACTCGCCAAGTCCTATTTTTTTTCTTCACCACCACTGTATTAGAGAGCCATGTAGGGTAATTCACTTTCCTAATTTCCCCGGCGTCAAGCAGCCTGTCAACCTCCTCAACAACGGCGGCAGTGTGCTCTGCGGCTGATTGCCGGCTTTTCTGAATGATCTACTTGCACTTAGGATCGACATTCAAATGGTGCTGTGAAACAGATGGATCTATACCCAGCATCTCATACGGAGTCCATGCAAAGACATCGAGGTTGCTGAGCAGGAAAGAGATTAGCTGCTGTCTGTCGGCCTAATTCAGGGAGGCGCTGACCATGAAGAACTTGTCTGGGCTTCCATCAATTTCAACTCGATCTAAGCCTTTCGTGGCCTTTTCATTTGGGAACTGCCCAACATCGTCGAGGCTCTCTCGATTTGACACCTCAATGGAATTCACCTGTAGTTCCTTTGGCATTTTTTCAACAAGGAGATAACATGCTTGTGTCGATTTCTGGGGGCCACAGATTTGCTCAATACCGCGTTCTGTCGGGAAGCGTAGTAGTTGATGATAGGTGCTTGGCATGGCCTGCATAGTATGCAACCAGGATCGCTCCATGATGAGATTATACGGTGACGGTAGCTTGACGACCAAGAATTCCACATCCACTATTTGGGAGCTTGCTCGAACGGGTAGTCTGATTTTTCCTAACGGGTACTCTGGATTAGAATTGAAGCTGAATAGTGGGTAAGGGGCCGGAGAGAGATCCGATTCAGAGAAGCTAAGTTTGGTAAATGTCTTATAGTACATAATCTCCGATGTGCTCCTCGGATCAATGAGTACGCGCTCAACTGTGAATCGGTTTATGCGTAACTCAATTACCAAGGGATCAATGTGGGGCAGTGTTACTCCGGCCAAATCCAAATCATCAAAAGTAATGCCCTCGGCTTCATGGGGCCATTTAGCCGGAGTGAGTTGGTCTTGAGGGTCAGACTTCGACTGAATCGCATGCACCGTCGATGACATTGGCAGGCTGTATATCATGTGTATTACACCGAGCGGAGGTGAATCCTGTCTCAAGGCTATTGCTTTGGTTGGGTTGCCTTTTCGGACGTACTATTGTAGCCAGCCATCTTGTACCAATTCCTCCAGGAGGTCCTTCAGTGCATAACAATTACCAGTATCATGACCATGATCTTTGTGATACTCACACCGTCTATCCCATCTTCTCGTGCCGGGAGGTCCCACTATTTTCGACGGCCATTTGAAGAACGGAAGGTGTTGGATTTTGGACATAACCGCACTGATTGGCTCAGTCAACTCTGTATATTTCTTGTCGACGCGCCTCATGCTCCTGCTGTCAACTTGCAGCTGTTCATTTTCTTAGTAGAAGCATTGGTCGCTTGATCGGCGGGAATCCCATCCCTTATCTCGTTTCGCCCGATGCCGTGGTTTAGGGCTCTGAGGTGCTACAGAATTTAACGGCTAAGCAATTTCAGCAGGAGCCGTCTTGTTGGTCACATTGCCGGCTTTAACCCTCAAGGCATTATCTTTCACTTTATAATATTCTTCAACTTTCTTCATCAACGACCAAACTGTTTTGGGGGGCCGTCTGGTCAAAGAGCTGCGGAGGGCACTGTTAGGATGCAGCCCCATCTTGAAGGCGGTGATGGCCATGGAGTCATTGCAAGCATCGTCTACCAGATTGAAACATTCCCAATACCACGCCGAGTAGGCACGAAGTGTTTCCCCCGGTTGAATCTATATTGCCCAGAGGGAATCGGCTTGCTTTGGCTAGACCTCATTAGTGATAAACCTTGCCCTGAAGGATTTTTGGAGTTGGTGGAAGCTTTTAATCGAAGCCGGCTCTAGTTTGTAATACCACCTGACAGCTAGTGGTCCTAAACTACTCGGAAATATTCTGCACATCAAAGCCTCGTCATCTGCATGCAGTGTCATGGCTTGCTTGTAATGGCGGATGTGATCAGTGGGGTCTGATTTACCGTCATACAAGGTGAATGACGGTGCTTTGAATTTCTTGGGTAACACTGCCTTTGCAATCCGTCGTACAAAAGGATCGTGTTGATCTTTATCCGAACTGTTTCTTCTTGGCTTATGCCTTATGTGGGGACTTTCTTTAAAAGAACTGGAAGTTTCAGATCGTCCCTTCTTCTTGGGCTCCGGGAATAATGAGTCAGAGCTACTATCAATGTCTTGTTATCGGGCTCGAGATCGTCGACTACCTGCCCTCACAGGTTGTTCCAGGCCTTGGTGTGTAGCTTGTTTGGACTTCGCCACCTCCAAGGCCAAATCCTGACGGCGACGTTCGTTCTCTACGATCAAGTTCTCCAACCTTTGTTCGTTTTGCTTTGCTTGTTCCATGATCGCTTGCATTGCTTCATGCTCTGGAGTCAAGGGTGAGGCAAAGTTTAGAGCGCGTCTTATGGGGATAGTCTCTGGTCCAAGCATGTTTGTTGGAGTGAGGTCGTCTCTCTGCGTGGTTTCATCAGTGACTATCGGAGGGTCTTCTGTTACGCTCGCCATAGATATGTTTGAGTATTCCCACAAACGGTGCCAATTGTGGTGAAGTGGTTTGAAAATACTCTTCTAATTATGGGGGACGCTCGTGATCCTCTGCTAGTCACCTAAAAAGGAACAAACACTCCGGTCAGGGGTGCCGGAATTTGCACTCCGACGGGCAAGTTAGTTGTCACGACCCAAACCCGCCCCTATGGGTTTAGCACCGTAACCGACCAATAATCTGAGATTACCAAGGGCCTGCTTAATAGTGGAATAGTAAAACAGAGTGCAGGGGCATGGTAGAAGCCAAAACAGTAAATAAACAATGTCCAATGAACTGTGACAGTCTATATGCAAAAAGATTTTTCATACATTATGCAGTCGGTGACAAAACAGTATGTACATATATACAATCATTGAGCGAGGACTTAATCCTATTAAGCAAAGGCAAGAATAACCTATACAGATACAATACAGTTACAGAGACAGACGGGGGAGATTAAAACACCCCTAAGCCATAGCTTGAACAGGCTTGGAACCTTGCAGTGAGGCACAGTGGTTGGCTTGACAAAACTGGAGTTTACCCCGACGCTTCTAGCATTGGTTCGGTGCCTGTACACCTACATATATATATGAGCAGTGAGCTAAAGCCCAGTGAATAACATAAAGCGTAAAGAGGTTTAGAATGAATGTCCTTATAGTAATGAAAACAGTTCATTAAATCAGTATATCAGTTCTTCAGTACAGTAAACAGTCATATGTGGTACATCCATTAGCATAATAGTAAACAGTAGGTCTTAGAAGACCGAACAGTAAATGATGGCCATCAATTAGTAAACAGTGATGGTTCCAGCAAGGGAACCGACAGAGATCTCTATAATAATAGTCGAATGAGTTGCTAAGGATGCCTGTCTGATTCAAAATAAAGGACATACATTCATTGATTAACAATATCGGTTAGAAATAATACGATTGTTCAGAGATAATCATTTTGAACATATCTTTACGATTGTTACTCACGAGTTACGGGCTCTGAAAGCTAGAGAGTCTCCTCAGAAGCCAACCCTACACAGTTTACAGATTGAACACACACTAAGCTACACAGTTGGGAAAGATGATAACTTAATCCCTAATTTGCCTCGATGTGTTCTACATATGTATCCTCATTAAGATGCCTTAAATATACCCTAGGAATGCCTAGGATGGAATGAGGATACAAAGATGTATTCAAAAAACATTTTCAGAATTTTCAGAAAAACAGAGTCCCACTCGAGCGCAGGTTTCCCCGCTCGAGCGGACATGCAGACAACGGTTCCCACTCCAACGTCACTTTCCACGCTCGAGCGGACATGCAAACAGTCAAAAGTGCTGGATGCTCAAAAATCACGCTCGATTGGGCGCTCGATAGCCGCTCGAGCGCAAGACACAAGGCCCCGCTCGAGCGCCAATTACCCCGCTCGAGCGGACTGTAAAACAGTGCAAAGTACTGGATGCTCGAATTCCCCGCTCGAGCGCCAATTCCCCCGCTCGAGCGGAAGACCAAAATCTGGAAAATCCAGATTTGAGCTCCAAGTTCAAAATCAAGTTTAGATGCAAAATTTTCGATCCTCTTGGGCCAATTTTCTGGAAAACACATCTAAACTCAATATACAACAAGTTCCAAAGCTCAATTTGAGAAATCAAAGCCCAAGGGTGAGTTAATTAAATCCAAATTTCAAACCCATTTCCATGAACATGATGAACATGCAAACATGCATGAATTAAACTCAATTCAAAGCTTCAAAACATGCTCTAATGAGCTAATTCCTTTCAAAAACAAGATGAAATCATGGTCCTAAACATTAACATGAACATGCATGCAACATTTTCCATGAAATCAACCCAAAACTCTTCAATGCACACATGCATGCAACAATTAAGCTTTATATCAACACCATTGAACCAATTCATGCCTTAACTCTACAATTTGACATGAATCATGCAAGAACAATCTTAAATACAACAATGAGAGGTTCAATTACCTTACCTAGGTCTTGTAATTCAAGTGTAGAAGCCTAAATATGAAATCTATACTTCAATCCTCTCAATTTCCAAGCAAGGCCAAGCAAAATGAGATGAAGACACTCTCACTCCCTATTCTTCCTCTCTCTAGTCAGTGGTGTGCTCAAAATGAGCTGAGCAAAAGTGTTTTGGTCTAATGTTATAATGCTCAAGAGTGCATAGATAATGGCCACAAAGTGGTCTAGTTGTAAATAAGCCAAACTTCGCATTTTATCAATATTTAATCTAATTTAATCATACTTAATCAGTTTTCGGATAATTATACCGTAAAATCACATAAATTATTGTGATCATAAAACACTAGTCGGTTCCAGATTCGGTCGCCGATAAGGCCTTCAATTAACAGTTTAAACATAAAAATACAAACAGATAATCAAATAATCAAACAGATAGAATGCAAAATAACATATATACTCAGTCAATTCAGTTCCAGTTTTGATCGATCGATTCGATATTTGATTGATTCATTACTTATCATAATCAGTCTTAGTTTAGCAGTATTCGGTAGTTAATCGGTATTCAGTGGTGAGGGTTATTACATTAGTCTCTATACTCAAGATTACTTGTATTCTTAGTTAAGCTTAATAATTCTCACATACCTTTCTAGAACTGAAGATCTTGTACTTATAGTATTCTCTTTGGGCCTTTGGGTTGGGCCCATTCATGTTCCGTTACATGTACCTCTACTCGGCATCTGTTCTACTGGTTGAGATACTGGTTATTCTATTCGGCTCCTTGATTGATTGGGGTATGTGCCGAATGGAGGTTACGTTTTGGACCGGACACGCTTATTCGTCCCTATGGATCTGATGAAATTTGGCTCCCATAGGTCACTTCAAAAAATGTTTACAGATCATTAGATGAAAAACAATGAATTTGAAAGTATAAATGCCATTACAAGTATTCAAGTTACTTTCTACACATGCAAAATAAAAAAGGGTGAGGTTTAATTTTTAACACTGCTATTTTCATTAGCAGAGACTACAGAACCTTTATCAATGCCACCCACGTCACTCTTAAGCTAAGAAGAGTACTGTCCTTTTAGAATCAAGATCCGATTACTAGTAATGTGTTCCATGGTGTTGGACAAGCAAGACAGCACACCTTGACCCATCAAAACAAAAAAGATTAATATGTATCCTAATCAATAAGTTGGTGTAAGATAACAGTAGTTTAAAATATTTTAGGGTCCATGTCACTGGTAACTATAACATACTGGTGGCATAGGGGCAATAACATCATGCTCATTGGTTGCAACACAAATGGAATATCAGTGGAGTTAAAAACACTGAAAAATCATTTTTAAAGTGCTATAGATTAATACAAACTTATCACGATTGTTGCTTAATATGATATGAAAGAGACCTATCAAAGCATGGTAATCATTGAAAGGGAAACTTCGGCCAGATTGCAAACACTTCACGCTAATCTAAATGATGACCTAAGCTTAAATTCAATATTATAACTGACATGTGAGAAACAATAACCTGTTTGGTTGTGTTGTACTCTTCGTTTTTGTTTATATTTTTTGAAATAAAAACAATAAAAAATTTGAAAACACCCGTCATTTTCATAGTTTATATTTTATGCGAAAACGATTTTCAAAATTCAAAAACAATAACCTGTTTGGTTGTGTTGTACTCTTCGTTTTTGTTTATATTTTTTGAAATAAAAACAATAAAAAATTTGAAAACACCCGTCATTTTCATAGTTTATATTTTATGCGAAAACGATTTTCAAAATTCAAAAACAATTTTTAAAAATTTCTTAAAAAGTGATTTACTCTTTGAAATTTTTTTGAGAACTTATGCTACATGGACAGGAGTACCTCGTAAACTTAAAACTCAAGAAATTAAGATATATGTATTCAAAAGTTGGGTATGACTATGGGTTCTTTCCTGAACACTTATATTAATTGCACATATACAATATTCTTATTGTAAAACAAGTATAACGCAGCGGGTAAAAATTATCAGAACATACCTTAGGTGATAGAACCTGAAGCGAAGAATCTTGTGGGTAAAAATGCGAACAATGAACACTTAACAGTGGAGTGACACCACAATTTGAGTATCACCCACACAAGTCACAGTGCAAAAAGATTGATCATTATTTTAATGGGAGAGAGTTAGTATGGAAAAAAACATACGTTATTTGATTCATCCCATATCCCATATATCGTATAAGATATATAGGCTAAGTATATCACCTATCCATATCAGTTGATATGATAGATATAGATATCATGAATGGGTTATCCAAATAGGTTTTGAATTCAAATTCAAACTTACATGGATAAGGTTCAAAAGGGTCATGGATCATGTCACATAGGCGCCCAATTTCTAACATCTCCCACTCGCACTTGAGTTGGCATGACACTGCTATATCTCTATCTCAATCTCTCTCAAAAATGAACAATCTCATACAGGCCAATGCACCGTGCGACCGCTGAGAACACCTGCATGTGGGAGCTCTATACTAGAAACTCAAAAATGAGCCAGCATAGAGACATCAACCCCCCCCCCCAAAAAAAAAGTCTCATATACCCCAGACTGATCTAATTACACTGGTCCAAAAAACATCTCTAATCCCTTAAAAGAGCATGTTTGACCCTCTCAATACTTGCAATATATTCACACTCAATCTGCCTTTCATACAGAGCGGTGTGAGTTGCCGGCAGTGAATATACAACAGTGGTGTAATATTAGCTGATCTTCCCTTTACCCTCATGCCATTTAGTTTAGGATTGACCGCTTTCCCAGTGATGTCCCTTAAAGCCGAATCACACACGACCGCAGGCAACATACCAAAGTAGTAGAACATCAACCCCTTACCTTATAACATAGTCAAAGGTCACAAAAGGGTACATAAATGAAAGTCACATAAAAAATGACATGTAAGACTCACACGGTGAGGAAACAAGGATCCATTCTCTCACCTCATTACTCGGTCGCCAAGCACATATAGTATGAATACATGTTACGGTAGAGTAACTCTTCCAAAAAAGTGACGTCATACTCAATACACTGTACAGATCTTAGTCTAGTCTCTTTCTAGTGCCTAATCCAAATTCTCTATTTGCTCGCCTTCCAGGCACCAAATGAGATCTCGCATCTGGCTAATCATAACAGGCATAACATGGAAAGTGGGTACTAACATCCATGTTTGGTCCTTAACATGACCTCATCTTAGTTGTAACCAAGGCGACATACAAAATGGATAATTTAAGCCTCTCTTGGCTCCAAATTAAAAAAAAAAAACCACTAGTCTCATCCTTGCTCGCTCCCAAGCGCCAAGGGTGATTGCTCGTATGAGTGAGCCAATCTTGCCTGTTGACATCATCATCTGCTAATCATTATGACACAAACCATAATAGTGTCAACATCCCATCATTTCACAACAAATAAGTGATCGATTTAAAAAACATGACCACAGTCTGCGCAATTCTAGATTCCAAACATAAGCCTTATCAGCACCTCTTGCGATAAGTATATACAACGGAATCCACCATGTGCGCCTCACGTGAAGTGATTCAAGATCACTACTTCTTGCTCAATAACCTCTCTAAAGATATTTTGGTGACCAATCTGTGTTCATTCAAGATGCACCCAACTAGCGCATTGAATCTTACAAAGAGCAAATTAATATACTACTAGTAAAGCATTCTATCCATAGTCTAATGAGCAAGGTCAATGTCTAAACAACTCAGTTGACCATTTACCAAAGATAACACTTATCATGCCGAATACACCCACATAGTGTACTTCAGGCTCCCACAACAACAACAACAACAAAAAAAAACAAGGAATATAGGTCATCTGTTTCTCCCAAAGACAATCCGAGGATTCACTCAATAGCTAAGGCTTTGGCTTTTACCAATGGGTAAGTTAATGGTTTTGCAATTTTGCATCTAGAATCATTCTAGGATATTCCTTATGCAAGTCATCAAAGACAAACTGGGAATTCTTCCAAAACAATCCCTAAGGATCGTACATCTGAGTATATAAATTACATCACCCATGTCCATCATATCTAAAATAGAGGACCGCCCACCCTAGGTGGTGACAACCTTATAAATTCCTAGCTCATAATGACTAAGTGAGGAAAAACTTCTTTTGGACCATTGATCATGCCTCAATGGTTTTCATCGATCATCGTTGGCCTATTATGGCTCGATGAAATCTAAGAACCACTATTTGGATAACTGTTTTAGGCTGTAAAAAATTTATTGGAACTAGTAACCTTTTTGCGCTCCTAACTTTTCACCATAAAAGGATAAAGTAAATCCCTACGGATCTACTTATCCAATTCTCCAACAAGAAGTTAGGTCACAACGTCCACAAATCAATGTTCCGAACTTATGTCAATCATAGCCTAAGTCAAAATAACCTCACTCCCCAGGAGGAAGTCTTCTCATGATCTACACTTTTCTCAATGGTGTGACTTTTCGGTATCTAGCGAGCCTTATGCCTTAACAATGACTATCCAAATTGCGCATAACTTTAGAACAATTTCGCATCATAATGGAAAGTCAACCAAAATATAGAAATGGTTAATCCTCAAAGCCTTTGTCTTAAACTGCGCAACATTGATCCACTTTTTAAAAACGGGGGTTTTTCAGCCTAGCGAGCCACTCAAGGGTAATATTTCTTCAACTTGTCCATATTGATCGGCTGTGAGAACTCTAGGCCATCTAGATCCATCAGAACGATAGCTCCATTGGACCAAATGGATTTATGATGTAGGGACCAGTCCAATTGGGTCTGAATTTGCCCCTAGGGTCGTGGATGGGAGCTCGGTTGTCCTTGAGCACCAAATCTCCTTCTTTCAAATTCTGGGACTTAACTTTCTTGTTGAAAGCCTTGGCAATTCTGCGCTGATAACCTTGAACATGGTATAGTGCTTTCAGTCTGCGCTCGTCAAAGAGCATGAGTTCTTTAAATCTGCTCTGTTGCCAATTTGCTTCAGCTATCTGACACTCAGCCAGCACTCTCAAAGATGGAACTTCAATCTTGATAGGTAGAACGACCTCCATCCCATAAACTAATGAATACGGAGTCGCCCCAGTAGAAGTTCTAATTGAAGTCCGGTAGCCCTACAGAGCAAACGACAACTTATCTGGCCAGTCCCGGTAGGTTTCCACCATCTTCTACAGTATGTGTTTGATATTCTTGTTGGCGGCCTCGACCACTCCATTGGTCTGCGGCCGATAGGTGGATGACTTATGAAAAGCCACATTGTATTGTTCCAACAAGTCAATCACTTCCTTCTTGAAGTGGGAACTGTTATCTGAAATGATCTCGTTCGGGACCCCGTAGCGACAGGTGATGTTGTTTCTGATGAATTTCGCAACATGTGAAGCCTTCAACACCGCATAGGATTGGGCCTCAACCCACTTTGTGAAATAATCTATCGCGACCAAAATGAACTCATCCCCATTAGACCCCTTCGGAGTGACAACCCCGATCACATCGATTCCCCAAACTGAAAATGGCCATGGCGAAGTCATATTGTACAGCTTTGACGGCGGGATGTTCATGCGATTTGCATGGTTCTGACATTTGTGGCATCGCCGAGCAATACCGATACAATCCTCCTCCATGATGGACCAGTAGTAACCCTGTCTGAGGATCTTCCGAGCTAACATTACCCCGTTCATATGCGCTCCACATTCTCCTCCATGGATGGCCTTCATTAGGCTCTTCGATTCTTCGGCATCAACGCACAACTTATGCATTCCCAGATGACCTCTCTTATACAATTTACCTCCGCAGATGATGAACTGAGCAGCGATTATTCTGATTGCCCTCTTATCCTTGGCATTTGCCCCTGGTAGATGTGCTTCCTTCTCCAAGAAGTTCCAAACATTGTAGTACCAGGGGTTTTCATCTTGAACCTCATCTATAGTAGCAATCGACTCGCAAGCAGGCACAAATTTCTGGTTGATGATAATCGAACGCATTCAGACTCCAAAAGAGATGTCTATCATAGAAGATAGAGTTGCTAGTGCATCTGCAAACCTGTTGTTCTCTCTTAATAGATGAGCAAAGTTTAGCTTTCCAAACCGAGGAATTAGCAAATCCAAGGTCTGGTGATACATTATCATCTTTTCTTCTTTGACTTTCCAATCTCCTTTCGCTTGAGATACAACAAGGTTCGAGTCCTCGATGACGTCCAACCGTTTTGCCCCTAGTTCCAGGGCTGCTTCTAAACTAGCAATGCATGCTTCATAATATGCTTCGTTGTTCGAGACTTTGAACCAGAGTTTAAATGCTAGAGGGATACGAGACTTGTCGGGTGCTATCAGCAACACCCCTATCCCATACCTGTACTAGTTTGACGCTCTGTCAAAGTACATCGTCCAAAACTCGTCATCGATATGCAAAATGGCCTCATCTAGGGATAAGTACTCAACCACTAACCTCCTTTCACTGGATGATCGGCTAAGAACTCTGCTACTACTCTTCCCTTGACTGACTTGTGCGTCACATATTTCAGATCGAATTCGGAAAGCAACAGCAACCAACGAGCTAGCCTACCCGTAAGTGCCGATTTCTCGAAGAGATATTTGATGGGATCTAATCTTGAAACCAACATTACAGAGTGAGCTAACAGGTAGTGCCGCAGCTTCCTGGTAGCCCATACCAAGGCTAAGCAAGCCTTTTCCAACAGTGTGTAGCGGGTTTCATACTCCTGCATCTTCTTGCTCAAATAGTAGATAGCCCTCTCTACCTTATCCTCTGATTCCTGCGCAAGCATGCAGCCCATCATGGTTTCAGTCACTGAAAGGTACAAAATCAACAGTTTTCCCGGCTCAGGTGGTGATAGCACGGGTGGGTTCTGTAAGTATTCCTTGATCTGTTCAAAAGCAGCTTGGCATCGGCTGTCCCATAGGAACTTCTTTCCTTTCTTCAGGAGACCGAAAAGTGGTTCACAAGTTAAGGTTAACTTTGAGATAAACCGTCTTATGAATTGCACTTTACCCAGAAAGCCTCGCACCTCCTTTTCAGTCCTTGGTGGTGGCATTTCTAAGATGACCTTGATTTTGGAAGGGTCGACTTCAATACCTCTCTGTGTAATTAGAAACCCCAACATTTTCCCTGCTATAACACCGAACGTACACTTCTGAGGATTCAGCCGCAACCGAAATTCTCTGATCCTTTGGAAGAACTTTTGCAAGGCGGTGTAGTGGCCCTCTCTTTCTTTGGACTTGACAATCATGTCATCCACGTACACCTCAACCTCTTTGTGGATCATGTCGTGCAATATTGTGGTCGCGGCCCGTTGATATGTAGCTCTAGCATTCTTTAACCCAAATGGCATCACCCTATAACAGTAAGTCCCGCACGGGGTGGTGAAAACAGTCTTCTCCCGGTCTTCAGGTGCCATCACTATCTAATTATAGCCCGAGAATCCATCCATGAACGAAAGCAAAGCATGCTCCACTGTGAAGTCCACTAACTCATCAATATGCGGCAAATAAAAGTCGTCCTTCGGACTGGCTCTGTTCAAATCCCTGAAATCCACGCATACCCGAATCCTACCATCCTTCTTCGGCACTGGAACAATATTGGCCAACCAAGTCAGGTATTCGGATACCAGCATGAACCCTGTGTCAATTTGCTTGGTGACCTCTTCTTTAATCTTGAGGGCCCAGCCCGAGCGAATCCTTCTGAGTTTTTGTTTAATGGGTTAGGCCTCGGGGTCAAGAGGAATCCGGTGCTGTACAATCTCAGGATCGATCCCAGGCATGTCTTCGTAGGACCACGCGAAAACATCTTTGAAATCTTTTAATAAAGCGACTAAGCGCTCGCGTTCCTCCGAAGACAACGTGGACCCGATCTGGACCGGCCGCGGATCCTCCTCAGTACGAACATTAACAGTAGTGATTTCATCAACTAAAGGTTTAACAAATCTTTCCTGCTCTTGGTCAATTAAGCGTTGCAAAACCGGAGGAATTTCTTCCTCATCGTTTTTATCAAAATTTTGAAAGTCCTGATTCAAGCAATAAATCAAAGGCACAGAAAAGTACTCAGAAACCACAGCCACATCATTCTCATTAAGCATTTCCAAATCGTCCAATTCTTCTATTACAACAGACTCAAAAGAGTAAGAAAAAGATGACCTAGACAGGACTGTGATATCCAGGTTATCACATCCACGAATACCAGACTCAGACTCAGTCGAGCTGGAACCTGATTCCGACTCAACAGATTCGAAGGAATCAAATTCTGGTTCACTACCTGACCCAGTGCTGCTTGACAAAAATCCCTCATCGTACTGCCAGATGAGAGAGGGTGTGATGGATGCATCCAAAATGTTTGATGGTAGGCCTGCAGCCGTTTCATTCCCAATCATGGACACCGAGATGTTATCCCCCAAGCACTTCTGTACAATCAGAGGATCTAAAAGTAGACAAGCCAGTGCTAATTTCAGTGCTCTCAGGATCCACTTTCTCATTCTGCTCAACCTCAGCTGATGGGTCTATCTGCTCCTCGGCAACATCATCCCCAGATAACTGCAGGTCAAAGAAGATCTCAAACCCCGGCAGGCGCTTCCTTTCCGCATTCAGCCATGGCTCTAGGAAGCCACAAAATGGAAAGTCCTCCCCCTCCCGGACGAAGAGTCCGTTTAGGGTACCCTGGATGGGTCGGTGCATCAACTCAAAAGGTTTTTTGGCCCTCTTTGCTTTGGCTCTCCCGGCCATCTCCTTGCCTTTCCTTACCCAATCCTCTTTGGTGGGCAGATAACCCAAGCCAAAGGTACGCGGGTTTTGCGGCACTTCAGCCGATACTGCAAGGCCCTTCCGACCACTTTTCCCCAATCCCATCCCAGGGACGTGTTGAAGCTTGTTCATGAGGTATACTAATTGTGCACTGACGTAAACACCCTCATTAACAGCCAAAATGTTCTGCACGACCCTGGCCTCAGCTAGAGTAAACCCCGATAAGAACACATCCTCCATGTCGTGTTCGATTTCCAAGACTAGTGTAGACACCTCCGGCGGCGGATGGATTGATGAGTTCCCAAAAACAATAGCTACCCCCTTCCCGTGAGAGTACTTCAACATCTGATGCAAGGTGGAAGAGACTGCCTTTACTTGGTGCAACCACGGCCGCCCCAAGAGTAGATTGAAGGTTGCGGGAACGTTCAAGACATGGAATTCAATGTTGTGTTGTCCTGGACCAACCTAGGTCTGAATTTTGACAGTCTCGATCACCTCTCTGTTTGTGTTATCATAGGCTCTGATCACTTGAGTAGTCGACATGAAGTCCGCGGGCTTCAACCCGATTGCATATGCCGTCCTTGACGGGCACACATTAATGGCGGATCCCGTGTCGACAAGAACCACTGGTATCCATTTGCTTCTACACTCCATAGAGATGTAGAGCGGTTTGTTATGATTCGCGCCCTCAGGCGGCAGTTCTTTGTCAGAAAAGGTCAACGTCGAGGAACCTCATCCCGAAAAGACCAATCCTACTAGCTGTTCAAGCATGGTGTCTATTGAGAGTTTGACCTTGTCCATAGCTAATACAA
This sequence comes from Camellia lanceoleosa, assembly GCA_025200525.1. NCBI lineage: Eukaryota > Viridiplantae > Streptophyta > Magnoliopsida > Ericales > Theaceae > Camellia > Camellia lanceoleosa. The sequence goes on along the minus strand of CM045766.1, from coordinate 5,661,866 downwards.
CAGCCTGTCTATGCACACGTGAAGCCATAAGCAGTCCCCAGATGGAGATGTCTACTTGTATCTTTTTCAATTGTTTTAGCACGGCCGCTTCTTCAAGTTGCTTCTCTTTCTATTTCTCCACCTCCTTGTCCTTCCCGGACACCTCTGGTTGATCTAGGTGTGGAGGCTTGAAATACCACCCACTCCTAGTCATATGGTCGACTTCACCAATATACCAGGTATCTTCCGATTGATTGCTCCCCCAATCCTCATCCGTGTGGGCCAGACATAGATCATCATCTTCCCACCACATTCCATCGGCAGCTGACAGACACCTGTCCGGCTCCGATATGACTGTCCTTGTACTCGCAGTACCTTCCGTCCACATGCTCGCAGCATTCTCTGTCCTCGTGCACACAGCACTTTCAGTCCCCTCAAGGGCTTTAGCTTTCCTGATTCTCTTAGAATCCTCAAACCTTTCCTGTTCCAACTGTGTCAGTATAGCTAGCTGTTCAATAATTCCTGTATTCAAAATGCCCAGATCCTGAGCGAAATTATTAGCACTAGCGCTCTCCGACGATGCATTCTGACTTCCGGCCCTTCCAACCACAAATGATGTCCTCGTCCCTGACGAGCCCTTTTCCAGCCGAGATTCTTCAACAATATCTGGTTGGTCGTCAAGCCACCCTGTGACCTCTGCTGACTCCTCAAAATCGAACGAGTTGACTGCACTGTCCCCCAGGTCTTGTTCGTTGAAAATCTGAAGGTCAGCAATGTCCCCTTCCAGAACTGCTAAGTCATCTATCCTCTGATCAAATCCATCCCCCCGCAGCACACAAATTTTTGCCCCTACCGGTAATTCCACATTTGGCCTAATCTGACCCGTTGATGCAATGCAGCCACTTGGATTCTACACCCCCTCAACAAAGCTCACAACTTCCTCAGACTCTGACTCAATAATCCCATTCTCCTCCGAAGTCATCCCTGTTCCATCTTCGATGGTCACCACCATTGGTTCGGGTTGGGGCTGGGAGATGTCCAACATGCACAAGTCTGTGCTGTCGAGAAGGAACACCTCCGGCTTTGGTAGGTGAGAAGGAATAATATAAATGCTAGGATCATAAGACACAACCCCAGTCTAGATAAAGTTGATGCGTTTGGGAGGTGGAGCTTGGTTGTGTGGAGGGAGAGGGTTGGTTGTGACATTGGGTTTCTCTGGTGGCACAATCACCCTGTTGTCAACGAGATCCTGAATCTCATGACGCAATCTAGAACAGTGGTCGATATCATGACCATGTTGTTGGTGAAAGGCGTAATACTTTGTCGGGTTATGAGAGGGGGGTAGTGGGTTTGGCAATGGCCTCGGCTCCAGGGGCTTCAAGTGCCCTTTCCTGATTAATACCCCCAGAGCTTTGGACAGGGGCATATATAATGGAGTGAAGGTTCTTTGGCCTCGAGGTTGGAATTTGGTTGTTTGTGTGTTACTCCTGGATGCACCGAAGAATGGTGTAGCTACCGCGGTTTTTGGAGGGGTGGTAGTAACCATGCTTACTTCTGAAGCTCTAGCATTTGCGGCATTGCTGGTGCCTGTATTGGTGTTGCGGTTGAAGGTTCTTCTAGGTTGCTCTCTATCATTATCAATCAAGCCCTGCTTCAAGGCATCCTCGATCTGTACTCCCATCTCATGCAGATCTGAAAAGGTAGGGAAGGGGAGCACGATCATTTTCTGCATAAGCTTAGGCTGGAGATTGCGCACAATCATCCAAATTTGATCTTTGTCAGTGGGCCTAAGGGTCATCATTGAGGCCTTGGCCCTCCAGCGGGCTACGAATTCAGAGAAGCTCTCCTTAGGCTCCTGCCTTATCATCTCAAGATCACAGGTTGTAATCTTGATTTGCGTGTTATAGGAGTATTGTGCAATGAAAGCCTCGGCCATCTCATCCCAGTCCCGCTTGACATCATCTTCCAATTTTGCGTACCAGATGGCCGCCACACCCGACAGGATTCGGCTGAATAATGAAAGCTTCTGTAACTTGGTAAGGCCCATCGGCCTTAGTATGTCTGAGAACAACCGAAGATGCACCATATGGTCCCTGGATCCGTCAAAGCGGTTGATTTGTGGCATCTTGAACCGATCTGGCAGCATCACAGCCACGTCGGTATACCCGTCCTCAATGTCTGGGATGGACTTTACCCCTTGGGATTTCTTGAACAATTTTTCAAGCTTGCTCAACTTCAACGCTGTATGGTCCACCTTGAACTCAAAAGGAGAGTCCGGTTGATTGACGGGCGTAGGTGCCTTGGATAGTTGGGGTAGAATTGGGGGCGGAGCCGGCCCTGTCGGGATATCAGTATCTCCCTGGACATTTGGTGCCTCCCAGGGTGCTGGAACTCCTGGTGGGGGAGGAGTTTGGTGTGAAGCAGATGCCCCGGTTTGTTGTTGCAGCCTAGCAATTAACTCTGCCTGCTGGGCCATGATCTCAGCCTGTTGTTTGGCAAATTCATCTCGACGAATAGCATCCTGCTGCATGGCTCTTATACTTTCTTGAAGTTGCCACACCATGTGCTCCATCCATGCCATGTTCTGCTATTCCAGCTGACTAACTGGTATATCTATCTCTGTGGTAAAAACTGAAGCCTCAGCCTTACTATCCACTAACGGGGTAGACCATTGTTCTGGCAACCTCTGCTCGGATACACTGCGTTTTCTCGACCTCCGTCTGATAACCGGGGGTAAGGAATAAAACACTAGTTGTCCGTCGACCAGATCCTCAGATCGATTGAGTCGGCGACCTCTAGTCCAGAGTGCTTGGGGAATATCTGCTTGGTCTGAAGCAATTGTGCTAAACTACCTAGCAAAAAAATAAATAAAGCAATAATAAGGAAATAAACAACCAGACAAACGGACAGCATAACAGCATAAATAAACACACAACACACAGTTGATAAGCTGAATAGACTGTTCTCAAATACTGATCATTGTTCCCAAATCACTGCCCCTAAAACTGAATCTGATACCCATAGATAACTGATTCCCAAAATACTAAACTGGTGCCGCAGGCCTAATACCCAAACTTGTAAACTGATACATGCATTTCTGTAGAGACGCACTCTAAAAGCACATAGTAAACAAGTGAGAGCCAAAACACCCCTATGTTGGGGTAGGGTTTCCTTGTCCTATTTTGTCAAGAGCTAGGGTTTCACTACGCACGCAGCGGTTTCAAACAACCTACAATCGGGTGAGCAACCTGTCCTAGTTTGGAATGGTCACTACAGATTCCGAATATGCACTAGGTCGACTGGTCAAAAAGGGTGCCCCAGTAAAAACCGGGGTTTGTATTCCCATCGTGGCAGAGCCCATAACCGGTCAGCGTTATGGCACGCTTCTCAAAGCAAGCCTCTGACAAACCGTTTAGGAATAGCAGATGGCAAACACGGTGTCCTAGGCGCATTAATGCAAATGCAATGAAAAGAAACACATAAGTGTAGTCAAAACAAGATATCATGAGTTCGAGTCAAGTTCTCTAACTCCCCAGCGGAGTCGCCAGAAACTGTAGACGTCCCCAAACGTCCCGAGAGGAAATCCTATTTTGTTCATTGGGATCACTACAGTTCAGGACTCAATGTCACGGTCCTATATCTAATCTCGCAGAGTGCAATGCAAGACCGATGAATCATCAAAGAGTCTAAATTCGGCAAATCATTTTTGAAAACAAATTTTTTGAAAAAAGTGCCAAACATGGACTGCTTTGCCAGATATAGAGTCGCCACCTAAATATTTATTTTGGGGGAATTTAGAAAAACCTAACTCGTGCCTAAGGCCACGTGTCTATCATCACCAAAGTTGCCTCAGCTCGGTAACTTGGGTACGATTGGGGAAGGTCACTTCGTGAGCACCCTCGCTTGCCTGATCAAAGATCGGCCTCTACTAACCATGCTATCAAGTTTTGAAAACATTATGTGCTCTTATTCCGGTTTATTAGCCTAGAATTACTATGTGATGCGCGCAGCATACAAGTATAGACTGGATCGCTTAAGTTGGAACGAAACATTTCATGTTTGTTTTTTAAAGCAGTTTGCTACTCGCAAGTAGGCTAAAATGTGGATTTTTCCACCCTCAAGTGGGCTTAGAAAACATGGTGATTTGCCACTATTTAGTGGGCTTAAAACTCGCAATCAATGAATTGTTCCAATTCAGATAATCCAACCTCCACCCACAGGCATTCAGGCAAGTATATCACATAAGCAGTTACCCTCATGGCAAGCATGCTATCATGGCAGTCACTCACACATATGCAAGGATGCTAAAGCATAAACACTCACCGAGTACTCCAAGCCAAAACAGAAACTAGTTAGTAATCAATGCATGATCCTAGCTCATGTTAAGATGGCTAATGCAACACATGCGAAATGCAACTAAGATAGGCTCAGCTATTCTAAGATGGCATATGAGATGCTATAGATAACACGCATTCAACTTGGAATTGAAATACGATGCAGTTAGTATGATGCACTGAGCCCGATGCATGCAATACAGATGAATGAATGCGAACATGCGAACATATAGATGCTAATTGAAACATGTCCTAAAACTAACCATCATAAGCTAGTAAATAAAAGAGAGAAATACTTGGGGTTGGAAGACATGCATCACACACACGCACACTTATTACAACATTGCCCTCCTCAGAGGGTCCGAATGAATAATACACAACCGAAAGAATACCGAATTACAGCTAATTATTACATAAACCTAATTAATTAACAAATTAACTATGATAAATAAGCTAGCATGTAGATCTATGGACTGTCTCAACTCTGTTTCGAATGATGAAAGATGCATGCATGCTCGAGTCGCCTTGTCGGGAAATTCCTTGCGATGCCGCAATTTGCCTCTGTTTGCAATTGATCCCGGAATATTGTACAAAGATCTAGAAAGCTGCTGGTTTCTGGCTTGCTGCAATAGAGAGCAAGAAAGGGGCATGGCAAAGTATTTTCAACATATATATACATGACCACTCTCCCCGTCATTGCATAAGCTCTAGGGAGTGTAGTCCTCGATCCTTGTGCCACCAATCACGCATCTCGATACATGATGGCCAAGGAGTTGAATTGCATGACTCAATGTGAAATGAATGCACACATAAACACAACAAGGCCTAAACTCCATCATGGGTAATCCGAAGTGTCGGCGACCGAAAACCGAGGCACGTTTCGTCACTTGGAGTACGAAACGTCCCTCGTTTCCCGTGTTTGGACTAAACCTACTCCAAACACAATGCAATGAGATGGCATACACAATGCGACTAACATGCAACCCTAAATGCAATGCAACCTAATCATGCTGGCATGCGAGGGATGATTTGCACACATACAACCTAGCATACGCAATGCTATGGACTAAAATGGCATACACAATGCAAGGTGGACTTAAACCAATACGAGTGGACCTCAGCCACACTCAAATCAGTGGCCATACATGATGGAATGAAAGGTAGGAACACTCATGCAAACATGCCCAATGCAAGGGACCGAACCTAAGGCATCGAATGCCACTCTACCAAAGCATGGCAAGGTATGACACATGGCATACAATGACACAAATTCCAGCCCTGAAATAGCATACAAGATGGTCCCGAAACATGCAAACACCTCACCCGATGCATGCTAGATGACCCAAATACCGAAACTAATGGAATGGATTACACTGTAGGTATGCAAAACAATGCTCAAATGATGAAACCAACCCCAAACAGTCCCTACGCAGACCAAAATCAGTGGCTAAATGTGTTGGGATGGTGGCTCAGAATGCATCCAATTGAAGCTCATGCAATGGCCGGTAAATGAGGCATTCAAGCATAACTCTCAAACGCATTTAAAGAGTGAAAATCATGAGAATATGGCATACATGTAAGCTCTGAAATATGATCTGCAATGGCCTCAAAACATGAAAACACCTCAGTATATGCATGTGATGGAGCTCAAAACTCAAAGTTAAGCATGGATATTGTACTACAAGCATGCAAAACAAGCATCATTCGACTATGAGACCCAAAAACAGAGCTAAGGCAGTCCAAAATATGCACAAAATCAGTTTAAGGCAAGGCCAAAATATGCTAGGAAAGGCGGCCAAAACATCATACAAAACAAGCTAGTGAACCATGACTTACACTACAACTATATGAAGCATGTGAAGGACTACCAAACCAGCCAAAAAAAGAAACATGGAATGCCAAAATATGAACAAAAAACCACTAGAACTCAGTCAACACATCCTAGAATGAGGTTCTCCTTTGAAAGGCTATGCAAGGGGTTACTCTACACGTGCAAGATAGATATCAAAAATGGAAAAACTACCTCTGGATAGAGGTCATGCAGGTCATAAAACTCATAAATAATAGCCTGAAACATGGCTTGAAAATGTGCAATTAGGGGCTCCTTTGAAAGGCCAAGAAAGCTAGTAAACAAGACAAGGGCTGAGAGGATCACCCCTCTCTGATTTTGGGGCTCAAAATAGTATTCTAGCCACTAAAAATCCACTGGATTTAGTGGCTAGAAGGCCAAACAAAGCTCCCTTCAAAGGCCTCGATGCATGGCTCAAAACAAGGTGAAAACAAGCATGCAAAGGGATAGATGACCCCCAACAGAAAAATGACCTTAAACAAACTTCAAGAGGAGCTAAAAATAAGACTTTTTTCAGTTTATGAAAAATCCCAAATATTCTTGCAAATAGAGCTAAGATATGAAACAAAATAAGGACCAAAAGAGGCAACTAGTGTGTTACCCTTGTAGCACAGCAAGACAGTAAGCTCTGGACCAATAAACCAGCTCCTCAAGCTCTGAAAACAAGCTCCAAGGACCTCCAAGCAATGGTGGAAGTGTGTGGTTGTGAGATGGTGTGTGAAGGGCCAAGAACAAGGCTCTATTGAACCTAAAAGAGAGAGATATAGAAGGAGATATGTGTATGTATGCTCCAGCAACTTCTCAACCTTTGCAAAGGAAGGGAGGCCCTTCCTTTATATAGAAGAGAGGCCAAAGCTTCTCTTGGAAGCTAAAAACCAAGAATAACCATTCTCCATACACGTGTATGGAGGATGCAGCAAATGGCTCCCAGCTGGCACAACTAGAACACACTCAATGAGACAAAAAAGCAGGAAGCTGGCCAACCAGTTTAGGTGGTCGGCCGGCCACTCCCCCTGGTCAGCCGACCAGGGTCAAAAGGTTCAGGTGGTCGGCCTGCTCCTAGGGTGGTCTCCAAGCTGAAAGCAATCAAGTGGTGTAATGGGAGACCTGCAAAAGTGGCTCAAAAACCAAGGAGTCCAACTTCCTGAAAAGAAAACCAACCGGCGGGAGAAGAGGTGGTCTCCAAGAGAAAAGGTGGTCTCCCACCCTTGTACCACCTTCCAAACAATAAAAATAGGGACCACAGCAAAAATGAACCAAGACGGATGCAAAACGAGGGTTCGGGAGCCAAAACGCACTGAAAGTGCCCCAAACCGATCATAAGCATCGAAAGTGGTGCACGACCATGAAGGTGGTCTCCCGGGCCACAGTGTCCCTCTACAAAGAGGAAACAAGGTGTGTGCCAAAAACCAAAGCAAAAGGAGAAACTTAGCCCTCAACCGAGGCGACGACGGCTCAAAATCGGAACCGTCTCGAGCAGGAACAGTGGTTCATGACCACAAAAGTAGCCTATGGCCACTGAGAGATGGTCTATGAGACCTCTTCCTCCCTTCGGGAGCAGAAAATAGAACCTGATTCACAAACCAAGGCAAAGCACAAAAGAGTCCCGAAGTCTAAAGGCAAGGCTCTCAGCCAAGACTCCGTAATCTTAGAACGAGCACGATATGCACAATCACCGAGCGCTCAATCGATGACGTCTAAGTCTTAAGGTCAGTCAAAAATGGGGTGTCTACACTAAGCTTTCAATTGATACAACTCCTGAGCAGTTGGTAGGGCTGGTTTTCTCAGGAGGAGCTTCCCCGACCTTGACCTTCACCGACAAAGAACTACTGCCTGAGGGCTCTGATCATAACAAGCCACTATATATCTCTGTGGTGTAAAGAGAAATGGATACTAGTGGTCCTGGTCGACACAGGATCTACAATCATTGTATGTCCATTGAGAACAGTGTATGCTATCGGGTCGAAGCCCGCGGATTTCGTGCCTACAACCCAGGTAATACGAGCCTATGATAACACCAGTCAGGAGGTGATGGGAATGGTACAGATCAAGACTTAGGTTGGCCCGGGACAACAATATATTGAGTTTCATTTCCTGGATGTACCAGCAACCTTCAATCTACTCCTTGGGCGGGCATGGCTACACCAGGTGAAAGCCATCTCTTCCACCTTACACCAGATGTTAAAGTACCCCCACAGGAACGGGGTGGCAATTGTTTTTCGGAACTCTTCAATACATCCCCCACCAGAGGTTTCTACACCAGTTCTGGAGATTGAGCATGGTGCGGAGGATGTATTTCTATCAGGATTCACCCTAGGTGAGGCTTGGGTTGTATAGGATATGCTAGCTGTTGATGAGGGACTGTACATCAGTGCACAATCTGTCTACCTCATGAACACGCTTCAACACATGCGCGGAATGGGATTGGGGCGAAGTGGCCGGAAGGGCGTCGCAGCATTGACCGAAGTGCCGCATAACCCATATACCTTTGGCTTAGGTTACTCGCCTACCAAGGAGGATTGGGCGAGGAAAGGAAGAGAGATGGCTAGAAGAGCCAGAGCTAAACAAGCCGAGAAGCACTACGAGTTAGTACACACACCTATCCAGGGGACCCTGAACGGACACTTTGTCCAAGAGGGGGAAGATTTCCCGTTCTGTGGCTTTCCAGCGCATGGTTGAATCCAGAGAGGCAGCGCTTGCCGGGTTTTGAGATCTTCTTTAACTTACAATTACCGGGGGATGAAGTTGCCGAAGAGCAGACAGACCCACCAACTGAGGCTGAGCAGTGCAAGGAGGAAGATTCCGAGAGCACATAAATTGAGATGGGGGTAGCGCTGGCTTGTCTCCTCTCAGATCCTGAGATCGTACCAGAGTGCTTGGGGGATAACTTCTTAGTTTCCATGATCAGGGATCAAGCGGTTGTGGGCCACTTTCTAGCATTCTCGATGTATCCACTGCACCCTCCCTCATTTTGTAGTACAAGGAAGGCTTTTTATCGAGCGCTCGATCGTAGTGAACTGAACCGATTCCACAGAGTCTGTGGAGTCAGAATCAGATTCTAATTCGTCTGAGTCAAAGTCAGGTATTCCTGGGGTGATAACCCGGATGCCACTGTCCTGTCCAGGTCTTCCTTTTCTTTTTCCTTTGAGTCTGTTGTAACCAAAGGATCAGACGGACTGGATGTTATTAATGAGAACTGTACAGCTGTGGCTTCTAAGTACTTTTCTGTGCCTTTAGTTTATTGCATTAATCAGAATTTTCAAAATTTTGATGAAAACGACGAGGAAGAAATTCCTCCAGTTTTAAAACGTTTGATTGATCAAAAGCAAGAGAGGTTTGTAAAACCTTTGGTTGATGAAATCACCTCAATTAATGTGGATACTGAGAAGGATCCGCGGGTGGTCCAGATCGGGTCCATGTTGTCTTTAGAGGAACACGAGCGCTTAGTCGCTTTATTAAAAGATTTCAAAGATGTTTTCGCGTGGCCCTACCAAGACATGCCTGGAATTGATCCTGAGATTGTACAACACCGGATTCCTCTTGACCCAGAGACCCGACCTATTAAGCAGAAGCTCCGAAAGATCCACCTGGACTGGGCTTTGAAGATCAAAGAAGAGGTCACCAAGTAGATCGACGCAGGGTTCCTGTTAGTATCTGAGTATCCAACTTGGCTGGCCAATATAGTTCCGGTGCCAAAAAAGGACAGTAGAATTCAAGTATGTGTGTACTTTATAGATTTGAACAAAGCCAGTCCGAAGGACGACTTTCCTCTACCGCATATCGACAAATTAGTGGACTTCACTGCTGGGCATGCGTTGCTCTCGTTCATAGATGGGTTTTCAGGCTACAATCAAATTTTGATGGCCCCCGAAGACAGGGAGCAGACTGCTTTCACTACCCCGTGGGGAACTTACTACTATAGGGTGATGCCGTTTGGTTTGAAGAATGCAGGGGCTACGTATCAACTAGTTGCGACCACAATCCTACATGATATGATCTATAAAGAGGTTGAGGTGTACGTGAACGACATGTTTGTCAAGTCCAAGGAAAGAGAGGGCCACTACACCACCTTGCAGAAATTTTTCCAACAGATCAGAGAATACTGGTTGCGGCTGAATCCTCATAAATGTACATTTAGTGTTACAGTAGGGAAAATGCTGGGGTTCTTGATCACACAGAGGGGCATCGAGGTCGATCCTTCCAAGATTAAGGCCATCTTAGAAATGCCACCACCAAAGATTGAAAAGGAGGTGCGAGACTTTCTGGGTAAAGTGCAATTCATAAGACAGTTTATTGCAAAATTAACCTAGACTTGTGAACCACTATTTGGTCTCCTGAAGAAATGAAATAAGTTCCAATGGGATGACCGATGCCAAGTTGCTTTCGAACAGATCAAGCAATATTTACAGAACACACCTGTGTTGTCACCGTTGGAGCCGAGGAAACCATTGATATTGTATTTGTCAGTAACCAAAACGACAATGGGCTGCATGCTTGCACAGGAGTCTGAGGACAAAGTGGAGAAGGCTATCTACTACCTGAGCAAGAAAATGCTGTAATACGAGACCCACCACACACCGCTGGAAAAGGCTTGTTTGGCCTTGGTATGGGCTACCAGGAAGTTGAGGCACTATCTGTTTCCTCACTCCGTAATACTAGTTTCGAGATTAGATCCCATCAAATATCTCTTCGAGAAACCAGCATGTACGGGTAGGCTAGCTCGTTGGTTGCTTCTTCTCTCCGAATTTGATTTGAAGTACATGACACGCAAGTCAGTGAAAGGGAGAGCGGTAGCGAAGTTCCTAGCCGATCACCCAGTGGAGGGAGATGAAGCAGTTGAATATCTGGTCCCAGGTGAGGCCATTTTGCATGTTGAAGAAGAAACCTGGACTATGTACTTTGACGGAGCATCAAACCAATATGGGCGTAGGATAGAGGTGTTGCTGATAGCACCCGACAATTCCTGCATACCCTTAGCCTTCAAGCTCCGGTTCAAAGTATCGAACAGTGAGGCAGAGTATGAGGCATGTATTGCTGGACTAGAAGCCGCCTTGGAACTAGGGGCAAAACGGTTGGATGTCATCGGGGACTCGAACCGTGTTGTATCTCAAGCTAAAGGAGATTGGAAAGTTAAAGAAGAAAGAATGAAAATCTATTACCAAGCCTTGGACGTTTTGATTCCTCGGTTTGAAAAAATGAACTTCGCTCATATGTTAAGAGAGAACAACAGGTTCACTGATTCATTAGCAACTCTATCTTCTATGATAGACATCCCTTTTGGAGTCCGGATGCGTCTAATCATCATTGAACAGAAATTCGTGCCGGCCTACGAGCTGCTTGCTGTCATAGATGAGGTGCAAGATCAAAATCCCTAGTATCATGACATCTGGAACCTCTTGGAAAAGGAGACTTATCCACCAGGGGCAAATGCCAAAGATAAGAGGGCAATTCGAAGAATAGCTGTTCAGTTGATCATCTACGGGGGTAAACTGTACAAGCGGGTTCATCTAGGGATGCACAAACTGTGTTGATGCTGAAGAGTCCGAGCGCCTGATGGAGGCCATCCATGGAGGAGAGTGCAGAGCACACATGAACGAGGTGATGCTAGCCCGAAAGATCCTTAAACAGGGTTATTATTAGTTAACCATAGAGGAGGATTGTATTGGTTTTGTTCGGTGATGCCACAAATGCCAGATCCATGCAAACCGCATGAATATTCTGCCGTCGAAGCTGTACAACATGACTTTGTCATGGCCGTTTTCAGTCTGGGGGATTGATGTGATTAAAGCAGTCACTCCGAAGGGGTCCAACAAGCATGAGTATATTCTGGTAGCGATAGACTACTTTACGAAGTGGGTTGAGGCCCAATCTTACACGGTGTTGAAGACGTCGCATGTTGCTAAGTTCATCAGGAATAACATCATCTATCGCTATGGAGTCTTGAATGAGATTATTTTAGATAATGGTTCCCACTTTAAGAAGGAAGTGATCGACTTGTTGGAGAAATACAACATGGCTTTTCATAAGTCATCTACATATCGGCTGCAAACCAACGGAGCAGTTGAGGCCGCTAACAAGAACATCAAGCACATTCTGCAGAAGATGGTAGAAACCTACAAGGACTAGCCAGATACGCTGCCATTTGCTCTTTGGGGCTATCGGACTTCAATTCGAACTTCTACTGGGGTAACTCCGTATTCCTTGGTCTATGGGATGGAGGTTTTTCTGCCTATCAAAGTTGAGGTCCGTCATTGCGAGTAATGGCTGAGTGCCAGATTGCTGAGGCAAATTGGCAGCAGAGCAGATTCGAAGAACTCATGTTGTTTGACGAGAGAAGGCTGAAAGCACTGTATCACGTCCAGGGTTATCAATGAAGAATTGCCAGGGCTTTCAACAAGAAGGTTAAGTCCAGGAATTTGAAAGAAGGGGATTTAGTGCTTAAAGACAACCGAGCTCCAATCCACAACCCTAGGGGCAAGTTCAGACCCAATTGGACTGGTCCTTACATTATCAAGTCTATCTGGTCGAGTGGTCCTGTCATTCTGATGGATTTAGATGGCCTTGAGTTCTTCCAACCAATCAACATGGATAAGTTGAAAAAATACTATACCTGAGAGGCTCGCTAGGCCGAAAACCCGAAAAGGTGACCTAGGCAAAAGTTAGAGCACAAAAAATTTGAAATAAGAAAAACCGAGCTCGCAAGGTTGAAAACCCGGAAAGGGCGGCCTTGGCAAAAGTTAGAGCGCAAAAAGAGAGTGTTAATACACGAGTGAACCTGAACCGAACTACGTAAGGCTTGATTCCCATCTTTGGGATACGTAGGAAACATCATTCTGAAGTCCAGCCACAAAACACTTCCAAATCAACTTTGTCCATATGAACATGTTAGGTCATCTTTGTATATTCTGCATTCATGAGCTCGGTTGTGATCTCTAGTGCAGTGCCGTTTAGACAAGGGACAACTTTCCAGTTGCTGGATCCGGGGTTGTACATCTCAGTGATAGATCTCGGGTATGTCTAGTTTTGATCCATATCAAAAATGGTTTTGAAAAGTTTTGATAAAAGTTGATTTTGCTCAAATTAATCTTTTTACAACTCAAACCATTTTTGGACCAAACGGAAAATTTTCAGTACCCACAACCTTCAATTTCATTGATTTCATTACAGAGTTCTCCTACTCTTGAATACAAATTGAAGTTGCTTTTTTTTTATTGCATTCATAAAGAAAACTTGAAAGTACTGATTAAAGCAAATAAACTCGGGGCATGGATAAGTCAGGTGTTCCTGCATCCCCTCCCAAAGCATGTGGAAGCCTCTGATGCCAAAGTAGGCCCGGTCTGCGCCTCTTCATCAAGCCAAGCTATGCACTCGTCAGAAAGGGTGCAACTGAAAGTGGGAGCGGGGGCAAGAAGCTCTCTCGTTCTCCATGCTGTGGCATACCGAGCCAAATGTGAGCCTCGAACTAGATATGCAGCAGGGTACTCTACCCCATCTTCCAGGAAAGTCTAATCATGCCCAAACTGGCACCGAAATCTGAATGGGAAGTAGAGGACACAGTGTGTCAGGCCGATCAGCTAAATGCCCGGTTGCCTAGACATATTGTAACTCATCGCCGGTAGATTAAGCTAGGGGCAGCGCCAAGCAATGTTGACGGCGGATAGGCTGCATATCCATTCGCACCACCATCCCTCATCTGGGGCATCAACTAGTCATTGCCGGAAGAAAGAGCCGCGTGCTGAATATGCTGGGCATAAGTCCACTACTTTCAACTTATCCATCAGTCATATCTGGGGAGGGATGAAAAAAATGAGATTAAAGAATAGAGAGATTTACGTGGAGAGAAAAGCGAGAAAGGGTTTTGAGAGAAAAATAGAGCCTAAGGGCCGAGTGATATGAGATGCACATTTGAGAAGAGTGGGAAACATTACCTGCAGCAGTAGTGGACTCCCCGTGAATCTAGTTGTCTCCCGACGATGGAAGGCATCCAAACCCATCAGTGTCTCAGCTAGTGTCATGGTAATGCAGCTCTTGCCCTCCTTCAAGCCTTGGGCAACCACAATCAAACGGGCATTGGATCCTCCGAAGCCTGCAGCAAGCAAGAAGTGAGACAACATGCATAAACAGAGGGCGTGTCGCCGAAAACTCTGCCAAAGATGGTCGTCGCGGTCACCAACGTCAAAAAACCGATGAATCAAGCTGGGGATGTCTAATTCCCTATCGCGAATCAAAGACCAAGCGTCATGCAAAGTGAGCCCACACATCCGTCCTAAGGCTTGGATGTAGCCGAAACGGAATTGGGGCAAGATCTATTCATCGCATTGAGATTCCATTAAAGCTTGGAAATCTTCAAAAGTGGGACACATATCTTGTCTGCCAAAGCTAAAAACATGAGTTACTGGGTTCCAACACCTAGCCGCGGCATGGAGGAATGGAAAACGCAGTGGGGTGCAGCTCAGCGTGAATAGTGCATTTATTCCGAAACTCCAGAAATTCAACTTTTCCGAGCCATCCAAGTTTGCAATCCAATTTGTGAGGTTTTGGGCATGAAATGCTTCCATTTGGGGAAAAAATAGTGTTGAAATGGAGAAACCACGAAGCTGGAACCTTTATAGAAGATAAGGTGTTGAGTGGAAGACAGGTGGCAACAATCTGGAGACTTTCTGCATAGGTAGTCGACCGGCCAAGTTTTGTGGCCAATCGACCATTTTTATAGTTGATCGGCTAGTTATGGTGGCCGATGGCCCTCTATGGTGGCCGGTGGCCTCCTACTTTGGCCGATGGCCTCTCCTTTTGCTCTCTGAGTTGTCTATGTGTTGGAAGTGTTGAGAACTTGTGTCTTGTTCCACTTTGGATGCATCTTTGTGACGATTTTGCGAAGTCGTACATGTGTTGTTTCAATTTATTTATCGGGTTGTTGCAATTTTGGTTTATTGAGTTGTATTTGCGTTGATTATTAAGTTCTTGTCTTGCTTATCGAGTTGTATTCACATTTGAGTAGTATGTCAAGTCCTAGTTTTGTTTATCGAGTTGTTTTGTTCTTTTAGTTGACGGTCAGTTCACCACCTAATTAAGACAATGCAATTTGATTATGCAATTTTCAAACAAAGTTCAATCTCATTTTCATGTCATGCGATGTTATGCGATGCTTTAAATGCAAAATGTAACACTTTTTTAAACAAAAGCTGTTTTTCATTCCATCATGGTTTCTTTTGCAAAAGAGTACAAGTTTTAAAGAAAAAAAAAACTGCCTAAGGCTGTACAATGTGCAAAAACTACTAGCAAAAAAGTGAAATAATGCAAAAAAGCAAAAGCATCTAAATCAGCCCCGGCCACCTCAAGATCGAGAGGCCGTCCTCACCCTCTTCCTGGGCATGGCCTCAGACCTGTCACCATCAGTGTCGCCGTCTACATCTGAGCCGGAGTCGGCACCAGAACCATCTTTGCTCCCCTCCGCGAAGCCATCTCCAGCCTCATCTACGCTTTGAGACGACGCTGACTATGGGCTCGCTGGCTCCTCATCAAACTTATCATCATGTGGGGCAGGCTCTCGTGAACTACTCCTAGTGTGAGTACACCTAGCTCTACTTTCAACTGTGCACCGACGTCCCTCCTCTCTCTCTCCCTGCTGCTCGGGGAGGCACTGAAGGTCCCGCTGGGGTGCCTGCTGTGACTGGCATCTGGAATGGGACCT
Source organism: Camellia lanceoleosa (assembly GCA_025200525.1). NCBI lineage: Eukaryota > Viridiplantae > Streptophyta > Magnoliopsida > Ericales > Theaceae > Camellia > Camellia lanceoleosa. Next base: position 5,646,013 of record CM045766.1, on the reverse strand, counting down.
AAAAGAATAATTTGGCAAATGTATCAGTTATGATATCCAAAACTAGGTATGGCATCAAATGCAGTATATGAATGCCGTGAACAGTACATGATTACAGTGTATGAATGCTATGAGTAGTAGATGAACGCCGTGAGCGGTGAATGATTGCAGTGTATAAAGGCCGTGGCCAGTATATGAGATACAGTGTATCGGTGCCATGAGCGGTATATGAGTGCGGTGTATCAAATGCAGTATTGATAATGTGATGCATCAGATCAGTATGAAGTAGATTATAAAGGGTTTTGGAACGGAGGTTGAAAGAACTTACTGGAATACCGTAAATGCTAAGCAGATCCATGCTCGTTTGCACCATCCCCATCAGAGAAGCCGATAACTCTAGAGCCTGCCTGGTGTACTCTATGGAAGCCTGCAAAGGTGTTGAGATGATTAGTAATTTGCGAAGCATAAACTAAAATGAAATGAATGTGCAGAATGTAAAGTATGGTACATATCGAGGTCGGGCCTCGAACTCTGACGAGCTCGTGATCAGCTGGGGCAGGAGCGATGGGAATCTGATAAGCCTCTCCAGCACGTCCTCGACATGTCATAGTAATGGGTAGGTCTGGCCACCCCACTCTCTGTCTCCTCTGCGAACCTCTCCTATCATGAGCTTGAGTCGCCCTAGATCCTCCCACTCGTCCTGCTGCGGCTACAAGTCTATCTCTCTCACCTCGGTGAACACTGGCCAGAGGCGGCATAAGATATGTCTGGAAAAAGACAGTATAGTAGTCGTCGAGCCTGAAGAAGTCGGCATCCCAGCCTCTGGTGAAGTCGATCATCTCCTGTTCAGTGTACCTCTCTGTGATCCTCATGTAGATGGGACGTGGCATCGGGACTATCTACTTAGGCAAACCGAGGCTTTGTCACAAGAAGCACTCTTCCAGGTGCCATGCTCGACAGACCGGACCCTCGAGCAAGAGCCAAAATCGGGAAGCCTTCCGAGTGCCCACAAACTGATCTCTAATTGCGTCAGGCAGCACTACCTAGGGCTGCCAGGTGATCTGCAAATGACAGATATATAGGTTGTTATCTGCTATTGAAAGTGCAATATGAAGCAAAGCTTAGATAAACTATAAGGTTTGAAATACCTCCGCCGCGGATACAGTGTCAAAATATCGGCGGAAAAATGAGAAAGACTCTCGCGGCCTCTGCTCGTACCTCACGTCGTATCTGTGTGAATACGGGACCATGGGAGATGTCTCTACCTCCGGTTCTAAGGCAAGCCTTAAGCAGTAAGCATATACCCACAGCTACAGAATGTGAAAGGGCAATAATGAGTATGTTTATCAGATGTAAAGCAGTACGTAGGTAAAGTAGAAATTAAAGAGTCAGATGCGATGTCTTGTGCAATGTATGGAATGTACAAGTAATGCAAAGCAGGTTTTGTGTTGCACAGTGTGTGCGGTGTACAGATAATGTAACGTAGGACTGTAAAGAAAAAGGGAAAAATGTAACTCCCAAGCTCTCCAGTAGCCTCCTAGCAGGTACCCGCTCCGGCGAGATAAAGAACTCATGTATCCATATAATGTGGCCAAGCCTACGCCGCCCCAGTCATAGTGCCGGATGCGAGACAGGTCCACTAGTGCACTCAAGAGGTAGAGGCCAACGGTGTTTGCCCGGTCGGCGAAAAGAGTAGTGCCCAGCAAGAACATGAGAAACCCCCAGGCATACTACTCGACCTCCTCATGGGTCGTCAAAATCTCCCCCTTGAAGTGGTCGGCGAACCACGAATATCGCACCATCCCTGGTTGGAAGAGGGGTGGGCAATCCCCTAGCGAAAAGATCTGAGCGGCATCCCACTGCCTCATATCGATGTCGTAAGGGATCGAATCACCCCCTACTCTTATGCCGGTGAGCATCGAAAGTCGAAAGGAGTCATCGTCATCTCCCCTGCTATAGAGAGATGGAAGAAATCGGTGGTGTCCCACCACCTCTCCACTAAAGCGCCTAGAAGAGGCCGACTCGCAGTGAGGCGCGAAAGTCCCATATAGAATGCACCAAAACCAGCCTCATCAACGATGTGGCGAACAGCATCGGGTAGCTCCATGTACCAGTCTCGTGCAATGATGTTCCCATAGCCCCGGAAGGCATGAGAATCTCCCTATGTCCAAGGTAAACAGATACAATGCAGTGTCAGAAATACAGTGTATGCATGTGTTCAGAATTGATAGAAATGCAGTGTATTCATGTGTTCAAAATTGACAAAAGTATCATGTAGGAATGTCCTCAGAATGAGCAAGGCATGTGGTGTACAAGTGTGTTTGGGATAATCAGATGAAGAGCGGTGTGGGATATCCAAGACATTTGATCTACATTGCAGAAAGTAAAGAGGAAGTGTGTACCTCAGAAGCGCCGTAGGATAAGTGTGACTCCGGATTGTGTAGTAGGAGATCCTCTGGCGCACCTCGTGCAAACCTCCTAAACTGACGGATGCCGTCGAGAGGCAGCACGTGTACCTCAAAGTCATACGTCTCCAGGTCGAAAGGCCGAATGCCTAGCGGCAATGACTCGAACTCAGGATCCATCTCCATCCCTGGAGGAGCTCCGCTAGGTGGAATGTCGTCTGCCATCTGAAAAGAAGTTGAAAAATGAGCGAAATGGGCGAAAAATGCCAAAAGTCAACAAAAGTCAACTCTTGGAAAGAGAAAAAAAAGTCAAAAAGTCAAAACCCAGGAAAGGGGTGCCAAACTCAACGCAGAGTTGAGGGGAACAAACCTCAAATGGTGAAGATGGAGGAAAAGGCTCCGAAAACAACTGTTGTTCGGTTCAAAGTGAAGGAAATCGAAAAGTCTTAGTGAATCAACTTCGCGGGAGGCATTGGAAAACGGGTATAAAGCCTGGATCTAAGAGGAAAAAGGATCTAGGAAGGAAGGGGGATGTTTTTCGACCTTGAAGGTGTGAAGATTTGTGATTTGGGGTTGTGTTTTTAAAGCCATCCGTGTGGAAAGACTGAACTGCCCTGAATCTGCCACTTCTGGTCGACCGGCCACATTTTTGGCCGACTGGCCACTTTGTTGGCCAATGGACTGGTCTCAAGGCAGATGGCAGCCGATGGACCTCCAGTACTCTTCTTGGTCATGGTTTATGTTCTTACATGCTCCCATCTCTCAAGAAAGTACACTTTTCGAAGCTTGAACGGCCTCTGTGGTAGCCCCGAATTATGTTCTCAATGTGTGGTGCTCAATACGCACAAAATGTATCCTTTTCGTATCCTTTTGTATGTTACAAGGCTCAAAAATTACTTTTGAATGCGTTGCATTACGATGTTTTCGCCATGTTGGCAAGGTTTGGATTTGTTATATGCCTTTTTGCATCGAACATGCCTCGTCTTGTTTTGAAATTGTATCTTAACATTGCAGGGAACACGCATTTACCTTGCCTGCATTGAGCATGCGCAACTCTATGCCGTCGCATGGAACATGTGTTTTGCATCGTCGCCTAGAATATGGGTCGTTCTACTTGCATTGTTATGCACCTATTCACTTGCATTGTTATGCACATTCCACTTGCATTGTTATGCACTGATTCACTTGCATTGTTATACACCTATTCACTTGCATTGTTATGCACTGATTCACTTGCGTTGTTATGCACCTATTCACTTGCATTGTTATGCGCTAATTCACTTGCGTTGTTGTACACCTATTCACTTGCATTGTTATGCACTGATTCACTTGCGTTGTTATACACCTATTCACTTGCATTGTTATGTACTGATTCATTTGCGTTGTTATGCACCTATTCACTTGCATTGTTATGCCCTAATTCACTTGCGTTGTTATACACCTATTCACTTGCCTTGTTATGCACTGATTCGCTTGCATTGTTATGCACCTATTCACTTGCATTGTTTTGCATGTTCCACTTGCATTGTTATGCACTGATTCACTTACATTGTTATACACCTATTCACTTGCATTGTTATGCACTAATTCACTTGCATCGTTATGCACGTTTCACTTGCATTGTTATGCGCATCTCCATTGCACTGTTATGCACCTTTTCATTTGTATCATATATGCACGCGTTTATCTCGTATTGAAATTATATCTTGATGTAACGTGAAACAGGTGTTTCTACTATATTGTACCTATCAAAGTTTCTCTTTTATGCAGGCACGATATTGTATGTACAGTTCATTTGAAGCTGCACAACTAGATGATGTTGTATGTGTTCTAGTAAGAGGAACTCTAGGTAAGATCATTCCTGCCCCCTCGAACTCTCCTGTTTTAGTTGGAAACATTGGGACGAGTGCCTGATGTTCGTACCACCCTCCAGTGTTCGCACCATACCCTTTCTCCTCTCACGTTTGACACGCATTTGGATGCCTTTCTCCTCTCACATTTGACACGCATTTGGATGCCTTTCTCCTCTCGCGTTTGACTCGCATTTGGTTACCTTTTCTCCTCTCACATTTGACACGTGTTTGGATGCCTTTCTCCTCTGGCGTTTGACACACGTTTGGATGCCTTTCTCCTCTTGCGTTTGACACGCATTTGGTTACCTTTCTCCTCTCACATTTGACACGCGTTTGGATGCCTTTCTCCTCTCGCGTTTGACACACGTTTAGATGCCTTTCTCCTCTTGCGTTTGACAAGCGTTTGGATGCCTTTCTCCTCTCGCGTTTGATACGCGTTTGGTTACCTTTCTCCTCTCCCGTTTGACACGTGTTTGGTTACCTTTCTCCTCTCACGTTTGACATGTGTTTGGATGCCTTTCTCCTCTCGCGTTTGACACGCGTTGGGTTACCTTTTCTCCTCTTGCGTTTGACACGCATTTGGATCCTTTTCTCTTCTCGCGTTTGACACGGGTTTGAATGACTGTGCTTTCTTGCACAGTCCTTTCTCCTTTGACGTTTGATATGCTAGGAGGTTTTTTCCTTTGAGGTTCTGCACGTTCCCGCTAGTCACTTTTAGTCTTTCCTGCATGCACAGTGTAAATTGCATAATTTTCTTACATTCTTTCTACATGAGATGTGGTTTGGTTTGTGTTTACTTGCTTGTGTGCGAGTTTGCCATGGCATTTCTTCGCATGACATTTGCATCTAGATGCTTCTTTACAGCTTTCTTTGCATAATCATAAGTTATGCTCTTGCATTGTGCATGTCACTTGCATTTTGCCCCTGCCTGCGAGGGCATTTATTTTGTTATCTTGTATGTTTGTCTAAGTCTTCGGCCTTGTCAAAAATGGGTTGTCTTTGGGTTATGACATTCACTCCCGTCATTTCATGCCTTCCGAGTTCTGTCAAAGAGGGGCAACAGTAGACACCCCATTTTTGACCGTCTTCAAGACTTGGACGTCATTATTTGCACACTCGATGATCATCCATGCTCGTGTTCGTTTAGAGCGCCTGAAGTTCTTGGCAGAGTGCCTTGCCTTTGCAGACCTCTCGACTTGTCTGTTTTCTGCTTGGTTGTGCACCAAGGAATTGCATCTTTGCTTCTGGGGGAAGAGGGTGGTCTGCCGGCCAACCCTACAACCCATCGGTCAGGACTTGTGTCCATTGGCCATCAGTGGTGGCCGGTCGGCTACACTAATGGCCGGTCGGCCTCTTTAATGGTAGGTTGGCCTCCCACTTTGGCCGAGGCCTTTTTTTCTACTTTTGCAGATATTTTTGGTGCCAGCTGTTCCAGCTGTTGAACACTGAGCTCATCCTCCATACATATGGAGGGATTCAAGCAAGCTCTTGCTTGCATTTCTATAAAATGGGAGGTGTCTCCCCCTTCTAAGGGGTTCAGATTTTTTAGAGCAAAAAAATCTACTCTCTAGAATTCTCTCTCTATATATATATTTGTGTGCTTGAAAGGGCTTGAAAGTGGGAATTCTTGGTGCATTTGCAAAGGAACTCTTGATCAAACACCTCTACTTTGAAGCTAAGGTGTTTGGAGGTCTCATTTGAACTCTTAAAGACTGGTTTTGGCTCAGAAGTTGCTGATTTTAAAGTTGTGCTTCAAGGGTGAGTCTCTTCCCTCTTTAAGCTTTATTTTGATCAAGTGTTTGGCCACCTTTTCATGTTGTTTTAGGCCTAGCTTTCAACTACAAAAACCTTTGTTTTTAAGTGTTAAAAATGGTTGTTTAAGGCCTTGTTTGAGTTAGGGGTGGTCTACCCCCTTTTGTGGCTTATTTTGCTTTTCTTTGAGCCATGTTGTAAAGCCTTTGAGATCACCTTTTCTAACCACTGAATTCCAGAGGAATTTCAGTGGTAGGAAGTGGGTTTTGGGACCCAAAATAGGTGGGGGTGGTCCCCCCCTTTGTACCTTGTTTGCATATGTTGATGGCCTCACTCTTTGGCATGTTTTTCTACCCTTTTAGGCTCCATCTTAACATGTTTTTGGTCTTATTTTAGCATGTTATAACTCTGTTTTTGGTTGGTTTGGTCACCCCTTTCATACCTTATACACTTGTAGTGTAATCCTACTTACTAGCCTAACATGCTTCATGTCTTAGTCTATAATTCTAGCATGTATTGGCTCCACTCCAGCATGTTTTTGGCCATTATTTAACATGCTTTAGCTCTGATTTTGGTTGGTTGGGCCACCTCTTGTTTGGTTTTTGTATTTGTAATGCAATCATGCTCATTAACCTAGTGTACTTGGTGATTTGGCTTATCATTCTAGCTTATTTTGGCTACACTCCAACATGTTTTAGGCATTGTTTTGACATGCTTTAGGACTGTTTTGAGTGGTCTTGGCCTCTTGGGGTTTTCTTTGTATAGCTATGGCATAGTTGGCTTCACTAGTCTTGTGTTTTGAGACCCCTAGCATGTCTTATTTGTGATGTTTGTGTGATATGGCATCATTTGGTATGTAATTTCAGAGCTTATATCTTTGCCATGATTCCACTTGAATCACTCTTTAAGTACTCTTGAGAGTTAAGCTTTGTGCCTCGCTTGCGAGCCATTATTTGAGCATGCGTTTTCTTGCTTTTCATGCTATCATTTCAGCCCATTTTAGCCACTATTTTTGCATGCATAAGGTCTGTTTGGGGCTGGATTAGTCCCTTGAGCATGGTGTTGCATGGTTCTAGTGTTATGCTCTTTACTAGCTTCAATGCTTTTGACTCCAAGCATGTCTTGCATGCATCATTTTCATGCTGTGATGTCATTTAGCATCTTATTTCAGCTCTGGAATATGTGCCATTGCATTCCATCTTTTATTTGTTATATCACTTTCGAAAGTGGTCTTAAGCCTTTTGTTGGTTTGAGCACGAAATTGAGGTGTTCATGCTTAATGGTTTTAGCCTCCTCGTGAGGGTTTCTACTAACCAATAGCATGATGCTTCTTTCATGCTCAAAACGCTTATGGCTTGGTCCGTCTTTCCAATTAGAGGACTTCTCAGTTTTGGACTTAACCGGTTAAAGGATTTATCGATAATCTAAAACGAGTAAACAAAATGAATCAAAGTAAAACATGCCGAGATAACATGTTTGTATTGCATTGCATGTGTTTGGATCGGACATTAATCCAATCACGAGAAATGAGGGGCGTTGCATACTCAAAGTGATGAAACGTGCTTCATTTCTTAGTCACGAACACCCTTGATCGTGTATGACAGGGTGGAGGCTCATCAAGTCTATTTGTGCATTCATTGACTTGTACACACTTGGCTTCTCGGCCATCGTGCATTGCGATGCTCAGTTGGTGGCCCGAGAGTCGAGTACCACACTCTTTTGAGCTTGAGTAATGATAAGGAGGGTGCTCGTACACACATATCCTACAAATGCCTTGCTTTGCCGTTGTTGTACTCTGTTTGAAACAAATTTGGAGTGTGTAGGAGCAAGTGGCCGACCGGCTAGAGAAAGCAGCTGACTGGCCATTAGTATTGGCCGATTACCACCAATCATGGCTAATCATCCCTCAGCATGTTCCTCAGATGGGTCAGAAGTAATCTGGAGGTTGGCACAATTTTCAGAGGTCCAAAGATGTGCAAACAGAGGCAATCGGTGGCAAGGCGATGAATTTTTGGGACGATGCCAATCGGGCATGCATGTCTCCCTCACCTGCGAGGGCATCTTCTCTTTATCACTTTATTAGTTAGTTATTTCTAACTAGTTCAAATGTGTTATAATTAATTAGCTTAGATAGTTAATTAATTTAAATTGCTTTAATTAGCTTAGATTAGCTAGTTATTCAACTCAGTCTGTAATAATTAATTAGCTAGAATAGTTAGTTAATTAGTTTACTTGTAATAAGTGGCTTAGCTTAGCGTAGCTAGTTAGCTTATTCATTCGGACCCTCCGTCGACAGGGCAAAATGTTGTAATAAGGGTGCGTGTGTGTGTGAATGTCTTCCAACCCCACATCTTTCTCCCTTTTACTTATCCACTTTTGATGGTTAGTTTAGGGCATATTTCAATTAGCATACCTTATGCTTTGCATGTGTGCATCATTCATTTGTCTTGCATGCACCGGGCTCGGCGCATCATTCAAACTGCATTGTATTTCAATACCTATTTGAATACATGTATCCAATTGTCGCATTCATATGTCATGATTAGGTAGTCGAGCCTACTTAGTTGCATTATTGCATGTGTTGCATTAGGCATTTAACATAGTTAGGATCATGCATGATTTCTAACTAGTTTTTTATTTTGGCTCGGAGTACACTGTAAGTGTTTTCGCTTTAACATCCTTGCATGTGTGTAAATGACTGCCATGATAGCATGCTTGTCATGAGGCTATTTTCTTAATTGCTATAACTGCATGAATGCCTGTGAGTGAAGGCTTGATTGCCTGAATTGGGACAATTCAATGATTGTGAGTTGTAAGCCCACTTGGAGTGGCAAATCATCATGTTTTAAGCCCACTTGAGGGTGGCAAATTCAAACTATTTTCGAAAACAAACATTGAATTGTTTTATTCCAATTTAGGCGATCTAGTCTATACTTGTATGTTGTCCGCATCACGTAGTGAGTTAGCTAATAATCGGAATAAGAAAACATGTGTTTTCAAAACAACATATCATGCTTAGTAAAAGCCGATCCTTCGATCGGGCGAGTGGGGGTGCTCATGTTATGACCTTCCCCTCTCGTACCCAAGTCCCCGAGCCGAGGCAACTTTGGGGATGACAGACACGTGGCCTTTGGCGCGAGTCAGGGTTTCCTAAATTTCCCAAAACAAAATATTTAGGTGACGACTCTGAAATCTGGCAAAACAGTCCATGTTTGGCGCTTTTTTATTAAAATCAATTTTCCAAAATGATTTGCCGAATTTGGACTCTTTGGTGATTTATCAGTCTTACATTGCACTTTGTGATATTAGATTCAGAACCGTGACAGGAGTCTGAACTGTAAGACCAATTCGAGCTCTCTAAAAGGGAGGTGCGAAAAAGTCAAGCTACACCACCACAAAGAAGGGCAACATCAACTGGTGGACAGTAGTAACAGCCACCACAAAGGAGACCTATAACAAGATTAACCAGTTGAGTGCAGCAGCAATTACAGAGGGCATCAACACCAGCAACAACCATAAGAAGGGATGAAGTTGAACAATTCATAGGTAGTAAGGCTCGTGTTAATAGAGACATGGTGAACTAAATGTTGTGATTATGAATTGCTTTTTTTTTGTAATGGTCATGTCACCTGAAGAAAGATTATGTATTTGGAACATATTATGTATTTGGAATGGTGAACTGCTTTTTTTTGTAATGGTGAACTGCTATTTCGCATCAACAATGGGATTAAAGACATATTATGTATTTGGAACAATTTATTGTACATGCTTGGTTTGTAATGGGATTGACATGTTGGATGGTTATTATACATGCTTGGTTTCTAATGGGATTGACAAGTTGGATGGTTATTATACATGTTGGATGGTTTGTAATGGGTTTAACAAATTATTATACATGTTGGATAGCTTGTTCATGTTTTTTACATGCTTGGTTTCTAATCTATTTCATGCTTGGCTTGTTCAATTTCCCTTTACGTAGACATTTTGTTAAACACATTTAGAGCATTGCCAAAAAAATTTGCATCAACTTAATTAGAAAATGTAGAAAACCAAACAAACATTACCACAATCCAAAAACACTTTAAAAACAAAAAAAAAAATTGGATTTCTCATTTCATTCAAAATTATACATTAAGTTCAAATTGGCAAGTGCATAGTTGCCATTACATTTCCTAAACCACAAATGATAACTAACTAACTAACCTACATTCCCTAATTGCTCACAGTTAACATTCCAATTACAATCACTGCAACAATTAATCCAACAACAATCCATTTCCGTCTACCACGATAAGTTTGAACAACCTCCTCTAATCTTGTGATCTCAGTTACCATTTCTTCTAAGCTTGCAACTTTGTCTACCAACTTCAGCAAGACTTGTCTACCACAAGGACAAGTGGGTGGATCATACCAAGAGAAGAAGCCACAAGCCCCGTTTCTTTGAAAAAATAAAAAAGTAAATAAATTATAAAATACTAATCAAAGCCATGTTTTAGGGAACAAAAATATACACAAATTTCATATTGTTCACGGGAGTGGAAAGCCTACTCCATTATTTGGACAACCAAGAAACCTCCTAGCGGGGTTCGTATAGGTCCATGAAGTTCGGATCTTTGCCCTCAATCCACAACTACAACAAGTCGATTCACTCCAATTGTTTCCACCCCAACTATTTCATTCACTCATATTTCACAATGGCTGAAAATTGAGCTTCATTCCACTCTAGATTCATCGATCGTGTTGCCCTAATCGACGAAATCGCAAAACTTAGGGCAAACTGTAGCCCTAATCAATGAAATCAAAGATTTAGGGCTTTTTATATGGGGCTACTAAGAAACGGCGTCATTTTGGGTTGGTTTTGGCGCTAAATTGGCTTTCTCCATTACTTCATGAAACGGAGATGGACAGGGGGCTTACATTGTGACACGGAATAAATTCTAGGGTTTTAATTGTCAAAATTAAAAATCTAGGGTTTAAATTGCAAAACACGCTAAGCCTTGGGTTTTTTTTTAATTTTCCCTATATATATTTAACAAATTAAATCATAAATTAATTAAAATTAAAAATTAAGTTTTTTAAAAAAATATTTAGGAAACTATAGTTTCATAAATTAGTTTTGTGTTATGTTTTTTAATTTTTTTACTTAGTCAAAGAGATAAATTTATTTATTCATTTACAATGAGAGCCAAAACTAGAAGAAGACAAAAAAGGTATAATTGTCTTTTTATTATTAACATTAACGGTGTTAATGTTGCATTTTGGTCGAAAATCACATGGAAGTATATAGATATTTTTAAAAGATAGAGAGGTAAAATGCTATCAAGTCATAACATAAGGAGGTAAAATGAATGTTACCCATATATATATGTATATATATGTACAACAAAAGTTAAGAAATCACTTACTCTCTTTGTGAAAACTTACGCCTTTTTTGAAAACTTCCGCCTTTTGTGAAAACTTACGCCTTTTTGTGTTGACTTACGCCCTTTTGTGGAATCACTTACTCTTTTTGTGAAAACTTACGCTTTTTTGTATTGATTTACACCTTTTTGTGAAATCACTTACTCTCTTTGTGAAAACATACGCCTTTTGTGAAAACTTTTGCATTTTTGTGAAAATATACACGTTTTGTGAAAACTTCCGCATATGGTATGCAAGGCATACCTAAAAAAGACAAAATAATAAATATGATGGCACCTACAAATCCAATCATAGGAGGAACCATTGAGGGACTAAGGGGGCCACGTCCTCCAATGTTTTCAAAATTTAATTAATACTCCTATATTTGTAGAATATCTAATTAAACGATTCATAGTACCCCTATATTTATAAAATATCTAATTAAACGATTCATGATTTTATAAAAATCATTAACTAATTTCCTATTTCGTAATATATAGTACATAATGAGATGATGACCAACTATTTCACATCCTAATTAATAGTATTAATTTTATCAAGTCAATTTTATTTATACAACAGATATATGTCACTTCTTTTATTTTTTAAAAATTAAAGAGATATGTATACATTTTATTTATTTGATTAGGTCAATTAACAAAATAATTTAAAACACTAGTCCAATCAATATTATGACAATGAGAAAGATGAGTTGTTAGATTTATTTAATTTTTTTATTATAAAATACTATTTTTACAATGCTTATGTAATCAATTGGCTTCGATTAGTCACATAAGTAAAAGTAACTCATAATTATTATTATTTTTCTAGAAACCTTGGCCTCCCCTCCCTCTCCCCTAAACCAATTTCTTGTTCCACCCTTGAATCCAATGGTATTGAATTGAATTTCACCTCAACCAACATAAGTCAGATGAAGAAATTATCTAATAAATTCAACATATCTATAATATAATTTTATATGTCACGCCCCAAAAATAATTACAGAATCCAACTCCAAACAACTAGTACAGGTGATATAAGTGAAATAAGAATCTTTCATTAATCAGAGTGAGTATACAAAAGGTGACACGTGCAATATACATTCATAAATAGTTCATCCGAAATCTACAGCATATGTTACAAGTAGTAATAAGGAATGAAAGTTAAACAGATATCCATATGCTCTAAAGGCTTGCATCTTTCCAAGATAGTTCTTCGTTACAATAAAAGTGGACTTTCAGTCCAAAACACTTAAAGCCCTATGGCTATACAAATGTTAAAAAAAAAAAAAAAAAAAAAAAAAAAAAAAAAAAGAGAGAGAGAGACCAAAACTGAGACTTCAACTCCACAGTCCTCCCAAGCTAAGTCCTTGACGAAGGTATATCGCCAGCACTTGAAAATGTTTTTTCTCGAATATGGTGAACCAAAGCCCAATAGAGATAATCTAACACAATATATGAATCTTAACAAAGATATGAGTATTAGATGCAAAACCAATGCCCGTGATAAAACAATTTATAGCTCTGATACAAAACCATACCATGCTGAGATTTATATCACAATTTATGTTAGCTCAATTCCTTTTTGTCTCAATTAATTTAATCTCAATTCATTAATCATGCCCATTTCTTTTAATCAAACAAACCGATGATACAACTCAGTGGGTCTCCAACCAATATAGTTATCATATAAACACAACTACTTGTCATTTTACGAAAATTTCGTCTGCAGGAATCGGCACCCATGTATACGCGCGATTTTCGAGACTTTCACCGTGGAAACACAAGCCAACTTAATTCAATGGAGTCCATCTCCTTTCTCCTCTCAAACAATGGAGTACATCCCCTTTCTCCTCCCAAACATCATACATATACAATGTATTAAAACACACAGTCATATTCAATGACAACCGATAAGAGATTAGTTTCAATTCACCTAATCCTCAGGCAATTTCTACAACAATCATAGCTATCCTTCACCGATAGCCCAAAACAGATATTTCTAAACAGATATACAATCTCCTCAACAGATAAAACTATCCAAATTTTCATAGGTGAGTGATAATGGGAATCCAACTCCACCATTTACATAAACCCTCATCCAATTTCATATTCCCAATACAAATTTCATTAGTTTATTCAAAATAATAATTTGAACCAATTTAGGGCAAAACTCCCTTTTATTCCAAAATCCACCCCATATATCAAAATCAACAAATTTACCACAACACAACCTCACATTTACTCCCATAACCATTTTTAACACATACATTTGAAAACCCCTCTTTTGATTTTAAACCAAAACCCTAGGTTTGTTCAAAATCACCTTAAGTTCCAATGTTTCTTACACATCAACAAATAACTAAGTTAAAAACCATATGAGAGTGTAGAAAATCTATCTCAAGCTAGAAGACCAAAGGAAGAAATGGAGAGACTTCAAAGATGCAGAAACCATGTTCTATTCGGATCAAAATGTAGCCCTTGAGATGCTCTACCTCTTTAACAAAGGCACACAGGTAAAGAAATTACTAGATCTAGGTGAACATGTAGAGAGAATGTAGGTTTTAGAGAGAAAGACTCTAGATCTAGGGTTTTTAAAAAGTAGAGAGAGGGAGAGAGACATGTGAAAAAGTGATGTAAAATGACCTTTTTATGAACTGATATACACATAGTCCGCTCGAGCGCAAGAAGTGATGCTCGAGCGCAAAATACACACTCCCAGTAGTTTTGTAGACAACATACCAACACTCGAGCGCAAGAATAAGCTGAGCCCGCTCGAGCACGGAAAGAACCGCTTGAGCGTAGAATACACTCTTTTAGTAGTTTTGCAGACCTGCAAAAGTACTAAGAGTTCACAAAGCCCGCTCGAGCTCAAGAAGTGCCGCTCAAGCGGAAGAGTAAAAATCTGGGCAACAAAAGTTTGAAAATTAAGCAACCAACCTATTCCAAACATGCTCCAACCAACCCAATTGCCAAACTCAAGTAAAAATAAGGAGAAAAGACATGAACAACATTTCGAAACCATAAAACCCGAGTCCATAATACAACAAGGGTCGGGTCAAAATCAGAATCGCTATAATCTCCCCCTCTTAAAGAATTTAGTCCATGAAATTTCAAATCAAGTTTTAAAACCAACTACAACCATAATGATAATCATTCAACTCCATCACCATGACTCATTCTCTGGTCATTCAATCCCATCAACACGATAGACGAATTCTCAATACTAAATACATAATTCATATTTCCAAAACATATACAATGTTCATAATAAACTTGCATTTCCAAAACATAACAACATATACAATGTTTCCATATTCCATTAACATAATAACAATACAATACTTGTTCAAACTTTAACAAACAAGTCCAGATACTTCTCACAGACTTCCAACTCATTTTCCCAAGTTGTTTCTTCAACCCCGTGATGTTTTCACAATACTTTAACCAAGGGAATTGTCTTGTCTCACAAGACTTGGTCCCGTGTATCCAAGACTCTCACTGGTCTCTCCTCATATGAGGCGTCCTCATCTACCTCGAAGTTGGTCCAATCCAACACGTGCAATGAATCCGGCTCATACTTTCGAAGCATGCTAATATGAAACACATCATGAACCCCAAAAAGTTGTGGCGGCAAGGCCAAACAATAAGCTACCTCTCCGATCCGCTCAAGGATCTCAAAAGGTCCAATAAATCTAGGAGATCACTTCCCACTCTTTCCAAACCTCATGAAACCCCTCCTAGGTGATATCTTTAAGAATACATGGTCTCCCACCTCAAAAGACAAGGGTCTTCTCCTACAGTTGGCATAACTTTTCTGGCGACTCTGGGCCATAACCAACCTCTTACGGATAAGTGCAACTTTTTCTGTTGTTTCCTTGACTAACTCTGGACCCAACATAGATGCATTACCCACCTTGGCCCAATACACAGGGGATCTACATAGTCGGCCATATAAGGTCTCAAATAATGCCATGCCAATACTTGATTGGAAGCTATTGTTATAGGTGAACTCCACTAAGAGCAAGTGCCTCTCCCACGAACCCTTAAAGTCAAGGACATAACCCTGAAGCATATCCTCCAAAATCTGAATGGTGCACTCTGATTGTTCGTTAGTCTGAGGATGATACACAATACTAAAAGTCAACCTAGTGCCTAAGGCACTCTGTAAGCTCTGCCACAACCAAGCTGTGAAACGCGGATCTCTATTCGAAACAATCATCACAGGGACCCTGTGCAACCTCACTATGTCCCTAATAAAAAGGTTGGCAAGATAATCTACCGAGTCACTCACTCGCATAGAAATAAAGTGCGCCGACTTGGTCAACCAGTCAACTACCACCCAAATCGCATCACTACCCCGTTGAGTCCTCTGAAGGCCCACAACAAAGTCCACTGTGACATGCTCCCACTTCCACTAGGCTATAGGCAAGGGCTGCAACAAACCCGCTGGCCTCTGATGTTCAGCCTTCACTTGTTAACAAGCAAGGCACCTCAATATAAACATTGCCACATCCTTCTTCATACCCTTCCACCAAAATTGGTGACTAAGGTCGTGGTAGATCTTTATGCCTCCTGGATACACCGTAAGGCATGAATGGTAAAACTCTTAGAGTACTTCCTCTCGGTAATACTTCGGCACAAAGAGACGGTCACGGTATCTAACACTCGAATCGGGTTACACATTCAAGCCTTTCTCCATATTCCCACTGAAGATCTTTTCCTGGAGGGATTCCACTTCAAGGTCACCCCTCTGTGCTTCAATTACTCAATTTACAAGTATACGTTGTGCAATTACCGAAAACAAGGCTGTAGACTCAACAGACTTGCCAAGATGCAAGTCAAACTCCCCAATAGTACCTAACATCTCTCATTCCCGGATGGCGACACTAGCGACACTACCAATGGATTTCCTACTCAAAGCATCGGCCACAACATTGGCCTTCCTCGAATGATAATGTAACTCAAAATCATAATCTTTTATAAACTCCATCCACCTCCTCTGCCTCAAAGTCAAGTCTTTTTGTGTAAATAGATATTTCAGACTCTTATGATCAGAAAACACTTCAAACTTCTCACCATACAAATAATGCCTCCAAATCTTCAAGGCAAAAATCACTGCTGCTAACTCTAGGTCATGAGTAGGGTAGTTCCTCTCATATGTTTTCAACTACCAAGAGTCATAGGCTACTACCTTCCCCTCTTGCATCAATACACAACCTAAACCTTCCCGTGAGACATCATAATACACCGAATAGCCCAAACTCCTCTCCGGAATAATCAATACTGGAGCAGTAGTAAGTCTAACCTTAAGTTCCTGAAAAGACTTCCCACAAGCCTCATTCCAGACTTAACTCTCTTCCTCATCAGTCTAGTTAACGGAGAAGTTAATCTAGAGAAATCTTTCACAAACTAACAGTAATACCTAGCCAACCCTAAGAAACTACATATCTCAAAAGCATTCTTAGGTTGTTCCCAATCTTGCATTGTCTCTATCTTAGATGAATCTACAGTCACCCTTTCCCTGGATACCACATGGCCAAAAAACTTAACTTCCCTCTGCCAGAATTCACATTTCCCAAACTTAGCATACAGTTTGTGGGCTCTAAGCAACTCGAGCACCACTCGCAAATGTTCCTCGTGCTCCTCCTCAGAGGGTGAGTAAATCAAGATGTTGTCTACAAAGACGACCACAAAACGGTCTAGGAACTCATGGAAGATCCGGTTCATCAAATCCACAAACATAGCTGGTGCATTGGTTAGCCCAAAGGGCATCACTAGGAACTCGTAATGTCCATATGTAACAATGCCCGCGAGGGACCCCGCTACAGCTCGAACTCGATTTGTTGTCACGGTTCTTAATCTTGAACCAAAGAGTCCAAATCTGGCAAATCGTTTTGAGAAAAACAAATTTTGAAAGAAGTGCCAAACATGGACTGCTTTGCCAGATACAGAGTCGCCACCTAAATATTTTTTAATGGGAAAATTTAGGAAACCCTGACTCAGTGCCAAAGGCCACATGTCCGTCATCACCAAAGTTGCCTTGGCTCGGGAGCTTGGGTACGATTGGGGAAGGTCAGCTATGAGCACCCTCTCGCGGTCAAGACGCCTCTACTAACCGTGATATCCGATTTTGAAAACGTTATGTGTTCTTATTCCGGTTATTAGCCTAAAATTACTATGTTATGCGCACAGCAAACAAGTATAGACTAGATTGCCTAATTTGGAAATAAGCATTGCATATCCGTTTGTCTTTCAAAAATACTTTGAAATTTGCTACTCTCAAGTAGGCTAAAAGTCGGATTTCAATGAGTTGTTCCAACTGTAGACACCCCATTTTTGACCGACCGTGAGACTCAGACGTCACCGATTGAGCGCTCGGTGATGTTGCATACTGTGCTCGTTCAGAAGTCTCAGAGTTGCGGCCGTGCGCCCTGCCTCCGGACTTCCGAACTTTCTTCTCTACCTTGTCTCGGTTTGCGAACCAGGCTCGGTTTTCTCTGTTTTCTTTCCGAGGAAGGAATGGTCTCAGAGATTATCTCCGGTGGCCGTGAGCTACTTTTTGTGGGTCAGAGGCCATTTTGCCCATTTCGAGTCTCCGCCTGCTGGATCACCGTCAAGCAGGTGCCTGCTCGGGACCGCCCAACCATCTCCGAAGTTCTCCGGTTTTGGCTTGCACTCTGCTTTTATAGTTCCGAGGAACACTGGGCCTTCGATGCCCACTTCGTGGTCAGATGCCACTTTCGTGCTCAGAGGTTTTCGGACCTCGAATCGCGCGGTTTGGGCCCGAGCATTCATTTTGCATCGCTTTTCGATTTTGGCAGAACCTCTGCTTTTGTCATTCCGAGGGACACTGGGTTGCAGATACCCACTTCGCCAGACACCACTTCCGCACTGTTCATTTTCGGATCCCGAATTGCTTGCTTTTGGCTCCGAGCGTTCATTTCTCATTAGTTTTGTTCAAACTTGGCAGTGTACTGCTTCAACACTAGAAGATCACCGGGGTGGAGGCCAGCAATTATCCCAGATAACAGTTTCGCTCCTTCCTCGCTTTTTCACTTCCGCCAATGTTGAACACCCCGGGGTATTTTCTTCCAACCAAAGCTACATATCTCGTGATCGGGGACATGGGAGGACCCTAAAATGTATGGTCGGCCAGAATTGTGGAGTTCATTTTTGAGCCTCTCCTTCAAGCTCTATGTTGTGGCTCGCCTGGTGTTGCCAATTTCCGACCTTGGAACCTTGTTGCACACATCCGGAGGACCCTAAAAGTTGGTGGTCGGCCAGAATTCAAAGTTTCATTTTTGAGCCTCCTTCAAGCTCTATGTTGTGGCTCCGCTCAGAGTTGCTGATTCGATCCTGGGGCCTTATTCTACACACTTGGGAGGACACCAATCCATAGTGGTCGGCCCGTAAAATTTGTTGTCCATTTTGACCATGGCCGGCCACATGGTGGGTGGTCCGACCAGGGGGTGGCCGGCCACCTTGCAGAAACCACCGGCCGGCCTTGCTTTCCAAACAAGATAAATGTCCGGATATTTTTGTCAAATATCACCCCATCCGGATATTTTGGGAGGGAAAGCTTGGGTGCTTTTCCCTCCCCTTTTACACTCTTTTTGTGCCTATTTAAAGGGACCAACAGCTCCTTTACCTAGGTTAGAAAATTTGCTCTCAAGAACACCTCTCCCAAATCCTCCATCTCCATAGCCAAAACTCAAGAAAAAGCTTCAAGTGTCAAAGCCAATTCCTTCATCAACCCTTAGCTCCACCATCCCCACTACCATTCCAGCAGCAAGGAAGTGTTCTCCAGTGGCTAAGAAGCACCAAATTCAGGCCAAGAGGTAGCAACAACCGGATCTTCAAGGGTAAGTCTCCAAATCTCTTTTTGTAGCATAATTTTGCTTCCTATTTCTACCCTATTTCCTTTCAGTTTTTGGGCCTTGACCCCTAATGATTTTAGGCTTATTTTGAGCCCCTCTACAACTTTGTAGAAGGGCTCAACTTCATTTGGTGTCTCCTTGACACACTTGTTTCAATATCTAGCTTGTATGTCATAATCTTGCATGCTATTTTTAGCCTATTTGCATTTGTTTTTGGGGCTCCGACCCCTACTGGTTTTGTGCTTATCTTGAGCCCCTCTACAACATTGTAGAAGGGCTCAACCTTGTTTGGCCATTCTATATACCACCTCCCTTTGAAATCCACTTTAGGCCCTGATTCTTGCATGTTTTGTAGCCTTTTGTGCTTTTGGTTTTAGCTCTTGGTCAGAACTGAAAGGGGTCTTATTTTGACCCCCTCTACATGTTTCATGAATAAAGTTTTGTTGTTTGGTGTATGCTTTGCATGTCTCTTGTTATAACCTCTTTTGAGCTCCATTTTGCATGGAATTGTTAGCATGTTTTTATATTGATTTTGGGGTTTCCATAAACTGAATATATGCTTATTTTTGGGCCCTCTTCAGTATTGTAGAAGAAAGTTTTTCATTTGAATTTTCTATATACTACTTGCTTCAATACCCCTCTTTTGGCCCCTATTCTTGCATGCTAATGTTGCCTTATCTATGCTTACAATTTGGCCTTGTTTTGTACTGAAAAATGCCATATTTGGGACTGCCTTACTACTGTTTTTGCTGTCGTGTGTCAATTTTGCATATATAGTATGGCTATAGGCCATTTCGGCACTAAATATTGCATTTCGGATGATTTCATGCGTTGATTGTCGTTTCACATCATTTCGGGCTGTTTTCCCTTCATTTAGTGACTGAAATTTGGTTTGCATGCTTGCATATCATTTCCCATGTCATTTTATGCCTTAATGCATGGTTATGCGGCTGTGGCACGCATTTCGAGGCACCTCCGCTTTTATCCGACGGCCTCCTATGTGAGTGTGCCGAGGCTCTCCCATGTTGGTGTAAGCCCATCGTGCATTCCAGATGCCATTTCACATTTCATCATCGCTTATGCGTGGGCGCTGCTTTCGAGGCACTTCGTTGTATCCGATTTTCATTTTATCATCGCTTCGCTTATGCGTGCTAGGCGCGCTTTCGAGGCACTTCGGTTGTATCCGATTTTCATTTCATCATCGCTTCGGTTATGCGTTCGGGCGCTGCCGAGGCACTTCGTTGTATCCGATTTTCATTTTATCATCGCCGGGTTTGCGTATGTGCGTGCCGATTTCGAGGCACTTCGGTTGTATCCGATTTTCATTTCATCATCGCTCGGTTTGCGTCTGGGCACGCATTTCGAGGCACTTCGGTTTTATCCGATTTTCATTTCATCATCATCGCTCGCTTATGCGTCTGCAGCACGCATTTCGAGGCACTTCGGTTTTATCCGATGCATCTTCATATCATCGCCGCTTATGCGTCTGCAGCACGATTTCGAGGCACTCTATTTTGTCCGACGGTATTTCATGCCATCGCTTGTTTGCGTGTTCGCTGCACGCTTTTCGAGGCATATCATTTTCATCTCATTTTCACAAAGATAGTACATACTAGGTTGTATCTTAGATTACATTCATACATTTCTCGATTTGCGTGTCTGCGGCACATATTTCGAGACATCTCATTTTCATAGCATTGCGCATGCTAGGTTGCATATTAGTTGCATTTCATGCATATCATGCATATTGCACGGAAACGAGGCGCTGCTTTTGTAATTCGAGTAACGGAACGGGTCTCAATTCCCAAGTCACCGACAATTCCGGATTACCCATGATGGAGTTAAGTTTTGTTGTAGCATTCATCCCTATACCGAAGTTGTGTAACTGTTCCTCGCCATCATGCATCGATATGCGTGATTGGTGGCACGAGGATCGAGGCATGCATATATTTGTGAAAATACATTGCTATGCCCTTTTCCTCGCTTCTGCTACAAAGAAAATCGAGGATCAACAACTTTTCGAGTCCGCAAGATTTCGAGAAATACCGCAAACAGAGGCTAATCAGTATTCCAAAGGATTTCCGCCAAAATTCAACACGCCATCCATCGTATAAGGCCCTCGCTCATGCCGCTACCATACTTTCTTAGTTTAATTTGTCAATTAATTAGAAATCAGATATTCTTTATTCGGATCAGATATTTATTCGACCCTCTCGAGGGGCATAATTGTAATAAGGGTGTGTGAGTGTGATGTATGTCTTCCAACCCCCATTTTTTCTCCCTTTTATTTACCCGCTATTTATGGTTAGATATAGGGCATATTTCAATTAGCATAACAAGATGACAAAGATGTTTGCATCATTCATCTGCTTTTGCACGCACTGCCTCGCACGATCATACAAACCGTGATCAGATTTCAATTCCAAATTGAATACTTGATAGTCAGTAGCATCTCATATGCCATCTTTAGAATAGCCGAGCTCGCTATAGTTGCATTTTGCATGTGTTGCATTAGGCATTTCAAGATATTAGGATCATGCATGATTTCTAATCGCTTTTGCTTTTGGCTTGGAGTACTAGGTAAGTTTTATGCTTTAGCATCCTTGCATGCGTGTGAGTGTTGCCATGATAGCATGCTTACCATGAGGCTAACTGCTTATGTGATATAACTGCCTGAATGCCTGTAGGTGGAGGTTGAGTTATTTGGATTGGGACAAATCACTGACTGCTTGTTTTAAGCCCACTAGATAGTGGCAAAATCATGTTTTCTAAGCCCACCCGAGGGTGGCAACCAAGATTTTAGCCTACCTCATGGGTAGCACCTTCACACCATTTTCAAACAAACAAACATGAAATGTTTTGTTCCAATTCAGACGCCCATTTATACTTGTTTGTCATGAGCATCACATAGTAATCTAGGCTAATAACCTAATAAGAACTCACAAAGTTTTCAAAAACAGATATCATGGTTAGTAGAGGCCGGCCTTTTGATGGCGAGAGGGGTGCTCACGATGTGACCTTCCCTAATCGTACTCCAAGTTCCCGAGCCAACTTTGGTGATGACGGACACGTGGCCTTTTGGCACCGAGTCGTGGTTTCCTAAATTTCCCATTTTAAAATATTTAGGTGGCGACTCATATCCGCAAAGTACCATGTTTGGCACTTTTTCAAAAACTGCTTTTCCTTCAAAACGACGGTTTGGATTTGGACTCTTTGGTTCAAGATTGAGAACCGCAACAAAATCGAGTCCTAATCAGAAGCGAGGTCCTCATGGGCGTTGTTACGCTTCGACATCACTGGGATTTAGAGAACTTGACTCAACTCATGATATCCGGGTTTTGACTACATTTGTGTGTTTCTTTGCATTGCATTTGCATTGGTGCGCTTAGGACACCGTGGTTTGCCATATGCCATTCCCGAACGATTTGCCGGAGGCTTGTCTTGTCAAGTCATGTCCATAAGGCCGACGGCCTGGCTCGACAAAGATGGGAACACAAACCCCGGTTTTACGGGCACCCTTTTGACCATTCGACCTAGTGCATATTCGATCCATAGTGACTATTCCAAACTAGGACAAAGTTGCTTACCCGCTTATAGGTTGTTTGAAGTCACAAGGCGTAGTGAACCCCTAGTTCCCGATTTAAATAGGACAGGAAACCCTACCCCAACATAGGGGTGTTTTGGCTCTCACTTATCTCGCTATGTGCTTGTTAGAGTGCGCCTCACAGGAATGCATGTATCAAGATGAGTTTGGGCATCAGTTCAAGGGCATCGCTTTTGAGTTGGCACGCCATGTGGGCATCACGCTTATTTGAGAATCATTGTCTCATGGATATCGATTCGCTTAGGAGAACAAAGGATACAGAATGGATCGCTGGTTGAGGATGCAGTATTTCCAAATTTTATCCAACTGTGGTGTTGTATGCCCGATCGTGTGTTGTGTGTATTTAAATTTAAGTTATACGCCCGCTTTTCCGGGTCATTTATTTCTTTCGCTTTATTATCTTTTGCTAGGGCGCTTTGTAGCACGATTGCTTCCGAGCCACCGATACTCCCCAAGCAACTGACACGAGGTCGCCGACCAACCGATCCGAGGATCTAGTTGACGACATCCTGTTCCATTCATTACCCCTACCACCGAAGAAGGTCGAGAAGGCACAAAGGTGTCGAAAGCACGATCACCGGAACAATGTTAGCTTATTCTAGTGTCGACAATGAAGTTGAGACTCCTTTCGCTATAGAAATACACTTGCGCTTCTCGATGGAACAACAGAACACAAAGAATGGAGGCGATGATGCGCCAGATGAATGACAAAGATGAAACAAATGCAAGATGATGCTATCCGCCAGCGGAATTTTCCAAACAAAGAAAGTTCTCGCTATGGCCCAACACCGAGTTGATCACCAGACATAACAACAGAACGCCAGATTGCTTCACACCAGTCCCTCCTCTACCAGGCACAACAGTTCCTCCACCACCCGGGGCCCCATTACTCGAACAGATATTCATCGCCGTAATGCTCCTCCAAATCCCTGTAACACCCAAAATACCCTCCCAAACCCACAAAATGCTCGCCAAACCCACAAACACCCAAGAGGACACGGTCTTCCAATCTGGCCTTCCGCCCCGCTTATACCACAACCGCCCAAAAACATTACACCTAACTACCCGGACGCCCATTTGAGTTCGAGGTAGACCAGATACCAAATTGAGCAAGTTGGAAAACTCTTCAAGAAATCACAGGGTGAAGGCCATCCTGCATATTGAAGACGGCTTATACCGATGTGGCCGTGACATTGCCGGACAGATTTAAGATGCCCCAGATCGATCGCTTTGATGGATCCGAGGACCCCATGGTCCACCTCCCGCTATTTTCGACATCTTAAGACCAATGGGCCTAACCCGATCAAGAAAAGCTTTCCTTGTTCGGTCGAACTTTATCGTGTGGCATCCACTTGGTATGCAAAGTCGAGGATGATGTGAAGACAAATCGATGAGATGGCCGAGGCCTTTGTTGCACAATATTCATATAACACACAGACGAGATTACCACTGTGATCT
This sequence comes from Camellia lanceoleosa, assembly GCA_025200525.1. Lineage (NCBI taxonomy): Eukaryota > Viridiplantae > Streptophyta > Magnoliopsida > Ericales > Theaceae > Camellia > Camellia lanceoleosa. The sequence continues at coordinate 5,621,683 of CM045766.1, read as the reverse complement.
CGAGACAACAAGGCAGAGCCCAAAGAATCTTTTTCTCGACTTTGTAACCCTGGAGGGCGAAGGCATCGATGATGACCTTAAGGCCAACAGACAGAGATCGATCCTGATGATTGTGCGCAATCTCCACCAAGATTAATGAAGAAGATGATCGTAGTCCCTTTCCCCACTTTCGCAGATCTACATGATATGGGATGCAAATAGAGGATGCAATGAAGCAAGGTCTGCTTTGACCAAGACCGGATCACCTCAAGAACATTTAATCGAATACCAATGCAGTCCGAGTGGCTCGCCAATACAAGAACTTCAGAGGTCGGAATGGTCACCACCAATCCTCTTCCCAACCAAGGTCCGCAGCTGCCACACCTTTTCTCGATGCCTCCGGAGCAAGAACCAAGCTTCAAGGTACCAACCTGTGGGTCAACGAACCTTCTCTCCACTACATATGCCTTTATCCAAAGTCCTCGGGTTCTAGTCGAAAAGGGCATCTCAAACCCTTGGAACCGAGGCCCCCACCAAATCCACTCCCTTCCCATAACCCACCAAATATTGCAAATACCACCAAGAAGATGGTCACGATAATCACCACTGTTACAGTCAGCCATGAGGTTCAAGATCTCATTGACAAAAACATCATCCTACCTCCGTAAAGGCCTAATGTTACAACCAACCCACTCCCAACACACAACCAAGATCCACCCAAAAGAATCAATCTTATCCAAACTGGGGCGATTCACGACCCTAGTATCTACATTACCCTCCCACCTACCCAAGCCGAGGTGATCCTCCCCGATAGCACGGACTTGTGCATGGTGGATACCTCCACAACCCAACTCGAGCCAAAGGTGGTGACCACCGAGAATGGAACGGGCAAAGCTTCCGAGGAGAGCAAAACTGCTTGAGTCCGGGTGGAGCAACTGAGAATTTAGCCGGCAGAGCTTATGATCCGAGTGGATATATCTTGTCAATGAGCCAACCTAAGCCGAGTATGGGTTGCCGAGAAGGCCGAGTTGTGTATGATCCGGGGATAAACTTGAATCACGGGGATGATTTGATCAAGGGCGAAGAGGGCTTCGCCAACCTTCAATTTTTTCAACGATCGAATCGTGATGCATCAATTAACCGGTTCGACACGAGGAGTCACGAAGTCGCCGGGTGGTTGGATGATCACCGACATTGTACCATTTGTGGCCTAAGGGTCAAGGTCGAGTAAATTGCCGGAGAGCGCCGGACGTAAGAATTCGCCGACCAAGCCATGTTGAAAACCGAACAACTGACGCAGGAGGAACAAGAAAAGAGATGGGTTTCTGAGAGAGCCCGAAAAGCAAAGAACCATGAGGAAATTGAGAGTGTGGGCACGAAACCGAACATGCCGTGGAGCATGAGGGAGGAAAATACCGAGAGCACAAACAAACCGTAACCAGACAGTGCTCGTTAGATGCTAATGGAATGTGGTGGAGGATGACTTATATCTCGCCCACACGCATTTAAGATCGGGCAGTGGCCAACCAGACAAAGACTGGTACTCGAGGAGGTAGACCATATGACTAGAAGTGGGCGGTATTTCAAGCCCCCACACCTTGATCAACCCGAGGTATCGTGGAAAGATAAAGAAGCTGAGAAGCAGAGGAGAAGCAAGTTGAAGAAGAGGTCAGATCAAGCAAATAAAGAAAATACAAGGCACATCTCCATCTCTGGGATCGCTATGGCTCTGTGGTACACAGACAGTCGTTCTTTCGCTATGGACAAAGCCAAACTTTCCATTGAAACTACCCTGTATCAGCCTAGTTGGTTTGGTCTTCCCGGAGGAGGTTCCCCAAGATTGACCTTTTCGGATATGAGCCGCCACCGAGGGCGTGGATCACAATGCACTCTCTACATCTCTCAGAGAATGCAGGACAAATGGATTCCGGTGGTACTTGTTGACACCGTCCGCTTATTAATGTTCCGCCTCGCCCGAACGGCAGATGCAATCGGGTTAAAGCCCGCAGACTTCACACCGACTACTCAAGTGATCGAGCTCACGACAATACAAGTAGGATGTCCTGGGACGAAAATCCAAACCAAGATTGGGCCCGACAACACGAGGTGGATTTTCATGTCTTGGAGGTCCCCGGATCTTTTAACATGCTTTTGGGGCGACTTCGTTGCATCGTGAAGGCCGCCTCATCTACTCTACATCAAATGGTGAAATACCCTATGGAAAGGGAGTAGCCATTGTTTTTGGGAATTCATCAATCCATCCCTCCGGAGGTATCTACGCCACCCGAGATCGAACACGGCATGGAAGATATGTTCATATCGATTTACTTGGCCGAGGCCCGTGGTACAAAACATTATGGTCGTGGAATGAGGGTATGTACGTTAGTGCTCAACTGCCTACCTCATGAACAAGCTACAACATATCCCCGGATGGGATTGGGAAGAAGCGGCAGAAAGGAGTCGCAACGCCGTCAAGTGCCACATAATCCACATACCTTGATCGGGTTATCCGCCCACCAAAGAAGATTGGACGAGGAAAGGAAGGAAATGGCCGCAGAGCTGTGAGCAAAGCAGCCGAAGCCTTTTTGATCTAATGCATAGCCCATCTGGTACCGAACGGACGCTTTGTCCGGAGGGGAAGACTTTCCATTCTCGGGCTTCCCGTAACCATGGTTCAACGCGAGAGGAAGCGCTGCATGTGTTTCAAATCTTTTCGACCCGCAACTATCCGGATGATGTTGTCACAGAGCGCATGCACTCCAACAACCGAGGCCGAATGTAATAAGGCAGAGGATTCCGAGGGCACGGAATTGAAATGGGGTAGGCCGCATGTCTTCTCTCGATCCTCCGATCGACCAAGATTGCTTGGGGGATAACTTCTGGTGTCCATGATTGGGGATGAAACGGCCATGAGCCAACCAACAGCCTATTTTGGACGATCCATCGCACCTCTCTCACTTGGCAAGACGAGGAGGATTCTTATCCAAATAGCTCGGAAGTAGTGAGCCGAATCGATTCCACCGAGTCTTGTGAGTCGGAATCAGTTCCAGCCGACCGAGTCTCGAAGTCTGGTACTCGGGATGTTAACCCGATGCCGAGTCTTGTCCAGTCGTTTTTTTCCTTTTCATTTGAGTCTCATGTAACCGGCGAATCGATTTATTTGGATGAACTTAATGAGAATGAGGTGAATGTGGTTTTAGTACTTTTCTCAGGCCCCTAATTTATTGCATTAATTCAGATTTTCAAAATTTTGATCAAAACGACGAGGACGAAGTCCTCCTGCTTTTACAACGCCTAATTGAGCAAGAGCAAGAGAGATTTGTTAAGCCATTAATGGATGAAATCATTTTTGTGAATATTAGATCGAGGAGGACCCGCACCGTCCAGACGGGTCCACGTTGTCTTCAGAGGAACGCGAGCGCTTAGTCGCTTTATTAAAAGATTTCAAAGATGTTTTCGCGGTCCCACGAAGACATGCCCGAATCGATCCCGAGATTGTACAAAGATCGATCCCCTTGACCCCGAGGCCCGACCACAAAGAAGCTCGTATGATCCGCCGATTGGGCTCTCAAGATTAAGGAAGAGGTCACTACAAATTGACGCAGTTTCCTCGCTAGTATCGTAATATCCGACTTGGTTGGCTAACATTGTTCCGTGTCAAGAAAGATGGCAGATCCGTGTGTGTAGACTTCGTGATTTGAACAGAGCTAGTCCGGCGACGACTTTCCTTACCACACATCGATGAGCTAGTGGACTTCACCGCAGGCATGCTCGCTCTCATTCATGGATGGCTTCGGGTACAATCGATAGTGATGGCGCCGAAGATGAGAAAAGATCAGATTCACCACCCTGGGGGAACATATCGCTATCGGTCATGCCGCTTTGGGTTGAAGAACGGGCTACTTTATCAACGGGCCGTCACACCACAATACTACATGATATGATCCACAAAGAGGTTGAGGTGTATGGACGACATGATTGTCAAGTCCAAAGAAAGAGAGGGCTACTACACCGCCTTTGCGCAAGTTTTTCCAAAGGATCGTGGAATTCTTGCCATGCTAAACCCTCGTAAATGTACGCTTGGTGTTACAAATGAAAAATGTCGGGTTTCGACACAATAAAGGCATCGAGGTCGACCCATCCAAAATCAAGGGCATTTTAGAAATGTCACCACCAAGGACTGAAAAGTAGGTGCGAGGCTTCCTGGGTATAGTGCAATTCATAAGAGCGTTTAGTTCAAAACTAACCTTGACTTGTGAACCACTTGCTGGGCTTCTGAAGAAAGGCAAGAAGTTCCAATGGGACGGCCGATGTCAAGTCGCTTGAACAGATTAAAGAATATCTACGTAACTCCACCCGCTTTATCACCACGGAACCAGTGGAAACCGTTGATTTTGTATCTATCAAGAATCGAGACCACGATGGGTCAGATGCTTGCACAGAATCAAGATAGGTGGAAAGAGCCATCTATTATTTGAGCAAGAAGATGCCGAATATGAGACCCAGATACGCCACCGAAAAGGCTTGCTTAGCTCGTATGGGCTACCAGAAGTCATGCGCACTACCGTTAGCTCACTCGGTAATGCCGGGTTTCGCTGCCTCGATCCCATCAAATATCTTTTTCGAGAAACCATTACGGGTAGGCTAGCTCGTTGGTTGTCGTTGTTTCTCCGAATTTGATCTCACATATGTGACGCCAAGAAGTCAAGAAAAGGAAGAGCAAGAGCAGAGTTCCTGTCGACCATCCGGTTGAGGGGATGAAGCGTTGAGTACCTATTCCCGTGATGAAGCAATTCAGATATCGACGAGGAAACTTGGATAATGTACTTTGACGAGCGCCAAATCAACATGGGTATGGGAGAGTGTTGCCGATAGCACCCGACAATTCCTCAGATCCTCTAGCCTTCAAACTCCGCTCAAAGTCTCAAATAATGAAGGTATCACGGTTGCGGCATTGTCGGTTTGGAAGCACTTTAGAATTAGGGCAAGACTACCGGACGCCATTGGGGATTCGAACCTTGTTGTGTCTCAAGCTAAAGGAGACCGGAAAGTAAAAGAGGGAAACATGATGATGGATCATCAAACCTTGATTTGCCGATTCCTCGGTTTGAAAAGTTAAATTTCACTCATCTACTAAGAGAGAACAACAAGTTCGCAGACGCTTTAGCAACTCTATCATCCATGATAGACATACCAAGTGGAGTCCGAATGCGACCAGTTATCATCGGCCAGAAATTTGTACCTGGTTATGAGTCGATTGCAACCATAGATGAAGTTCGTGACTTAACACCCCGGTATCACGACATCCGAATTTCTTGGAGAAAGAAACATACCCGCCAGGTGAATGCCAAAGACAAGAGGGCAATAAGAAGGTTAGCCGCTTAGTTCATCATCCGCGGGGTAAATCAGATAGAAGGGGTCATCCGGGAATGCATAAACCGTGGTGTTGATGTCAAGAGTCCAAGCGTCGATGGAAGCCATCCACGGGGTGAATGTGGTGCACATGAATGGGGTGATGTTGGCACTAAGATCCTTAGACAGGTTATTATTGGTCCACCATGGAGGAGGATTGTATTGGCTTTGTTCGACGATGCCACAAATGTCGATTCATGCAAATCGCATGAACATCCCGCCGCCGGTTGCATAACATGACTTCGCCATGGCCATTTTCGCCGGGGAATTGACGTGATCGAGCCGCCACGCCGAAAGGATCGAATGGGCATGAGTTCATCCTTGTAGCGATAGATTATTTCACAAAGTGGGTTGAGGCCCAATCTTATGCAAAGGTTGAAAGCTTCACACGTTGCAAAATTCATCAAACAACATTATCTCGCCGTTACGAGTCCCAAATGAAATAGTTTCAGACAATGGTTCCCACTTCAAGAAGGAGGTGATTGACTTGTTGGAGAAATACAATGTGGCTTTTCATAAGTCGTCTACTTATCGGCCGCAAACCAACGGAGCAGTTGAGGCCGCCAACAAGAATATCAAGCGCATATTACAGAAGATGGTGGAAACCTACAGGGATTGGCCAGATAAGCTGCCGTTTGCTCTGTGGGGCTACAGGACTTCGATCAGAACTTCTACTGGGGCGACTCCATACTCATTGGTCTATGGGATGGAGGCCGTTCTACCAATTGAGATTGAGGTCCCGTCATTACGAGTATTGGCCGAGTGCCAGATAGCCGAAGCAGATTGGCAGCAAAATAGATTTGAGGAACTCATGCTTTTCGATGAAAGAAGGTTGAAAGCACGCATCACGCCCAAGGTTATCAACGCAGAATTGCTCGCTTTTAACAAAAAGGTTAAGTCCAGAACTTGAAAGAAGGAGATTTGGTACTCAAGGACAACCGAGCTCCCATCCACGCACCCAAGCAAGTTCGCACTCAATTGACCGGTCCTTACATCATCAAGTCAATCCGTCGTGGAGCCGTGGTTCTCGATGGATCTAGATGGCTTGGAGTTTTCAACCGATCAACATGGACAAGTTGAAGAAATATTATCCTCGAGAGGCTCGCTAGGCCGAAACCCGAAAGGGCGACCTAGGCAAAACTCAGAGCATAGAAAATTTGAAAATTATAAAACCGAGCTCAAGAAGGTTGAAAACCCGCAAAGGGCGGCCTTGGCAAAAGTTAGAGCGCAAAAGGAGAGCAAAAATACTCGAGTTTAACCTCGATCCCGAACTACGAAGACTTGATTCCCATCTTTGGGATACGAGGCGCCTTCATCTTGAAGTTCACCACAATCTTTTCCCCGATCAACTTTGTCCATTCCGATCATCTCACCATCTCTATTCATCAAGATTTATCGTGATCTCCTGACAAGGTTATTCAAACTAGGGGCAACTTTCCGTTGCCATGAAGTGTTACGGCATCATTCAGACTAGGGGCAACTTTCCGTTGCCACACTTTGCCGAGGCACCTTTTTCAGACTAGGGGCAACTTTCCAGTTGCTAGGATTCGGAGTTGTATATCTCAGTGACAGATCTCAGGCGTGTCCAGTTCTGATCCATATCGAAAATAGTTTTGAAAAGTTTTAATAAAAGTTGACTTTGTTCAAAGTAATCTTTTCACAACTAAGACCATTTTTGGACCAAAAGTGGAGAATTTTCAGTACCACGACCTTCAATCTCATTGACTTCAAAACAGAGTTCTTTTGCTCTTGCATACAATTGAAGTGGCTTTTTATTACACTCATAAAGAAAACTTGAAAGTACTAATAAAGCAATAAATCTGGGGCATAGTCCAACAGTGTCCTCGCTACCGCTAGAGCTTGTTGAAGCCTCAGATGCCAACCTAGGCCCAACCTGTGCCTCCTCGTTGAGCCAATCCCAGCATTCATCAGATAAAGTGCAACTGAAAACAGGAGCAGGGGTCAGAAGTTCTCTAACTCTCCATGCTGCGGCCTGTCGAGCCAACTGTGCGCCTCGAACTAGAAATGTGGCCGGATACTCTATCTCCTCCGGTGGGCAAGTCCGATCATGGCCCAACCGGGCGCAGAATCCGAATGGGAAATAGAACACACAAGGAGTCAAGCCGATCCGAATCCCGACTGCCGACATGCTATAACTCATTGCCGGAGATTGAGCCAAGGGCGCCAAGCAATGCGATCCGCCGACAAAGTTGCACATCCATTCAAACCACCAGCTCTCATCAAGGGCATTCACTAGGCGCTGCCGAAAAGAAGTAGCCGCGAGTGAATAAGCGGACAAGAGTCCACAACTTGCAATTTATCCATCAACCATATCCGGGAGGGATGAAAATGAGAGAATAAAGAATAGAGAGATGTGCGATGAGAAAAAGTAAGATAAGGGTTTTGTGAGAAAAATCGAGCCCGAGGGCCGAGTGATGTGAGCCAATATACATGTGAGCATGGGTGGAAACATTACCCGCAACAAAGAGGTGGACTCCTCGCAAACCCGATTGTCTCTACGTAGAAAGCATCCAAGCCCATCAATGTCTCGCCAGAGTCATGGCAATACAACTCTTCCTTCTCTCAAACCTTGAGCGACTTCAATCAAACGGATGCTAGTTCCTCCTAAACCCGAGACAATGTAAAAAATGAGATAGTAGGCACAAGCAGAGGGCGGTCATTTAAGCCTTGCCAAGAGTGGTTGCCGCGATCACCGCATCGAGAAGCGGTAATCGACTTTAATGTCCAACATTCCATCACCAATCGAGATCTAGCATCATGCATTAAGACCGCACATCCGCCCTAAGGTCCGGGCATAGTTAAAATTGAGTCAAGGCACTTCTTCGCCGACTCCATCAGATTTGAAAATCTTCAAAAGTAGGACATACCTCTTGCCCGCCAAAGCTAAAGACGGCGTCCACCGGTTCTGTAACCTTGTCGCGCATGGAGGAAAGGAAGATGCTGGAGTCCGGCTTAGCGTGAATAGTGCATTCAAGCCGAAACCCCGGAAATTCAACTTCTCCGAGCCATCTAAAGAAGAAATCCAAGACGTAAGATTTTCGGTGAGAAATGCTTCCATTTTGAGAGGAAAGGTGATGAAATGAATGAGTTCCAAGGTTGGGGCTTTTATAGGAGGCTAAAACACTATTCAAGGGACACTTGTCAACATTTTGGTGGTCACGGGAGGGGTGGCCGGCCGGCCACCTATTCTAGTAGGCCGGCCACCCTCCAATCTCTTACTGCAAAATGCTTTCGGCCGTGCGTTGGTCCTGTTTTGCCCGCCGGAAGGAAGTTTGAGGTACTTTCATGCATCGGGAATGTCGAAGGCCTCCATTTCTATCAGTTTCGGATATATGCCATCATCCAGATCGTCCGTCTGAAATTCAGTATGTTTTGTTTTGCTTATCGAGTTGTTGTTTTGCTTATCGAGTTGTAAGTCCCGTCGAGCTGTCGCATTTTATGTTCTGAATTGTTGCTTTCTGGTTATACAATTTTGTTGAGTCTTGTTTATTGAGTCGTTAACATTGTGGTACTTTGTTTATCGAGTTGTAAACTTGCTAAGATTCTGTTATTTCTTAGTAAGTCGATTTGTTTTAATTTGTTGCGTCGGTTCACTACCTGACCCGATAAATACATGAGGCACATTTCAATTCAATTCCATTCTTGTGCAAAATGATGCGATGCGATGCTAAGAATTTCAAATACGAACATCCTTTCAAAAGCTGTTTCATTCATCATGTTTTACAACACAAATAAAGGTACAAGTTTTACAGAAAATAAAACTGCCTAACAATGTGCAAAGTGCTACAAACTACTAGCTAAAAAGTAGAACAAAGCAGGAAATAACATCAGTGTCCTCGGGAACGGGAATGGGGAGGCCCTCTCATCCTCTTCTGCGGGATAATCTCTGCATCACCATCACCATCCGGATCGGAGCTGTCATCCTCCGGATCTCCTCAGCTCATCTCCGCCTCCGAACCAAGACCGAACCTCCTTCTCCAGAGATGCCTCGACACATGATCTGCTACCTCCTCCTCGTCATCCTCGAGAATGAGTGCTCAAGGCTCGCGAGACGACTCCTCTTGAGCTCCTCGAAGGCCCGGATGGCCCAGCCTTGAGTCCCTCAGACCTCGAGTAGGTCTAGCGCCTCGACCTCTCTGAGAAGGCCCGGGAGGCCCACCTCGTGTCGAAGCATACACGGGAGGCATCTAAAAATGAAAAGTGCAATGCGTCAGTTCAAACATGAAGAGCAGGTGCAAATACAGTATGTAAGTGGGGTGTGTGATGTGTTCTACATGTACTATCGGTAATGGAATGTTTAAAGCCAGAGCATTAACAAAAATATGATAAATGCAAGAAAGATGAAGGGTACCTGGAAACCCATGATGGACATCTGTGCCTCTCTACGCAGGACCATCCCCTCAACCGAGGCCACCACCCCGAGCATCTGGTCTACGTACTCCCGAGGTGGCTGCAGACACAAGCTCAACTCATCAATAAACAAGCAACTGCCAAAGTGTCTGTGTGACAAATGAAAAATGGTAGAACATACCGGTGGTGAGTCAGGATCACTGACGTATCTGTGACCAGGCGTCGGAGGCTCCATAGGGATCGGAATCGGGGAGGTAGCCCCATACTGCCAACTCGTCAATTCAGTCGGCATCTCTGGCCATCCAGGGTGATCAAGAGTCGGAGGGATCGGAGGAATCGAACTGCCTCTACCTCTAGATGTACCGGCCCTGCTAGAAGAAGGGATATCTGTAGCACGGGCGCGACTCGAGGATGGTGCGCCAGTGGACCTCCGTGGTGGAGCCCGTAATCCCGTCAGGGGGGGCATCAGGTATATGCGGCGATAGGTGGCGTAGTTCCCCTCAAGAAGATGTAATAAAGCATCACTGCCCTGCATAGCACTACTGACCTCCTCAAGGGACAATCTATCAGCAGTCCGCATGGTGTCTGGAGGCACAGCAGGAGGGTCCTGTGAATTGCCCCCATATTCGACGCCAAAACGTTCCCAGAACCAAGCTCGCCGACCGTCCTCGAGAAGGAACTCAGTCTGAACTAGTCGACCCTCAGGAACCGATTGTCGAGATTATCGCCAAAGATCGCCTGTCGCCAAGTGATCTGCGGATAACCAAAGGCATAAATCAATCAAATCGTAATGTGTAAGCGGATCAAAGATGAAAATGAAAGGAGCCGAGAGTTCGAATACTGCCGCCTTAACAAAGGTCGAAGTACTGTCGCAGAGAAAAGAGAGTCTCTCGAGGCCTCGGTAGATGCTCACCCTCAAACATCAATGAATACGGAGTCGTTGGAGGCCCTGCCACCTCCATCTCCGGAGCCAATGTGGGAAAATACACATACACCCATAGCTGAGAAAAGCAGTGTAGAATGTGAATACAGAATGCAAAGCGCACCGTGTGTGCAGTGAACAAGTAATAAGGAGCAGAAATGTAAATCAAGAGGACAGAATGTACCTCCTAGGCTCTCCAAGAGTCAGCCGAGTAAGTCCCTCGTGCGAGAGATCGCCATGTAACAAGACAGTAGCAGGTAGCCAGGCCGCCTAATCATACCGGGCCGACTGTGAGAGGTCTACCAGAGCGCCAGAGATATAATCCTACCATGTTCCTCTATCAAGAAACAAGGTGGTGCCAAGAGATACATAAGGAAACCATGGGCATCTTGCCTCCGCCTCAGAGTCTCAGCTCCATCTGTGGGTCACGGAAATGGGAAGCAAACCAGAGTATCGGACCCTCCCAACCTCTCGCTTCACAAAGCGTGTGCTCAATAGATGCGTCCAAGCCGCCTCCCCATCGACCCATGTCCTCGTCAGAAGGAATGGGAGCACCGCCAGGTCTAGGCCGTGAGTACAAAGAAAGTCCGGGGTCATGGTTATATCCCCGGTGGCAGAAAAATGGAAAGAATTGGTGATGTCCCACCATCTCTCCGCCAAAGCAGCCAATAAAGTCCTACTAATGAGGCAATGAGATAACCCTCTGCAGAATGGCCCGAATCCTGCAAAGTCAACCAATCCTGACAGCCTGAAGCTCAAAATACTACTCGCCATGGGCGACGGAGCCATATCCTCAAGATCAGGCGAGAGTGAACTCAGATTTCAAATAAATGCATAGATCAGCAAAAGAAGTGAAAATGAGTTGTGTGCAAAAGAAGTGAAAATGAGTTGTGTGCAAATGAAGTGAAAATGAGCTGCGTGCAAATGGAGTGAAAATGGGCTGCGTGTTCAGTGAATTTGGTATTTGGGACTGTGTGTTCGCTTCAAGTTTGGGACCGTGTGTTCTACTTCTAATCAGTGGGCTGTGTGTTCGCTTCAAGTTTGGAACCGTGTGTTCTACTTCCAATCAGTGGGCTGTGTGTTCGCTTCAAATCAGTGGGCTGTGTGTTCGCTTTAATTTGGGACTGTGTGTTCGCTTCAAGTTTGGGACTGTGTGTTCTACTTTCAATCAGTGGACTGTGCGTTCGCTTCTAATCAGTGGGCCGTGTGTTCGCTTCAAGTTTGGGACTGTGTGTTCTACTTTCAATCAGTGGGCTGTGTGTTCGCTTCGAGTTTGGGACTGTGCGTTCTACTTTCAATCAAGGCCGTGTGTTCGCTTCAAGTTTGGGACTGTGTTCTACTTCTAATCGATGGCATGTGTTCGCTTCAAGTTTGGGACTGTGTGTTCTACTTTCAAACAGTGGGCTGTGTGTTCGCTTCAAGTTTGGGGACTGTGTGTTCTACTCAATCAGTGGGCCGTGTGTTCGCTTCAAGTTTGGGGCTGTGTGTTCTACTCTCAATCAGTGGGCTGTGTGTTCGCTTCAAAGCTGGGCTGCGTGTTCAGAAAATCTGAGTTTGGGACTGTGTGTTCTACTCTTAGTCAGTATGTGCTGTGTGCTCATTTTCAACTTCGGGTTGTGTCTTCGGTGAATCGATGTTTGAGTTGTGCGTTCAATTTCTAACTAAAGTGCACTGTGCGTTCACAATTATTCAAATATGCCAGGTGTTCATGAAATTCAAGTGTTTAAGTCACATGCTCACGATGCAAGTATCATGTCGTAAGTTAAACCGCTGTCTCAAGCATGGCAGAGTATGAAATGCACGAAATACAGAGAATAAAGTGAAATACCTCTGCATCATAGGAGAGGTGCTCCGCCTCGAGAAGAAGATCCCCGGTGCTCGATCGTTGAATTCGTGAAATGACGAAAAGTGGTCATGGAAGCCTATGCATCACCGAGCATAACGACGGAATGAAAGGGCGGACCCTGGGCAAGGTCATGAGATCAAAATCATCCCGCACTGGAGGACCTCCAATCGAATGGAAAATGACCCGCCATTGCAAGAAACCTAAGAGGAGCAAAAATGAGCAAAATGAGCCAAAATTGGAAAAAGTCAACAAAAGTCAACCCTCGGGAAATGAAAAGTCAACAAAAGTCAACTCTCGGGAAAATTTTCCAAATAATGGAACAAAATTACCTCAAGTGGTGAAAATGAGAAGAGAAGCCCCGAAGTCAAAATTTAGTCGCTTCAAAGTGCTTAAATCTGAAAGATTTCACAAAAACAACTTGCGTGGGAGGCCGAGGGGCGTGTATAAAATGCAGATCTGAAAGAGAAAATGGCTTAGAGAGCAAGAGGAGAGAATTCCACACTTGGGGGTGTGATTTCGGAGGCAATGGGCAAGCATATATATAGAAAATGCCAAAATGACCAAAATGCCCCTACTTTTGGGCAGTGGCCGGCCGACCACCTAACCTGGCTGACCGGCCACCCACTTTTTGCCCCCTGGCTGATGGCCTCTCCTAGGGCAATGGGTTGGCCGACCATGCTCCCCACCCCCTCCCCTACCTCTCTGCAAATTTTGAGGAAGATCGGAGTTCCCGGGACCCGAAAAAGTTGAAGAAAAGTGCACTTTCTGGCGCCGAATCGCTCCGCCGGAACTTTAACTGCAATTTCTGACATGTGTCTCGTCATTATTCATCAAAAATCAGAGTGTATCCTTTTTAAACATGTTGTGACCTCTCCGGGAGGAGAATCAGAGGCCGCGATTGAGTCGCCATCGCCGAAATGCGCGTTTTTCGGCTCGTCATTTCATGTCAAATGGGCATCCTGATTTGTGCTCGTTTTACATTGTTTGGCTCATAATTTGCATTCTCATGAATGTTTCGCATTGTCATGCATGATTTCTTGGTGTACAATACTTCTATGCTTGAACACGCGTTGACACGCATTATCTTTTCTCGCGTTATGCTGCATTCGTTCACCGACACTGTGTGTGTCAGACTTTTGGTATCATAGGAATCGCATTGAATATGTGTTGTTAGTATATTGTTCTTGTTGAATTTCTCTCTTTTGCAGGCACGATATTGTATGTACGGTTCATTTGAGGCTGGTGCGACCAGACGAATCGCGCAGGTATCGTATCTTCTCCGTGTGAGACACGACGAGAATTGAATAATTCTCCGCATTCCTAACTGCATGAAATGTAGTTCTTGCTTTGCATTCTTGCTTAAAACTGCTGCATGTCAATACGTGCTTCATTATAGCTTGTTGCACTCGCACAATCACCTGGCTCCGCGCCTATCATTTGCATTCTCGCCTCGTCATGGGCACATTTCTGTTTGTCTTGTATGATTGTCTAAGTCTACCTTGTCAAAAATGGGTCGTCTCGGCTTTGACATTCACTCGCCACTTCTTGACTTCCGAAGTTCACAAAGAGGGCAATCAGAGACACCCCATTTTTGACCGACCGTGAGACTCAGACGTCACCGATTGAGCGCTCGGTGATGTTGCGTACTGTGCTCGTTCAGAAGTCTCAGAGTTGCGGCCGTGCGCCCTGCCTCCGGACTTTCGAACTTTCTTCTCTACCTTGTTTTGGCCATAACCAGGCTCGGTTTTCTGCTTTTCTTTCTGAGGAAGGGAATGGTCTCAGAGACTATCTCCGGTGGCCGTGAGCTACTTTTTCGTGGGCGAGGCCATTTTGCCCATTTCGAGCGGTTCGGTTTTCCGGGCTGCCAGGTGCTCGGGACCGCCCAACCATCTCCGAAGTTCTCCGGTTTTGGCTCGCACCTGCTTTTATAGTTCCGAGGAACACTGGGCCTTCGATGCCCACGTTCGTGGCCGTATGCCACTTTCGGTGCTCAGAGTCTTTTTCGGACCCCACTCGTGCAGTTTGGGCCCCGAGCATTCATTTTGCATCAGTTTTCTCTGATTTTTGGCAGGAACCTCTGTTTTTTCATTCCGAGGGACACTGGGGTTGCAGATGCCCATTTCGCTGCTGAACACCACTTCCGACACCCGCAGCCCATTTTCGGGATCCCGAATTGCTCGGTTTTGGCGCCGGGCGTTCATTTCTCATTAGTTTTTGTTCAAACTTGGCAGGTACCTCTGTTTCAACACCAGGAAGATCACTGGGGGGTGGGAGGCCAGCAATTATCCCAGATAACCAGCTCTTCCGCCTGCTTTTGCTCACTTCCGCCAATGTTGAACACCCAGGGGTATTTTCTTCCAACAAAAGCTACATATCTGTGATCGGGGACATGGGAGGACCCTATACACTCTTGGTCGGCCAGAATTGTGGAGTTCATTTTGAGCCTCTCCTTCAAGCTCTATGTTGTGGCTCCTGCTCAAGTCGCCAATTTCCGACCTTGGAACCTTGTTGCACACATCCTGAGGACCCTAAAGTTGGTGGTCGGCCAGAATTCAAAGTTTCATTTTTGAGCCTCCTTCAAGCTCTATGTTGTGGCTCTGCCTTGATGTTGCGATTCCGATCCTGGGCCTTATTCTACACACTTGGGAGGACACGAATCCATAGTGGTCGGCCGTAAAATTTGTTGTCCATTTTGACCTGGCCGGCGGCCATGGTGGTGGGTCGATCAGTGGGGTGGCCGGCCACCTTGCAGAAACCACCGCCGGCCAACTTGCTTTCCAAATTTCCAAGACAGCTGTCCGGATATTTTTGCTGAAATATCACCCCATCCGGGGGATATTTTGGGAGGGAAAGCTTGGGTGCTTTTCCCTCCCCTTTTACACTCTTTTTGTGCCTATTTAAAGGGACCAACAGCTGCTTTACCTAGGTTAGAAAATTTTCTCTCAAGAACACCTCTCCCAAATCCTCCATCTCCATAGCCAAAACTCAAGAAAAAGCTTCAAGTGTCAAAGCCAATTCCTTCATCAACCCTTAGCTCCACCATCCCCACTACCATTCCAGCAGCAAGGAAGTGTTCTCCAGTGGCTAAGAAGCACCAAATTCAGGCCAAGAGGTAGCAACAACCGGATCTTCAAGGGTAAGTCTCCAAATCTTTTTTTGTAGCATAATTTTGCTTCCTATTTCTACCCTATTTCCTTTCAGTTTTTGGGCCTTGACCCATACTGGTTTTAGGATTATTTTGAGCCCCTCTACAACTTTGTAGAAGGGCTCAACTTCATTTGGTGTCTCCTTGATACACTTGTTTCAATATCTAGCTTGTATGTCATAATCTTGCATGCTATTTTTAGCCTATTTGCATTTGTTTTTGGGGCTCCGACCCCTACTGGTTTTGTGCTTATCTTGAGCCCCTCTACAACATTGTAGAAGGGCTCAACCTTGTTTGGCCATTCTATATACCACCTCCCTTTGAAATCCACTTTAGGCCCTGATTCTTGCATGTTTTGTAGCCTTTTGTGCTTTTGGTTTTAGCTCTTGGTCAGAACTGAAATGGGTCTTATTTTGACCCCCTCTACATGTTTCATGAAGAAAGTTTTGTTGTTTGGTGTATTCTTTGCATGCCTCTTGTTATAACCTCTTTTGAGCTCCATTTTGCATGGAATTGTTAGCATGTTTTTATATTGATTTTGGGGTTTCCATAAACTGAATATATGCTTATTTTTGGTCCCTATTTAGTTTTGTAGAACTGTTTTTTTGGGTTTGAGCATGGTAGATACCACTTGCTTTGTAATTCCTCTCTTTTTCCGTATTTTTGCAAGCTATTGTTGCCTTATCTATGCTTACAATTTGGCCTTGTTTTGTACTGAAAAAATGCCATATTTGGGACTTCCTTGTTACTGTTTTTGCTTTCGTGTGTCAATTTTGAATGTTTAGTATGGCTATAAGCCATTTCAGGGGCTAAATATCGCATTTCGGGATGATTTCGTGCGTTGATTGTCGTTTCACATCATTTCGGGGCTGTTTTCCCCTTCATTTAGTGACTGAAATTTGGTTTGCATGCTTGCATATCATTTCCCATGTCATTTTATGCCTTAATGCATGGCCTCGGTTTGCGTGCCTGTGGGCACGCATTTCGAGGCACCCCCGTTTTATCCGACGGCCTCCTATGTGAGTGAGCTGAGGCTCTCCCATGTTGGTGTAAGCCCATCGTGTCATTCCGTATGCCATTTCGTTACATTTTATCATCGCCTCGGTTTGCGTGCCTGTGGGCGCGCGTTTCGAGGCACTTCGGTTGTATCCGATTTTCTCATTTTATCATCGCCTCGGTTTGCGTGCCTGTGGGCGCGCGTTTCGAAGCACTTCGGTTGTATCCGATTTTTGCATTTCATCATCGCCTCGGTTTGCGTGCCTGTGGGCGCGCTCTTCGAGGCACTTCGGTTGTATCCGATTTTCTCATTTTATCATCGTCTCGGTTTGCGTGCCTGTGGGTGCGCGTTTCGAAGCACTTCGGTTGTATCTGATTTTTGCATTTCATCATCGCCTCGGTTTGCGTTTCGAGGCACTTCGGTTGTATCCGATTTTTCCATTTTATCATCGCCTCGGTTTGCGTGCCTGTGGGCGCGCGTTTCGAGGCACTTCAGTTGTATCCAATTTCTCATTTCATCATCACCTCGGTTTGCGTGCCCGTGTGCACGCATTTCGAGGCACTTCGGTTTTATCCGATTTACCCTTCATATCATCGCCTCGGTTTGCGTGCCCGTGTGCACGCATTTCGAGGCACTCTATTTTGTCCGATTTGCATTTCATGCCATCGCCTTGGTTTGCGTGCCCGCGTGCACGCTTTTCGAGGCATATCATTTTCATCTCATTTTCACAGCATAGTACATACTAGGTTGTATCTTAGATTACATTCATACATTTTCTCGATTTGCGTGCCCGTGGGCACATATTTTGAGACATCTCATTTTCATAGCATTGCGCATGCTAGGTTGCATATTAGTTGCATTTCATGCATATCATGCATATTGCACGGGAAACGAGGCGCGTTTTGTACTCCGAGTAACGGAACGGGTCTTAATTCCCAAGTCACCGACACTCCGGATTTCCCATGATGGAGTTAAGTTTTGTTGTAGCATTCATCCCTATACTGAGTTGTGCAATCTGGTTCCTCGGCCATCATGCATCGGCATGCGTGATTGGTGGAACGAGGATCGAGGCATGTATATATTTGTGAAAATACATTGCTATGCCCTTTTCCTGCTCTCTGTTACAGCAAAATCGAGGATCAATAACTTTTCGGAGTCCGGCGCGCATTTCGAGAAATACTGCAAACAGAGGCTAATCAGGGCATTCCAGTGGATTTCCGCAAAATTTCAACGTCGTCATCCATCGAAGCAAAGCGGGTCCACGGCTCAGCGCCATTCTGACTTTCTTAGTTTAATCTGTACATTAATTAGAAATCTGTATATTCTTTTATTCGGACTGTATATTTATTCGGACCCTCTGCGCGAGGGCATAATTGTAATGAGGGTGTGTGAGTGTGATGTATGTCTTCCAACCCCACGTCTTTCTCCCTTTTATTTATCTGCTTACGATGGTTAGATATAGGGCATGTTTCAATTAGCATACAGTATGACAGCATGTTTGCATCATTCATCTGTTTTGCACGCACCGGGCTCGGCACATCATACAAACTGCATCTGTATTTCAATTCCAAATTGAATACGTGTTAGCTGTAGCATCATCATATGCCATCTTTAGAATAGCCGAGCCTGCTATAGTTGCATTTTGCATGTGTTGCATTAGGCATTACAGTACACTTAGGATCATGCATGATTTCTAATCAGCTTTTGTTTTGGCTTGGAGTACTAGGTAAGTTTTATGCTTTAGCATCCTTGCATGCGTGTGAGTGTTGCCATGATAGCATGCTTACCATGAGGCTAAATGCTTATGTGATATAACTGCCTTGAATGCCTGTGGGTGGAGGTTGAGTTATCTGAATTGGGACAATTCATCGACTGCTTGTTAAGCCCACTAGATAGTGGCAAAATCATTGTTTTCTTAAGCCCACCCGAGGGTGGCAAGTCCGCATTTTAGCCTACCTGCGGGTAGCACCTTCACACCATTTTCAAACAAACAAACATGAAATGTTTTGTTCCAATTCAGACGGCCCAGTCTATACTTGTTTGCTGCGAGCATCACATAGTAATCTAGGCTAATAACCGGAATAAGAACTCACAAAGTTTTCAAAAACAGATATCATGGTTAGTAGAGGCCGGTCTTTGACCGGGCGAGAGGGGGTGCTCACGATGTGACCTTCCCTAATCGTACCCAAGTTCCCGAGCCAACTTTGGTGATGACGGACACGTGGCCTTCCGGCACCGAGTCAGGGTTTCCTAAATTTCCCATTTTAAAATATTTAGGTGGCGACTCATATCCGCAAAGCAGTCCATGTTTGGCACTTCTTTCAAAAAATCTGTCTTCCTTCAAAACGATTTGCCGGATTTGGACTCTTTGGTTCAAGATTTAGAACCGCAACAAAAATCGAGTCCGAACTGTAGCGAGGTCCCCCGCGGGCGTTGTTACACCAACTTAAACAATTCAGCCTTCACCCACAGGCATTCAGGCAGTTTAACACATAAGCATCTAGCCACATGGTAAGCATGCTGTCATGATAGCACTCACACGCATGCGGTATGCTAAAACATGAAAATACTTACATCGTACTCCGTGCCAAAACAATAAACTAGTTAACAAACATGCATGGTCCTAGTTCATGTCAATTTGACTAATGCAACACATACAAGATGCAATTAGAGCAGGCTCGGCTAACCTAAACATGGCATGTGAAATGCAATTAATTGATGCACGTATTCAATTTGGAGTTGAAGTACGAATGCAGTTAGCGTGATGCGCCGAGCCCGGTGCATGCAAGACACATGTATGGATGCACACATGCATAGCATAAGGTGTGCTAATTTAAACATGTCCTAATCTACCATCATAAGCAGGTAAATAAAAGGGAAGAAAGAAGTGGGGATTGGAAGACATGCACACACACACACCCACACACCCACACTTATTACAGATTCGCCCTCGCTCGGAGGGACCAAAAGAATATACAAATTAATTAACTACGCAAGCTAATTAAATATTACAAACCACTTAATTAATTAACAAATTAACTAAGCTAGGAAAAACAGTAAACCGCCTCGGTAGGAGAGTCTGGTGCAATGCATGCTCGGACCCTGTTCGGAAGCGCATTGCCATGCATAGACTGCCTCTATTTTCCCTGCTCTGCCCCTCTGGAGACTGTCAAAGTCTTTGAATTGATTCTCTAGATACTGGGGAACACTGCCAGCTGAGTAGAATTACCACCAGCTGCTAGATATGGCCATCGGCACAAGATGCATCCATCGGCTACCAATGGATGGCCGGTCGGCACTATATGTTGCCGGTCGGCCAAAAATGCTTGCAGAATGTCACGCCCCAAACCCGCCCCTAAAAGTTTGGGCATGACCCATTCGCAAACAGACACAAAACCTGTTATACATATCATATGGGGCCTGAACGGAAGCATTCAATAATATATAATAGCGTAAAATAACATCCATTGAGCTATCACTACTATGCCAGGACCGTAGACAGAACATAATGCAGATAATTATACAGTGATGTGTATCTAAAGATAGTTATGCACATATACATCTTCCTCATAGACATTTGGGTACAGACTAAATACAACTTTAAAACTTAATAAAACTCCAAAAGTTGAGCGGTTAACACCTAATGACTTAGACACTCAAGACTTGGCAACTGGTATCGGTAGTCACCGGGTAAGATTGCCCTCCAGGCTGAGTGCCTACAGGAACAGACATAAAATAAAGTGAGCCAAGCTCAGTGAATAATAGTACGTAAATCATGTAATGCTCCACTCAAGCAATAAAGTATATAATTGCGAAGTATATGTTTATTTACACTCAGAAATATCATGAGTCCGCTTCCTTAACAACGCAGCTTTAGTATGTACAGAGGATTTAAAATGTTCATATTTGCAAATAATGTAATAGCCATCATCCCCAACGATTCTGAGAATAGCCTTCGCCGGTCATATGAGCGGCTTATCGGCCAGAGATAACGAACGCATAAAGCGTAATGAACGCATAAAGCGTGATGTAACGCATAAAGCGTGAGGGTACGTAACTAGTAGAAGATAATAAGTTTTGGAAACCAATGACATATCATGCTAAATCTTAAACGGAACGGATCAATAGAGTATGTATAACCGTAATAAATAAACAGAGCGTAACCATCCCAAAGTCATCAATATCGCTGACCATAAATGTAATAATAAACGAAGCGTAACAATCCCAATTAATACACATACAACATCATTCTCGATGTAAAGTGAACGTTATAAAGACATTAATAATAGTACCGACAAACATTAGCAAAGAATTAAACATACATCCGACGTAGTAGTACTCACATTTCACTTGTTTATCGCGACAATGTAATGTGCATTTTATCTATCGAAATAGTTGTCTCATAATTAACAAAGATGATACCAATTGCTTACAGATGCGAGGATTAATATACCATATAAATAGAATGAATAGTTCCATAAACATACCGTTGTATGTAGCTTCCTCAACATTCATCTTGATTGATTAACTTAATGTTAATGAAATCACTTACACGTAATGAGCGTTAATACCATAACCATTATCGAAAAATAAAATGTACATGTAGCGCATTATTACTCAAAGTGATTAGACGCTTGATCCCTCGTAATTGACCCTACACAATTCATAATACACATAAAAATCGGGTCACATATCATTATTCCGCTTTTTAACTAGTTTATTTCTCTTTATCCCATTTACACATCATTTGGCAATTCAACATGAATCAAATTAAATCTCTGAATCTCATTTCAACATTCCACACCCAAGTTCATGTCATCCATAGTCTTAATACATTATTTCCTTAATTTTTCCCTTCCATTATAGCATAAATTCTAATGTTTATAACAAAGTTCATCCGCTAATATTTTTACATAATTTCGAAATATCTCAGAAATCCAATTAAATTTATACATATACAATTCAACATCTCAATTTCCTTATTCTACCTTCAATTTGGGCCAATTCATTAGTTATCACCATTAATCAACTTAGGGTTTCAAGACAAAAATCCAAACTCCTCAAACCATTACTTCTTCTTCCAATTTTCTCCATCTAAAGTTCATAATCCATCACCTTAATCTAGCAATTGCATCTCTAACATAATAAACCCAAAACCCCAAATCACAAATTGGACATAATATATACAAAACTATAGATTTGTAGTTATATACACAACATACCATAAATCTACACCCAAAATACCATAAATCCATCAATCAATACAAATAAGATCTCCTACCTCAAGATTGAAAGCAAGGAAGCTAGGTCAAGAGTATCACTTTGAAATTCCAAAATCAAATCGGTTGGAAATGTTCATCTTCTTGTCTTCTTCACTTCTTGGTGGAAGATCTTGATCAAAACAAAGAGAAATGGTGAGGATTTGGGATCAAAACCCTAGGGTTTTCGGTCCTAGGGGGAAAGGAGAGAAGAGGGGAAAAGAATATGTGCAAAAATGATCCAAAAATCTGGTTTAAAAGCTGCTGTCCCGTAATCTACGCTCGAGCGGAGAAATTCCCGCTCCCGCGGACCCTGTTTCAGCACAGATCCCGAAACTTTGAACAGGTATAACTCTCTCATTCGGACTCCGTTTTAGGTCATTCTTGTGCTCAAATTGAAGCCCCAAAAATAAACTTTCCAATGGTCCTAACCTCACATTCAAATTCAAAGTGTGGAAAAAGAAAAGGGCAAACGAGTGACGGTTGGTCGAACTAATTATTCAAACTAAAGTTTTGGTCCAATCTTCCTTTACCATCATCTTATCATCTCAATTAATATCCCAAAATAAGGTAAGGACATTTCAAATACACTAAGAAGAACATCAAAAATGAGTCCACATGCTTCAGAATCAAACTTACCCAGGCGACCCGCTCGAGCGCCCAACCTTGAGCTCGGCCTTGAGACCAACAAAGTCGTCCGCTCGAGCGTAAACTCCCCGCCGGCGGAGAACCACAACTCGAGAATCTCAGGCCATCGAAAAATTTTGGAAACCCCAAAAGTCCGCTCGAAGGCCCCTCCGCCGAGCGGAGGAAAGGATTCTGGTCGTTACAGAACACGCAACTTCTGACAGAGGGCGAACTTGCATGGCAATGTAATTCAAGCAATATATGCACCAAACAAGCCCCTTATCATGTTAAGGACTCAAAGGAGGATGTACCTCGATTCTCGGACCACCAATCACGCATTTCCATACGTGATGGCCCAAAGAATCAAGTGTGCAACTTCGATTTCAAATGTAATGCAATGCACACAAACAATCAAAGGCCCAATCCCTATCACTAAATCAAGGGACAAGACATGCATGCAAGATGCAATGCAACCTAGGCATACAAGCTAAGGATGCAACATGGCAATACAAGACACTTATGCAAGCATGCAAGCAAACATGCAAAGTAAGCATGCAAACCAAATAGAGGGTGGACTTAAACATGAATTAGGCAGCTCTAATTAGGCCCAAAACAGTAGCCATAATGCTAAGGAAGTGAGGCCAAACACACATACATGCATGCACATGTTATGGTCCAACACTTAAGCATCAAAGGGCCACTCTCAAGCACACTTAAAGAGGCATAACATGGATAATTAGCATGCAACACAAGCTCTGAAAATCATGTTAGAATATGGTGCCAAACCAACTCAAATAAAGCAAACATTAGCATGCAAATGGTCCAAGTATCAAGGCAAGCTAAAGGGGTATTGGACCACACTTAGCAAGACCAACATGGCATGCATTAAACAACTAAAAACAGATTTTTAGCATGTTAAAACAAGGCCAAAAGACTACTTAGATGGCATCTAAGTGGCTCAAATATGAAGGCATGCACAAATACACTTTCAAGGAGCATAAAACACAAGCTCATAAGGCATCAAAGAGGTATTTAAGGCAAGCATACAAGCATGTTTTAGGGACTGAAATTACATGGAAAGTGGTCCCAACCCACTGAAATGAAGCGAGGATGCATGCTATACATTCACACACTTAAGACCAACAAGCCAAAAATGCAAAGGGGTTATGCAATACATGACAAGTATGACTAAAGCAACTTAAAATAGAGCTAAAGCATACAAAAACATGCATTGAAGCTTCACAAAGTCAAGCCTAAAACATGCTAAAACAAGGGCTTACAACCTAAGGCATATTAAGGCAACAACAAGGCATTACATGGCATGTATGTTAAGCTAACATGGTGTACCAAAACCAACACACAACAATGTTATATCATGGCATAATAAGCATAAAAAATAGCTATGGCATGATCAACAAACACTCAAACATGATGCTCCCTCAAGAGGCCAAAAAGTGCCCTTTTCAAGGATAACAAGGAGAGGGGGTGGCCCTCTCCTTCTTGAGACTTTAAGGCACCATCCTTAACACTGAAATCCCTCAAGATTTCAGTGGTGAGGAGGCCCAAGCACCAAAGTCTCGGAGCTCACCAAAAAAAGGCACAAAATGAGGCCTCTCAAGGCTTAGGAGGGGTCTAACACCTCCAAATCACAAAACACTCTAAATAAACTATTAAGAGGGCTTAAAATAGAACTTTTTTATATTATACACTAAGCACAAAAACAGTTCTAAGATAGGCTAACAAGCTATGCAAAAATGGGGATAAAAGGGACTAGTGTCTCACCCTTGTAGACCTCTTCACAAAAGATGATCTTGTTGCCTCCTTGAGCTTCAATCCAGCCAAGAACAGCAAGAACAAGCCTCAGGTCCCTCAAGAACCAAGAGAAGGTGAAAGACTATGTGTTTGTGTGCAATAGTAAGGACAACTACACCTAGAACACACACAAGAGAGATATAGAGATAGGTTATATATGGAACTCAAACCCTAAAACCAGAGTTTCTCCCACACTTTTCTAACCAAAATTTCTCTAACCCTCTAGCCGAGAGAAGAGCCCTCCTCTTATAGGCAAACAATCTTGTAAAGCTTGTTCAATAAGCTTACAAGAGGAGCATCCCTCCATACACGTGTATGGAGGGGAACAAAATGTCACACAGCTGTCCTAAAATATCTGCAAAAGCAGATGAACAGTAGTCGGCTGCTCAAAATTGCCATTTTGACAAAATTGATGGCCGGTCGGCCAAAAAGAGTGCCGGTCGGCCAAATATATGGCCGATGGGCACAAACAGCAGCCGGTGGCCTCAAGCCACGGCCGGTGGAGTGTGAGGAGACCTCACAAGGCATCCCCTGCCCCTCCAAGGCAAAACACAAGTGTTTGGTGCAAAACCAGACACAAAACAGTCGAGTTCGGAGATCCTGAGGCAAGGCGCGCAGCCGAGACCTCCGGGAACTCCAAACGAACACAAACATGGATAATCACCGGGTGTTCAAACGGTGACGTCCAAGTCTTGAGGACGGTCAAAAATGGGGTGTCTACACCATACCGTGTACGAAATGCCATTTTTTGGATGTCCTCCTCCCTTACTCTCAACTGGTGATAACCCGATCTCAGGTCTATCTTAGAGAAACAACAAGACCCCTTCAACTGATCAAACAAATCATCTATACGAGGTATTGGTTACTTGTTCAAGACAGTTACCCAATTCAACTTCCAGTAATCTATACAAAGTCGCAACGCACCATCTTTCTTTTTGGAAAAAAAGAGCTGGTGCTCCTTAAAGTGAAGTACTAGGGTGGATAAAATCGTTATCTGACAATTCCTAGAATTGAATCTTCAACTCACTCAACTCAGCAGGTGCAAACCTATACGGTGCCATAGAAATCAATGCCATACCAGGCACTAAGTCAATAGAGAACTTAATCTCACGATGAAGTTGTAAACTGGTAAGATCCTTAGGAAAAACATCCGAGTATTCACAAACTACCCTTGGCAACTCAACTCAAACTTCATCACAGTCACTACTCAAAAAGTTGGCTAGAAGGAAACTAAGTTCACTCCATCCACGTAGATCATACACTGGTAATAAGACTCTATCAACCCGATCCCCCAAGAAATAAAAACAATCACCGCTCAAGGTACATATAGTAACCCTCTGATGGTAGCAATCTATAACAGCCCGATATGAAGACAAACAATCCATACCCAAAATAACATCAAAGCAAGACATGTCAATCAACACAAATGAAAAGGAAGTTGGCGACTGACAACCTCTATCTCACAACCCCGACACCCCTGCTTCAAAACCATCTCACTACCAATAGCTGACTCTACACAGATAGGAGATGCTAACCAAGTGAACTCTAATCCCAAAACTAATGCAAATGCATACGAGATAAATGAATAGGATGCACCTGTATCAATCAACACATTAGCAACAAAATTACAAAATAAAAAGGTAACTCTCACTGCTGAAGGAGCTGGTACAAGATATGGCACAATAACAGCATACACACGCCCTGTAGGCCTCTGCTCAACTTGCTCACCCCTCGGAGCATAAGCCTGATGCACAGACTGAGCCGAAAAGGCTCCCTGATTGGCCCTCGAGGCATGTGCTGGCTGTGCAGACTAGTGGCTCTGTGTCTGCCTCGAACCAGACGCACTAGGTGTGCCGACCAACTGAGGAAAAAACCTCTTCATATGCCCCGCCTACCCACACTGATAACAAGTGAGTGGCTGGCTTCTCCCTTGACTCTAGCTCTGAGAATAAGCCAAAGACAATGCAGACCGTTACCATCCTCCTCTCTGTAGGCAAGCTGGAGACTTGTGGCCCAACTAGCCACACTTGTAACAAGTGAAATCTCCCTGACCACCTCTCCAAGAACCTGAACTCGGCACTGGAAAGGTAGACCTCGACTGTGCTCTCTGGAACTACTGGGGGTTAGAACCCCCCTGCCTCTTACTGTCCCCCTGAACATCCTGACTCCTCCTAGAGCCCCTCATCCTCTCCTCTTCCATTTGCATCACGGTCTCAAGATGAGTCACCGCCTCCATAAGGCGTCTGTAATCCCTAATCATCAACCCTGCCACCTTGAACATGAGCCCAGCCCTCAACCTCTGCTCGAACTCTAGGCAATAAAGTTCCTTAGTCACTATGAGTTCTGGTGCAAACCTCGACAAGTTGGTAAATGTGGCCTCAAACTTAGCCACCAGAGTGTTCAGCTGCACAAGCTTGGAGAACTGATCTCTCAGCTTCTCCCTAACAGTAGGAGGTAAGTACTTATCCTGGAAGGCGTCAATGAAAGCCTCTCAAGTCCCTCCAATGCGCTCTAACGCATACTTCCACCATTGACCCGCGTCTCTCTTCAGTTGAAAGGGCGCCAAGGTCACTCTCAAACCTCCATCTTCAATGTCGAGCATTTCAAACATTTTCACTATTTTCTCTAACCACTCATCTGCTTTCAGTGGCTCCTTGGGATCACCCACAAACTCATCCGGATTCAACCGGAAAAACTCCTACTTCAAGAAAGACGGCCCTACCTCAGCTACTTGGGCTTGGACTTGATTCTCAGACCTAAGAATGTCTATAGACTCCTGTAATGCTCTGGCCATTTTGCGGGCTAAGGCGCCCATGGCCTGTTGACCAACTGGTTCGACCACATTAGCCTGACCAGCTATAGATGCCCTATTTTTGACAGCCCTTGAGACTTGGGCGCCACTGATTTAATCACCCAATGATAAATGTACACGCTTATCAAATGCTCGATTACCTCAGTAGGGAACCTATGTTTTGAACCTACAAACCTTATGCCTTGTTTTTTGACCAAAACAGTAGTTTTTCAAGCCTAACCACCCAAGGACTTGCAGACCCACTAGTGGCCTACTGCTCACTATTAGTGGCCTGCTGGCCACTTGTGTAAAAACTCAAATCTTTTTGCCAGCTGTGCCAGCTGTCTCCACAGATGCATACATTACACCAGTTGTGTCTGTATGGATATTTTTGAGATAGTCTCATATATTTCTATATATAGATGACTCCCTTTCATATTTTTAGGGTTAGAAAATTTTGGAAGAGCAAAAGTTTGGAAAATATTTCTCTCTCTACATTTCTCTCTCTCTCTCTCTCTCTCTCTCTCTCTCTCTCTCTCTCTCTTGTAACTTCTATACCCTTTGCCTAGACACTCTAAACCAAACCTTGAGGGTTCTTTGCTGAGGTGTTTAAGCTTGCCTTTTAGCACTTGAGGGTATGGAATTAGTGGTTTGTAATTCAAAGGAGTTATTCCTCTTCAAAAGGTATACATTATAGTTATTTTGAACCATCTCTCTTCCATCTTTTCTTGCTGTTTTTGAGTTGTTTCTTACCTGTATTTTTGGGCTAAAACTTGTGGCTTAAGGCCATTAAAGGTAGAGGGTGGACCACCCTTCTTTAAACCTTGCTTCATAGGTTTTTACCTTTGTGTTTTCCATATTTTTATCAACTTTTTTTGAGCTTTTTACCACTGGATTATAGAGTTTTTCAGAGGCTAAAAATCATGTTTTGAACTCCCAAAAATAGAGGGTGGTAGCCTCTCCTCCTTGTGCTTGTTTGCTAGTTTAATTGCTCCATGGTTTTAGCTTACTCTTTTAGTTGTTTTTACCTTAATTCCAGCATTGTTTTAGTGTAAATTTGGACTATTTTTATGTGTTCATTTCATTCATGCTTTGTATTGCATGCTTGTAGTGTAATAGTCCTCATAAGTTCGGTGTTTTAGGCATTATACACCAACCTATTTGAGTTGATAGCCTTTATTTAGTGCTTTCCATACTTGTGTTCATCTCTAATCATCTTTGCACCTCTCTCATTTCTTGGCTTTTTCCTTGCCTTGGGAGTTGTTTCAAACCGATTATTTGTTTAAGCTTGAGATAGAGATTGTTGTGCTTAACGGTTTAATCTCTTCAGAGGTTCATTACCAACGGCATGACATCTCTCCCATGCCTAAAACAACCCTTGGTTTGGTACTTCTCTCCTTTAGTGGACTTAAAGCTCATTATTGGACTTAATTGACTAATGAATGGAAGGCAATTTAAAAGGGGTAATCAATGGTGTAAAAATGAAGCAAGATAATAAAATGATTTAGGTTCAATCGGACGTTAATTGAACCCATTGAGTCTTGAGTCATTTCATACTTATTAGTGATGAAAACAATTCAAGATTCAAAGTCAACAACTTCTCTTGATCAATCCATGATAGGGAGGAGGTTTTGTTGGTCTTTCCTTACCATTTATCGAAATTGTATCCCTCGGTTCATAAGTCATCACACAAGGAATTTGCACCGATTAATGGCTTGCGAATCGAGCCTGCCCCTTCTTTGACCTGTTTGATGATAAGGAGAGGCAGAGTGGACAAACATCCCCTGAGAATGCTCTATTTGTGCTCTATTTGTTTTCTATTGCAGTAGGAGGAACCAAAGATTAGTGGCTGGCAGTCCACTTTTATTGTACGGCAGGCCACTTTTTCCAACCAGGCAGTGTCCTTTTTCCAATAGAACAGAGCAAAGACTGAGTTGAAAACACAGTGCAATTTTCTAACTGTGCAACAGAAGCATTTTGGCAGCAAAACAGTGGACTTTTTCGATTAGAAATCCACATGCATGCATGAGTCAACCCTCATTCCCCGGGGCCTATAATAGTTAATTAAAGTAGCTAATCGATTGTGTATTGTAAGTAGCTAATTTCTTTTTACATTAGCTCATTTTAATTGTAACTAATTAGTTAGTTTTCAATTTATTGTAATTAATTAGTTAGTTAAAGTAGCTAGTTAATTTTGTGTTGTAATTAATTAGTTAGAGTAATTAATTTCGTGTTGTAATTATTTAATTAGCTAGAGTAGTTAGTTGAATTCAATTTTGCAATAATTAGTTGCATAGCTTAGCTAATTCATTCAGTCGGACCCTCCTGCATGAGGGAAAAATTTGTAATAATGTGTATGTCTTCCAACCCCTCGTCTTTCTCCATTTTATTTAATCGCCTATGATGGATGGATAGAATAGTACATCATATTTCATTTAGCATTTATCATGTTTGCATCTATTTGTTTTGCATGCATGAAGTTTGGCTCATCATGCTAACAACCATTGCCATTTAAATACTTCATTGAAAACATGTTAAAACTACATGCTGTCAAATTGATTCACATGCCATATTGGTGGCCGGACTTCTAATTTCATATTGCTTGTGTTGCATTAGGCATGTTTCATTAGTTATGATCATGCATTTTTCTAACTATTTCTCTTTTTTGGCTCGCCTTAGGAATTGGGGTAAGCATTTATTACTTTAGCATATCACATGCATGTGACTGTTGTCATGTCAAGCATAATTACCATGTGGCTAAGTGCTTAAATGCTATATCTGTTTGAATGCTTGTGGATGAAGGCTATTGCTTAACTTGGGATAATTTGAGTAATGTACATATGCGATCACTTTTTCAAGTGGTACGTTCAAAACAAACATGAAATCAAATGTTTCAATTTTTGCAAATTAGTCTATACTTGTATGTGCATCACATAGTAATTTAGCCTAATAATCGGAACAAGAGCATATAATGTAAATAAGAATCACATCATGATTAGTAGAGGCCGATCTTTGATCGGGCAAGCGGGGGTGCTCAATTCATGACCTTCCCCTCTCGTTCCTAAGTTCCCAAGCCGAGACACTTTGGTGATGACAGATAAGTGGCCTTTGGCACGAGTCTAGGGTTTCCTAAATTTTTCAAAAATATTTAGGTGGCGACTCTGTATTTGGCAAAGCATTCCATTTTTGGCATTTTGATTCAAAATTGATTTTCCAAAAGATTTTCCAAATTTGGACTCATTTGTGTTTATCTATTTCACATTGCACTTGTGGAATCAAATTTAGAACCACGAGAGTACAAATTGTAGGGCTATTGTATCTGAAAGGAGCACGAAAAGTTAAGCTACACCAACCCCTTTCTCTTATGCCAGAATATCATCCGGTATCAGCATCTCTTGCCATCTAGGTCTACCACGCCTACCACGTCCTGACATCCTAATAAAGGTAACAAAGGCCCTGTTTGGTAGAGCTGTGGGAAACAGCTTATAGCTTATGCCGAAACAGCTTATAGCTTATAACTTTCAGCTTAAGCTGATTTCCAGCTTATTCTTAAAGCATCTCCTGCCCCACTTAAAGAATAAGCTGATTTCTGACTTCCAAAAAGCTATAAGTTATAAGCTATAAGCTAAACCAAACACATCAAAATAGCTTAAATTAAGCTGAAAGCTGGAATAAGCTGAAAAAAAGCTGTGCCAAACAGGGCCAAAAGAGATTAGCACATTTACAAATATATCGAATCTAACTCACTCGCGTCTGAATACATTGGACAATCAATAATTCACTCCACATAAGCACGTAGTCACATAAACACATACAAATTTCATTCCTAGATAATGACTGTCCCGCGTCGTTGCCACAATTTCAATTAGAAACAAAAGTGATCAAGTGCTCTTCTAACAGGACTTCTAGAAACCCGTAGGTCCAATCAATATCTTAGGAACTACATCTCATACCTATATAATCACATAAGAATGTTATCACATAGCATACTATACATACTAGTGTCTCTAACAAGCGAAACAAATCCATTGTGGTAATAACCACTTCCCACGTACCCAAAGTATTCAAACTCGGTACGCTCCGATATCAAGTTATCACGCCTCCAAAATAATGACACAATCCAACTCCAAACAACTAGTACAAGTGATATAAGTGAAATAAGAAACTTTCCTTAATCAGAATGAGTATACAAAAGGTAACACATGCGATGTACATTCATAAATAGTTCATCCTGAATCTACAGCACGTTGTAGACACCACATTTTTGACGGCCCTTACGACTTGGATGTCACCGCTTGCACACCCAATGATGAGTGTACATGCTTGTCAAGTGCTCGAAGTCCTCAACAGAATGCCACAGCTTTGAGCCCTCTAAACCTTGCACCCCTGTTGCCTTGTTTTGGACCAAAACCTTGGATGTTCAAGCCTACAACCTCCGGTGGCTTACCGACCACTGCTATGGGCTGCCGGCCATTGCTCCTAGTTTCCAACCACTGATGTGGCCTACCGGCCACCAATGTATTTTGTAGATGTTTTGTGATAGATGTGCCAACTATTTGCACAGATGCTTGCATCTGCTCCCACGTATATGATTGGATGTTTCTAAGGGAGGTTCATGTTTCTCTATATATAGAGGACCTCCCCTCTTGCTTTGGGGTTAGAAAAATTTTGGAGCAAAATTTTTCCTCTCTCTACAATTCTCTCTATCTCTTACAAATTTCTTCACCTTTGCTTATACACTCTTAACCGAATCTCTCCATCTTTGAGCTGAGGTCTTGAGGTTGTGTTTGCCTTGTTTTATTACTTGAAAGTGATCTCCTCTTCAAGAGGTATAAAACT
Source organism: Camellia lanceoleosa (assembly GCA_025200525.1). Taxonomy (NCBI): domain Eukaryota; kingdom Viridiplantae; phylum Streptophyta; class Magnoliopsida; order Ericales; family Theaceae; genus Camellia; species Camellia lanceoleosa. The sequence goes on along the minus strand of CM045766.1, from coordinate 5,589,684 downwards.
TTCCCTCTTTACTTGTTGTATTTACTCTTTTTCTTACTATTTTCCAACTATTTTTAGGCTATAAAAACTCTATATTTTTGGGCTGAAATTTAGGTTTTAAAGCCAATAAAGCTTGAGGAGTGGTTCACCATTCTTTACACTTTGCTCTCAAGGCCTTTACCCTTGTGTTTCCCACCTTTACACTACCTTTTTTTTTTTAGCTTTTAAACACTGATTTTCAGAGTTATTTCAGTGGCTAAATCCATGGTTTGAAGTCCAAAATTGAAGGGGTTACCTCCCCTGCTTGTGTTTTGCTTACTAGCCTAGCATGATCCATGTTTTAGCTTATTATTCTAGCTATTTTTGTCTTAATACCAAAATGTTTTAGGACTTATTTAAGACTATTTTAGGACTATTTTTAAGTGTTTGTTGCATTTGAGCTTTGTTTTGCATGCTTATAGTATAATTGTCCTCATAAGCTTGGTGTTTTAGGCGTTAGACACCATCTTATTTGAGTTGATAGTGTTTATTTATGGCTTTCCATACTTGTGATCACTCTTAATCACCACTACAACCTCCCTCATTTCGTGGCTTTTGTTTTACTTTGAAAGTGGTTTCAAACTACTTGTTTGTTTAAGCATGAGATTAAGATATCATGCTTAATGGTTTAATCCCTTTGGGGGTTCATTACCAACGGTATGATGTCTCTTTCATGCCTAAAGCAACACTTGGTTTGAGCCCTCTTTCTATTAGAGGACTTAAATTCACCTTTGGACTCAATTGACTAAAGAATTGATGGTAATCTAAAATGAAATAATAAATTTGTGGCTAATTAAGAGCAAGATAATAATTTGGGTTCAATCAGACGTTAATTGAACCCTTGAGTCTTGAGTCGTTTCATACTCATTAGTGATGAAAACGGTTCAAGATTCATTGTCAACTACTTCCCTTGATCTTCCATGATAAGGAGGTGGTTTTGAGAGTCTTGTTTTATTGCATGCATTGAATTTGCACACTTGATTCATAAGCCATCATGCAAAGAAATTGCATCCATTATTGGTTTGTGAATCAAACTTACTATTCCTTTGAGTTGTTCAAATGATAAGGAGAGGTAAATTGTGCAAACAAACCCTTGAGAATACACTGTCTCCGCTCTATTTGCTCTTTGTTGCTGTAAGACAATCCAGTCAGTAGTGGCCGACAGGCCATCATCAATGAACGATAGGCCCTCTGCCGGCCACCAGTGCAAAATCAAATAGCATCCTTTTGAAGCAGAATAGAGTTGGTCTGAAGGTGGAAAACAGTGCAAGAGTTCTACTGTGCAACAGAGACATTCAACAGCAGAAATAGTGATTTTTTCGGGTGGAAACCGTATTCATACATGAGCCCTCCATCGATACTCAGGATTCGTGTTATAAATATATTAGTGTTGTGCTTAAAATAGTGGCTTTGTAATTAATTAGTTAGAATAGCTAATTCGTCTCGCGTTGTAATTATTTTAATTAGCTAGATTAGTTAATTAATTAGTTCATTTGGTTTGTAATAATTAGTTAAGTAGTTTAGCTAAATTATTCATTTGTTGTTGTAATAGTTAGGCTAGTTAGTTCATTCAGACCCTCCTATGTGAGGGCGCAATGTTGTAATAATGTGTATGTCTTCCAACCCCATTCTTTCTCCCTTTTAGTTACTAGCCTATGATGGTTAGTTTAGGGCATCATGTTTTATTTAGCATTCCTATGTTTGTATCCACTTGTTTTGCATGCATCGAGGCTCAGTTCATCATTTTAACTTGCATCGTTAGTTAAATATTTCTTTGAATGTGTACTTAGGCCGCATGTTATCAAATTGATTCATATGCCATATTAGTAGCCGAGCCTATTTAGATTGCATATCGCATGTGTTGCATTAGTCATATCGCATAGTTAGAAATCGTGCATTTTTCTAACTAGTGTCTCTTTTGGCTTGGAGTACTAGGTGAGCCTATACTCATTTTAGCATATTGTATGTTGATATTGCCATTTCTAGCATGCTTTCCGTGAGGCTAATTGCTTAAGTGCTATAATTACTTGAATGCCTGCGGATGAAGGCTAGTTGCTTGAGTTGGAATAATTTGAGTAATGTTTATATGCGATCACTTTTTTAAGTGGTAAATATTCGAAACAATTTTCAAAACAAACATGAATTAAGTATTCCAATTCTTGCAAATTAGTCTATACTTGTGTGTGCGTGCATCACATAATAATGCTAGCCTAAAAAATTAGAACAAGAGCATATAATGTAAATAAGATTCATATCATGATTAATAGAGGTTGATCTTTGATCGGGCGAGCGGGGGTTCTCAATTCATGACCTTCCCCTCTCATACCTAAGTTCCTGAGCCGAGACAATCTTGGTGATAACGGACACGTGGCCTTAGCACGAGTCGTGGGTTTCCTAAATTTCTCAAAAATATTTAGGTGACGACTCTGTATCTAGCAAAGCAGTCCATTTTTGGCAATTTGATTCAAAATCGATTTTCCAAAAGATTTATCGGATTTAGACTCTTTGGTGTTTATCTATTTCACATTGCACTTGTGAGATTAGATTCAGAACCACGGGAGTCTGAACTGTAGGGCTTATTTGACTCCCGAAAGGGGGGCGCAAAAAAGTCGAGCTACACATGTGTTACTAGTAGTAATAACAAATGAAAGTTAAACAGATATTCATATGCCCTAAAAGTTTACATCTTTCCAAGATAGTTCTTGGTTACAACAAAAGTGGATTTTCAGTCCAAAACACTTAAAGCCCTATGGCTGTACAAAAGTTAAATACAAAAAAAAAAAAAAAAAAAAAAAAAAAAAGCAAAACTGAGCCTTCAGCTCCACAATCCTCTCAAGCTAACTCCTGGGCGGAAGCATATCACCAGCACCTAAAAATGTTTTTCCCGAATATGGTGAACCAAAGCCCAGTAGAGACAATCTAATACAATATATAAATCTTAACAAAGATATAAGTATTAGACGCATAATCAATGCCTGTGATAAAACCATTTATAACTCTTATACAAAGCCATACCATGCTGAGATTTATATCACAATTTATGTTATCTCAATTCCTTTTTATCTCAATTCATTTTATCTCAATTCATTAATCATGCCCATTTGTTTCAATCAAGCAAACTGAGGATACAACTTAGTGGGTCTCCAACCAATATAGTTATCATACAAACACAACTACTTACTATTTTACAAAAATTTCGTTCGCGGGAATCAGCACCCATATATACGCGTAGTTTTTGGGACTTTCACCTTGGACACATAGGCCAACTTAATTTAATGAAGTCCATCACTTTTCTCCTCCCAAACAATAGAGTACATCTCATTTCTCCTCTCAATCATCGTGCATATACAATGTATTAAAACACACAGTCATATTCAATGACAACCGATAAGAGATTAGTTTCAATTCACCTAATTCTCATGCAATTTCTGCAACAATCATAGCTATTCTCCACCGATAGCCCAAAACAGATATTTCTAAACAGATATACAATCTCCTCAACAGATAAAATTATCCAAATTTCCATAGGTGGGTGATAATGCAAATCCAACTCCACCATTTACATAAACTCTCATCCAATTTCATATTCTCAATACCAATTTCATTAGTTTATTCAAAATAACAATTTGAACCAATTTTGGGCAAAACTCTCTTTTATTCCAAAATCCACCTTGGATATCAAAATCAACAAATTTACCACAACACAACATCACATTTACTCCCATAAATATTTTTAACACATATATTTGAAAACCCCTCTTTTGATTTTAAACCAAAAGCCTAGGTTTGTTCAAAATCTCCTCAAGTTCCAATGTTTCTTACATATCAACGAATAACTAAGTTAAAAACCATATGAGAGTATAGAAAATCCCTACCTCAAGCTAGAAGACCAAAGGAAGAGATAGAGAGACTTCAAAAACGCTGAAACCACGTTCTATTCGAATCAAAATGTAGCCCTTGAGATGCTCTACCTCTTTAACAAAGGCACACTGGTAAAAAAAACTACTAGATCTAGGTGAAAATGTAGAGAGAATGTAGGTTTTAGAGAGAGAGACTCTAGATCTAGGGTTTTTGAAAAGTAGAGAGAGAGATGTGAAAAAGTGATGTAAAATAACCTTTTTATGAACTGATATATGCACAATCCGCTCGAGCACAAGAAGTGAAGCTCGAGTGTTAGACACAATAAGTTGTTCCACTCGAGTGCAAAAAGTGATGCTCGAGCACAGAATGCACACTTCCAATAGTTTTGCATATAACATACCAACACTCGAGCGCAAGAATGGGCCGCTCGAGCCTAGAAAGAACCGCTCAAGTGTATAATGCATTCTCCCAGTAGTTTTGCAGACTTGCAAAAGTACTGAGAGTTCACAAAACCTGCTCAAGGGCAAGAAGTGTCGCTCGAGCGAAAGAGCAAAAATCTGGGCACAAAGTTTGAAAATTAAGCAACCAACCTGTTCCAAACATACTCCAACCAACCCAATAGCCAAACTCAAGTAAGAATAAGGAGAAAAGACATGAACAACATTTAGAAACCATAAAACCTGAGTCCAGAATACAACAAGGTCCAGGTCAAAACTAGAATTGATATATTATAATTGTATACTCATATAATTATTTTGAGTAATATTATGCTTCATGAAAGAAATATTAGGAAAAGTTTCAAAAAAATTCTCTATCTTTGCATTAATTAGCGGTGTTTTATTGTATGTTATACAATCACATACACTAAGTTATAACCTATCAATCATAGAGCACTACAAGATAAAGCTAAGTTTATACTATTTACAAATTGAGACTTCAAAATGAAAACATACTAAGGTAACCCTCTTTTGTTGTTTTGTTATCTACTACATATTATGTCTTAAAACTTTAAGAAATTTTTCCTTATATTTCTTTCATGGAACCTATCATTACTCAATTACTTTTCGTTATTTTTTCTTCTTAATGGGTTAGACTTGATAAAGACTATGATGAGATTACCACTTAAGTAACATACATTTTATAACATTAATTTTTTTATTATTTATTATTATTCTTACTTATTTGCTTTCGTTTGGGAACATGTTAATTTAGTAACTTTTTGGCTTTTTAAGAAAAAAATGTACAAAAAAGTAGAAAAAGTGATGTGACAACTTAAATGACTTTTTAGCTTTTTAGATAAAATGTTTAGTCTCCAAGCGAGGCCTGAATTACATATGTATCGCGTGTGTCACGCTCTAATTATTTTTAAGAGCATTGCTAGAGACATCAACAAAATTACTCAAAAAACTATCCACCAAGCACATGGGATGAAGCCTACATGATGTGAGAGACTTATATCTATGTGAGTAGTGTGTAATTTGTGAAAATGAATCCCATCTATATTATTATCCTCTACACTTTATTTCTTAAGCTCCATCTTAGGTTCATAACACGTTCCGACTTGTTCAACTTGTAAAATTCATAGTAATAACTATATATATAAAATAAGTTTGATCGAATATTGATAAAAAGATGAACAAACCATATTTTGTATTATAAAATAAACGGTTTTAAGTTTAAACTAATAGTTATTGATAACTTGCTCATCTATTTATTGATATTCAGTGAAGTTAATTTTGTATATATATGATTTTTACTGTGAAATTTATAAGACAAACAATTTGAATCATTATTATGGACCTAAAATAAGGTTGAAAAAATAAAATATAAAAAAATATAGAGTATAGTGATACGAATTTATCAAAAAAATACAACAAAATAAAAAGGAAAGAAAAAGAAAAGAAGAGTACAGTGACACAAAGAGGAGTCATTTCGGATTTTTTTTTTTTTTTTTTTTTAAATTTTGTAGGTATACCAAAGAATTTCTCTATTTTTAAGGGCTATCATAAAATAACGAGCCAGAACTAAATGGATGAATTGGTAAGACAATGACCTCCATGACCGAAGGTTTCGCGTTCAAAATCTATACAGCTTTTTTATAGTCCTTGATTGAAATTGGAAATGAAGGGTGAGTTTGTCGATATCTCTCTGGATTGACTTGTAGGATCAAGTCATAAATGGGTCCGGCTTTGGTTCCCAGTCAAAAAATAAATAAAAAAAAGTCTTATTACTAAGCTGAATCGCCATTGCTTCTCAATCCTCTTTCCAAGTGGAGACTCTATGGATTGCTTTACAGCATTGATCTCTAGAGATCTATTCACCAAAAAAGCCTTGAAACAATGTGTAAGTATCTTTGCTGCAATTTATTTTCCATTTTACTCTTCTTCATCCGAAAACAGAGTATCTTCAATCAATCTTTTAAGGTTCAATCAATTTTCTTCTTTCCTAATCTAATTATTTCCAAGAATCACCGAATAAGCATTGTGAAATTGCCTTGTTTGTTCGCGCAAAAACTTTTTAGCAATTGCCTTGTTTGTCTGTGAATTTAGAATTTTCTTATGCATATTTTCTAAAATGTTCATCTTAAATGCAATAAACTTCTTAAGCATGTCGAGATATCTAGCCTTTGCTCATTTTTATGCTAATAATTCAACAACACTTTTTTGTTGACAAAAGTGGTCATGTACATGATTATGAGTTCATTTGTATCAATTTGCTTTGTGTGTTAGACCTACATGTGCACATGTTTGAGACTGAGGTCTAGAGATTGGGCTAGGAAAAAGGCATATAACTTTTGCAGAATCAATGTTGTAAGAATGATTTGGATTCTTGAAATTGACTTTCTAGTGAAAGTTTCTGTATGGTGAGGATGTTTTACAATGTGTTGGAATTGATATTTTTTTTCTACAGAAAGCCCTTTTTTTTTTTTTTTTGCATTTTTGGTTAGCCAAAAGAAAAGATTTTTATTAATCAAAAGTAGATTGAACTTACAAAGAGTGGGAACAACACTGCGTCATTATCAAAAACATAGCATCCCAACTATGTTGGCACCCTATGCATGATCAATCATGAGCAATCTCACAGTAAACCAGAAATGGAGAGGTTCCAATATAGCTACACAAGAAAGAAGCCTACCAGAAAAACAAAAAAACAGAGAAAACAAAGGAAATGGAGCAAAAGTTCAGGCCCCAGTACCATGCCTACACTGCTGCAAATTAAAGATCAGATCATAAACTAAATGCCCTTTTTTAGGTTAAGGACTTACAAAAATTTAGCATTTCTTTGTTTATTCGAGAGAATGAATGGAAGGAGGAAAAAGTTTATGAAATGATCAAGGAATTATCCATGCTATGCAAATTGGTTCCAAGCTTGAATGCTTGTTAAATATCATAAGGTATGATTCATTAACTTCATTTCATATACAAAGCAATTACAAGTGAACCATATGAATAGAGAGATCAAAAGAAAAACACCACCTAAGTCTAGTATAGGAGAGAATCCTAAAAAACTAAGTTCACCAAACTCCCAATCCACCAAAGTGAAAGCAACACACCATACCACTACCCTTCTAGAAGAAAAATCAAAACAAAACACATAAAATAGGACAAACAAACCCACCCAAAACTTAGATAATTGCCCTCCGGTTGACATGACCAACGAAGACTGAGTCGAATCCTTTCATTTTTCGAAAAGTAGCAATACAATGAGCTTCTCTTGGCTTTTGGAACTTAGGACTAGTCATGGATGTCCAATAACAGTGGAGCCAAGTTCCCATGGAAAATCTTGTTCACCAACTACCCAGAAATACAAAAATCAAGAAGATGGGATATTATACAATGTTGTACATGTTGATAGCATACAAGATGGCAAGAGCTTGAGTGTGTCTATTATTCATGGTTGGATTACACTGACCACAGAGCCTACTTGTTGATTTGAGAGCCAAGATATATGTAATACAACAAGTGAGCTACTGCAGAATTCAAGACACATTATTGTATCTCTAACCATGATGGAAATTATAATGAATTGATACTTTTAAATTAAGCATATAAAAGTTTGTAAAATGGTAATTAGTAGAAAAGAGTAGCTAAATAGACTGGAAATAGGGTGAAATTGAATGGTATAAGAAGACAATTGAAAGCAAGCACATCATGCAATCCAAGAATAAAAGGGAAAATAAATACTCAAGAGCTCGAGCAGTTGATGTCAAAGAGTTGTCCTAATGTAATCATGAAGAATTGATTTTGCAGTGTTGGCCTTTGCTTTGATAGTATCATAGCAACTTGTTGCATAGTTGGCCGAGACAGTGGAGTGGTGTGTAAACATACAAATGCTAGTTTCGCAACAACAACTACTTGCTCTACTGCTTCATTCCTCGGAGGTAGGAGGCGTTGGTCCAAGATATCCTTCAAAAATATCCCTTGCGCAGTCAATGTTGATGATGAAGATGAGGATGACGATAAAGAGGAGAGTAGATCACCTGGATGCTTCCCCATAATCACTTCTAGTGCCAACACCCCAAAACTATAAACATCGCACTTCTCATTCACTTCCATTGTATAAGCAAGTTCTACCAAAAAGCAAAAATGCCCATCAACAGAAAATAGTTAAATAAAGAAATGGTGGAAAAGTAAATAAAAATGCTCCTGGCCCATTTCCAGATATTGATTAAATTGCTTAAAATTCTTTGACAAATGACACGAATAGTTTAGGGTTCCAAAAGAAGGAAATTATATAAATGCTTGATGAATGCCAATTCCAAAATTTCATAATATGAAAACCTGAAAGCTATGAATATCTTAAAATAGGATAGTTAGTTCTTTGAAATAGCTACCTACCTTTCCATACATGATTTTTAGGACATCAATAAGATTATTAGTCACAAATATTAACTAAAGTCTTTCAAGTGTTATTACTCTTTCTGATTTGACAACCAACCTAAACAATTTGAGAGAAATAAAGAATTAATGAAAATTTGCTCACTGCCAAATGTTAACTATAGAAAGATAAGTTTTTAAAGCAATGAACTATATACAGTGGCTTTTGTAGCACTATTCACAAGTGCAAGGATGGATGCATGATTTTAATCTTAGGGTGCAAACTTCTAATCAGGAAGAAAAAATTGTTATTTGTGCTGTTTAGTTTGGATAATTTTCATTGACAAAAATGTGCATTTCGTAATCACTATACACATAGGTAAAGTTAAAAGACGACGATTCAATCTATTGACAAGAGGATAAATTATTGACTTTCTTACTTTACAAACACTTTGGTACAACTCAGATATTATTAACAATTTTTGAAATTTGGAATGTCTAATTTTGTAACTGGAATTTTGAATGTAAATTAAATTTACTTGCAAGCTTGCAAATATTTTCAATTTTGAAAAATCAATCAATTTTTTCAAATCAGTTTTTCTAATTTTTATAATTGAGTATCACATGTAATTGTAAAATGTCAACTCAAAAATGCTTAATGGAAATGTGATCTCTTTGTTGGTGAGTACGACTTCCATCGAATGTAATTAAGATCACAAAAAAGAAGAAGAAAGACATAATTTAAATAAAGAAATAAGAAAATGAGAAAAAAAAATAGAAAGTATAAGTTGTTTTAAAATAGAGATGGAGAAGAGAAAGAAATGCAAATTGAGCTCTAGGTAGAATTGAAATAACGAAAAAGATAGAGGAAAAAATTGAGGAAAAAGAAGAACAAGAAGAGAAGAGGAGAACTGAAACAAACAAGAAGAATAAAAGGCAGAGAGAGAAAGGAAACCTAGAGTTGAAAATTAATGATTGAAACTTAAAACTGCAAATCAAGTTAAAGAAAATCAATAAAATCTTGGAGGGGTGAGCCTATATAATTTATAAATATTGATAACTAATACCACTATATTTAAGGAGTTATTTCAAAATTTTGGGGTGCCGGTCACCATGCCAGCCCCCTCGATCCATCCCTGTGCAAGTAGTAGGTCATTAGAGCGGCCAAAGTCTCAACTAAAACCATAAGTACTAAAATAAAGGAAACACATAGAATCCTGCTGAAATAATAATTTTCTTAAATGAACATTAAACAAAGAAAATATTCCATGTCTTGCAAAAAAGAGTTTTTATTTTTTACTTTTGGGTAAACCTTGACAACATAAGGAGAAATTTATTAATAATCTAAAATCGAGAGGGGTAATGAGCCTTATCTCTCAAGAAATAGAAGAAAAAAAAAATTATTCATGCAAAAGAATGGGTAAATTTCACTTTACATCTGTATACTTTATATCTTATCCCACTTTACCTTCTGACCTTTTAATTGTTTTAGTCAACCCTCCAGACTTCAAGTCAAATTGGAATTGGGCCCATTTGTATAATCGTGTTTCAAAAACTAACAAAGAATAGTCATGTGATAGAATTAATTACAATTAGCACCCTTACACTTTTATCAAAATCTCACTTTATTCCTTATCAACTTGTATTTTTACCAAAATCTCATTTTAAGACAATGTTATATGCTTAGGCCCAATTGAAACTGGACTTCAAGTCTAGAGGCGGACTGAAATAATTTAAAAGTGAAGGGGCAAAGTAATAAGGGGTACTTACCAATTAGTCCTATTCACTAGACTTATTTACCTACAGGTCCTAACTAATAAATTTAACACTATAAAAATAAAAGAGTGATAAATTTATCACTAAAAAATTATTCATAAAAAAAGAGACTGATAAATTTATCACTATAAAATTATTCATAAAAAAAAAAGACTGATAAAATTTGTCTTTATCACTTAATAAATTATATCAAATAGGACTTAATGGGTAATAAGTCTCAAAGTAGGACCTATTGGGTAATAAGTCTCCCAAGTAGGACCTATTGGTAGTTTACCCAAGTAATAAATGGTGTAAACTATAGGAATACAGTGTAATTTCGTCCAAAAAAGAATCAACACTAACAAACTTGAATATATATGTACAAAGTACCCAACATATCTAAAGCCACAACAGCAGGATTAACCAATCTACAAGGCTCTTAAAAAGTAGAGAAATGAGAATTATTGTCACAACCCCAATTAGCTTACACATCTGCAACACTATTTACTTACTTCAGTGCATATTTTTTTTTATCTAAAATGGCTTTTCAGTAGCTATGCTCATCATACATGAGAATTTAAGGGTATGCATATTAGAAAAATATGGAATAACAAGCTTAAATCTAGCAATGTGTCATCATTAGTAACTTAAAATGAACAAAAACTACATGGGTAATTTAATTTGAAAAAAATCATTGCAATAGAAAAATATATACCAGGAGTAGCATAACCAAAGGTCCCGGCAAATGAAGTCCAATTAGATGAGTCAGGCTTCAAAAATCTAGCTGTGCCAAAATCGGATATGTGAGCCATGGACTCTAAATCAAGCAAAACATTCTTGCTTGATATGTCTCGATGGATGATTGGAGGTGAACAATCACGGTGCATATAAGACAGAGCATTTGCCACACCTTTGACAACATTCACTCTCTTAATCCAATCAAATTGTAATACTTGATCCTCTATGCTTAATATATTTCCCAAGCTTCCCCCTTCCAAGAACTCATAAACCAAAAACGACTGCCTCGAGTGTAAACAATAACCATAAAGTTTTACGATGTTTTGATGGCGAATCTATGTCAAAGCACGGATCTCACTCATAAAGCTTTTTAGATTGGTCAAGTCATCATCGGGTGATTTGTGAAGTTTCTTCACAGCAACTACCTGAACACTTAGAAGGTCAGCTCTATAAACAGTACCACATCCTCCCTCCCCAACACAACGTTTGGTACTAAAGTTCTCAGTCGCATCAATGATGTTTTCATACACTATTTTCCCATCATAGCTCCAAATTGCAAACAAATTTTGATTTTGTACTTGTCTTGGTTCATTTGTTGTGTTCCTATATTTTTTACAAAAAAACAAGAGTACTATTCCGACAACCATTAATGAAAGAAATAGAAATCCAAAAAGAAGAACAATTAGTAACACAACTTTGTTACCCTTTTTCTTAGCTACCCCAAAATATGGTTTGGAGCTTTATCTATTTTCCATGATGAATGTGATGTATAAGAGGTCCTGGCATGTAGATGTAGCTCAATGGAATTTATATGTTTAGTTATTTTCTTACTTTATGCTTCCGATGAGGCCCCAGATAATATTTACAACAGGTTAAGTGTTCATTTTCGAACGGGTCATGCCCAAACTTTTAGGGGCGGGTTTGGGTTGTGACAATATGAATTTTTTTTTATCATTTAATTTTATCAATAGTTATTTATTCAGTTAAATTAAATAAATATATATATTTTTCCTCTCATCTAACATCTCCATTTATTGTGATTGTATTCATAATGCCCCGAAACAAATACAATAAAACATCCACGACGATAAGTAAATAACAATATAAATCATAGTATAATATCCTTTCATTACATAAGATTTAGTTGCACAAAAGGGTGACACATGCAAATATACATTCATAAGCCCTAACCTTAAATCTATAGCATATGTTAATAACAAAGATATGAAATAGAATTTAAACAGATATTTGAAATGCCCTGAAGGCTACAATTTTTCGAGATTATACTTGGTTACATCAAAATGGATTTAAATCCAATATATATAAAGCCCTAGGGTTGTACAAAATAATAACAAGTAACCAAAAATGAAGCTTTTGCTCCAATCCTCCTAAACTACTGCCTTGGCGGAGGCATCTCACTAACACCTGAAAATAGTTTTCCCATATAGGTGAACCAAAACCTAGTAGAAATAATCCAACTCAATACATGAATCTTAACAAAGATATAAGGTTTTATGCATATGCAATGCCCATATCAAAACGTTTTACATTTTCTTTCAAAAAAACAATGTCATGCTCAATCTATATAACAATTCTCAAAGTCATGCTCTTTACAATAGAAAACAATGAGGAAAATCTCAAACTAGTACAACCTTTCACAGATATTTCATCCGTGGAAAACCGTCAAACGGCACACATGTAAACATAGTCTATACAAGCACTACTATTGCCATTTTACGGATATTTTGTCCATGGGAATCGACACCCATATATACACACATTTTTCGGGACTTTCACCCTAGACACACAGGCCAACTTAATTTGGTGATACACACATATTTCCAACATTCACCCATTTTTCTCAAATGCATATACTTTACAATGTATTAAACGAGCAATAATGTTCAATGCACATGGATGAGAAATTAGTTTCAATTCACCTAATCCTCATGCAATTTCTATAACAATCATAGATATCCTCCACTGATAACCCAAAACAGATATTTCTAAACAAGTATAAAATCTCCAATACAGATAAACTTTTCAAAATTTAAGATATAAGCGGTAATACATATCTAACTCTACATTTCCAACATCAATTCTATTTATTTATACAAAATAAATATTTGAGTCATTTAGGATAAAATCCTTTTTCTTTCCAAAATCCATTCCAAGTATCAAAATCAATAATTCTACCACAACTCAACGTCATTTCCACTCCCACAACAATTTCCAATACATTCATTTGAAATCCCGCTTTTGATTTTAAACCAAAACCCTAGGTTTGGTCAAAATCTTCCAAAACCACAAGATTGTTTTGTAAAACTAAATAATTAAGTTAAAAATCATAAAAGAGTGTAGAGAATCCCTATCTCAAAACTAGAAGATGAGATAAACACAAATAAAGCCGAAACCCAACCCTATTCGAATGAAAACGAAGCTCTAAGTAAGCTCTACCTTTTTAACAAAGGGGGTAGGTGGAGAAATGGGTAGATCTTGGTGTATTTGTAGAGAGAGAGTAAGTTTTAGAGAGAGAGTGTGTCTCAACTTAGGAATTTGAAATGTTTTAGAGAGAGCGTGAGATGAAAAAGTGATATAAAATGGCATGTTTACGAACTGATTAACTTACAATTCGCTTAAGCGTAAGATGTGTCGCTTGAGCGACCAGACACAATAAGTTGTTCCGCTCGAGCACAAGAAGTTTTGCTCAAGCGCAGAATACACACTCTCAATAGTTTTGCAAACACAGGTCGTCGCTCGGGTGCAAGAAGGATCGCTCGAATGAAGAATACAAACTCCCGGTATTTTTTTGTAGACCTGTAAAAGTACTAGAGCTTCACAAAGACCGCTCAAGCACAAGAAGTGTAGCTCGAGCAAAGGAACAAAAATCTGGGCAACACAAGTTTGAAAAATAAGCCACCAACCTGTTCCAAGCATAATCAATACAACCCAATAGCCAAATTCAAAGAGGGGAAAGAGGAATAACGCATGACCAACAATACAAAACAATGAAATCCAAATCCATAATATCAAATGGGTCGGGTCTTAAACCAAAATCGCTATAGTATCACACTTTCTTACCATTATATGAGTTGGTTTTTATTATATATGATCAAATCATCTTAATTTATTCTCTAAATTTTTTTTATTAAGTGCTACTCCCACCATTTTACGAATATATTTATCTCTAATTTTATCTTTTAAAATCTTATCACATATCCATAATTCTGGTAATTGAAATAAAATCAAATTACAAATTATTCCACCACACATGAGAAAATTTTATCTTCAATATGTTCTTATTTTCAATAAGAACTTTTCGTCATTCTTATTCAAGTTTTGATTGTTTTTAATTCCAAATGTTAGGGCCACTAAGGGTTAAGGACTTCGGTCACTAGTTGGAATGGACTTCAAGGTCACATCAATTGAGAACAATTTGCAAATTCCAACACATACATATAATGAATGTATGAAAAATAATGGAAATGGACTCTTTAACCATATATGATTGTTGACCACAAATGTTTTCTTTACCATGCATAGAGGGTAACCAATTTGTCTAATATTTGACTTGACTTTAGTTATCTTATTTATAATTTATTTTTTCATGTGATAGCCATTGTAATAGTGTTAAAATTATAAATATTTTAAGAAAGATTTTGGAAGGAAGAATAAATAATAAAATAATAAAAGAAAAATAAGTAAATGAAATACAAATCTTTTTTTTTTTAAACTTTTTCTTTTCTTTTCCTTCGTCTAGCAAATTTCTCTTTTCCAATGAAATACACTTGTCTAATACAAAAACTTGACTTTACTTATCCTATTTACAATTCATTTTCTCATGTTAAAGGCATTATGGTGGTGTTAAAATTATGAATTTAAAGAGGGATTTTCCAAAGAAGAACAAATAGTAGAATAAAAAAATAGTAAATGAAATATAATTTTTTTTTTTTACTTCTTTTTCTCTCTTGCTAATATCTTCTTCTTCTTCTTCTTCTTCTTCTTCTTCTTCTTTGGGAAAAGGGGAAGGAATTTTAATGAAATGCACTTTTCCAATATGAAGACTTGACTTAAATTGTCTTATTTGCTTTTCTTCTTCTTTTTTTTTTTTCTGTGATAGGCACTGTGCTATTATTAAAATTATAAATTTTAAGCATAATTTATAGAAAAAAATAACTAAGTAAAAAATAAATGAAATATTCTTTTTTTTCACTTAAGTGTGTAATTGTTTATGACAAATGTTTCCTTTACCATGCATAAAAGAGGACTTTTTTTTTTTCCCCTTTTCAAATATATATTTATTTGGAAGAGATGAAAGAAACTTAATGGAATACACTTGTCCAATACGAAGACTTGACTTTAATTGCCCAATTTATAATTTGTTTTCTCATGTAATAGGCACTGTTGTGGTGTTACAATTATGAATTTTAAGAGGAATTTTGCAAAGAATAATAAATAATAAAAGAAAAAACAGTAAATGAAATATTTTTTTTCACTTTTTCTTTTCTTTTCCTTTCTATCTCAACAAATTATTCTTCTCCTTTTTTCATGAAAAAATGGAAAGAAATCTTAACAAAATACACTTGTTCAATATGAGGACCTAACTTTAGTTGTCTTATTTTTTCCTTATGTGATAGACACTGTAATGGTATTAAAATTATGAATAGAAAGATAAATAATAAATGCTGCCTAGTAATTGTCCATGTCTCGTGAATCGGATGGATATGCAATGGACAAATATTTTTGAGGCCTACCAAACTTTCAATTACTTCTCAATCTTAATCTGTCGTGCTTAGAGGGCAAGAAAATAGTAACTAAATGTTCAAATTGAAGTAACTGATGTGATTATTCAAACCCAATCGATACTCATGTGGTTCAGTGAGATTTAATTGGCAATATTTTTATATATCTCAGTGGTTAATTTTATGAATTTGACTCTCACAGGAGACGACTATTGTAAGATGTCTTATATTCACTATACCTTTAGCTCGGGGTAGGGGGTGCCCCCCCTCCACAGCGCGTTATGGGTATGTAATGTTAATTTCGACCCTTATTGTTTTCACCCTATATATTGTATCAATGTTTATGTTTTATGGTTATAGAAAAATAGAGAGAGTTGCTGAGTGTTTAGTAATCCTTATTGCATATACTGAATTTTGATCGTTTCTCCACTATGAACCATGTATATCTTTTGTTTGTGTATGTGCCAAACCATGTATATCTTCTGTTTGTGTATGTGCCTGTTCTATTTATTATTGTTTATTGTATGATTGGAATCAAGTTCTTGCATAACAAAAACATTGTAATTAGTTGTTAAATTTGTCACATACATCTAGCTATGAATGGTTGAATTTTCTTATATAATTTGAATCTATACGTCACGTTTATCTTTATTGGTAAAATTCTAAGCATAAATCTCAAGCACTTAGCTTTTCTTATGCAAATTATTTCATACCCATTGAAAAAAGGAAGAAAAAAAATTGTGATTATTAAAACTCTTAAAAGCTTCAACGCATGGCCTAATCAAACAACATTTAAATTTAAATTTAAATTTTATTTAAGCATCTTGCCAAGAACAATTTGATGTATTTATTTTAAGTACTTGCAAGGGCATGATCTTGCCAAAGCTTGTAGTTTAAATTCGTAACAGAATGAGAGAGAGAGACTAGGCAGAAAATTGTAATTAATTAATTGAATAAACGATTACAATATGTTACATTTAGTAAGGGCAACTTTGAAACTTTAAACCAACTGAGTTCTAAAATCACAAGACTAATCTACTAATAAGAACAGTAAGTGCAGTGCACAAAAGTAGAATACAAGAAAGTAAAGTGCAAAAATTTTAAAATAAATAAAATTGACAAAGATGTAGACTCTGGATTTGGTCGGAGGCGTTTTCAATCTTTGTTTTCATCTATTTATAGTCTCTTCTTTGCACATTTGAAGCAGTTAGGCTGTTACCTTCCACCATGATCTCCTTCTCCTTTGCTACTCCTCGAGCCATGAACTCCTTTTTATGCGTGTTTGTAACTGCTGATAACTCCTTATTTGTTAACTTCCTCTCCATGTGCCATTCACGTGTTGTTTAGCATCTCCATTGGCTAAAAACTTGCAGCTCATGTGAGCAACTTCGAATGTTGGACTTTTCGTTATCTTGATGTATCCCGCAGGGTACCCCTTGCTTGCCACATGTCACCTTTGCATTGGATGGTTTAAATGTAGTGCCAACAAAATCCTTGTGCACTAGACAGACCTCAAAAGAATTTTCACTTAATTTTAAAAAAATATATCACGGAAAACAAAAACAAAAAAAATTAAAAAATATATAAATTTTATAGATGAGTGTCAAACCATTTAGGAAAATAAATGGGTATAATGTTAAAATGTGTTAATGTAAACATGAGATAACTGTTTTTAACGATCTACCATCTGAGACGATAAATGAAGTTGGTGAAAACTTACATGTGCTGTGTCATTTATCTAATTTCATTCACCATATTAAATTAAATCAAAAATTAAGTGTTGTGTCTTAATTAAGTAGGATCGACTATATGAATTTTTTTGTCATTTTATTTTATCAATAGTTTTATATTCAATTAAATTAAATAAATATTTTTTTCCCTCCGCTAACATCTCCATTTATAGTGATTGTGTCACTCTTTCTTACCATAATATTAGTTGGTCTTTACTATATATAATCAAATCATCTTAACTTATTCTCTCAATTTTTTTTTATTTTTTTTAATAGGTATTACTCTTGCCATTTTATGAATATATTTATTTCTAATTTTATTTTTGTAAATCTATCACACATCGATAATTCTGGTAATTGAAATAAAATCAAATTACAAATTATGCCATCACACATGAGAAAATTGTATCTTCTATATGTTCTTATCTTTAATAGGAACTTCTCACTGTTCTTGTTCAAGTTATGATTATTTTTAATTCCATATTTTAGGATCACTAATGTAGCGATCCCGATTTTGACCTTCTTTCATGTTTTGCCACTTCGACTGGGCAGGTCGGGGATCGAGCTGCCCGATCAACTCGCGGGGTCTAGGGGGCAACGCCCTTTGGCGGGTCTGAGGGCAGCGTCCTAGCGAGGTCAAGGGGCAGCGCCCCGAAAACAAAAATGCAAAATGCATTTGAAGTTGCTTGTCCGCTCGAGCGGCCGTTTATGCGCTTGAGAATGTTTGGTTCCAGAAGTTTGACCTGTCTGCATAAGTACTGGGAAGGTGTATTCAACGCTCGAGCGGGGCTTTCCATGCTCGAGCGGACCATGTTATATTAGTTCATAAATCTGATATTTCAGATCACTTTTGTATATATCTCTCTCTCTAAAAACATTTCCTCTTCCTTCTCTTTACATTTCCCTACGCCAAATTGGATCAAAACCTTGATTTGTCAAGATCCATTAGAGTTCTGCCATAGGTTCTTCATCAAAGTTGGTTAACTTCTCGAGGGCTTCGTTGTGTGTGGTAAAGATCGAGTTTCGACACTGTTGATTTGGGGGGTTTCATCTCATTTCTTCTTCAAAACTTGAGATAGGGATTTTCTTGGAGTTATATATATATTTTTGCAAGATCTAGATGATTTTTGAAATCACTCTTCGATAGCTTTGAAAATTGATTGTTAATTCAAGAAGTTGAGCAATTTTGAAAGTGGGTTTGTCTCTTGTTCTTTTAAAATGATCTTATGGGCTTTGATCTTCGTTGATTGAAGAAAATATGATTTTGGAAAGTTTTCTTTCAAAAGATTTGAGTTGTATAGTTTTGGTGAGAAAACCTAGAATTTAGAGATTTTTTTTAAAGAAACTGAAAATCCATGAATGATATTGTTATATTTATTTTGTGTGTCAAAAGAAATAGATGTTTGGAAAATTTCTTATTTATACTTATATAAATGATGAATTTCAGGGAATATGAGAATTGTTGTTCATTTTGGAAATTATTGTTTAAAAAGTTGAAATAGTCTTGAAATGACTAATTGTTGAGGATAGTTGAGAAGAGGGAATTGTGTTATTCCTTGGATGATGAATTGGAATAAAAGTATTTATATTCATCTTGTGTTATTGGCATATCAATTCATTTGATTACATTAAACTTTGAAAGTTGATTTGAAAACTTGCATTGAGAAAAGAATGTTGAGAAACAAGTTTCCATGAATTGGTTTTGGGGTAAATGCGGTGATAAGTCTTGACAAGTTGTGTAGATGAAATTGAATAGGTGTCGAGCCTTCCAGTTAATACTGGTAAAAATGATAAATTATAGGTGTCGAGCCTTCCAGTCAATGCTAGTAAAAATGACAAATTGGTAGTACTTGTATAGTCTACTTGCAGACACCAACCTAGGGATTACCAGAGTCGTATTTACCGCTCTTGAAATGAATTGTTAAGTTTTGAAGAATTGAAATTGCATGACATCATTGAGCACGATGGTTTTCAAAGATGAAGATGTGATTTTCTTTCAAAAGGGCATAGCATGGCATGTGCATTTCATCTCTTGAGACTTGCATAAAATGTATATACTTTGTTAAGGATTTCCTACTAGGCTTTATGCTCACCCTACAGGATTTTTGTGCAGGAAAAGATGTGGTGATGCCACCTAACTAGAGGCGAGGAAATGTGTGTCGAGAGTACGAGACTCTCATTTTGTTGTGACTCTGCGTGTAAGCCAAGGGCTGTATGTGTGTGAGTTTGAATAACTGTTTTGTGCAACTAAGCTCAAGCCTTGGAAACTTGTAAACCCCTTGGGGTATTTATTTGTTTATTTACATGCTGTTGAATTAATGTATTGTTACATTAAGAACTATTGTGTCATGTAATGTAAGTTTGGAGATTTATATTCAGTTTTCCTTGAAAGAGCCATGATTGTTGTATTATCATTTCAACTTTTCTTTGGTATCCAAACTTCATCCTTGTGAATTTCTCTTTCTTTGAAGCATTGTACGACACCACTTTGTACAGGAATCTCCAAATAACTCTGTAAAAAATAAATAAATAAATAAATTAGCACACAACTTGCTAACAAATAAAGCAAGCAAGTTTTGAATACAGAATGAGAGTACAAAGTGGCTAATGTGGAATTTATAGCTTATAAATTTTTAAAACATCTGAGCCACACAAATGTTGAATGAATTCAAGATAGAGAAGCAGAAATTTTTTATTGGAACCATTCATTTAAAATGCTTGCAACTATTGAGTTGTGCTTACAGATATTTTTAAATTAGTTATTTAAAATTTTTTAAAATGCTAGTAGTGAAAAAGAGCAGAAAAATAGACTAGAATATGTCGAAAATGAAAAACAAGAACAGCATACAGTCCAAGGATAGAAGGCAAATACTCAACAAGTCCAGCAGGTAATATCAAAAGAGTTATCCTAAAGTTATCATGTGAAATTGATTTTGCAAAGGTGGACCTTGATCATCTGATATCTTCATGGTTACATGATCATCCGATAGCTTCATGGCAACTTGTCTCATGGTTGGCCGAGACAATGGATTGGCTTGTAAACATGCAAATGCTAGTTTCGCAACCATAACTGCTTGCTCTGCCACTTGATTCTTAGGAGGTAAGAGACACTGATCCAATACATCCTTCGATAATATCCCATGCACAATTGATGTTGATGAGGAGATGGATGACAACAATGACGAAGAGGAGATTACATCACCCGGATGCTTCCCCGTAATCAATTCTGGTGTGAGCACCCCAAAACTATAAACATCGCACCTCTCATTCACTTTCATTGTATAAGCAAATTCTACCAAATCAAACAAATGACCAACAGAAAAAAATAGTAATTAAAACAATATATAAAGAATTGTTCCATATCTAGATAACAATTAGAAGTTCGATAGCCCTTTTAAATCGAGTGAAATCAAAAACTCTTAATACGCAAAGATTGATAAATTAAAATGAACATTATAAGGATGACTTGGAGATAAAATCACTGCAATAAAAAATTACATACCAGGAGCAGCGTACCCATAGGTCCCCGTAAATGAAGTCTAATTGAATGAGTCAGGCTTCATATAGCTACCTGTGCCAAAATCTCAAATGTGAGCCACATCCTCTAAATCAAGAAAAACATTCTTCCTTGATATGTCTCGATGGGGACGACAGGCCAGACATCCGGGCAGATGACCCCACGGTACTTCCCCACGTCCCCCCCTCTCTCGCTGGCTAAAATGCTAGCCACGGTTAACAAAGAAGTTAACAGCTGACACTAACAAAACCCACTAACACACTACTTAACACTCCCATTGTGAACCCAAAAGTTACATTGGCTGGCTAAAATTTTGGCCATTGACACTAGCACACTAGCATTCACGAACTCTTGCTGCCTTCATCTTCAGCAGATCCTTCATGGAGAGAGAAAGTGAGAGGGAGAGAGAGAGAGAGCCTTCCATGGAGGATCTATTTATTTATTTTATTTATTATATATATATATATATATTCTTAACACACATCTTAACATACATATCTTTAACACATCCATTGTATCACCATTCTCTCACTATTCACTCACTAAATTAACAAACTCTTAACACACATTTTTGGGACCCACTTTTAACAATTTTTGTCATATAACACACTTTAACACACATTTTTAACACAGATGCTCTAACATAACCTATGAGCACCATCCCCATGAAACCTAGCATCAGTTAAGATCCCAATTCAAGGGTTTCTCCAATTGGATTTTATTTATTCCGTGTCTACGGGATATGTTGAGGGTAATGGTGTGAGATATGTGTCCGACACCTATACTTAATTTAGACCATTGGGTCGTCTAATTATTTTATGATGTTTGAAGAAGAAGAAGAAACTCACATTTCCTAGTTAAAAAATGTTTCTACATAATTTTAATATGTAATATATGTGTTCACGACGCATCCAATGTATTCAATTTTTGGATATATATCCCAATATTTTAAGATTTAGGTTTATGAAGGTCATATGCTTGGATATGCATTAGGAAATTTGAGGTTTGAGAGAGAGGTAATGCTATGTTGAACCCAGGTATTTCTTATGGTCCTTTGAACAAATAAGAAACAAAATATGAAATAAAATAAAATAAACTCCTCTACACTCAATCAGATATCATTTTATTATCTGAATTCAAACAATTAATTTTATCATTCTTGTGATCGGGAAGAACACTAGAAAATATTAGCGAAAAGGAAACTGGAGATTCCCCACACAGGTATTTCTTATTTTCTCATGTGATAGGCACTGTGATAGTATTAAAATTATGAATTTAAGAAAGATTTTGCAAGGAAGAATACATAATAAAATAATAAAAGAAAAATAAGTAAATGAAATATAAAGCTTTTTTTCACTTTTTCTTTTCTTTTCCTTCCTTTGGAAAATTTCTCGTTTTCAATGAAATACACTTGTCTAATACGAAAACTTGACTTTAGTTATCCTATTTACAATTCATTTTCTCATGTTAAAGGCATTATGATGGTGTTAAAATTATGAATTTTAAGAGGGATTATCTGCAGAAGAACAAGCAATAGAAGGAAGAAGAAAAAAATAGTAAATGAACTATAATTTTTTTTCTTCTCTCTCTTGCAAATTTTCTTTTCTTTTCTTTTCTTTTTTTATGGAAAAAAGGGAAGGAATCTTAATGAAATGGACTTTTTCAATATGACAACTTGACTTGAGTTGTCTTATTTGCTATTCATTTTTTCATGTGATAGGCACTATGTTATCATTAAAATTATAAATTTTAAGCATGATTTATAGAGAGAAATAACAAATAATAAAAAGTAAATAAAATATATTTTTTTTCACTTAAGCTTGTAATTGTTTATGACAAATGTTTCCTTACCATGCATAAGTGGGAGCATGTTACCATGGATTTTGTATTTGGGCTTCCTAGAACACAGCGAGGTAATGATGTCGTTTGGGTGATTGTTAATAGGTTGACTAAGTCTACACATTTCATTTCGATGTGCACCGGTGACTCAGTTGAGCATTTGGCAGAGTTATACATTAGAGAGATTGTTCGACTTCATGGGGTTCCTGTAACCATCATATCGAATAGAGATCCTCATTTTACTACCCGGTTATGGCAAAGCCTTCAAGAGGCGTTGGGGACTAAGTTGACCTTTAGCACCGCTTTCCACCATCAGATCGATGGGCAGTCAGAGCGTACCATTCAGATTTTGGAGGACATACTTAGAGCTTGCGTCCTTGATTTCAAGGGGTCTTGCGAAAGGCACTTACCATTGATTGAGTTCGCCTATAACAATAGTTATCAAGCTAGCATTAAGATGGCACCATTTGAAGCCTTGTATAGCCGACCTTGTAGATCACTAGTTTGTTGGGCCGAGGTGGGTGATGCACTGTTGTTGGGTCCAGAAATTGTTAGAGAGACAACCGAGAAGGTTTCTCTCATTCGGAAGAGGTTAGCTACGGCCCAAAGCCGACAAAAGAGTTATGCTGATAAGAGGAGACGACTTTTATCTTTCGAGGCTGGTGACCATGTGTTCCTTAAAATCCTGCCAAGGTGGGGTTTGATGAGATTTGGTAAGAGTGGTAAATTGTCTCCTAGGATCATTAGGCCTTTTGAGATCTTGGAACGGATTAGGGAAGTAGTATACCGGTTAGCTTTACCACTACAATTTCTGAGGGTTCACAACGTATTCCATGTATCTATGCTTAGGAAGTATGAACCCGACCATTCTCATGTGCTTGATTGGGTTGATTTGGAGATAGATAAGGATGCCTCTTACGAAGAGTGACCGGTTCAAATATTAGATACTCGGGAGCAAGTACTACAGGGAAAAACTACACCATTGGTAAAGGTATTATGGAGACACCATGGGGTTGAGGAAGCGACTTGGGAATGGGAGGTGGAGGTCTGCTCCAAGTATCCGTATTTGTTTGAAAATGCTTAAGTTGTTCTCCTTTGTAATATTCCCTAGTGTTTGAGGGAAATGTAGTAAAATTGTTAACCACGTGTTGTAATGTATATCGTCGTTTTAAGCATGAGGTTGTTGTGGGTTCTCATTACATTTATTGGAAAGCTTCATGCTTATGCTTATATTCGACGGTTGTTGTTAATGGGTAGCCATGATGATAATGGTGAATTTCGGTTGAGAATTAATATTGTGATTTGAAAAATATAATAGTGTCTTTGATCACTTGAAACCCCTTTGTTTGGGCAGTTTGATTTAATTTCAAGAACGAAATTCCCTATGGTAGGGAGTTGGGATGACCGGGCACGTTATCTACCTTGTTCTCTTGAGTTATGATGGATTTACTTTCGTTAGAATGTCGGGTTTTAATGTGTGGTCTTGTCAATTGTTGGGTTTGTTGTTTTGAAAACTTTTTTCTCAAAAAGTTTCGTTCTTATTTATTTATATCCCGAGTTTCACTTCTTTCAGATGGTGCGAGGTTGGATCTAGAGTACCTTGGGCCGAACTGAAATTTTTCCTGGCTGGAGGGCAGAGTCACACATGCGGGGGCTTGAGCCACACGTGCTGGAGAGAGATTAAAGCCTTGATTTCTTGAAATCCATTGG
Organism: Camellia lanceoleosa; assembly: GCA_025200525.1. Lineage (NCBI taxonomy): Eukaryota > Viridiplantae > Streptophyta > Magnoliopsida > Ericales > Theaceae > Camellia > Camellia lanceoleosa. Next base: position 5,564,957 of record CM045766.1, on the reverse strand, counting down.
GATTTTGATTCTTGTTCCTTCACCAAAGTTGGATAACTTCTCGAGAGCTTCGTTGTGTGTGGTGAAGATCGGGTTTCGACACATTTTCTTCTCCAAAACCTGAGGTAGGGATTTTCTTAGAGTTATATATATATATTTGCAAGATTTAGTTGATTTTTTTTTTTTCAAAACCCTTTTGATAGTATTGAAACTTGATTTTTGGTTCAAGAATGTGAGTGATTTTGAAAGTGGGTTTATCCTTTGTTTCTTTTGAAATAATCTTTTGAAGGTTTTGAACTATATTGAATGAGGAAAGATGATTTTTGGAGAGATCCTTTCAAATGGTTTGTGTGTGTGTAGTTGTGATGAGAAAACCTAGAAATTTGGATTTGAAAGATGTTGAGAACCCATGGATGACATTGTTATTATATTATTTTTGTGCCAAAATGAATGATTGATTGGAAAATTTCTTATACTTATATATAAATGACGAATTTCATGGAATATGAGAATTGTTTATTTTGGAAGTTGTTGTTCAAATGTTGATATAGTTTTGAAATGACTAAATTGTTGGGAATGCACGAAGTATGAAAATGTTGCTACTTATTGATGGATTTAAATGAATATGTGGTTATCTTGTGAAATGGCATTCAAAGGAGAAATGGGGATTTTGATTATTATTGTAATGACCCAGAATTTCTCCTTCTGCTCGAGCGGGGGAGTTGGCGCTCAAGCGGGTCTCCAGGATGAGTTGTATTTCTGAGGCATGTGGACTCATTTTTGACATCCTATTAGTGTATTTGGAGCGTCTTTATTTTATTTTGGGATTCTAGTTGAGGTGGTAATATGATGGTAATGTATGATTGAACCAAAGAATTTAATTCGGATAGTTATTTTACGAATAGCTGCCACTCTTTTTCCCTTTTCTTTTTCCACACTTTGAATTTGGATATGAGGTTAGAACCATTGGAAAGCTTATTTCCGGGGCTTCAATTTGGACACAAGAATGACCTAAAAGAGTCCGGATAGGAGAGTTACACCTATTTGAAGTTTTGGAATCTGTTGAGCAGGTCCGCTCGAGCGAGCATTTGGACGCTCGAGCGAGGGTTTCAGGACAGCAGCTTTAAAAACGAGATTTTGATCGATTATTGATATTTTCTTTTCCCCTCTTCTTTCCCCTTCTCCTAAGTCCGAAACCCTAGCTCCAAACCCTTGAATTCCTTTACTTTGATCAACAACCCACCATGATTCTTGTATCAAGGATGAAGAACAAGAGGAGATGAACATTTTTTCAACCGATTGGAATTCGAGATTGAGTAGGATTCTTCTCTAGGTTTGGTTTCTTGCTTGGTTCTTGAGGTAGGGATTCTCCTTGATCTTTTTCAATACTTCATCTATAGATAGACATGTGGTAATTTTTGTATTGCATGAAAACTATATCATGTTGGATTTTTGTATAAATTCATGAGGTTGAACTTTGGGTTGGTTGTTGGTTTTAGATCCATGATTATTATATGTGTTTTGGGGCTAATTGGGTGTTAATTAGCTAGTTGTTGTTGAAAGGAGAAACCCTAATATTTATTGATTTAATAATAAGATAGAGGGTTTGATCTTTGGGTAAATACTTGGGTATTTGGATTTAATTGAAGCCATTATTGGTTATTATAGATGATTGAGGCATTTTGTTCAATATTGAGAAAGAGGAGTAAAACCCTAATTTAATAGTTATGATTTAATTTATAAAATTAAATTGGAATGGCTTTGAAAGGAATGTGGTAGATTAAAATGGGTTTTGGCTTTGTTGCCTTTGGATTTGGTTTTGTGGAAACAAAAGGACTGAAAGCGGTTTTGTGAAAACAAGAGGATGCAAGATTGGTTTTGTGGAATGGGAAAGACACTTTGAAGTAAGTATGAATGTTGGATTGTTGTATCTTATACTACTATCTTAGTATTAGTGATAAGTTGATAATCTCATGATAATTGAGTATGTTTATAGATGTACAATATACTGCATCTAGAGGTTTTGTCCTGGTCATCGGTGGAGGATGACACGGTTGCGTTGAATTGTTGTGTATGCATTACACCATTGATTGTTTGTGTATATGACGTTGTGTTTATATGCATTACTTGTGTATGGGAGGAGATAGGGGATGTACTCACGGTTTAGGGAAGATAGGGATGGACCTCTAAACCGGATTTGTTGGGAGGAGATAGGGGATGGACTCCAGCACCATCACTTATGTGGGCGCCTACTTCTATTTCTTGTTCATATGGTACATCACCACCATGTGTATCGGTTGGGAAGTATGGAAGTGAGTTTGATTGTGATTGTTCGATACCAACATGTGTATTCGTTATGTTATCGGATATGTTTAACTTGATTTGTTATCCTGTTGAATTTGGAAATATTGTTAATGAGAGATGGAACCCTTGTTGAGTTATGTGGCGAGTTACGAGCCATAATTGGAAGGTGAATTGTGCCATAGACTATATCATAGGCAATGTAGATATTCATGTCATGAAATTGTAATTGGATTATCTTGTGTTAATCATGTATTAGTTGCTACCCCTTGTCTTTTAGAAGTGTAAAGAGAATCAAACATTTTAGAAATATGTTCTAGAAAGGCACATCTGTTGTATGTGTGGAAATTGGAGAATAGTAGTGGTCTTAGTGAATTTATTTCCTAAGTAATTGCTTATGTATAAAAGGTTGGTGCAGGGGTTAATGAAAGGAAAAAGGAAAGATGAAAGCGCTTATAGCATTGAATGAAATAGTTGCTTTTGAGAAAAGTTTATATACATATATATTTTGTCTAAAGCTGTCACATTACTATTCTAGTATGAGAATGAGTGTGCATGATCATAGCTATCTGTACTGTTGTTATTGTTGAGGATCAAGTTGAGATCCCTACTGGACTATATGTTCATCCCACGTTGTTGAATCTTTTTCAGGTATTAAGCAGGTTGAGCTGCAAGATTTGGATCTACTTATTTGTTGGCCACGGGGCCTCTTTCTTGTTGGCGGAACGCCATATGTGTAAAAGGGTTACACCCTTCAGTTGTTTGTTTAAAAGTTGTAAGCCTAAGGGTAATTTATTAGTTTGTTCATGAAACATTTACTTACATACGAATGAGAAATCTTGATATTCATTGCTATGGATTGAATGTATGAGTTTATTTCCGCATATTATCTCTGAAATTGAATTAAGTTAATGAACTTGGTAATGACCTCGAGTAATAAAAAGTGGGGCGTGACAATTATGGAAATAATGTGTGGGATAATTGAAAATGTAGGAACGTGCATACCTATTCAATTGGTTATTGCAAATTTTGAGCTTGAGTTTTGGAAACTTTTGCATTGAGAAAAGAAGGTTTGCAAATAAATTTTCATGGAATTTCTTTAGGGTAAATACGTTGGTAAGTCCAGATAGGAGGTGTAGATGAAATTGATTAAGTTGGCCTAAGTGTCTGAGGTGAAAGACCGAAAACATGCGCGGAGGAGGTACCACGTCCCTTTCGGTTAGTTACCGGTAAAGTAGGGTTTTGGTAGTGTGTAGACACCCCATTTTTGACCGTCCTCAAGACTTGGACATCACCGCTTGAACACCCGGTGATTATCCATGTTTGTGTTCGTTTTGAGTTCCCGGAGGTCCCGACTGCGCGCCGTGCCTCAGGATCTCCTAACCGGTTTGTTCTGTGCTTGGTTTTCTACCAAGACTTGTGTCTGTTTGCATTTGAGGGTAGGGGAAGGCTTGTTATCCATCCCTAGAACCCACCGGCTGCCCCACACCTCCACCGGCTATCCATAGTGGCCATCGGCACTTTTTTTACCTTGATCCTTGGCCGATCGGCACTTTATGATGCCGGCCGGCACACTTTTGTGCCGGTGACTGTTTTGGCCGGCCGGTGACCCTTCTGAACCCCCCTGGGGATGGTGCATGCCAGCTGTGCCAGCTGGATTACACCATCACCCCCCCCGTGCATAACATTGCACCCTTTTGCCCTTTTGAACCCCCTTTGAACCTTCTAGAAGCTTGAACCCTTGGCCAAGCTTCTTGGAGAAGCTTGGCCAGCTGTCTTGGCTTCCTTTGGAAGCTAGAAACCCTTTGCACCCTTTGAACCTTTTTGGTCTTGCTTAGCCATTAAGTTAGAGCCCTTATATTGCCTATATAAGCACCATTCATCTCTTTGGCTCAAAGGTTAGCAACTTTAGGTCAAGAACCAGAGATTATACATATACTCTCTGATATACATCCATATATATCTATATTTCCCTCTCTCTCCTCTTGTGTGTGTGTTTTAGGCCCCAAATAGTGAGTTTTGTCTTACTTTTGCACCATTACACACACTATTACACCTAGCTCCGAGATTGGAAGACTTGGAGGTTTGTTTTGAGTGATTTTGGACTGGTTTTGATCACTTGGAGAGGGCTGGACCACCTGTTCTTCATTGGTTCTTCAAGGGTAAGCTTGTTGATTTAGATTCCCCATTCTTGCAATCTATTTCTAGCCTCTGTACTTTGTGTTTTTGGATTTGTGTTTAACATAAAAAAGTCTTGTTTTTACTTGTTCTTGAACTTTCATTAAGGTCATTTTATGGTTTGAGTTAAGACTCATCACTTTAAGCCTTGTTTGGCCCTCTTTGGTGCCTTTTTCTTAGGCCTCCCGATTTTACTGTTCTTGGATCTGCTTACATCTGAAACCTAGCGAGTTTTCAGGGGTGACGATCATATTTTCGTGCCGCATCTAAGGGAGGACACCCTCTCCCTTTGGTCCTTTGGTTGGCCTTTGTTTTGGCTCATAGTATAGCATGTGTGCATGTTTGCATTTTGCTTCATTTCAAGGCTTTTGGGGCTGTTTTAGGTCATGTTTGATCTCTGTTTTTGGTTGGAATTGTAGCCTCTAACATGCTTCCTATACCTCCTTTGAAATGCTCTCTTGTATGCCATGTTTTGAGGTTTTGACTCTTGCATGTTTAGGCTTAGTTTCATGAAGATACTAGTATTATTTTGCCATGTTAGAGGCTGTGAGCCACTTGATTTTGCCATGTTTGGTGTGTTTGAGGTGGTTGTCTTGCATATTGGCTTGTAGGCCTTGTTTGTATGAAGTCCTAGCATGCTTATCTTGTTTTGATCTAATGATTTGGCATCATTATAGGTGGTATTTCAGTCCCCATTTCATGTTCAAATACTTCCATTTATCATCTCCTTCATGCTTTAGAATGTTGGTCTTTTATGCCTTAAAAAGAGCATTGTGCATGCTTCCATGACTAGGGTATTTTTGGGGGTGCCATGAGGGGATTTGGGTGTCATTCCACATGCTTAAAATCTGTTTTTTTGTTTGTTGAATGCATGCCATGAGTGGTTGTATGAATGATGTCAAGTTACTCTCTTTGGTGTCCTAGACTTGGGCCCATTGAATAAGCATGCTTGTGTGGCATTTTGATCATGTTGAGAGGTTTGTTTTGCCACTGTTTTTGGGAGCTTGAGGCTGCCCTCTATGGCTTAAGTCCATTGTTGCATGCTTATGTCATGATTGTTGCTTGCTTGGTTAATGTAGCCTCAAATGTGTGCTTGTTAGTCCCATGTTTAATTGGCTCATCTTGCATGCCATTTGCATCCTACATACTTTAGCTCTTTGCATGCTTAAAATAATAGGTTGCATTGCATTTGAGCCTCGCTTGCATACTTGCATCTCATAGCTTGGTTTGGGGTTGTCAAGCCAAGCCTAGGATTGAGGGGAGTTCACATTTCAAGTGGTGAAACTCATCTCAATCCTTGGTCACTAAGGCCCTTGATTTCCACATGATAGGGACTTAGTATTCATTTGTTGTGTTGCATGCATATTTACATTAAAATGAGCAATCTTGGTTCCTTAGGCTATCATGCATCAAATGCACAATTGATAGCCCTAGAACCAAGAGCCATCCCCTTGAGTCCCTTGACATGATAGGAGGGTTGGACATGCTCACATTTGCCCAAAAACCATGCCTATGCATTCTTTGTCTGCATTCTTCCGCTTCATCTCTTTGTCTGCTGCAGGGATTTTCTGCCGACCGGCATAAAATAGTGCCGACCGGCACTATTTTTGTGCCGATAATTTAAAAGCTCAGCCGGTGGCCACTGTAAGAAGCCGATGACTACACTGTCTAGCCGGTGGGGCATTTCAGACCACTTGGGACGTATTCCAGAATTTTGGGAATTTTTGGAGAGGCAGGACAGTAAAAACAGAAGCTGCAATGCTATGGCACAGGTTTTCCGGGCGAGTCGCGACGAGCATGCATCATTCGCGATTCCGATTAAGTGAGGCTCCATTTAATTTATTTATTTAATTTAATTTTGGTAATTAGAATTTGTAATAATTTATTTATTCATTTATTCTTCGGTCTGTATTATTTATTTATTCGGTCCCTCCGAGTGAGGGCAAAAATGTAATAAGTGTGGGTGAGTGTGACGCATGTCTTCCAACCCCCGCTTCTTTCTAACCCTTTTATTTACCCGCTTTGTGGTAGATTAGGGCATTTTAAATTAGCATACCTTATGCAATGCATGCGTGCATCCATGCATTTGTTTACATGCACCGGGCTCGGTACATCATACAAAGCGCATTGCAATTTTCAAATTCCAAAATTGAATCGTGCTATGTGATAGCATTTCATATACCATGCTTAGGATAGCCGAGCACCTTAACTGCATTTTTGCTCGTGTTGCATTAGCCACTTAACATGGACTAGGTCATGCATTGTTTTGCTAACTAGTTTATTGTTTTGGCGCGAGTACTAGGTGAGCTTTTATGCTTTAGCATCTTGCATGCGTGTGGGTGTTGCCATGACATGGGATTACCATGCGGCTAAATGCTTACATGATAAAGCGTATGAATGCTGTGGGTGGAGGTTGGATTGCTTAAGTTGGAAGTACTCATTGAAATCCGCATTTTAGTCTACTTGCAGTAGCAACATCTAAACACGTTTTTCGAGACAAAGCGGATATGCAATGTTTGTTCCCAAATTAGGCGATCTAGTCTATACTTGTTTCTTTGTCGCATAACATAGTAATTCTAGGCTAATAACCGGAATAAGAACGCATAAAGTTTTCAAAATGGATATCATGGTTAGTAGAGGCGGTCTTGGACCGGCGAAAGGTGCTCATAGCTGACCTTCCCCGATCGTACCCAAGCTCCCGAGCCAAGACAACTTTGGTGATGACGGACACGTGGCCTTCGGCACCGAGTCAGGGTTTCCTAAATTCCCCAATTTTAAAAATATTTAGGTGGCGACTCTGTAATCTGGCAAAGCAGTCCATGTTTGGCACTACTTTTCGAAAAATCTGTTTTTCTCAAAACAATTTGCCAGAGGTGGACTCTTTGGTTCAGATTTAGAACCACGACACAAACTTTAAAGGGTCCGAGCTGTAGCCGAGGTCCCTCGCGGACGTGCTACATAGTGCTAGTTATGCCTATTTGCAGACATCAACCTAGAGATTACCTAAGTCGTATTTACCGCCCTTTGAGTTAAATTGATAAATTTTGAATTGTTGAAATTTCAAGATATCATTGAGCATGATGGTTTTCAAAAGATGAAGATGTGATTTTCTTCCAACAAGCATAGTATGGCATGTGCATTTCATTTCGTAAGGCTTGTATAAAATGTATATACTTTGTTAAGGATTTTCTATTGGGCTCTATACTCACCCTATGGGATTCTGTGCAGGAAAAGATGGGGTGGTTCCGCCTAACTAAGGTCGTGGATGCGGGTGTTGAGAGCACAAGGCTCTCGTTTTGTTGTGACTTTATTTTTTTAAGCTAAGGGCTATAATTGTATGGGTTTGAGAAACCATTTTTGTATAATCGGGTTTAAGCCTTGGAATTTGTAAGCCTTGAGGGTATTGATTTATTTTTGGATTAAATGTTTTACATGCTATAGATTCATGCACTAGAAATCATTGAATGTATATTCTCATGTGGAACTATTTTGTACAAACCTCTTGATCATGTAAAACAAGTGTTGGGGATTTATTTTGGTTTATCATAAGGAGCCATGGTTGTTATACTATCATTATGCATAAATTTTGGGGCGTTACAACTTGGTATCAGAGATACCGGGTTTGAATACTTGGGGCTTGTGGGAAGTGGTTGTTTTACCACTATGGGTTCATTTCGCATGATTAAGAAGTGTTGTATATTTTGTGACTATATCATAACATGTTTATATGACTAGTTGGATATGGGATTGGACTTTTGAGATATTGTTTGTGCCTATTAAATTCCTTGAGGTCTTATTAGAAGGGTACTTAATCAATCCTCGTTCTATTAAAAATTCTTAGTTTTTAGTGGAACGAATTTCATTGTAAAAGGATAATCCGTATGTGTTTACTTGGCTAAGTGCATATATGGAGTGAAATTAAATTGTTTATATGGTAGGGAAATATATAGAATTGTTGTGGTCAATCGTGTGAGGCAAGTTGAGAGCACATGTAGGTGCTAAAGTATTTCTCTTGTCCCTTATTAGGATGTCAAGAAGAGGTCAAGCCCGTGGTGGTAGAGGCGAAAGGCATGGTAGGCCTCGCCGGGGTGTGCATGAAGTATCGGTCCATGAGGTTCCAATGCAAAAAGAAGGGTTCGGCCAAGCCAATGTGGTTGCGCAAGCGGGCCAAGCTAATATGGCCGAACAAGTGGGGCAAGCGGGAATTCCAGAACAAGCGAGTCAAACCGCAATGGAAGCCATAGCTCGAGAAATGGCAAGGGCTTTGAGGGAATCAATGAATATGTTGAGGGCAGAGAACCAAGCTAGAGAGAATGCCGTGGAGACAAGGGCGAGTTTCGTTACTATAGAGTTTGTCACACCCCAAACCCGCCCCTAAAAGTTTGGGCATGACCTATTCGAAAGTGGACACTAAACCTGATATACATACTATATGGGGCCTGAACGGAAGCATTAAATAGCATAATTTGACAATAGAAACAAACTCCATTGAGCTACTACTATCATGCCAGGATCACAAACTTTAAAACAGGCAAATAAAATCTAAAACATACACCTGAACATCGGTTACATACGTACATATATACGGCCTAGCCCTATAATTGGGCGTATATCAAAAACAACATTAGAATTTACAGCATGTTATGGACAATCAGAATAGCTCCACCAAAAGGGTAGGCTTCACTCAATGCTTGGACATAGAAAGGTTGACCCAAAGAGGACAAGCGTCATGGCTTAGGGTGACCATTTGGTTGGTTACCTCTGAGCAGACATAACATAGGGTGAGTCAAGCTCAGTGAATAGTAGTACATGAATAATGTGTTGATCAACTTGCATAATAAAGTACAAAACTGTAAAGCATATGATTGATTACATTCTGTAATTATTGCTAATATAGTCATGGGTCCGATTTTCTTATGAGTGACTTTAAGCCCAATATGTATGCGAAACGACCATAGGTCTACTCACACAAATCGATCATAGGCCCAGAAACATATACATATGAATCAGCATAAATAATATAAGTTTAACCGAACGTTGCTGTTAATTGATAGACATAGGTGAGTTCACAGATTGAACGCTTCCAGAAATACATAGATACCATAGTTTCCTACCATAAATCAGTAGTTCTTGGGACAACCCACAAAGCAAAATAACTTTAGATATTATCAGGACTGACTAATCTTAAGGTTATACAGAGGCACACAAATCCTTTCAATCATTTACATGAGTTAACGTAGTCAGTTTCGACAATGGTTAACAATCAATATAACATACTCCTGATTTGTATATGTGCCATCACAATACTATTTGTAGGGACAGAACAATTTACCTCACAATGGTCTTGAATCATTAATGACAAAGCAATATGATTCAGAATGCCCAAGCATCATTATTCCATTTGGTTATCATGCATTCTTATTCCGCTTGAATGCGCTAATACTCAATAAAACTTGTAACATATATAATAGTGTAAATGTCTGAGAGATCATATATTAATTCATTGGCAGAACGACTTTGTTGGTTCACAACTTCCCAATTTGGCCCTAGGCCTTATGGGTTCACATATTCATAAATTAGCCTTTGGCTTCTTGGATGCATAACTTAGATTCTTAGTTTCATAAGTTGGCCCTCGGCCTCTTAGCTTCAGATTCACAAGTTGGCTTTCAGCCTCATAGATTCACATTTCATAAGTTCCTTAGATCTTAGATTCACATTTCATAATTTCACAAGTTGGCCCTTGGCCTCCCGGCTTTATGTTTCACAAATGACCTTCGGTCCTGAGAGGTTCACATCTCACAAAATGGCCCTCGGCCACATAAGTTCACATTTCACAAAATGGCTCTCGGCCACATAAGTTCATAGTTCACAAATTCACAAGTTGAGATTCATACTTCACAATTTCATATAAACATATTCTTGAACCACAGTATTGTTACCCCCGGGCAAGGGCCACAAACCACGGTATTATTACCCCCGGGCAAGGGCCACATCATTTCGTAATTCACAAATTGAAAATTCATACTTCACAAATTCTTTTGATGCTTTCATAATTTCACACTGTTTCTCACATGGCATACATATCTTCTCAAACTCTTTTGATGTTTCCATAATTTCACAATATTTCTTACATAGCATACATGTCAACATAATTTTACGACGAGGGATATAACGTCAATAATGTTAATTATTAACGGTTAAAGATACATCGAGTACTATTACTCACAGTGTTGTGATAACGTGCTAGTTCCTCCCTGAGTGTGTCCTGCACACAATCATAACTTGTACATTAGTTCTCTTTCCTCTTAAACCATTGTGAAACCATCCCTTGTGTCATTACACTTCACATGAATTTATTATTATCTTAAAGTCATTAGAGAAATATTCTAAAAGTACCAGAGGGTTGAGCATTCAAAACTGAACAAACAACATTTTTTCCTGAAAATGGGTCCCCCGCTCGAGCGCCACTTTGGCGCCGGCGAATTAATAATTATATAAAGCTTCTTTGGGAGTCGTTTTTCCCACTCGAGCGGGACTTCCGCCGCTCGAGCGGACCAGGCAAATTCCTGAAATTCTGAATTTCCATTTTGGTACCCTAACTCCACTTTCATGCCATTTTCATGCAACCCAAGGTAAAATTAAGACAATATTCCAACCTAACATTACCATAACATACAAGTCATTCTCTCTTAAATTCCATTCTTGGATTCAAGTTCTTCATGTTCTTGAAACATAACACATATATAAACATGATTCCATGATATCTGACCAAAGATTGAGGTATAATTGCATACAACACTACATATAGTGTCAAAATAATTAATTAATGAGAAACTCTCATAAATCAAGCATGAATCAACCATGAATCATTCATAACAAAGTTCATTCGCAAATTTTAAACATAAATTCCAAACATTTCCAAATTCCAATTAAACTTGTACATATGAAATTCAACCCACTAATTTCATGATTCTAGTTCCAATTTGGCCAAATCATCAATTAACATCATTACCCAACCTAGGGTTTCAAGAAAACATTAAAATTCAAGACAAATTCAAACTTATTAATTCATCACTCTTTATTCCAATTTTTCCATTGCTTATACACCTAGGATACATGGTCCATCACTCTAACCCATCAATTTAACTCTCAAGATTCTTACCTCAAGAATTAAGCAAGCCTTAGTGAGATTCCTCGATAATTTCGGAATTCCAATCGGTTGCAAACGTTGATCTTCATGCCTTCCTTCCTTGGTGGAAAATCTTGATCACAACTTAGAGAAATAGTGAGGATTTGGGATCAAAACCCTAGGGTTTTCGGACCTAGGGAGAGAGGAGGGAAAAAGGAAAGTGTGAGAAATGATCCAAAAATTCGTGTTTAAAGCTGCTGTCCCGTAATTCCCGCTCGAGCGTCCATATTCCCGCTCGAGCGGACCTGTTCCAGCACAGACTCCAAAACTTCAAACATGCGTAACTCTCCCATCCGGACTCCGTTTTAGGTCGTTCTTGTATCCAAATTGAAGCCCCGGAAATAAGCTTTCCAATGGTTCTAACCTCACATCCAAATTCAAAGTGTGGAAAAAGAAAAGGGCAAATCAGTGACGGCTGATCGTAGAATAACTATCCGGGTAATATTCCTTGGTCCAATCTTACTTTACCATAATACCACCACCTCACTCAATACTCCAAAATAAGGCAAAACATTCTCAATTTCAATAGATGTAGGTGAATTAAAACACATTAACCCCTAGTTAAATAAGGATGACTTTTGGGGTCGTTACAGAGTTTTTGCGGGCCAAACTGAATGAGTTCCATGGTGGCCCCGAGCCCAAGAAAGCTGATGAGTGGCTCAAGCAAACGATAAAGACAATTGAGATGCTTCACATTGAAGATAGCAAGCTAACGGTGACTCTAGCGAGTTACTACCTTAAGGAGGATGCGGGCTAGTGGTGGAAGTATGCCAAGGGTAGGATAGAACCGACATGCGAAGCCTTTGTGGTTGCTTTCCAAGACAAGTACCTACTTCCGACTACTAGGGAGAGATTGAGACAAGAGTTTCAAGACCTCAAACAACTTAACCTGTCTGTGGCTGAGTTTGAGGCAACCTTCTCTAGTTTGTCCCAGTTTGCACCAGAGTTGGTGGCAACGGAAGAGCACTGTTGCATTGAATTTGAGAAGAAGTTGAGAACTAAGTTCCTGTTTAAGGTTGCCGGAAATATGATTCGAAACTATGACCGTCTTGTGGAGGTGGCGGCACGTGTAAAGATTACCGTACAGGCCGAGGATGAGAGACTTCAGGGTTCGAGGTCTAGGGGCCAAGAGTCATAGGGAGACTATAGACCTAACAAGAAGAGCAGGAGCACATTTTCATCTTATTCTCAACCACAACAGTCTAGATCTACTTTTCCTTTGCCTAGTGTGGACCCAGGAAAGAGTGCATCAGGTAGTTTTTCATGTTTCAAGTGTAACTAACCGAGTCACAAGGCCTTTTCATGCCCACAAAAAGGAGGAGGGCAGCAAATATTACCACTACCACCTAATCGGTCTCAAAGTCAATCCCAGAATAGAAGACAAGGGCTTACTGGGACATATGAAGAGGACTTGCCCGCAGTTAGAAGGCGCATCTAGTGCATCAGGGTCGAGGCAGACTCAGAGCCACCAACAGGCTCATTCAGTTCAGACTTCACAAGCTAATCAGGGAGCCACTTCAGCTCAATCAGTGCAGCAGGCCTATGCTCCGAGAGATGAGCAAGTTGACCAGAGGCCACAGGGACGAGTGTATGTTGTTACCACGCCAGAGCAGTTACCACGATCCTCAGTTATGAGAGGTATTTTTGTTGTGTGTAATTCTTTGGCTAATGTGTTGATAGATATGGGTGCGTCTCATTTATTTATATCTATTGCATTTGCTTCTGCATTTGGGTTAAAGGTGGCACGGTTAGCATCTCTGCTCAGAGTAGATTTACCAATTGGGGGTACAGTTGATTTAGACCGGGGATGTCGTGGTTGTGAGATAGAGATTGTCAGGCGTCAACTTCCGTTTGCTTTTGTGTTGCTAGACATGTCGAGTTTTGATGTCATTTTAGGCATGGACTAGTTATCTTCATACCGAGCTATGATTGATTGTTACCGTCAGAAAATTACAATGTGCACCTTGAGTGGTGATTGTTTTTATTTTCTGGGGGACCGAGTTGATAAGGTCTTGTCACCAGTATTTGGCCCTCGTATTAGGAGCAAGCTTAGTGGCCTTCTTATGACTCTCTTGGATAGTGAGAGTGACAGGGCCCGTGTTGACTTACCAAGGATAGTTTGTGAATACGCAACTGTCTTTCCTGAGGATCTTACTAGTTTGCCACCCCACCGGGAGATTGAGTTCTCCATTGACTTAGTGCCTGGCACAGCACCAATTTCCATGGCACCATATAGATTTACACCCGCCGAATTGCATGAATTAAAGATTCAACTCCAAGAGCTTTTAGACAAGGGCTTCATTTGCCCTAGTACATCACCTCGGGGAGCCCCAGCCCTCTTTGCGAAGAAAAAGGATGGGTCATTGCGGTTATATATTGATTACCACAAGTTGAACCGAGTTACCATTAAGAACAAGTACCCTCTACCCCGAATAGATGATTTATTTGACCAACTTAGAGGGTCTCGCTGCTTTTTGAAGATAGATTTGAGGTCAGGGTACCATCAGTTGAGAGTCCGGGAGGAGGACATCCATAAAACGGCCTTTTGTACGCGTTATGGCCACTATGAATTCTTTGTATTGCCTTTTGGGTTAACCAATGCACCTGCTTCCTTTTATGGATTTGATGAACCGAATTTTTCGAGAATTCTTAGACCGCTTCGTGGTCATCTTTGTGGACAACATCTTGATCTATTCCGCCTTCAAGGAGGAACACGAGGACCACTTGCAGTTAGTACTTGATTTGCTGAAAGAGCACAAATTGTATGCCAAATTTGAGAAATGTGAGTTTTGGTTGACCGAGGTGAAGTTTTTGGGGCATTTAGTGTCGAGGGAAGAAGTAATTATAGACTCTTTGAAGATAGATACCGTGCACGATTGGGAACAACTGAAAAATGTTTTTGAGATCTGAAGTTTCTTGGGATTAGCTAGGTATTATCGTCGTTTTGTAAGGGACTTCTCTAAATTAGTCGCACATTTGACTAGGTCGACAAGGAAGGGTATCAGATTTGTGTGGAGTGAAGATTGCGAAAGGTCATTCAAAGAACTTAAGACTAGATTGACTACCGCACCGGTCTTGATAATTCCATAAAGGGGTTTGGGTTACACCGTCTATTGTGATGCGTCTCGGGATAGACTTGGTTGTGTCTTGATGTAAGAGGGAAATGTTGTGGCCTACGGTTCACAATAATTGAAAACTCATGAGAAAAACTATCCCACCCACGATTTGGAATTAGCGACTGTAATTTTTGCCTTGAAAATTTGGAGACATTATTTGTATGGTGAGAAGTTTGAGGTTTTCTTGGATCATAAGAGCCTGAAGTATTTGTTTTCCTAAAAAGACTTGAATCTACGACAACGAAGGTGGATGGAATTTATAGAAGATTATGATTTTGAATTGCACTATCATCCGAGGAAGGCCAATGTACTGGTCGATGCCTTAAGTCGAAAATCTGGGAGTAGTTTGGCAAGTGTGGCCATTCAGGAATGGGTTATGCTAGGTGATATTGGCAAGTTTGATTTGCACTTGGGTGAGTCCGGCCAGAGTGCTACCTTGTTTACTTTGAGTTCTCAACCTACCTTGATTAGCAAGGTCATAGAGGCACAACAAAGGGACCATGAGGTGAAGTCAATTCGTGATAAAATTTCCAACAAGAAGGAAGAGAAGGGTTTGAACATTCACTCGGATCTGAGTGTACGTTATCTAGACCGTTTGTTTGTACCAGAATCTTGTAGAGAGGAAGTACTTCGGGAGTTCCATCACTTACGCCTTGCAGTATATCCGAGAGGCACCAAAATGTATCATGATCTTAGTTGCCAATTGTGGATGCGCCCCGAGGGCCTTGCTTTTCCACAGTTTAGACTCAAATGTCATGGTTCTGAATCTAATCCCGCAAAGTGCAATGCGAGACCGATAAATCACCAAAGAGTCCAAATCCGGCAAATCGTTTCGGAAAACTGATTTTTAAGAAAGAAGTGTCAAACATGGACTGCTTTGCCAGATACAGAGTCACCACCTAAATATTTATTTTGGGGGAATTTAGGAAACCCTGACTCGTTGCCTAAGGTCACGTGTCCGTCATCACCAAAGTTGCCTCGGCTCGGGAACTTGGGTACAATTGGGGAAGGTCAGCTATGAGCACCCCCGCTCACCAGATCAAAGATCGGCCTGTACTAAGCATGATATCGAGTTTTTGAAAACACATGCGTTCTTATTCCGGTTAATTGGCTAATCTTTACTACGTGATGCACACAGCAAACAAGTATAGACTAGATCGCCTAGGTTGGAACAAAGCATTACATATCCATTTGTTTGGAAATGGTTTGAAGTTTTGCTACCTACAAGTAGGCTAAATCGAGGATTTCGATGAATTGTTCCAATTCAAGCAATCCAACCTTCACCCACAAGCATTCAGGCAGTTATAACACATAAGCAATTAGCCTCATGGCAAGATGTTAAAGCATAAACACTCACAGTGTACTCCGAGCCAAAATAACAAACTAGTTAGAAATCATACATGATCCTAATTCATGTTGAGATGGCTAATGCAACACATGCAAAATGCAACTAGAATAGGCTCGGCTAATCTAAGAATGGCATGTGAAATACGGCAACTCGATACATGTAATCAAGTTGGAATTGAAATACTATGCAATTAGTATGATGCGCCAAGCTCGGTGCGTGCAATACGAATGAATGATCCAAACATGCAAGCATAAAGATGCTAATTGAAACATGTGCCCTAGAACTAACCATTGTAAGCGGTTAAGTAAAAGGGAGAAAGAAGTAGAGGTTGGAAGACATGCATCACACACACGCACGCTTATTACACAATTGCGCCTCTCTCGACGGAGGGACCGAAAGAATAATACAAATTAACTAACTAACAAGCTAATTAATTATTACACAACACTTAACTAATTAAACAAATTAATTAAGCTACTAAAGCAGTAAAACAGCCTCGGGAAGAGAGGTGCATGCATGCTTGGTCGGCTTCGCTCAGAAATCCATCGCCATGCTCCTACTGCCTCTGTTTACACTTGTAACAACGCCCGCGAGGGACCTCGCTACAGTTCGGACTCGATTTTGTTGTGGTTCTAAATCTGAACCAAAGAGTCCAAATCCGGCAAATCGTTTTGAAGAAAAACAGATTTTTTGAAAGAAGTGCCAAACATGGACTGCTTTGCCAGATAACAGAGTCGCCACCTAAATATTTTTAAAATGGGAAATTTAGGGAACCCTGACTCGGTGCCAAAAGGCCACGTGTCCGTCATCACCAAAGTTGGCTCGGGAACTTGGGTACGATTAGGGAAGGTCACATCGTGAGCACCCCTCTCGCCCGGTCAAAGACCGGCCTCTACTAACCATGATATCGATTTTGAAAACATTGTATGCTCTTATTAGATTATTAACCTAGGTTACTATGTGATGCTCATGACAAACAAGTATAAATGGGCGTCTGAATTGGAACTAAACATCTCATGTTTGTTTGTGAAAGATGGTTTGCTACCCGCAGTAGGCTTAAAATCTGATTTTGCCACAATCTAGTGGGCTTAACAAACAATTGATGAATTGCTCCAATTGAGATAACTCAACCTCCACCCACGGGCATTCAAGGCGGTTATATCACATAAGCATTTAGCCTCATGGTAAGCATGCTATCATGGCAACACTCACACGCATGCAAGGATGCTAAAGCATAAAACTCACCGAGTACTCCAAGCCAAAAGCAGAAAATGATTAGAAATCATGCATGATCCTAGGTATCTGAAATGCCTAATGCAACACATGCAAGAATGCAAACTATAGCAGGCTCGGCTATTCTAAATATGGCATATGAAATGCTACAACTAACACGTATTCAATTTGGAATTGAAAATACAATGCGGTTTGTATGATCTTGAGCAGTGCGTGCAAAAGCAGATGAATGATGCAAACATCTTTGTCATACTATATGCTAATTGAAGTATGCCCTATATCTAACCATTCAAAGCGGGTAAATAAAAGGGAGAAAAGAAATGGGGTTGGAAGACATACATCACACTCACCCACCCTTATTACAGTTGTGCCCTCGCAGAGGTCGAATAAAAAGAATATCTGATCCCAAATATTACAGGTCAAAATATTACAAATTTCTAATTAATTAAACAAATTAACTATGAAAGTCGTAAAAGGCATGCAAGCCAGGGACCTACGAAGGATGATGTATGTTGTAGTACTGGCGCGAAATCCTGGGATGCCCCAATTAGCCTCTGTTTGCAATTTACCTTGAAAGCGCGTGCCATGCTCAGGAAAGTTGCCAACTCTGAATTTTGGCAGAGAAGCGGGGAAAAGGGCACGCAGTGTATTTCACAAATGTATGCATGTCTCGATCCTCGCGCCACCAATCACGCATACCGATGCATGATGGCGAGAATCGAATGCACAACTCAATATGGGATGAATGCGGATGAATGCTACTGACAAAACCTAACTCCATCATGGGTAATCCAGTGTCGGTGACTTGGGGATTGAGACCCGTTCCGTCACTCAGTCTGAAAGCGTGCCTCGTTCCGTGCGAGCTAACTCCTATCGAACACGATGCAATATGCATGAGATGCATGAAATGCAACTAAGATACAACCTAGTATGCACAATCTTGATGCAAATGAGATGCCTCGAAATGCGTGCCTTTGGCACGCAAACCGAGGCGATGACATAAAGGCATGAAATGCAATGATGGACTTACACCAATATGAGAGGGCCCCAGCCACACTCACACGGGATGCCAGAATGATAAAAATGAGGTGCCTCGAAATGCGTGCCCACTGGCACGCAAACCGAGTCAATGATGAAATGCAAATCGGGTAAAATAAAGCGCCTCAAAATGCGTGCCCGCGGACACGCAAACCGAGGCGATGATATGTGATGTAAAATCGGATAAAACCGAAGTGCCTCGAAATGCGCGCATACAGTGCATAACGCAAACCGATATCGATGCAAAATCGGATAAAATCGAAGTGCCTCGAAATGCGCGCCCATAGGCACGCAAACCGAGGCGATGATGAAATGCAAATCGGATAAAACCAAAGTGCCTCGAAATGCGTGCACACGGGCACGCAAACCGAGGCGATGATGAATGAGATGCAAAATCGGATAAAACCGAAGTGCCTTGAAATACGTGCATACGGACACGCAAACCGAGGCGATGATGTAATGAGAAAAACGGATAAAACCAAAGTGCCTCGAAACGCGTGCCCACAGGCGCGCAAATCGAGGCGATGATGAAAGAATGAAAATCGGATAAGACCGAAGTGCCTCGAAACGCAGCGTGCCTGGTAGCGCAAATCGAGGCGATGATGAAAGAATGAAAATCGGATAAAACCGAAGTGCCTCGAAGTGCGTGCCCACAGGCGCGCAAATCGAGGCGATGATGAAAGAATGAAAATCGGATAAGACCGAAGTGCCTCGAAACGCGTGCCCGCCGGCGCGCAAATCGAGGCGATGATGAAAGAATGAAAATGGCATCGGAATCTGGGGATGGACTTACACCAACATGGGAGAGCCCCAGCTCACTCACATAGGAGGGCGTCGCGAAAAAAAAAAAGCTGCCTCGAGACGCGCGCATAAATCGAGGCAATGGCATACAAGCATGAAAATGCAAATTGGGCTTACGCCAACATGAGAGGGCCTCAACCACACTCACATAGGCTGCCGGATAAAAAACGAAGTGCCTCGAAATGCGTACCCGCGGGCACGCAAACCGAGGCAATGCATTAAGGCACAAAATAACGTGGGTAATGATATGCAAGCATGGTAATGAAATTTCAGCAGCTACATGAGGGGAAAACAGCCCCGAAAACACAACCGAAGCGCACCCAAAGCGAAAAATGATCCCGAAATGCGATAATGTGCACCCGAAATGGCTTATGGCCACACTAAACATGCACAATTGATACATGGCAGCAAAAACAGTAGCAAGGCAGTCCCAAGAATGGCTCATTTCAGTAGCAAACATGGCCAAAATGTAGACATAGTCATGGCAACAAAATCATACAAGATTAGTGGCCAAAAGAGCATTACAAAGGAAGATGGCATATACAAACACCAAATGAACAAACTCTCTTCTACAACATGAAAGAGGGCCCAAAAATAAGCATATATGCAGTAAATGGCAGCCTCTAATTCATAAGACAAACATGCTAGAAATGGAAGGCAAAATGGAGCCAAAAGAGAGTATAACATGAGACATGTAATCTATACACCAAATGACCAAACCTTCTTCATGAAACATGTAAAGGGGGTCAAAATAAGACTAAAACCAGTAGGGGTCGAAGTCCTAAAAACAAACACAAATAGGTCGAAAATTGCATACAAAAAGTGGCACACTTGATGAAATGGTATATATAATGGCCAAATGAAGTTGAGCTATGCTACAATGTTGTAGAGGGACTCATTTTAAGCACAAAACCAGTAGGGGTCGGAGCCCCAAAAACAAACACAAATAGGTCAATTTTAGCATGCAAAAATGTGACAATCTTGATGAATATTGAAGGAACTAGTATATACAAATACCAAATGGAGTTGACCCCTTCTACAATGTTGTAGAGGGGCTCAAAATGAGCACAAAAGCAGTAGGGGTCGGAGCCCCAATTCTCAACCAATTAGAGTGTAGAAAAAGATCAAGAAAAGGCCCTAAAAGTTGGTTTTAGACACTTACCCTTGAAGACTTGTCTTTCTTTGCTTTTTGGCTTTGATTTGTAGCTTCTCAACCTCTGAAATTCACTTCCTTGCTGCTGGAATCGAATTTGTGGTGGTGAGGCTAGGTGTTGGTGAAGAAATCAAACAAGACTTGGAGTTGTTTTGGAGTTTAGCTATGGAGATGGAGGTTTTTGCCTTGGTGTTCTTGAAGAGATTTTTTCCAACCTTGAAGAAGGAGGGGGAGGGGCCTTCAAATAGGCAAGAAGTGGGGTGTAAAAGGGGAGGGAAAGCACCCAATCTTTCCCTCCCGAAATATCCCCGGATGCCGGGATATGTTGGAAGATATCCTGACAATTTGGATAAGAAGCAAGAATCTGGCCGGCCAGGTTATTTTGCTCAAGGTGGCCGGCCAGCCACCCACCATGGCCGCCAGCCACCTCCTATGACCGGCCAACCACCTCAAACAACCAACTTCAAAAATTTTGGCCGACCACCATACAAGAGTCTCCTCCCATGTGTGTAGAATAAGGCCCTGTGGTCGAATTTGGCAACACTGAACCAGGAGTCACAACATAGAGCTTGAAGGAGAGGCCCAAAAATGAAAGGCACAATTTCTGGCCGACCACCATACCAAAGTGTCCTCCCATATGTGTAGAACAAGGTTCCAAGGTCGGAATTTGGCAACATTGAACCAAGAGCCACAACATAGAGCTTGAAGGAGAGGTCCAAAAATGAAACTCACGGTTCTGGCCGACCAAGATAGTTGTTAGGGTCCTCCTGTGTCCCGATCACAAATATGTAACTTTGGTTGGAAGAAAATACCCCAAGGTGTTCAACATTGGCGGAAGTGAGCAAAAGCGGGCTCGGAGGAGCGAAACCAGTTATCTGGGATAATTGGCCTCCCACCCCAGTGATCTTCCCGGTGTTGAAGCAGGTACCGCCAAGTTTGAACAAAAACTAATGAGAAATGAACGTTCGGGGCCAAAACCGAGCAAATCGGGATCCCGAAAATGGGCTGCGGGTGCCGGAAGTGGTGTTCGGCAGCGAAGTGGGTATCTGCGACCCCAGTGTCCTCTGGAATGACAAAACAGAGGTACCTGCCAAAAACCGGAGAAGATGGATGCGAAATGAATGCTCGGGACCAAAACCGCTCGGTTTGGGGTCCCGAAAACCGGCTATGAGCACCGAAAGTGGCATACGGCCACGAAGTGGGCATCGGGGCCCCAGGGTTCCTCGAAATATTAAAACAGAGGTCTCCGCCAAAAACCGGAGAAGGCTGATGCAAAATGAATGCTCGGGACCAAAACCGCTCGGTTTGGGGTCCCGAAAATGGGTCGCCGGGCACCGGAAGTGGTGTTCGGTTGCGAAGTGGGCATCAGGGGCCCCAGTGTCCCTTGGAACACTAAACAGAGGTGTCTGCCAAAAATGAACAGACATCGATGCAAAATGAATGCTCGGGACCAAAACCGCGTGGTTCGGGTTCCCGGAAATGGGCCGTCAAGCACCGGGAGTGGTACTTGGGACCGAAGTGGGGTTCTCGGACCCCAGTGTTTCTTAGCAGGGTAAAACAGAGGTACCTGCCAAGGTTGATCAGACAACAACACGAAACGAGCGCTCGGGGACCAAAACCGCGTGGTTCGGGTTCCCGGAAATGGGCCGTCACCGGAGTGGTACTTGGGACCGAAGTGGGGTTCTCGGACCGCAGTGTTCCTAACAAGGATAAAACAGATGTATGCCAAAACCGGAGAAAACAGAGATGGTTGAGCGGTCCCGAACCGAGGCACAGGGCCTAACGGCTCCTAAAACCAGGTACCGGGCTCCAAAATAGGCAAAATGGCCTACGACCATGAAAAATAGCCTACGGCCATTATCGACAGTCTGCTAGACCTCTCTCTCCCTCAGGAAAGAAAACAGAGAAAACCGAGTCTGGTTCGCAAACCGAGACAAGGCACAGGAGAGGGTTCGGAAGTCCGGAGGCAGGGCGCACGGCCGCGACTCTGAAACTTCCGAACAAGCGCGATATGCAACATCACCAAGCGCTCAATCGGTGACGTCTGAGTCTTAAGGTCGGTCAAAAATGGGGTGTCTACAACACTGCTCTGCATCTCTGAAAACTTCACAAGTCTCAAGGATGCTTCTAAATCACCTTCTGAGCACTGTGGGATGTCACTGGCCGAAATTCAAGGCCACCGGCCAAGAGGAACTGGTCATCGACCATTTGTGTGGACCTCGGCCAACAATGAATAGCCAGCAGGCACTGAAGATGGCCGACCGGCCATCTCTTCCTGCAGAATCCTGTTTTGCTGCAACAGAGGACAAACAGAGCATGGCAATGCATTTTCAAGGCAATGTCTGCACCACCACCCTCCTTATCATGTTTGAGACTCAAAGGAGTATGGTTCTCGACCCTCGGGCCATCAATCATGCATTTCAATGCATGATGGCCAAAGGGATCAAGTGTGCAACTTCAATATCAAATGAAATGCACACAAAACACATAAAGGACCCCAACCTCTATCATGGTCGATCAAAAGGCAAGGGATGCATGCTTAATGTTATGCAACCTAGGCATGCAAGCAAGCTAATGCAACATGAGCATGCAAACAAGCAATGTGCAATAGGCATATAACCTAAACAAGTGAGCATGCAAGGCATGTAACAACAATGCCAATGACAAACATGCAACAACATGTGAGGCAAACATGTGACAACATGTTAAGCAACTTAAAAAAAGAGAATGCATGCCAAATGCATTCCAACTTAAGCATGCAACAACATGTCATGGACTAAGTACACAATAAGGCACAATTGAACTAGCATGCTACAACATGCAATTTACCAAATATGCAACAAGTATGTGACAACATACAAGGCAAACATGCAACAACATGCGGGGATGGTCTTAAACCAAAATGGACAGCTCTCAAATAGGTCTAAATTAGTGGCCAAAATGATGCGACAAAGGCATGAAATACACATACAAACATGCATGCTAATGGTCCAATACTTTAAGCATTGTAGAGCAACTTTTAAAAGCACTTAAAGGGAGACAAACATGGATATTAGGCAAACATGTTAAGTCCTGAAATCATGCAAGAGATGATGCCAAATCAACCAAACCATGCAATTAAGGCATGCAATAAAGCCTAAAACTTGAAACTAGCCGAGGGACTCAAACCAAGGCTACATGAAGCAAGCCCCAAAGGGCCAAGGGGACCTAAAACAGTTCCAAGGAAAGTCTAAACAAGACCAAAAGTGAGCTCAACACTAGCCAACACAAGCTAGAACAAAGGACCAAAAGCATGAAGCAAATTAGGCCACAAAAGAGGTGTTACACTACACCTATCAAAGCCAAACATGGAATGACTTAAGCAACCAAAAATAGAGTTATGGCATGTCAAAAAAAACTCAAAAACCCACTTAGATGGCATCTAAATGACCTACGAATAGAGGGATGCACAATGACCCGATCATGGAGCATAAGACACCAACTCTTCAAGACATTGAAAGGATGATAAATGCAAGCATACAAACATGAAATATGGACTAAAATAACATGACAAATGATTCCAAATCACTGAAATGGCCCAAGTAAAGCATGCTAGTGACTTGAGCACCCGAAGCTAACAAGCTAGATTGTATGGTAGCTATACAAAACAATGCAAGCATGACCAAAACAATGAAAAATAGAGCTCAAGCATGTTAAAATGAGGCTAGAAGCTTGATGAAGTTAAGCCAAAATCATGCTAAAAAGACATGTTACAACATGGTGCATGTTAAGGCAAATCATGTGATTACAAGACAAGTATACAAAGCATGCATGGTATGTCTAAACCAAGTCAAAACAGTGCTATATCATGGCAAAACAAAGCCTAATATATACTGAAATGAAGCTAAAACAAGCTAAGCACACATGCTACAAACATAAGCCATTTATGCAAGTTTTAAAGATGACAAGGAGAGGGGATGACCCTCTCCTATTTAAGACACCAAAACCACCTCTCCACCACTGAAAATCCTTTGGATTTCAGTGGTAGAGAGGTCATGCAAAGCTAAGAACAATGGCCAAAAGGGATGGCCTAAAACAAGGCCTAACAAGGCCTAAGAGGGAGGGAACAACCCCAAACCTCAAAGAGACCTTAAACAAAGTTCTAAAGCAAGAAAAATCAAAACTTTTATCAATTATAAACTAAGCTCAAAACAATAAGCAAGAAGGGTTAAAAGCTTAAACAAGAATGGGGTATCTAAAGCAAGGAACTCACCCTTGTAGAACCTCTTCAAGAACAAGGCTCTAGCAGGTTCCTTTGACCAAAACCAGTCCAATAACTCTGAAATCAACCTCAAGGGACCTCAGCTCCAAGAGGATAGTGTTCTAGTGTGTGTTTGTGTACAATAGTAAGACAAAACAACACTTTTAGACACAAAATAGGATCAAACAAGGAAGTATAGATACAAAACTATATCTCACCCTCTCAACCTAATTTTTCTAAACCTTGAAGGAGGGAGGAGGGGCTTCCTCTTTATAGAGACTCAAATTCTAAGGCTTCCACGAGAAGCCAAGCAAAGGGTAAATCCCTCCATACACATGTATGGAAGGGGTGAATTGTGGATGCCAGCTGCACCAACTGGCATAAAATATCTGCATAAAGCAGATGAACAGGGTTCGGCCACCAAAAATGGCCGATCAACCAACACAAGTGCTGGCCGACCAAATATAGTGCCGATCGGCCAACACTCTTGGCCGATGGCAAGAAAAAGGGGCCGATGGCCTCAGGCCTTGGCCGGTGGGTTGAGAAAATGGCCAACAAGCCACCCTCTTCCCTCAGAAACAAAAACACAGGTGTTTCGTCCACAACCAAGCACAAAACAGGCAAGTTGAGAGATCTTGAGGCAAGGCGCGTAGCCAAGACCTCCGAGAACTCAAAATGAACATGAGCATGGATGATCATCGAGTGTTCAAACGATGACGTCCAAGTCTTGAGGACGGTCAAAAATGGGGTGTCTACACCAGTTTTGGTAGAGGGGTATGAAGCGGGACGTCGCTTTATTTGTATCAAAGTGCCTTACTTGTCAACAAGTGAAGGCCGAACACCAAAGGCGATTTGCTACAACCCTTACTGATGGCCGAGTGGAAATGGGAGCATGTTACCATGGATTTTGTAGTTGGGCTTACTAGAACACAGCGAGGCAATGATGCCATTTGGGAGATTGTTGATAGGTTGACTAAGTCTACACATTTTATTCCAATGCGCACCGATGACTCAATTGAGCATTTGGTAGAGTTATACGTTAGAGAGATAGTTTGACTTCATGGGGTTCCTGTAACCATCGTATCGGATAGAGATCCTCGTTTTACTGTCTGGTTGTGGCAAAGCCTTCAAGAGGCGTTAGGGACTAAGTTGACCTTTAGCACCACTTACCACTCTCAGACCGATGGGCAGTCAGAGCGTACCATTCAGATTTTGGAGAACATGCTTAGAGCTTGCGTCCTTGATTTCAAGGGGTCTTGGGAAAGGCACTTACTATTAATTGAGTTCGCCTATAACAATAGTTATCAAGCTAACATTGAAATGGCACCATTTGAGGCCTTGTATGGCCGACCTTGTAGATTACCTATTTGTTGGGCCGAGATAGGTGATGCACCGTTGTTGGGTCCAAAAATTGTTAGAGAGACAATCAAGAAGGTTGCTCTCATTCAGAAGAGGTTATCTACGGCCCAAAGTCGACAAAAGAGCTATGCCGATAAGAGAAGACGACCTTTATCTTTTGAGGTTAGTGACCATGTGTTCCTTAAAATCTCGCCAAGGCGGGGTTTGATGAGATTTGGTAAGAGTGGTAAATTGTCTCCAAGGCTCATTGGGCCTTTTGAGATCTTGGAACGAATTAGGGAAGTAGCATACCGGTTAGCTTTACCACCATAACTTTCAAGGGTTCACAACATATTCCATGTATCTATGCTTAGGAAGTATGAACCCGACCATTCTCATGTGCTTGATTGGGTTGATTTGGAGGTACATGAGGATGCCTCTTACGATTCAAATATTAAATACCCGGGAGCAAGTACTACAGGGCAAAAAGATACCGTTGGTAAAGGTATTGTGGAGACACCATGGGGTTGAGGAAGCGACATGGGAATGGGAGGCGGAGGTCTACTCCAAGTATCCGGATTTGTTTGAAAATGCTTAAGTTGTTCTCCTTTGTAATATTCCCTAGTGTTTGAGGGAAATGTAATAAAATTGTTAACCACATGTTGTAATGTATATTGTTATTTTAAGCATAAGGTTGTTGTGAGTTGTCATTACTCTTATTGGAAAGCTTCATGCTTATGCTTATACATGACGGTTGTTGTTAATGGGTAGCCATGATTATGGTGGTGAATTTCGATTGAGAATTAATATTGTGATTTGAAAAATATAATAGCATGGCTTTGATCACTTGAAACCCCTTTATTTGGGTAGTTTGATTTAATTTCGGGGATGAAATTTCTTATGGTGGGGAGATTGTGATGACTGGGTACGTTGTCCATCTCGTTCTCTTAAGCTATAATGGATTTACTTTCGTTAGAATGTCGGGTTTTAATGTGTGGTCTTGTTAACTGTTGGGTTCGTTGTTTTGAAAAAAAAAATCTCAAAAAGTTTCGTTCTTATTTATTTCTATCCCAAGTTTCACTTGTTTCGGATGATGCAAGGTTGGATCCGAAGTACCTTGGGCTGAAATGGAATTTTTCCTAGCTGGAGGGCAGAGCTGCACGTGTGAGGGCTTGAGCCGCACGTGCGGGAGAGAAAGGCCGCACGTGCGGAAAACAAGGGATTTTCGAGGGCTCTACTGCATTATATGCAAGTGCGGTTAGAGATGTGGGGTGAGATTTCTGCACGTGCAGGAGGTACGCTCTGCACGTGCAGGACTCTACTAAATCCAAAAATTTTGCTTTTCTCTTTCTTTGGGCTGAGTGTATATCACTTTATCATTATATCTCTCTCTCTAAAAACACATTTCTCTCCCTTCTCTCTACATTTTTTACACCAAATTAGATTGAAGCCTAGATTTCTTGAAATCCATTGGGATTTTGATCCTTATTCCTTCACCAAAGTTGGATAATTCTCGAGGGCTTCATTGTGTGCGGTGAAAATCGGGTTTCGACACCTTTTCTTCTCCAAAACTTGAGGTAGAGATTTTCTTAAAGTTTTATATATATATATTTGCAAGATTTAGTTGATTTTTTTTTTCAAAACCCTTTTGATAGTATTGAAACTTGATTTTTGGTTCAAGAATGTGAGTGATTTTGAAAGTGGGTTTATCCCTTGTTTCTCTTGAAATAATCTCTTGAAGGTTTTGAACTATATTGATTGAGGAAAGATGATTTTTGGAGAGATCCTTTTAAATGGTTTGTGTGTATGCAGTTGTGGTGAGAAAACCTAGAAATTTGGATTTGAAAGATGTTGAGAACCCATGGATGACATTGTTATTATATTATTTTTGTGCCAAAATGAATGATTGATTGGAAAATTTCTTATATTTATATATAAATGACGAATTTCATAGAATATGAGAATTGTTAATTTTGGAAGTTGTTGTTCAAATGTTGATATAGTCTTG
Organism: Camellia lanceoleosa; assembly: GCA_025200525.1. NCBI lineage: Eukaryota > Viridiplantae > Streptophyta > Magnoliopsida > Ericales > Theaceae > Camellia > Camellia lanceoleosa. The sequence goes on along the minus strand of CM045766.1, from coordinate 5,537,035 downwards.
AAATGACTAAATTGTTGGGAATGCACGAAGTATGAAAATGTTGCTACTTATTGATGGATTTAAATGAATATGTGGTTATCTTATGAAATGGTATTAAAAGGAGAAATGGGGATTTTGATTATTATGGAAATAATGTGTGGGATAATTGAAAATGTGGGAACGTTATGTGGCAATATTAATTGTTGCATTCGCATACCCATTCAATTGGTTGTTGCAAATTTTGAACTTGAGTTTTGGAAACTTTTGCATTAAGAAAAGAAGGTTTGCAAATAAATTTTCATGGAATTTCTTTGAAGTAAATACGTTGGTAAGTCCGGATAGGAGGTGTAGATGAAACTGATTAAGTTGGCCTGAGTATCCAAGGTGAAAAACCGAAAACACGAGCGGAGGAAGTACCACGTCCCTTCCGGTTAGCTACCGGTAAAGTGGGGTTTTGGTAATGCTAGTTATGCCTACTTACAGATACCAACTTAGGAATTACATGAGTCGTATTTATCGCCCCTTGAGTTAAATTGATAAATTTTGAATTGTTGAAACTTCACGATATCATTGAGCATGATAGTGTTCAAAAGACGAAGATGTGATTTTCTTACAACAAGCATAGCATGGTATGTGCATTTCATTTCGTGAGGCTTACATAAAATGTATATACTTTGTTAAGGATTTCCTACTAGGCTTTATGCTCACCCTATGGGATTCTGTGCAGGAAAAGATAGGATGATTCCGCCTAACTAATGGCGTGGATGTGGGTGTTGATAGCACAAGGCTCTCGTTTTGTTGTGACTTTATTTTTGTAAGCCAAGGGCTGCAATTGTATGGGTTCGCGAAACTGTTTTTATGTAACCAGGCTTAAGCCTTGGAATTTGTAAGCCTTGAGGGTGTTGATTTATTTTTGGATTGAATGTTCTATATGCTATAAATTCATGCACTAGAAATTATTGAATGTATATTCGCATGTGGAACTATTTTGTACAAACCTCTTGATCATATAAAGCAAGTGTTGGGGATTTATTTCGGTTTATCATAAGGAGCCATGGTTGTTATACTATCAGTATGCATAAATTTTGTGGCGTTACAGTTCGCTCGAGCGCAAGATGTGTCGCTTGAGTGACTAGACACAATAAGTTGTTCTGCTCGAGTACAAGAAGCTTCGCTCAAGTGCAGAACACACACTCTTAGTAGTTTTGCAGACAGAGGTCGTCGGTCGAGCGCAAGAAGGTTCACTCAAATGAAGAATACAAACTCCCAATATTTTTTTGTAGATCTACAAAAGTACTGGAGCTTCACAAAGGCCACTCGAGCGCAAGAAGTGTAGCTCGACCGAAGGAACAAAAATCTGGGCTACACAAGTTTGAAAAATAAGCCACCAACCTGTTCCAAGCATAATCAACACAACCCAATAGCCAAATTCAAAGAGGGAAAAGAGGAATAAGACATGAACAACAATACAAAACAATGAAACCCAAATCCATAATATCAAATGGGTCAAGTCTTAAACCAAAATAGCTATAGCATCACTCTTTCTTACCATTATATGAGTTAGTCTTTATTATATATGATCAAATCATCTTAATTTATTCTCTCAATTTTTTTATTAAGTGCTACTCCCACCATTTTACGAATATATTTATCTCTAATTTTATCTTTTAAAAGCTTATCGCATATCCATAATTCTGGTAATTGAAGTAAAATCAAATTACAAATTATGCCACCACACATGAGAAAATTTTATCTTCAATGTGTTCTTATTTTTAATAAGAACTTTTCGTCGTTCTTATTCAAGTTCTGATTGTTTTTAATTCTAAATGTTAGGACCACGAAGGGTTAAGGACTTCGGTCACTAGTTGGAATGGACTTTAAAGTCACATCAATTGAGAACAATTTGCAAATTCCAACACATACATATAATAAATGTATGAAAAATAATGGAAATGGACTCTTTAACCATATATGATCGTTGACCACAAATGTTTTCTTTACCATGCATAGAGGGTAACCAATTTGTCTAATATGAGACTTAACTTTAGTTATCCTATTTATAATTTATTTTTTCATGTGATAGCCATTGTAATAGTGTTAAAATTATAAATATTTTAAGAAAGATTTTGGAAGGAAGAATAAATAATAAAATAATAAAAGAAAAATAAGTAAATGAAATAGAAATCTTTTTATTTTTTTTACTTTTTCTTTTCTTTTCCTTCGTCTAGCAAATTTCTCTTTTCCAATGAAATACACTTCTCTAATACAAAAACTTGACTTCAGTTATCCATTTACAATTTATTTTCTCATGTTAAAGGCATTATAGTGGTGTTAAAATTATGAATTTAAAGAGGGATTTTCCAAAGAAGAACAAACAGTAGAAGAAAAAAAAGTAAATGAAATATAAATTTATTTTTATTTTTTTTACTTGTTTTTCTCTCTTGCGAATATTTTCTTCTTTTTTATTTTTTTTTTTTATGAGAAAAGGGGAAGGAATCTTAATGAAATGCACTTTTCCAAATATGAAGACTTGACTTAAATTGTCTTATTTGCTTTTCTTTTTTTTCTGTGATAGGCACTGTGCTATTATTAAAATTATAAATTTTAAGCGTAATTTATAGAGAAAAATAACTAAATAAAAAATAAATGATTTTTTTTTTTTTTCACTTAAGCGTGTAATTGTTTATGACAAATGTTTCCTTTACCATGCATAAAAGAGGGCTTCTTTTTTTTTTTTTCCTTTTCAAATATATATTTATTTGGAAGAGGTGAAAGAAACTTAATGAAATACACTTGTCAAATACGAAGACTTAACTTTAATTGTCCTATTCATAATTTGTTTTCTCATGTAATAGGCACTGTTGTGGTGTTACAATTATGAATTTTAAGAGGAATTTTGCAAAGAATAATAAATAATAAAAGAAAAAATAGTAAATGAAATATATTTTTTTTCACTCTTTCTTTTCTTTTCCTTTCTCTCTCAGCAAATTTTTCTTCTCCTTTTTTCATGAAAAAATGGAAAGAAATCTTAATGAAATACACTTGTCCAATATGAGGACTTAACTTTAGTTGTCTTATTTTTTTCCTTATGTGATAAACACTGTAATGGTGTTAAAATTATGAATAGAAAGATAACTAATAAATGCTGCCTAGTAATTGTCCATGTCTACGTAGATGTGGATGGATATACAATGGACAAATATTTTTGAGGCCTACCAAACTTTCAATTACTTCTCAATCTTAATCTGCCGTGCTTAGAGGGCAAGAAAATAGTAACTAAATGTTCAAATTGAAGTAACTGATGTGATTATTCAAACCCAATCGATACTCATGTGGTTCAGTGAGATTTAATTGGCAATATTTTTATATATCTTGGTGGTTAATTTTATGAATTCGACTCTCACGAAGACGACTATTGCGAGATGTCTTATATTCACTATACCTTTAGCTCAGGGGCAGGGGGCGCCCCCCCTCCCCGGCGCGTTATGGTAATGTAATGTTAATTTTGGCCCTTATTGTTTTCACCCTATATATTGTATTGGTGTATATGTTTTAAGGTTATAGAAAAATAAAGAGAGTTGCTGAGTGTTTTGTAATCCTTATTGCGTATACTGGATTTTGATCGTTTCTTCACCGTGAACATAGACATTTCGCCAAACCATGTATATCTTCTATTTGTGTATGTGCCTGTTCTTTTTATTATTGTTTATTGTATGATTGGAATCAAGTTCTTGCATAAAAAAAACATTGTAATTAGTTGTTAAATTTGTCACATACATCTAGATATGAATGGTTGAATTTTCTTATATAATTTGAATCTATACGTCACATTTATCTTTATTGGTAAAATTCTAAGCATAAATCTCAGGGACATAGCTTTTCTTATGCAAATTATTTCATACCCATTGAAAAAAGGAAGAAAAAAAATTGTGATTATTAAAACTCTTAAAAGCTTCAACGCATGGCCTAATCAAACAACATTTAAATTTAAATTTAAATTTTATTTAAGCATCTTGCCAAGAACAATTTGATGTATTTGTTTTAAGTACTTGCAGGGGCACGATCTTGCCAAAGCTTGTAGTTTAAATTCGTAACAGAATGGGAGAGAGAGAGAGAGAGAGAGAGAGAGAGAGACTAGGCAAAAAATTGTAATTAATTAATTGAATAAATGATCACAATATGTTACATTTAGTAAGAGCAACTTTGAAACTTTAAACCGACTAAGTTCTAAAATCACAAGACTAATCTACTAATAAGAACAGTAAGTGCAGTGCATAAAAGTAAAATACAAGAAAGTAAAGTGCAAAAATTTAAAGATAAATAAAATTGACAAAGACATAGAATCTGGATTTGGTCGGGGGCCTCTTCAGTCTTTGTTTTCATCTATTTATAGTCTCTTCTTTGCACATTCGAAGCAGATAGGCTATTATCTTCAGCCATGACCTCCTTCTCCTTTGCTACTCCTCGGGGCCATGAACTCCTTTTTGTGCTTGTGTAACTGATGATAACTATGGCCCTCCTTTTTGTGTGTGTGTGTAACTACTGATAACCGCTTCTTTGTTAACTTCCTCTCCATGTGCCATTCACATGTTGTTTAGCATCTCCATTGGCTAAAAACTTGCATTCGCAACACATGTGAGCACCTTCAAATGTTGGACTTTTCATTACCTTGATGTATCCCACAACGTACCCCTTGCTTGTCACATGTCACCTTTGCATTGGATGGTTTAAATGTAGTGCCAACAAAATCCTTGTGCACTAGACAGACCTCAAAAGAATTTTAACATAATTTTTAAAAAATATATCACTGAAAAAAAAAAACAAAAAAATTTTAAAAAATATAAATTTTTTAGATGAATGTCAAACCATTTAGGAAAATAAATGGATATGATGTTAGAATGTGTTGATGTAAACATGAGATAGCTGTTTTTAATGGTCTTCCGTGTGAGATGATAAATGAAGTTGGTGAAAACTTACATGTGCTATGGCATTTATCTAATTTCATTCACCATATTAAATTAAATAAAAAATTAAGTGTTGTGTCTTAATTAAGTAGGATCAACTATATGAATTTTTTTTGTCATTTTATTTTATCAATAGTTATATATTCAATTAAATTAAATAAATATTTTTTTCCCCTCCACTAACATCTCCATTTATAGTGATTGTGTCACTCTTTCTTACCATAATATTAGTTGGTCTTTGTTATATACGATCAAATCATCTTAACTTATTCTCTCAATTTTATTTTTTTTAATAGGTGTTACTCTTGCCATTTTACGAATATATTTATTTCTAATTTTATTTTTGTAAATCTTATCACACATCGATAATTCTGGTAATTGAAATAAAATCAAATTACAAATTATGCCATCACACATGAGAAAATTGTATCTTCAATATGTTCTTATCTTTAATACGAACTTCTCACTGTTCTTGTTCAAGTTATGATTATTTTTAATTCCATATTTTAGGATCACTAATGGTTAAAGACTTCTGTTCACAAGTTGGAATGGACTTCAAAGCCACATCAATTTCCAACTCTCTCACACACACACATATATATATATATATATAATAAATGTATGAAAAATAATGAAAATGGACTCTTTAACCATATATAATTGTTTACCACAAATGTTTCTTTTACCATGCATAGAGGCTAACAAATTTGTCTAATATAACGTCTTGATTTTAATTGTCCTATTTATAATTTATTTTCTCATGTGATAGGCACTTTGATAGTATTAAAATTATGAATTTAAGAAAGATTTTGCAAGAAAGAATAAATAATAAAAGAAAAATAAGTAAATGAAATATAAATCTTTTTTTCACTTTTTCTTTTCTTTTCCTTCCTTTGACAAATTTCTCGTTTTCAATGAAATACACTTGTCTAATACGAAAACTTGACTTTAGTTATCCTATTTACAATTTATTTTCTCATGTTAAAGGCATTATGGTGGTGTTAAAATTATGAATTTTAAGAGGGTTTATCCAAAGAAGAACAAGCAATAGAAGGAAGAAGAAAAAAATAGTAAATGAACTATATTTTTTTTTTCTCTCTCGCTTGCAAATTTTCTTTTATTTTCTTTTCTTTTTTATGGAAAAAAGGGAAGGAATCTTAATGAAATGCACTTTTTCAATATGAAAACTTGACTTGAGTGGTCTTATTTGCTATTCATTTTTTCATGTGATAGGCACTGTGTTATCATTAAATTTATAAATTTTAAGCATGATTTATAGAGAAAAATAACAAATAATAAAAAGTAAATAAAATATTTTTTTTTTTCCACTTAAGCATGTAATTGTTTATGACAAATGTTTCCTTACCATGCATAAAAGGGAAGAACTTTTTTTCTTTTCTTTTATATATATATATATATATTTAGAAGAGGTGAAGAAATCTTAATGAAATATACTTGTCCAATACGAAGACTTGGCTTTAGTTGTTCTATTTACAATTCATTTTCTCATGTGATGGGCACTGTTGTGGTGTTAAAATTATGATTTTGTAGAGAATAATAAATAATAAAAGAAAAAAAATAGTAAATGAAATATCTTTTTTTTCACTTTTTTCTTTTTCTTTTTCTTTTTTTTTCCTTTTCTCTCTCAGCAAATTATTCTTTTCCTTTTTTCATGGAAAAAAGGGAAGGAATCTTGACGAAATACACTTGTCTAATATGAGACCTTGACTTTAGTGTTAGGTATACCTCCTTATTGGAGTGTGGGACCTAATTGGTTTTGGAAAAAGAGTTTAATTTGGTTTAGTATTAATTATAATATATTTTTATATATCATATTTAATTTGTGGAGACTCAATTCAATTTGAAAACAACTAAGGTTTGATAATAAACCCTAGATTCATAATATTTTAGGGTTTTGTTTTTGCCCATCCCGAGGTGAAGAGAACGGCTGCTACACATACTCCACTTTGGTAAAATCAATTATTTGGGTGTGTGAATAGTGGAATTAATTTGGGTGGTTCTTTGTTTCGTTTTCGGTGTTGATTTGGTTCGTTATTTTGGATCTTCTACAACTCTGGTTCTGAAGATTTTTGTTCATCTATTTGGTGAGGTCTTTCCTCTTGTTTATTTGTGATTATTTGGAATTCACCTAAGGGGTGGTTTTGTGAAACTATTAGTGTCTCGTTTGTAATCATTTGGAATTATTTGGTTGATAGTAGAATCGGATTTCGATCCCCTGGACGTACCTCATATTGAGGGAACCACATAAAAATTCTTGTGTTACTTTTGATTTAATTTTTCCGCATTAGTTTTTATTTCTATTGATTGATTTACTTGTGAGGAATCATCAATTTTCCCTAACAACTAGTATCAGAGCTTAGGGTTAATTTGGGTTTATTTATTTGTGTAAATCAATGGAAGGGAATGTAGGTCACATGTCTAGCTTCAATGGAAGCAATTGGGTTACTTGGAAAACTAAAATTGAGGACCTATTATTTTGTAAAGATTTGTATGGACCAATTGAGGGTGACAGTGGCAAACTTGATGATATGAAAGATGATGAATATAAAAGACTTAATCAAAAAGCCGTTGGTGTTATCCGTCAATAGATTGATGACAATGTGTTTCATCATGTTGCTACTGAAACTTCGGCACATGATTTATGGAAAAAAATTAGAAGGCCTTTATGATAGGAAGTTAGCCACAAATAAAGCTTTTCTATTTCGTAAATTGGTTAATTTAAAATATAAAGAGAGCAGCCCTATACCGGAACATCTGAATGAAATAAAGAGTATTGTTAACCAATTTGCTTCTATGAAAATTATTTTTGATGATGAGTTGCAGGTTTTGATGCTACTTAGTTCTTTGCCCGAAAGTTGGGAGACTTTGGTTGTGACAGTTAGTAATTCGGCACCCGATGGAGTTGTCACAATGGGCCAAGTCACTAGTAGCTTGTTGAATAAAGAAACTAGAAGAAAATCAGTGTATTCCTCTCATTCGGAAACATTCGTTGTGAGAGGCCGAAGTAAAACAAGGGGGAGGAGTAAGACTCCTCATGGTCGTGATCAAAGCCGTGACAAATCAAAAGATGGTTCTTTTTCAAAGAAAGACATTGAGTGCTATTATTGCCATAAGAAAAGGCACATGAAGCGGGAATGCCGAAAGCTCAAGAATAAGGAGAAAAGGCGTAACAAAAGTGTGGATAAGAAGCAAGAAGACACTACAATAGTTACTACCAATGATCTCATGGTCGTTTGTGAAGATGATTGTATCAATTTTGTGGGCCAAGAGAGCAATTGGGTGATTGATTCTGGTGCTTCTTTTCATGTGACTTCTCGAGTTGATTTCTTCACTACCTACACCAAAGGAGATTATGGTTCTGTTCGAATGGGTAATGAAGGTTTGTCCAAGATTATCGGCATGGGTAATATTTGCTTGGAAACAAATTTGGGCTGCACGTTATTGCTTAAAGATGTGAGGCATGTTCTTGACATTCGCCTCAATTTGATCTCTACTAGGAAGCTAGATGATGAAGGCTTCAACAACAAATTTGGTGATGAAATATGGAAGCTCACAAAGGGTTCTTTGGTGGTGGCTAAGTGTAAGAAGACTCATACACTTTATTCGATGCAAGGAAAAATTTGTAAAGGTGTTGTCAATGCACTTCAAGATGATACTTTTACCGAATTGTGGCACAAGCGGCTTGGCTATATGAGTGAAAAAGAGCTACAAGTTTTGTTCAAGAAAGAGCTTCTACCCGGTTTGAAAGGTACACATCTTAACACTTGTGTTCATTGTTTAGCAGGTAAACAACATAGAGTTTCTTTTCATAAAAATATTGCTTCTAGAAAAGAACATGTGTTGGAGTTGATTCATTCGGATGTTTGTGGTCTTTTAAAAGTTAGAACACATGGTAGTGACTTTATTTTGTTACTTCATTGATGATTATTCAAGAAAAGTTTGGGCTTTTCTACTAAAAACTAAAGATCAAGTTCTAGAAGTATTTAAGCATTTTCAGGCCATGGTTAAAAGAGAAACAGAGCAGAAATTGAAGTGCATCCGATCAGACAATGGTGGTGAATACATTGAGCCATTTGATGAGTATTGTCGCAGCCAAGGTATTCGGCACCAAAAGACAGTTAAGAAGACTCCTTAACAAAATGGGATTGCCGAGAGGATGAACCGCACCATTATGAAAAGAACACGGTGTTTGCTTTCACATGCTAAATTGCCAAGATCTTTTTGGGGTGAGGCAATGAAGACAGCGGTTGACATGATTAATTTGTCTCCTTCCTATCCTTTGAATGGTGATGTTCCAGAAAGAGTTTGGACCAGTAAAGATGTGTCTTATGAGCACTTGAGAGTGTTTGGTTGCCGAGCTTTCGTTCACATTCCAAAGAATGAGAGGTCCAAGCTTGATAGTAAATCAAGACAATGTATTTTTCTTGGCTATGGGCATAATGAATTTGGGTATAGATTGTGGGATTCGGTCGACAAGAAAGTCATTCGAAGTCGTGATGTTGTGTTTTTTGAAGACCAAACAATTGAAGACTTTGGCAAAGGTGATCAACCGGAGCGAAAAACTAGTGATCTCATTGACATGGATTCATCTCCTACATCTTCAATTGATGATGAAAATGGGGGAGATCTGCAGCCACCTATTGAAGAAGTGGAGGATGATGCTAATCCTAATGAAGTTGAGCCACAAATTGAGGAAGAGCATCCAACTCAAGAACCGCCACCACAACTTGAGTTGAGGAAATCTACAAGAGACCGACAACCTTCAAGAAAGTATCTTCTCAATGAATTTGTGTTGATTTCCGATCAAGGGGAGCTTGAGAGCTACCAAGAAGCAATTGAGTATGCAAAGAAATGTGATTGGAAAAAGGCCATGGACGAGGAGATGAATTCCTTACTTGAAAACCAGACTTATGATTTAGTGAAGTTGTCTAAGGGGAGGAAAATTCTGAAAAATAAGTGGGTTTTCAAATTGAAGAATGATGGCAAGAATCTAAAGTACAAGGCACGTCTTGTTGTGAAAGGCTTTGGGCAAAAGAAATGTATTGACTTTGATGAGATTTTCTCGCCGGTTGTAAAGATGTCTACTATTCGGGTTGTATTTGGCATGGCTGCAAGTATGAACCTTGAAGTTGAGCAACTTGATGTGAAGACCGCATTTCTTCATGGTGATCTTGAAGAAGAAATTTACATGGAGCAACCGGAAGGTTTTGTGGAAAAAAAGAAAAGAGAAATTTGTTGGCAAATTGAAGAAAAGTTTGTATGGTCTCAAGCAAGCCCCGCGGCAATGGTACAAAAAATTTGACTCTTTCATGATGAATAATGATTTTTCTAAAACCGCTTCGAACCATTGTGTGTTTGTGAAAAATTTTCCGAATGGTAAATTTATTATTATTTTGCTTTATGTTGATGACATGTTAATTGTGGGTCAAGATTCTACCATGATTAACAAGTTGAAGTTAGAGTTGAGTAAATCTTTTGCTATGAAAGATTTGGGACCGGCAAAGCAAATACTTTGTATGAAAATTGTTCGTGATCGCAAAAAGGGACTGATTTGGTTATCTCAAGAAAGCTACATTGAGAAAGTTCTTGAGAGGTTCAACATGAATAAAGCAAAGCCGATTGGTTGTCCACTTGCGGGTCACTTCAAGCTTAGTTCGAATCAATGTCCTAAAAGTGAGAAAGACAAGGAAGAGATGCTGAAAGTTCCTTATGCTTCAGCAGTTGGTTCTTTGATGTACGCCATGGTTTGTACAAGGCCGGATGTTGCTCACACCATTGGTGTGGTGAGTCGTTTTCTCTCTAATCCGGGTAAAGAACATTGGGCAGCGGTAAAATGGATTCTAAGGTATCTTCGAAGGTGTGTTTGTGTTTTGGGGATGGTAAGCTGATGCTTGATGGATTCACAAATTCTGACATGGCCGATAATATTGATTCTAGAAAATCTACTTCGGAGTATTTGATGACTTTTGCAGGGGGAGCTGTGGCATGGCAATCTAAATTACAAAAATGTGTTGCTCTCTCAACTACCGAAGCTGAATTTATTGCCATTACGGAAGCTTGCAAAGAAGAGCTATGGTTGAAAAAATTTTGCAAGAATTGGGTTTGAAGCAAGAAAAATATGTGCTTTATTGTAATAGTCAAAGTGCTATTCACTTGAGTAAAAATTCTACTTTTCATTCGAGATCGAAACACATTGATGTGAGATACTATTGGATTCGTGATGTGTTAGATTTGAAATTGTTGCAACTCGAAAAGATTCACACAAATGATAATATTTCGGATATGTTGACTAAGACTTTGTCGATGGATAAACATTTGAAGTGTCGAACTTTGGCGGGTATGGTTGATATCTCCACTTAAGTTGGTAGGGGGAGAATTGTTGGGTATACCTCCTTATTGGAGTGTGGGACCCAATTGGTTTTGAAAAAAGAGTTTAATTTGGTTTAGTATTAATTATAATATATTTTTATATATTATATTTAATTTATAGAAACCCAATCCAATTTGAAAACAACTAAGGTTTGATAATAAACCCTAGATTCACAATATTTTAGGGTTTTGTTTTTGCTCATCCCGAGATGAAGAGAACGGCTGCTACACATACTCCACTTTGGTGAAATCAATTATTTGGGTGTGTGAACAGTGGAATTAATTTGGGTGGTTCTTTGTTTCGTTTTCAGTGTTGATTTGGTTCGTTATTTTGGATCTTCTACAACTCTGGTTCTGAAGATTTTTGTTCATCTATTTGGTGAGGTCTTTCCTCTTGTTTATTTGTGATTATTTGAAATTCACCTAAGGGATGGTTTTGTGAGACCATTAGTATCTCGTTTGTAATCGTTTGGAATTATTTGGTTGATAGTGGAATCAGATTTTGATCCCGTAGACGTACCTCACATTGAGGGAACCACGTAAAAATTCTTATGTTGCTTTTGATTTAATTTTTTCGTATTAGTTTTTATTCCCATTGATTGATTTACTTGTGGAGAATAATGGTGTTAAAATTATGAATTTTAAGAAAGATTTACATATAAAGATGAATAATAAATGCTGCCTAGTAATCGTCTATGTTTATGTAGATGTGAAAGGATAGACATACAATGGACAAATATTTTTGAGGCCAACCAAACTTTCAATTACTTCTCAATCTTAATCTACCGTGCTTATAGGGCAAGAAAATAGTAACTAAATGTTCAAATTAAAGTCACTGTTGTGATTACTCAAACCCCATCGATACTCATGTGGTTCATTGAGATTCAATTGGCATTATTATTATCTATTTTGGTGGTTAATTTTATGAATTCAACTTTCATAGGAGAAGACATTGTAATTAGTTGTTAAATTTGTCACATACTTCTAGATATATATTGTTGAATTTTCTTATATAATTTGAATCTGTATCTCACATTTATCTTTATAGGTAAAATTCTAAGCATAAATCTTGAGCGCTTAGCTTTTCTGGTGCAAATTATTTCTTACCCATTGAAAAAAGAAAAAAAAAAATGTGGTTATTGAAACTTAAAAGCTTCAACGCATGGCCTAATCCCACAACATTTAGATTTAAATATTAATTAAGCATCTCGCTAAGAATAATCTGATGTATTTACTTTAAGTGCAAGGGCACGAATCTATTCAAATATAGATACAGTAAAAAAAAATATGTCAAAACCAATGGACTTAAACCGATGGAATCAGATTAAAAAAAAAATAATTAATTTAAAATTAAATTACCGAATCTATTTAACAAAGTTTTTAAATTTTGATATTGCAAAAAAACTATATTGCAAATATTAAAAAGTTATTAACCCACAACTAAAACACTAGGACAATGGAATTCACCACATACATCATATTTATATTATTCATGCTTATTAATTCTTCATTTTTCTCTTCCCCATAAATTGGTGGCAAAACTTGGATGATAATACATGAAAGTTCATTTTATTAATTTTCAGAAAAATTATTTTTCATTTTAGAATTAAAAAATTCATTAAATCTATCAAAACTTAATTTATATCTGATCTTAACAAATCATAAATTGAATCCAACCAAACACATTGAAATATAATTATAATGTTTTTTAGTTGAAAATCAACAAGTGAAGAAGAAAAAATTTATTTGATTAAAGCATATTATTTATTGAAAAAATTAAATCATATGAACAATTATAAATAATTAAGTAGGTAACTTCATCCTAACCTTAACAATTTATTTAGCCACATGTTTAGCCCAACATACTCATATTTGAAAGAAACTTTCTTGGTTGCATTAAATAAATAATCCACTTACAAAATCTTCTTCTCTCAATATTTGGAATACACTAAGGTTGTGTTTGGTTAATAAATTTGAATAGAGAAAGAAAATGAAAAAAGTGTGTGAAATTTGTGTAAAATATAATTTTATTTCATTCGCATTTGACCTACTATTTCTGTTTTCAATTCCAAGTCTCTCACCAAATTCTTAAACCAAATGAAGTATAAGGTTGTGTTTAATTCATGAATTTAGAAAGAGGTTTAAAAAAGAAAAAATTAAAGGCATATAAAATGTGAGTGAACTATTATATTTCACTTACGTTCCACACACTTCTTCTATTAAAAAAAGGTCCATCAAAAGAGAAAGTTCAAAATAAGCTATACTAGTTAATTAGAAAATTTTAGCTGATTTTTTCAAATAATATAATTGTCTTCACTTTTACTGATACAATTCTCTATGTTGAGTTTAAAAAAAGAAGTTCAAAAGTCAAAATCCACGCACTATCTCTAGCTAACTTTCTTCAAATCAAATCATACTTGAATAAGTTCTAATTTTCAAATATATTTTTGATTTTCTATTTGATTTCAAAGTTAAAATCGCTAGATGAGTATCGTTTGAAAAAAAATAAGATTTCAAACAAGTGAATTAGTCATATTATCAATTGAAATATGTGTTTACAGTGTGTGTTAGCAAAACTTGAATATGAATATTTAATTAGTAAAAATTTTCAACTCAAGAAAAGAGAAAATAAAATTTTCAATAAAGAAATAGAAAAATGTTAAAAATAAAAAGTCCTCAATCAAATTTGTTGATTTAAATCTCAAATTATCTGGAATAGCACCTACATGAAAAAAGGCTTTTGGAGTGGATGGCTAAGAGCATTAAGCTCTATTTTTATTTTTATTTTAACGAGGAAATGCCATAAGGCTTACAGGGAGAAGCTTACACTAGAAAAGCCTTAAGCTCAAAAGGAGGGTTCCCAACTCAATCAAAAGGGAGCTTGTCCTTCATATTATAAGAAGCTAACCAATGTGCAACCTGATCTGCATCTCTGGGAATCCATTTAAAGGCTATCCCACTCCTAGATCGATAAGTTCGAATGTCATTTAAAGGCTACCTCTTCTAAAAAAAAAGGGCTTCATTGGTAGGTTGAAAATGGGTATTCAATTAAGTTTTGGAAAGATTGATGGATCCTCAGAAATCTGTATAATAATGATTATCACATATTAAAAGAAATTCATTTATACCCAACCATATGAATCTGTATAATTATAATTCTCTGAAATAATATTTAATGCAATAATGATTATATTATTACTCAAAAAAATTATTACAAAAAATCCTTATTTAAATCTGTGCTGTTCATTTTTCTTTTCAATTTCTTCTTATTTGATCACAAAAGTTAGCAAACAAGTTGCTAAATCAACATGTCGTCTTATGCTCTGGTTTCAATGACACAGTTTTAACTTTTCTTTGGTATCCAAACTTCATCCTTGTGAATTTCTCTTTCTTTGAAGCATTGTACAACACCACTTTGTACAGGAATCTCCAAATAACTCTGTAAAAAATAAATAAATTAGCACACAACTTGCTAACAAATAAAGCAATCAAGTTTTGAATACAGAATGAGAGTATAAAAAGGCTAATGTGGAATTTATAGCTTATAAATTTTTAAATCATCTGAGCCACTCAAATGTTGAATGAATTCAAGATAGAGAAGCAGAAATTTTTTATTGGAACCATTCATTTAAAATGCTTGTAACTATTGAGTTGTGCTTATAGATCATTTTAAATTAGTTATTTAAAATTTTTTAAAATGCTAGTAGTGAAAAAGAGCAGAAAAATAGACTATAATATGTCGAAAATGAAAAACAAGAACAGCATACAGTCCAAGGATAGAAGGCAAATACTCAAGAGATCCAGCAGGTAATATCAAATGAGTTGTCCTAAAGTTATCATGTGAAATTGATTTTGCAAAGGTGGACCTTGATCATCTGATATCTTCATGGTTACATGATCATCCGATAGCTTCATGGCAACTTGTCTCATGGTTGGCCGAGACAATGGATTGGCTTGTAAACATGCAAATGCTAGTTTCACAACCATAACTGCTTGCTCTGCCACTTGATTCTTAGGAGGTAAGAGACGTTGATCCAACACATCCTTCGATAATATCCTATGCACAATTGATGTTGATGAGGAGATGGATGACGACAATGACAAAGAGGAGATTACATCACCCGGATGCTTCCCCGTAATCAAATCCAGTGTGAGCACCCCAAAACTATAAACATCGCACCTCTCATTCACTTCCATTGTATAAGCAAGTTCTACCAAATCAAACAAATGACCAACAGAAAAAAAATAGTAATTAAAACAATATATAAAGAATTGTTCCATATCTAGATAACAATTAGAAGTTCGATAGCCCTTTTAAATCTAGTGAAATCAAAAACTCTTAATACGCAAAGATTGATAAATTAAAATGAACATTATAAGGATGACTTGGAGATAAAATCACTGCAATAGAAAATTACATACCAGGAGCAGCATATCCATAGGTCCCTGCAAATGAAGTCCAATTGGATGAGTCAGGCTTCATAAATCTAGCTGTGCCAAAATCTGAAATGTGAGCCACATCCTCTAAATCAAGCAAAACATTCTTACTTGATATGTCTCGATGGGGACGACTGGCCGGACATCCGGCCAGACGACCCCATGGTACTTCCCCACGTCCCCCCCCCCCTCTCTCTCTCTCGCGGGCTAAAACGCTAGCCACGGTTAACAAAGAAGTTAACAGCTGACACTAACAAAACCCACTAACACACTACTTAACACTTTCATTGTGAACCCAAAAGTTACATTGGCTGGCTAAAATTTTGGCCACTGACACTAGCACACTAGCATTCATGAACTCTTGCTGCCTTCTTCTTCAGCAGAGCCTTCCATGGAGAGAGAGAGAGAGAGCCTTCCATGGAGGATTTATTTATTATTTATATATATATATATATTCTTAACACACATACCTTAACACATCCATTGTATCATCATTCCCTCACTATTCACTCACTAAATTAACAACTCTTAACACACATTTTTGGGTCCCACTTCTATCACTTTTTGTCATATAACACACTTTAATACATCCATTGTGGATGCTCTAACATAACCTATGAGCACCAACCCCATGAAACCTAGCATCAGTTAAGATCCCAATTCAAGGGTTTCTCCAATTGGATTTTATTTATTCCGTGTCTACGGGATATGTTGAGGGTAATGGTGTGAGATATGTGTCCGACACCTATACTTAATTTAGACCATTGGGTCGTCTAATTATTTTACGATGTTTGAAGAAGAAGAAGAAACTCACATTTCCTAGTTAAAAAACTTTTCTACATAATTTTAATATGTAACATATGTGCTCATGACGCATCCAATGTATTCAATTTTGGATATATATCCCAATATTTTAAGATTTAGGTTTATGAAGGTCATATGCTTGGATATGCATTAGGAAATTTGAGGTTTGAGAGAGAGGTAATGCTATGTATAACCCAGGTATTTCTTATGGTCCTTTGAACAAATGAGAAACAAAATATGAAAAAAAGATAAAATAAACCCCTCTGCACTCAATCAGATATCATTTTATGATCTGAATTCAAACAATTAATTTTATCATTCCTGTGATCGGGAAGAACACTGGAAAATAATAGCGAAAAGGAAACTGGAGATTCCCCAACACCTTGGAGTGAACTTAATAAATCAGTGACTCCTACATTTCAAAACACCGTTCAGTGTCTCAAGATCAACTTAAAAACTTACATGTTTATTGGGCTTAAAGGTCATGAATAAAACACTCATGTTAGGAAATATTACTCAAGGAATTTTACAAAAAGCAATCAAAGATTTCAAAGTTAAAGGTGTCATTATTTCATTGAGGTTCAAATTTTTGATCTCTGCATTATTTTGATGAAATTATATGCCAAAATTGGAAGTTATATGTTTCTCTGGTGTTGTATTACAAGTTATAGGCAAAAAAGATGAACTTTTGTGCATGAAAATAAAATATCTGGGGTAAGATTCGTATTGTTGTATCGTTCATCCAATTAATATTTTGTCATATTATTGTATAACAGGACACTTGATCCAATTTTGCAGCCAATCATTTCCTACCATTTGGCTTTGGCACTACACAGTCAGCAAGTTTGGTCACTCATTTTTTTCCACTGTTTCCTCAAAGTAGGCTAACAGCAAGATTAGGGTGCAAAATTAGAATTTAGAAGTAGCACAGTATTAACAATTAAACCTTAGCTTTCTGGCTTCTTTTTTTTTATTTATTTTTTTATTTTTAAATTTTTTTTCTGCACGTGCATACAGAGACTTGAACATTTTTTACTGGCATTTATACTTTCAAATTCGTAGTTCTTCATCTAATGGCCTCTAAACATTTTTTTGATTCCTCAAGTGACAGATTGAACTAGGGCCTTGGCCTAGTGGTTGCGTAGCACCACTTTGTCGTGTGAGCTTGCGAGTTCAACTTCTACGAATAGGAGTTTGATACTTGTGTTGTTTATTTCCCCTCCCTTATGGGAGTTGCGTGTAGTAGTTGCTTATTTCTTCCCAGGTTTGGGTTAGTGGTGGTTACTGTTTATTTCCTCCCAAGTTTTTGGGCTAGTGGTGGTTGCTGGGTTTCATGATTTTTGGATTTCTAGCTATTGTTAGGCTAGTGGTCAGTTTAAAATAATATTTCTTATATTTATAATTACTCTTCTACCGATTGACAAAAAAAGTGACAGATTGAAGTCAAAATCTTATTTGAATTAACTGCATGAAATTTCCCTCTTCTTGAATGCAGTCGGCATGCACTCTGCTTTTGTTTACATACGCATTAGTCCCATTGGTTTATTACTGATTTTGTTGATTTATGCATATATTACATGAAGCATCCTGATATGCTTATATGATGTCCAAACAATTAGATTGTATATGGACTGCTAAAACTATAGTTTTTTTTACATGTGAGATCGAACAAATAGTAGGATAGGAACCCATATAATGGAGGATTAGGAACCTCTTTATGCAAACACAATATTATGCAAGTGCAGTTAAAACTCATTGTTCGCCATTGCTTGTGGCCATATGTTGTGCTTCTGAGTTGCAGGGCCGGAAATAGAAATGCCTATCAGTAATTTGGGGAGTTTACAGTAGCATTACCAAGTCTTAGAGGACTTGGATCCAGCGAAGCGAATGTCAGGAGCTCTGTGTCATGTTCTAATATAGCCATTTCTTGTTCATCCAAGGTCACCCATGCTTCTATTCCATCGCCACTTCTTGTTTCCATCAAAATGATAAGGTTCAAGAACACTGAACCCCCTGAACAACCAACACCACTAACCCATAGAGGTTTTCCCCACCCAAAATCAGCCTCATAGAAACCAAGCTTACACCAGCTTGTGAAGCCAAAATAATCCACTGCTCCATCTTTGGAGCCTGGCTCTTCTATCATCTTGAGGGACTTGCAGATCACATTAGACCGTTCATTGCCTCGTAGTTTCTTTATAAAGTCATTGTTAATTTTTGATATTCCTTCCCTCACCTGACCCACCAAGCCCTGCAATCCCAGCTGATCATGCCTAGCTGTGCATTGTGCACTTGCTATCCAAATGAGGTTTCCAATTGAATGTTCCGTCAAGGGTGGCATAGTTCTCCTTCGTAGATTCACTACATGGCTTAGCAGAGAAGGCTTTGGGAAACCATGAGTTTCTTCTGAGGCCGCCATAGCACACTTCCACATGAAAGCAGAGACAGCCTCAACTTGTGTTGGGTTCTGTACAGAATTGCTGGCTGCTTTCACCTTGAGGGTAGTGATAGCTGAGGCATCAAATGCAAATCTCTTTGTGGTACACTTTCCTATCTTGAATAAAGAACCCCACATGACAATTGATGAATCTCTAAGCCACAAATCATTTGTGGGGAAGAGAGAAGTTGAAATGAAATCAGGGTATACAACTTCTTTAGATCCACAAGCTGTGGCGGACCAGCCTTTCACAAAGGAGCTCAGTGCAGCCCCATCAAGGATTTTATGTGAAATGCAGAGTCCAATAGCAATCCCACCACATTCAAATATGTTTACTTGAATGTTAGTCACAGGAGCTCCTGCTACTGACCCCTTGAAACTGGTTTCGCAGGGAAGGAATAGATGTATCGCCTGGAGATCTGGCTGGCACAGAAAGTCAGGAAGGTGACAATTAACTTCGGCCGCCACATAATGAGCCCCACATCATTGCAGTCGATGGTAAGGTCATCTTCAATCTTTCCTGCGAGTGGGTAGAAGCGAGTTAAGGTTTTGGATAGTGATTTCTTCAACAATTGTAATCTTTTCAGGACTTGGAGATTGGTAGCACCTTCCTCAGTCGGATAAAAGAAGACAAGTGGAGCATAGGGAGCAGGAATGAGCTGGTCCAAGAGGGAGAGCTTGAAGGTTCTGAGGTGATGGGGTGTTGGTGAAGATGGTTTGATGTTCTCTCTGGAAACAACTTTAACTTCCATCATCATTTGATATCTGGTTTGAAGTTCATGGATGTACAGCTGGTTAGATCTGATTAATGTTTATATATATGCACACAATGCACACACTTAAGTGCAATAAGACCCAGATCTCTTTTAGATGCTTTGGAATTTGTCTTGCTTGTATTTTTAAAGAAAGGAATCCTTCTAGACAAGGTGCATGATTACTTGAATTTGTGCACATTGGAAGCAGTCCCTTTCCAATCTTAACATACAGTAGTTGAGAATCTTTAGATTAGTTTCAAGACATTCTCAGTAGGGTCCCATCTATTGAACTTATTTGGTGAATTGTTTTCTGAAAACTGTTTTTGGGCAGCGTTATATGCACTCTTCTATTTTTCCCATTGTAACTGTGTCCACTAAGATCTGGCAAGGGTAACGGTGTGAGATATTTGTCTGACATTTGTACCCAATTTAGACACATGGATCTTCTAGTTTTATAGATATCTGAAAAAATGAAGCTCACATTTGCAAGTAAAAAAAATTTCTTACCTCTCACAAAGATGTGAGATTGAAATTTCATATTTCCCCTTGATCCTTTTTTAATTCCAGTATATTTCTAAATAATTTGCATCATTATAAGAATATTGTATGTGTGCAATTAATATAAGTGTTCAGGAAAGTACCGGTAGTCATAGTCATACACAACTTTTGAATACATGTATCTTAATTTGTTCAGTTTTAAGTTTATGAGGTACTCCAGTCCATGTAGCATAGGTTCTCAAAAAAATTTTGAATAGTAAATCACTTTTTAAGAAATTCTAAAAAATTGTTTTTGAATTTGAAAACCGCTTTTCACGTGAAATATAAAACTATGAAAATCATGGGTGTCTTCAAATTTTTTATTTTTTTTGTTTCAAAAAATATAAACAAAAATGAAGAGTACAAAAACATAGCCAAACAGGTTATTGTTTCTTACACGTCAGTTATAATATTGAGGTTCAGCTTAGGTCACCATTTAGATTAGAGTGAAGTGTTGGCCAATCTGGCCAAAGTTTCCCTTTCAAAGATAACCGTGCTTCGATAGGTCTCTTTCATATCATATTAAACAACGATCATGATAAGTTTGTATTAATCTATAGCATTTTAAAAATGATTTTTCAGTGTTTCTAACTCCACTGATTCCATTTGTGTTGCAGCCAACGAACATGATGTTACTGCCGCTATGCCACCAGTACGTAATGGTTAACAGTGACATGGACCCTAAAATATTTTAAACTGCTGTTATCTCACACCAACTTATTGATTAGGATATATATATTAATTTTGTTGTCTTGATGGGTCAAGGTGTGCCCTCTTACTTGTCCAACACCATGGAACACATTACTAGTAATCGGATCTTGATTCTAACACTGCTGGAAATTAAGCTTTTAGTGACGTTTAAAAAACGCCGCTATAACTATCAAAAACGCCACTAATTGTTCTTATGATGTTTAGTACCAAACACGGAAGATGCAGCCGTCGCTGTAACTTTTTGATACTTTAAAAGCGTCGCTATATTAGTATAGACAGCATTTTTAAACGTGCTGCATAACATCACGCCACATTTAGCGATGTTTTAAAAACGTCATGATAGATCTTTTCTATTGGTATTCTATAATGGCATTTAAAAACACCATTATTGCTTCATTTTTTTTTTTTTTTAAAAAAATTTGTGCTAATTCTGTGAGATTTAACTAAAAAAAATACTTGTTATAAAGATAAAAAATATTCAATATATTGACTAAATTTTGGTAAACATAATACTAGATCAATTCAAGGTCCTCAATATGTAAAAATATTTCAATTCCAAGATGAAATAGAGTTAAACTAGTGCCTAGTGATAAGTTGAAAGTTATTACAAAACAGATCGGCACAAAAGATGCAATTCAAACTAATTATACATACAAATACAGTAGTGTTACGCTTAAGTTGCTTTGCCAGAGCTCTCAAGAAATCCTTCATCGTAACACACCCAAACGCAGGCCCATTTTCAATCACCACACATTCAGGCTGCACGATGATTGCCTTCTCTCTCTTGAAAATGGGTCCTGTGAACAAGTATGCATCCGCAGATTCCACGATTTCTGCACAGAAGGTGGTGCTCACAGCACCCCAGTAAGTCCCAATGAAATGGGGATGGTTCTCTAGCACAAGTCCTTTGGCCAATGGCATCACCGCGACTGGATAACCATGGGCATCGGGCTAATTCACCATCCAACCCCAATCAAGAGTAAAAACAACATTTACATGAATTTAACAACAAAACAGCCAAGAAAACAAAACAAAATAAAAAAATCAAAATAAAAAATTAATTACTAAATAAATTTGAATTAAAAGCCAACCTCAAGAGAAGTAATCTCTCTCTCCAATATCTGAACCTTAGGAAGCTCCCTCCGCTTCCCATACAAATCCAGATACTCCGGCAGCGACTTCGGCCTCAGTGGCGGCAACGACGGCACCACCAAAGAAGAAAAAGAAGAAGAACCAGCCATCACTCACTCACCAACTAAACTTCCTCACTACAACATATATACATATATACTCAACTACCCAATAGATAAATACATGATCATGATGACATAATCATCAAATTATTAGCATTTTTTAAGGGGAATTATTGGAATTATTTGGAGAAACTGAGAACAAAAAATTGTTAGTACCTTTCCGCAGTACCAAGGAAGCTTTTGTTCATAGCCATGGTGATGCAAGTAAGTAACGGTGTCATAAACAACTAGATAGACAAATTCTCACCAAATATATAGGGTATGCAAACATGGGGAATGGAACTTTAAATCTTAGGATTTTGGTAAATTCATCCAAAGTCTTGTATATCTTCTCAGGAAACTGTAACCATAAAAGTAATTAATTAAATACTAGTATATATGAAACATTGGAACCATAAAAATATATATATATAGAAATGCTATGTATCAAGAAAAAAATAAATCTGATATGCACATTTCAAATTCTAAACACTTTTCTAGATATATAATATTGCTGGAAAAAAAAAATTATCAAGAATATTGTTAACTACTAAAAAAGATGAGCAAAGAGGGAAAATTATAGAAGTATTACCGGTACCCATGATTCATCATTTTCAACATGTTCATGATTCTAATGGTGGGTTCTGCGGCTTATTCTCCTGTAAGTATATATCAGTCATATGCACAAACACCATTTCTTCACAAACTCAATCTAGACAGATATACAAATATCAGAATAAAAGAAAAAGATCAAGAACACACCATCCATGATAAGGCCCAATCATGGCATTCCCTTCCATCCCCTTTGATGAGGCCTTCGGTGAAGAACTGACCATTCTAAGTCCACCCTCTTTATCTGCAGAACAATTGGAATGTTGTTTTAAACATTGTTACAGGTCTTAAAATTTTTGAATACAATTGTTAACGATTGAACTTGCCTAGCAAAATCAGAAACCGAACATGTTATGTTTTGTGTAGATTTAAAGGATGATTTTGAATTCTGATTATTCTTTATCAATGAGATTATGCAATCATGAACATGAGAATATGGGGTTAACTTAAGCTAGAGTGTGAATTAAGTGGGTATCTAACATTGGTGGATAAAGGTAAAGATAAAGATAACCCAAATTTTCTCAAATTGTTCTACCTCTGAAACTCTATTGGTCCTCAAAACCCCTTTGAGCTATTCAACCATGTCATTAAACTGATTTGAAACAAAAATAAAAAACAAATTTTAATGTACTGTTAGCTGCAAAGATAGGAAAGTGTATATGCTTAAGATAAATCACAAAAAATCTACCAATTCTTCCAACACATATAGCTTATTCACTAAAGAAAATCAGGAAATCATATGAATCACTTCAGTGTGTGGATTTAGACTATCAATCACTTCAGTGTGTGAAGTGCAGTGCCCGTAAAAATTTCTACAAGCATATCCGCAAATCTCATACCACAATTTTCAGGATCAAATGAATAATCATAGAACATCACAACGATTATTTTTTAAAAACATTTCTTTTCAATGGATTGGTAGCAATTCTTGGACCCCTGACTTAAGGATGTTCGTATCTCAACTCATGCACTGATCATGAAGTTCATGAGGATTTGGTGTCAATCATCATCATTTCAAGGAGGGAGCACATTCACTAATAACCACCAAAATATATAATTGAAAATGCCCAACTTATCTACTTTATGAGAATCATAAAAATTAGAAAATGAAAAGTCAATCCCAAAGATGTTAAAATATAAAACACACCTGCCCATATTGAGGGGGGTTGGGAATGATATATGACTATTAGGGGTTTGAGAAATTCTATATAATTGTTATGGTTCTAGATCAGGTGAAATGGGGAAATAGAATTAACATAATTTATCCTATATAGTAGGGAGTAGGTTTCAGGATATCTCAGTTCTAAGAAACCTCATTTATCAAACAAATGTCTTAAAATTTATCATCCACCAAATTCCACCAACCCAAAGAAGTTCCTAACAATATTTCACGTCACCAAACTCAACAAGAAAAAAAATATAAAATAAAAATATGGCATTTTCAATTCCCTTATTTTTTTTAATTTTATTTATTTATTTATTTATTAAGTATGGACAGAACATACAAAGTTCAAAAACTAGCTAAAAACTTTTAGCAGCAACAAATCAAATAGAAATTCTGATTTATGTTACAACTTACAATGCCATCTAACCACATGAATTTTTGCATATTTTTCCATAGCAACATTTCAATATTTAAAACATATATACATATAGGAATAAAAGAAAGAGAGAAGCAATATTGACATAACATTCTTTTGGGGTGTCAGACACAAGTCACACAACTTTAACATAATAGAAATGACAGTATGAATAAGGACTCCTCAAAGCATGACACTAAAAGCAATCAACTTCAAAATCAGCATTGAACTATTATAGTCTCGAAACAATTGTCGACATAAACTATTTCTAGACCAAAAGAGGGGATTCCCTCATCATTTATATTGCTGACATAATTAAATCATTGGTTTAGTTTTCCCAAGAGAAAGACATACAGCATGTGCCATTTTTATTGCCACATAAATAAAATTATTGTTGGTTTTTGTACTTCACTGGTTTATTCATTCCTTAGGAGAGTTGTTGTATTTCTTGTCTCCAACACTAGACTGAAGAAAGCAGAAAAGAAAATAACTTTTTTTTGAGAAACAACAAAATTTTATTAAAATTTTATTAAAACTGAAAAGAGAGAGGACAAGAGGTCCTCTTACAAGGAGAGAAAAAAGAAGAAGAAACAGCAAAACCAATTACAAAACTCCAAACTCTAAGAATAGCAAACAGCAACCCAATCTCTAGAAATCAAAAACAAAGGGACTCCTTTAAAAGGAGGA
Organism: Camellia lanceoleosa; assembly: GCA_025200525.1. Classification (NCBI taxonomy): domain Eukaryota; kingdom Viridiplantae; phylum Streptophyta; class Magnoliopsida; order Ericales; family Theaceae; genus Camellia; species Camellia lanceoleosa. The sequence continues at coordinate 5,511,910 of CM045766.1, read as the reverse complement.
GATACAAAAGCCCAAAAAGAAGCCAAATATTCAACCCTATCCCACAAAGCTTCTACACTTGCTACCTTATCCTCAAAAATCCGAACATTCCTCTCCAATCATATTACCCAAAAAATAGCAAAAACAATGCCTAACTACATTGATTTGGCTTTCTTGGAACTCCCGAACCCATCAAACCGAATAAGAACCATATGCATACACTCCCTTGGAGCAACCCACTGCACATCACATAACCTGAAAAGGCGCTGCCATAATGCTGAAGCCACCGGGCAATGAAGAAAAAGATGATCCACTACCTCCAAATTACTCTTGCACATCACACACCATTGGGGGCAGAAAAGAAAATAACTAACCATGAGAAAATAGAATAGGCAGATGTAAGCAATGCCCAACTCATCAATGCACCATCAACTGAACAAAAAAAAAAAACTCCCACCTTTTTACAGCAGTTTCCAAGCACAAATGTAATTATATTCTAAAGTCATCAATAACTATCTTAAATACTATACTCATATCAATTTCATAAAGCCCTCCCAATTTCAAAATTACTTCTTCAACTATGTTCAATTTCATACAAAAACAAAGGTCAAACTTCATTTTTTGTCTTACAAAATTGGAAAAATGCTTTAAAACTAGTTTAGGTTTAATAAAATTTTGAAAATCATCATTTGTATATAACTGTGATAGAGCACGAGCAACACTCTAAGCAATACTTAAAGGTAAAATAGACTTCAAGCAAAAAAACTACCAATGGAAATATTCAATATCTAACTTTACGGTAGTTAGGAACCTAAACTTGAATATATACTACTACATCACTAACACATCAACAATGTGAGCTAAGCATCTACCAGATGCAATCTCAAGTAGGTTAAGAATTTCTTATTTCATTCAAATGGGAAAAAATTAAATTGCAGTAGATGAGTAGCGATCTGTAATGACATATTAGTGTAGAAAACACAGAACCATACATAAATCACCAATGGATCAAACTCCATTACACACAGAAAATTAATAATTTCAATTTCAATAAATATATATGCATAAATTACTGTAAAATACAAAAAATTTATATAGAGGGGGGAAATGCCGATATGAGATGGAGTGATATCAGTCATAAGCTTGAATCTCTCAAATGAATGCTAGAACTGAAATTACCGCAAAATCAAGTGTATGAAAAAAAGAAAACAATCCAGATTTATATTCTTTAATATTTTTTTCCTAGTTTTCTCAGCAACCAAACAAAGAAAAGGCAATGAAACAGAGCATATATAACTCATTAGTGAAAAACAAATACTGAAACACAGAGAGAGAGAGAGAGAGAGAGAGAGAGAGAGACGGGAAGGAAGAGCTTCAGAGAGAGAGGGGTGGAGCTCACCTTAGTAGACGATGGTGCAGATGGTGGAGATCGATCTGAATCTCTGACTCTCTGTGATGAAATCACTGAGATGAAATCGCTCTGAATCTCTGAGATGAATCTCTGAATCGCTCTGATATGGGTTTAGAGAGGGTTGAAGAGACAGAGAGAGAGAGTGAAGCTCACCTTTGTTGGTGCTCGCTACCTCGCTCTGAGAATGAATAAGCGGTGGAGCTTCAAAATTGCTCTGAGAGAGAGAGAGAGCGCTCGAGATTTGGGTCTTAGGTGAGTCTTAGATTCAAAATTAGGGTTTGAAAAGAGGAGACCATGCGCGTGAGCACAACGCATTTGGAGGCGTTTAAAAAACGCCTCCTATTATAAAACGGTATCGTTTTGTTAAATAAATATGCGACGTTTTATAAAACGTCGTTAAATATTAAAAAAAGTGACGTTTAAAAATACGTTGTTAAAAAAACGCCGCCTAAACTCCTTTTTCCTGTAAAAGGACAGCACTCTTCTCAGCTTAAGAGTGACGTGGGTGGGATTGATAAAGGTTCTGTAGTCTCTGCTAATGAAAATAGCAGTGTTAAAAATTAAACCTAACCCTTTTTTATTTTGCATGTGCAGAAAGTAACTTGAATATTTGTAATGGCATCTATACTTTCAAATTCATTGTTCTTCATCTGATAACCTTTAAACATTTTTTGAAGTGACCTTATTACATTGAACTCCAATCTTATTTGAACTAACTGTATGAAGTTTCCCTCTGCCTGAATGCACTCACCTCTTGTTTACATACGCATTAGCCCCACTGGATTATTCCTGAAATTGTTGATTTGCAAAGATTACATGGAGCATCTTAGGTGTTCTTTTATGTCTATATACTATTAGATTGTACACAGGCAGCTAAATCTATAGATTTTTTGTACATGTGATGTGAGATCGAACAGATAGAAGGAAACCATCTAATGGAGGATTAGGAACCCCTTTTAAGCGCTTTCTAACATAGTATTATGCAAATGCAGTTAAAACTCGTAGTATGCCATTTTGATTGTGGCCATATGTTGTGCTCATGAGTTAACAGGGCAGGAAACAGATAAGCCTTTCAGTAATTTGGGGAGTTTACAACTGCAATATTACCAAGTTTTAGTGGACTTGGATCCAGCGAAGCAAATGTCAGGAGCTCCATATCGCATTGTAATATAGCCATTTCTTGTTCATCCAATGTCACCCATGCTTCTATTCCATCGCCGCTTCTTGTTTCCATCAAAATGATGAGGTTCAAGAACACTGAGCCAGCTGAACCAACACCGCTAACCAATATAGGCTTCCCCCACCCAAAATCTGCTTCATAGAAGCCAAGCTTACACCAGCTGGTGAATCCAAAGTAATCCACTCCTCCATCTTTGGAGCCTGGCTCTTTTATCATCTTGAAGGACTTGCAGATTACATTAGACCGTTCATCGCCTCGTAGTTTCTTTATAAAGTCGCTATTAATTTTTGATATTCCTTTCCTTACCTTACCCACCAAGCCCTTCAATCCCAGCTCATCATACCTGGCCTTGCAGTGCGCACTTGCTATCCAAATGAGGTTTCCAATTGAATTTTCCATCAAGGGTGGTATAGTCCTCCTTCGCAGATTCACCACGTGGCTTAGCAGAGAAGGCCTTGTGAAACCACGAGTTTCTTCTGAGGCTGCCATAGCACATTTCCATATGAAAGCAGAGACCGCCTCAACTCGTGTTGGATTCTGCACAGATGCTTTCGCCTTGAGGCTAGCGATAGCCGAGGCATCAAATGCAAATCTCCTGGCAGTACACTTTCCTATCTTGAATAAAGAACCCCACATGGCAATTGATGAATCTCTAAGCCACAAATCATTTGTGGGGAAAAGAGAAGTTGCTAAGAAATCAGGATATACAACTTCTTTAGACCCACAAACGGTGGCAGGCCACCCTTTCACAAAGGTGCTCAGTGCAGCCCCATCAAGGATTTTGTGTGAAATGCAGAGTCCAATAGCAATTCCACCACACTCAAAGATGTTTACTTGAATGTGTTGGGTATACCTCCTTATTGGAGTGTGGGACCCAATTGGTTTTGAAAAAAGAGTTTTAATTTGGCTTGGTTTAGGTATAATATTTTTTATATATTATATTTGTGGAGGCCTAATCCAATTGGGATACAATTAGTGTTTGATTACAAAACCCTAAATTCATTATATTATATTTATATTGGAGACATTGTTGTTGGTTCTATACACACACAAAAAAAAAAGTGAACGACGGCTGTTCTAACTTCGGTAACAGTGCCATTGGTGAAGATTTGTTCAAGTTTTTTGTTTCTTTTGTGTGGAAGTTGATTTGGTTCGTTATTTTGGGTCGTCTTCAACTCTGGTTCTGAAGATTTTGGTTCATCTATTTGGTGAGGTCTTTCCTCTTGTTTATTTGTGATTATTTGGAATTCACCTAAGGGTGGTTTTGTGAGACCATTAGTGTCTCGTTTGTAATCGTTTGAAACTTATTTGGTTGATAGTGGAACCGGATTTCGATCCCGTGGACGTACCTCACATTGAGGGAACCACGTAAAAATTATTGTGTTGCCTTTGATTTAATTTTTCCGCATTAGTTTTTTATTCCCATTGATTGATTTACTTGTGGGGAATCATTGATTTTCCCTAACAACTGGTATCAGAGCTTACGGTTTATTGGGGTTTATTTATTTGTGTAAATCAATGGAGGGGAATGTGGGTCGTATGTCTAGCTTCAATTGAAGCAATTGGGTAACTTGGAAAACTAAAATGGAGGACCTATTATTTTGTAAAGACTTGTATGGACCCATTGAGGGTGATAGTGGCAAACCTGCTGATATGAAAGATGATGAGTGGAAGAGGCTTAATCGAAAAGCCGTTGGTGTTATCCGTCAATGGATTGATGACAGTGTGTTTCATCATGTTGCTCTTGAAACTTCAAAGACATGATTTATGGAAAAAATTAGAGAGTCTTTATGATAGAAAATCGGCCACAAATAAAGCATTTCTGTTTCGTAAGTTGGTTAATTTAAAATATAAAGAGGGCAGCCCTATTCCGGAACATCTGAATGAAATAAAGAGTATCGTTAACCAACTTGCTTCTATGAAAATTATTTTTGATGATGAGTTGCAGGCTTTGATGCTACTTAGTTCCTTACTCGAAAGTTGGGAGACTTTGGTTGTGACAGTTAGTAATTCGGCGCCCGATGGAGTTGTCACTATGGGTCAAGTCACTAGTAGCTTGTTGAATGAAGAAACTAGAAGAAAATCAGCCGGTACCTTTCATTCGGAAGCATTTGTTGTGAGAGGCCGAAGTAAAACAAGAGGGAGGAGTAAGACTCCTCATGGTCGTAATCAAAGCCGTGACAAGTCAAGAGATAGTTCTTTTTCAAAGAAAGACGTTGAGTGTTATTATTGACATGAGAAAGGGCACATGAAGCGGGAATGCCGAAAGCTTAAGAATAAGGAGAAAATGCGTGACAAAAGTGTAGATAAGAAGCAAGAAGACATAACGGCAGTTACTACCGATGATCTCATGGTCGTTTGTGAAAATGATTGTATCAATTTTTTAGGCCAAGAGAGCAGTTGGGTAATTGATTCTGGTGCTTCTTTTCATGTGACTTCTCAAGTTGATTTCTTCACTACCTACACTGTAGGAGATTATGGTTCTGTTCGAATGGGTAATGAAGGTTTGTCCAAGATTATCGGCATGGGTGATGTTTGCTTGGAAACAAATTTGGGTTGCAAATTGTTGCTTAAAGATGTGAGGCATGTTCCCGACATTCGCTTTAATTTGATCTCTACTGGGAAGCTAGATGATGAAGGCTTCAACAACAAATTTGGTGATGGAATATAGAAGCTCACAAAGGGTTCTTTGGTGGTGGCTAAGTGCAAGAAGACTCATACACTTTATTCGATGCAAGGAAAAATTTGTAAAAGTGTTGTCAATGCACTTGAAGATGATATTTCTACCGAATTGTGGCATAAGCGGCTTGGCCACATGAGTGAAAAGGGGCTGCAAGTATTGTTCAAGAAAGAGCTTCTACCCGGTTTGAAAGATACACATCTTAAAACTTGTGTTCATTGTTTGGCGGGTAAACAACATAAAGTTTCATTTCATAAAAATGTTGCTTTTAGAAAAGAAAAGGTTTTAGAGTTGATTCATTCGGATGTTTGTGGTCCTTTAAAAGTTAGAACACATGGTAGTGCACTTTATTTTGTTACTTTCATTGATGATTATTCAAGGAAAGTCTGGGCTTATCTACTAAAAACTAAAGATCAAGTTCTAGAAGTATTTAAGCATTTTCAGGCCATGGTTGAAAGAGAAACATGACAGAAATTGAAGTGCATCCGATCAGATAATGGTGGTGAATACATTGGGCCATTTGATGAGTATTGTCGCAGCCAAGGTATTCGGCACCAAAAGACAGTTAAGAAGACTCCTCAACAAAATGGCGTTGCTGAAAGGATGAATCGCACCATTGTAGAAAGAACAAGGTGTTTGCTTTCACAAGCTAAATTGCCAAGATCCTTTTGGGATGAGGCAATGAGTACAGCGGTTGACCTGATCAATTTGTCTCCTTGCTATCCTTTGAATGGTGATGTTCCTGAAAAAGTTTGGACTGGCGAAGATGTGTCTTATGAGCACTTGAGAGTGTTTGGTTGCCGAGCTTTTGTTCACATTCCAAAAGATGAGAGGTCTAAGCTTGATAGTAAGTCAAGACAATGTATTTTTCTTGGCTATAGGCGTGATGAGTTTGGGTATAGATTATGGGATCCGGTCAACAAGAAAGTCATTCGAAGCCGTGATGTTGTGTTTCTTGAAGACCAAACAATTGAAGACTTTGGCAAAGGTGATCAACCGGAGCCAAAAACTAGTGATCTCATTGACATTGATCCATCTCCTTCATCTTCAGTTGATGATGAAAATGGGGGAGATGTGCAGCCACATATTGAAGATGTGGAGGATAATACAAATCCTAATGAAGTTGAACCAGAAATTGAGGAAGAGCATCCAACTCAAGAACCGCCACCACAACTTGAGTTGAGGAAATCTACAAGGGACCGACAACCTTCAAGAAAGTATCCTCCCAGTGAATTTGTGTTGATTTCTGATCAAGGGGAGCCGGAGAGCTACCAAGAAGCAATTGAGCATGCAAAGAAAGATGATTGGAAAAAGGCCATGGAAGAGGAGATGAATTCCTTACTTGAAAATCACACTTATGATTTAGTGAAGTTGCCTAAAGGGAGGAAAATTTTGAAAAATAAGTGGGTTTTTAAATTGAAGAATGATAGAAAGAATCTGAGGTACAAAGCGCGTCTTGTTGTGAAAGGCTTTGGGCAAAAGAAAGGTATTGACTTTGATGAGATTTTCTCGCCGGTTGTGAAGATGTCTTCTATTCGGGTTATACTTGGCATGGCTGCAAGTATGAACCTTGAAGTTGAGCAACTTGGTGTGAAGACCGTATTTCTTCATGGTGATCTTGAAGAAGAAATTTACATGGAGCAACCGGAAGATTTTGTAGAGAAAGGGAAAGAGAAATTTGTTTGCAAATTGAAGAAAAGTTTGTATGGCCTCAAGCAAGCTCCGTGGCAATGGTACAAAAAATTTGACTCTTTCATGATGAATAATGGCTTTTCTAAAACCACTTCGGACCATTGTGTGTTTGTGAAAAATTTCTCGGATGGCAAATTTATTATTCTTTTGCTTTATGTTGATGACATGTTAATTGTGGGTCAAGATTCTACCATGATTAACAGGTTGAAATTGGAGTTGAGTAAATCTTTTGCTATGAAAGATTTGGGACCGGCAAAGCAAATACTTGGTATGAAAATTGTTCGTGATCGCAAAGAGTGACTGATTTGGTTGTCTCAAGAGAGCTACATTGAGAAAGTTCTTGAGAGATTCAACATGGATAAAGCAAAGCCGGTTGGTTGTCCACTTGCAGGTCACTTCAAACTTAGTTCGAATCAATGTCCTACAAGTGAGAAAGACAAAGAAGAGATGTTGAAAGTTCCTTATGCTTCAGCAGTTGGTTCTTTGATGTACGCTATGGTTTGTATAAGGCCGGATATTGCTCACGCTGTTGGTGTGGTGAGTCGGTTTCTCTCTAATCCGGGTAAAGAACATTGGGCAGCGGTAAAATGGATTCTAAGATATCTTCGAGAGACTTCGAAGGTGTGTTTGTGTTTTGGGGATGGTAAGCCGATGCTTGACGGGTTCACAGATTCTGACATGGCTGGTGATGTTGATTCTAGGAAATCTACTTCAGGGTATTTCATGACTTTTGCAGGGGGAGCTGTGGCATGGCAATCTAAATTACAAAAATGTGTTGCTCTCTCAACTACCGAAGCTGAATTTATTGCCATTACAAAAGCTTGCAAAGAAGAGTTATGGTTGAAGAAATTTTTGCAAGAGTTGGGTTTGAAGCAAGAAAGGTATGTGCTTTATTGTGATAGTCAAAGTGCTATTCACTTGAGTAAAAATTCTACCTTTCATTCGAGATCGAAACACATTGATGTGAGATGCCATTGGATTCGTGATGTGTTAGATTCGAAATTGTTGCAACTCGAAAAGGTTCACACAGATGATAATATTTCAGATATGTTGACAAAGACTTTGTCGAGGGACAAACATTTAAAGTGTCGAACTTTGGCGGGTATGGTTGATGTCTCCACCTAAGTCAGTAGGGGGAGAATTGTTGGGTATACCTTCTTATTGGAGTGTGGGACCCAATTGGTTTTGGAAAAAGAGTTTTAATTTGACTTGGTTTAGGTATAATATTTTTTATATATTATATTTGTGGAGGCCCAATCCAATTGGGATACAATTAGGGTTTGATTACAAAACCCTAGATTCATTATATTATATTTATATTGGAGACATTGTTGTTGGTTCTATACACACACAAGAAAAAAGTGGACGACGGCTGCTCTAGCTTCGGTAACAGTGCCATTGGTGAAGATTTGTTCAAGTTTTTTGTTTCTTTTGTGTGGAAGTTGATTTGGTTCGTTATTTTGGGTCGTCTTCAACTCTGGTTCTGAAGATTTTGGTTCATCTATTTGGTGAGGTCTTTTCTCTTGTTTATTTGTGATTATTTGGAATTCACCTAAGGGTGGTTTTGTGAGACCATTAGTGTCTCGTTTGTAATCGTTTGGAACTTATTTGGTTGATAGTGGAATCGGATTTCGATCCCGTGGACATACCTCACATTGAGGGAATCACGTAAAATTTTTTGTGTTACCTTTGATTTAATTTTTCCGCATTAATTTTTTATTCCCATTGATTGATTTACTCGTGGAGAATCATTGATTTTCCCTGACAGAATGTTAGTTACATGAGTTCCTGCTACTGACCCCTTGAAACTGGTTTCACAGGGAAGGAATCGATGTATCACCTGGACGTCCAACTGGCTCAGAAAGTCAGCAAGGCAACAATTAACCTCGGCCTCCATGTAACAAGCCCCTTCATCGTTGTAGTCAATGGTAAGGTCGTCTTCGATCTTTCCTGCATGTGGGTAGAAGCGAGTTAAGGTTTCAGATAGCGATTTCTTTAACACTTGTAATCTTTTCAGGACTTGGAGATTGGTAGCACCATCTTCATTGGGGTAAAAGAAGACAAGTGGAGCATAAGGAGCAGGAATGAGCTGGTCCAATAGGGAGAGGTTGAAGGTTCTGAGGTGATGGGGTGTTGGGGAAGATGGTTTGATGTTCTCTCTGGAAACAACTTTTACTTCCATCATCATTCGATATCTGGTAAATGTTTTTGGAAGCACAACAGGTTAGATCTGTATATATGTTTAGAATAACTTTTATATACGTTAAAGAATCAATAATATTTACATTTTAAGTTAGAATTAATTATTTTCTATATGTGTATGTATGAATGTATCAAAATCATGCATTAATGCAATCTTATGGAAGCAATTTTGAAAATAAATTTGGTATGGTAAACATAAATTAAGGAAGTAATTTGAAATGGTAATTATGGTGGCATAATTTAAGGGTTTATATAAAATTCTATGAATTTAATTATGAACTAATTAAAATACAGCACATAATGACACTTAGTAATTTCATTATTAAAAAATTAAAAATAAATAAATAAATAAAATTGTCTTGAGAGTTTGAACCTTAAAAAAACCTTATCAATATTTAATGTGTACGAAAATAATAAGGTTTGATATATATGTTGAGTGGTTATGGTGAAAAGAATAAAACATGTTATGAAATTTTAATTATACAAATCAGTTTTTGCTTTATGGTGAAAAATTTAAAATATTTTAATAGAAAATATTTTACAATTTAAGTGTGTTATTCATTAATTTTTTTTAATTGAAAAGCTCCTTTTTTTTCTTTTCTTTTTTTTTTTCTTTTTTTATAGTGTTGAGCGTGATTTATTAAATTTATTTAAATTGAAAAAGTCCTTCCTTGTTTGATCGTAAAGAAAGAATGAGTTTAGAAATAAAAAAAAAAATGTATTCTTTATTTAAAAAAGAAAGTGTTTGAGTGCTAAATTTATTAATTATTTTTATAAATTAAAAAATTTAGATTGAGTATTTAGAGCTCTTTTATTTCTTATTAAAAATCCTCTTTTATTTGTATAATGTATAAATATATAGATAGATTTTCGCACTCACTAAAACAAATTTTAGAAAAATTATACAAATGAATGCAAGTAAATGTTTGGAAAGTCAACACTACAAGAAAAAACACTTTCTGTGACCAACACTTTTGGTCGCGAAAAGTATCATATTTGGTCGCTAAAACCTTTTCGCGACCAAAATATGTTGGTCGCGAGTTGGTCGCTAAAGCCTCGTCACAGATAGTTTTCTGCGACCAAAAAGACCTTTGGTCGCTAAAAGTGACCATTCGCGACCAACTTTTTTGGTCACGGAAAGTCCAATTCATATTACCTAAAAGTAAATGTTGGTCGCCAAAAGTCAGCGCCTTTTACCAAAAAATGTAATTCTTTTGTGCCGCCTGGGATTCGAACTCTTGACCAAAGAGTCACCATGCATCCATTCCACTCTGCCAATTACATCCTTCTTGTTCATATTTGGAAATAAAAATATATAACCCATAAAAATTGGGTTATTTATTATTTTATAAAACTTTTAATGCCTAAACAAAAAAAATAGTATGTAATTATAGTAGTATTATTTTTTAAAAAATTTATCCCGCCATAACTTTTATGACCAACTTTTCTTTTTGGTCGCTAAAGGTATCTTCGCGACCAAAAAGCCTTTTGGTCGCCAATAGTATACTTTCCGTGACCAACTTTTCTTTTTGGTTGCCAAAAGGTGATCTTCCTCGACCAAAAAAGCTTGTGGTCGCCATTAGTATACTTTCCGCGGCCATCTTTTCTTTTTTGGCGCCAAAGGTAATCTTCATGACCAAAAGCCTTTTGGTCGCTAATAGTATACTTTCCGCGACCAACTTTTTTTTGGTCGCCAAAGGTATACTTTCCGTGACCAACTTTCTTTTGGTCGCCAAAAGGTGCTCTTCATGACCAAAAAGCCTTTGGTCGTAATAGTATACTTTCCGTGACCAACTTTTTCTTTTGGTCGCCAAAGGGTGATTTTCCGCGACCAAAAAATTGTGGTCGCCAAAAGTTAAATTTTGGTTGCAGAAAGTGGACTATTTGCGACCAAAAAAAATAGGTGGTCGCCAAAAGTGTTTTTTCTTGTAGTGCAAAAATTGGCTTTTTTGACCAAAATTCACAAAAATACAAAATATAGAAAAATAGTTAATAAGACAAAATGTCATATTAAATTCATAATTATTTTACTTTTTCTCTCAAATATCACATTCAATTATAAAAAAAATATAATTATCTTCTTAAATACAAGTATTTTAATCTATTAAAATAATTAAAAATTAAAATAACCTATTAAAATAGCTAACTTTCCAAATGAGACCAAGGTAACATTTTAATATTTCTTCCTTTTTTTTGGAGATCACGAAAAACTAGTAAACATGGTTACATTTTAACATTTCTTCCCTTTTCAATAATCACAAAATTCTAGCCTTAAAAACCCCATGTGCATATTCTTTTTCTTATGATAATGACTAAAATAAATAAGGAAATTTTATGGAAATCAACGAAAGTAAACGTTGTAAGATTTTATACAAAAAAATAAAAAATAAAAAAATTCACATTTTGATATCTCTAATATTAATGCTAAGGATATCAAATATTTTTTTAAAATTTCTACCAAATATGAGTGTAGGACCCACACTGTTATGAGATCCATACCCTTGTGTATGATTTGGTAAAAATTTTAGTGGATTATGTTAGAGACTTCAAATGATTTATCAAATTTTTTATAAAACCTCTCACATGGGTGTGGGACCTACACACATGTGGGTTTGTATGGGTCTCAAACCCATGTGAGAAATTTGATAAAAAATTTGATAAATCATTTAGGGTCTATAACATGTTCCAAATTTTAGTAATCTACTTGGTATCTCTGATATTTTTGTATTTCAAAATCTACCTATAAATACAATCAAGTATAACACTTTTCACTATAATCGTCGTTATAAATAATTTTTACTCCAACACTATCCATTTTTAAACACCTAAGGACAAAAATGATAAGGTTATTTGTTGTTGTTATTGCCTTTGTTTTTCTCTCTTATCTACAGGTAAATTTCTATAGATCTTTACTCTTTTTTTCATTTTTTTTATATTTTAAAATTCATGTTTTAATTGTTAATCTCTCTTTACATTTTTTGTGTCGCATGATTGATCATGCACACCGTCTAAAAAAATTTAAAATTATTTATTACAAAAGTATATTGTCTTATTTGAATAATTTTTCTTTGAATTTTTTATTTTTTTTTCACCACGACTAATTCATTGGATATAAGTAGTCTTCTCACCTCACGTGTACTAAGTAATTATAGACCTTGAGCCTAGGGATGGGATATTCACGGGTCAAGTTTAGAATTTATAATAATCTGTTCCTGTCTCATAACGTATCAAGGGCAGGGCAAATTGGGGGGTGACAGTGCAGGACGGGGATGGGTTAATTTTATAAGTTAAAAAATGATAATATTAATAAAAATTATAGATAATATAATATATTATAGATAATAATTTTTACTTAATGAGAATTATAAGATATTAGATAGAAAATAAATGAATAAAAATTAATATTAAATATAATATTTTATTAATTTTATTTTATTATAATGAAAAAAATTAAATTAAATATATATATATATAAATATATTTGATAAATACACTCGAGGTAGGGTTTGGATAAAAAAACTGAGGGAAGCAAAACTCGTTTCTGTTCTATTTTTTAATTGGAGCAGAAAACATCCGATACGAAATAGGACGGAGAATGCAAATGTGGAATGGGGTGAGGCAAAATAACCATTCCTAAGTGTATGATAGGAAACTTCTAAGAATTGATCCAACATTTAAAATTCAAATTCATAACTTTTCATAAAAAGTAATATGGGAGAGTAATGAGTAAATTGTAAATATTTAATATAACACGAATTACACTATGGAAAATGTTCATTTCCATCATGCATATGCGTCTCTTAATTTTATACAATTATGAGCGATTTTTTTATTGTTTAGAATAATTGAGAGACTTAGCATTTATTAATTTACTTTAAATTTCAATTAATATCTCTTTTTATTAGATATTCTATTGTATGCTCATTTTTAATTTTTTTAATACAATTTTCTTATTTTTTATTAATATAGGGAATGAAGTGAATCAACGCAAAATTTGTGTAACTATTCTCCAATCCCAGTCAGTGCATTGTACGAATACTCATTGCGACTTTACCTGTTTGAGAATTCATGGAAATCAAGCTTTGGGTGTTTGTAAAGCTATTGATTTTAATAAATGTTACTGCTATTACCCTTGTTCATTGTACCGCTGACATTTTCTTATTGGAAATGTACTGCTTCAATTAAATAAAGGTTTATTTTAACTTGTTCTAGCTTATAAATTGAACTAATAAAAACAAAATTATTGAAACTGGATTCCACTTTTTATGTCTTACACTAACAACTATGCTACATCCTACAAATATAACACTCTCATTTTGACTCATTTGGCGAGAGAAAGAACAAAGACAAATGGAGAGAAGAGAGATGAGGAGTGTGTGCCCGCCCTTTCACATGGTACATTCCATATCACTGGGAGCGAATTGAGAGTGCTCAATTAGTGCTCCCAAATTTTTTTTCTTATACTAATGTTTGGTTATTTTGGGATGTTATCCAAATTTTGATACCTAAATTTATTCACCATGACATTAATGCTAACATTTTATCACTGATTTGTCGATGCAGATCTGGATGTGTTTGATTTTAGACTTATCGAGAAAAGATAAATAAATTTGTCTGTTTGGTTGTATTTCTATTTTTTATTAATCTTTCCAATGTTTTTCTTGACATGATCACTAGCAAGTTTTGTCTCATTCAATCTTAACTCCTTTCTAGATCAGAAGTGTCATTGGCTTGCCTAATTTGGAAAAGTGTTATATGAATCTTTTGTAATAGCCCACTAGTCCCAAGATGTGACAACTCAGGTCTAAACTGACCCTAAACCTTGAGTTGATAGTAGGGGTGGTTACGGGGGCCAATTTTGGTTGGTTCGGGTTGCATGTTGAAAAAATTGGACCCTCAACTGCCCACAATGTAGTTTGTGTAGGTGGGTCAATCGGGTGTGTGGGTGGGTGCATTCGATTGTGTAGGTTGAGATTTTATTATAACCAAAAAATAAAAATAAAAATTGAGCTATTCATGAAGCTCAATAATTTGTAGCTCATTCAAACTCGTTCAATTACTAAACAAATCAAACTTGTGCTTACTTTCATGCAATTTTATTTGTAAATTTGCAAATAATTAATGCATTGCTTATTACTTATTGCTTAAAGGAAATTGATAGGATGGACATACTTTTATAGGAGTTGAGAACGGTTCAAGTATTTTTTTTTATTTTATATTTTTTTGATGTGGGATAACCGCAAGTGGACTTAAAAATATATATATAAACAAACATTATTTGGTCTTAAGTTTTCATTACTTTGCATCCCACATTATTTTTTTAGTACTTTCAATAGGCACAAAGGTTTCATATGAGTGGGGAAAGACAATGAAGTTGAGATAAAAATGTTTGAAAAAATGAATAACCCATGTGGGAGGTTAGAGATTTTTTATTTATTTAATTATGCGGGTAGGTTGAGTGTAACCTGCAACTCGCCTACAACCTGCAATTTTATCTAAAAATCCAACCCTACTTATCTCTTGAAATTGCCTAAAACCTTATGGGTAGGGTCGAATTAAGCGAGTTGTGCAGGTCGGGCAACCCGTTGCCTAGTCCTAGTTGATAAGACTTATTGTGATTGATCATTCAAAAGCGTAGAGCTGGCAAGATTGTTGCAACCTTTGTGTAACATGCCCGGGGGTACCCGCGCGCGTTAAACAATTCGGACCCCCGAGATCTCTTTGATCTAGTCGCACGAGTGCAATGTGACACGTAGACGAAAGTCCAGATTTGAAAACTTTTATTGAAAATCCATTTTATTGCAATTTTGTCAAAAATGGACTGCGTCATCAGATTTCAGAGTCGCCACCTAATATTTTGGGAAATTAGGAAACCCATGACTCGTGCCAAGGCCACTGTTCGTCGTAACCAAGGATGCTTGGCTCGGAATCTTAGGTATGAGAGGGGAAGGTCAATAATGAGCACCCCTGCTCACCTGATCAAAAAATCGGTCTCTACTAAACCATGATATGACTTTTTATTTTTTTTATATGTTCATGTTCTGATTATTGAATAAATCTTAAAATTTACTATGTGAAGCATACAAGTATAGACTAGTTTGCTCAAATTGGAACAATTCAACTTCATGTTTGTTTTTTTAAAAGGGTTTGAATTTGCCACTTGACAAAGTGGGCTTAAAGTTTGTGAATTTGCCACTACAAAGTGGGCTTAAAGTTTGTGAATTTGCCACTACAAAGTGGGCTTAAAACGTACATTTATTGAATTATTCCAATTCAAGTAACAAGCCTTCATCCACAGACATTCAAACAGTTTATCACTTAAGCAAATAACCTTATGGTAGAATACTAACACATAGTAAGAAAATTATGTACAAGCGGGATGCTAAAGCATAAAAACTCACATATTTACCGACGTCCCGCAAACAGGTACAAAACAAAGTTAGTAAAATATGCATGATCTTATATACAGAATCCTAATGCAATTCACTCATGAGATGCATTAAAGATTCAGCTTCTAAAATATGGCATGTGAAACATTGCAAAACATGTGATAGCGCACAAAATCATAGGATAATCAATTAAAGCATAAAGATGCAAATTTAGCCGAATCTTATGCATGGAGCATGGATGTAAGGCAGGGATATGCATGACATGTCAGATATATACATATGTACAGTTAGGGAAAGCGATAAAAGAATGGGATAGAAAGAAGCGGGGTGGGGGAATTATTACAATCATTTTAAATATTATAGATCCAAATGCGAGAGAGAGGAGTGAATAATAAAATAAAATCTCACAAAACACTCAAAAATAAAAATAAAAATAAAGAACTTCAACTCAGTAACCCACTGACACCTTCCACTCCTTTTTTCCATTGGAAATTGAGCCCGACAAATAAGCCCAAAATTATGAAACCCAACGTTTGAAACCCCTGGCCACTCATAAAGCTAACAACTGGCAAAGAACCAGTTGTCTTCAATGCCTTAGCCCAACCAGTTGTCTTTAACGCCTTAGCCCATGTACTCATTTTCAATGGAGGCCCCACCTTGATATCGAGTCGCAAATGACTGTACCATCGCTCCCGGCACTGTTTTCCAGCCCTGCCAAGCATTTTCTCAACTATCGGAGCCCATTTTCTCACTCCATGTTGCCTCACCAATTTAAGCAGCTTCCTATCTTCTCCATCAGTCCATTTCCCTTTGATCTGAGGCATAAAAGAGCTATCTTTCACTGTCTTCACAACCCCTTTAGAATTTCTCGGCACTGATATGTTCTCTTTATTCAAACCCACGTTAAGATTTGTATCTTGTGTCCGGTTAACAGTCTCTCTAAGCTTGTCTGTGAAGCTAGTTTCCGACACACACGACCACGAAAATCTTCCTGAAAAGCTACCAATTGCACCACCCAAAGGAGAAAATTCGTGAAACTCACTTGAAGGAATGTGTGGTTCATTGTTTTTTACAATGTTTTGAGTTGGTTGGAGAGAGAAATGGTTGTTATTATCCAACAAGAACCTCTCTATGGCTGTTAATGGAGGACTGGGTCGATATAAAGGAGGTTTGTTTTGTAAATAAACATACCCTAATTCACCAACACCTTCCAGGACAGTGAGAGAGAGAGAGAGAAAAGAGGCCATGCAACCTCTCAAAGAGAGAGGTGCCGAGAGGGAGAGAGATCAACCTCCTTGTGCATGTGTGACCCTGGGTGTCTGTGTGTATGTCCTCTTCCCCTACTGTGTAGTGTCTCTCATTTCTCTCACCTTTCTTTCCCTAGGCCGAGAGAGAGAGATAGATGGATTTGCATGTGTGGTGTCTCTATGTGTGTGTGCTGTCGTGTGTAGTGAGAGGAGAGTGATTTATTAAATTTATTTAAATTGAAAAACTCCTTTTCTGTGTGTGTGATATTTATTAATTATTTTTTCTTAATTGAAAAAGTCCTTCCTTGTTTGATCGTAAAGAAAGAATGAGTTTAGAAATAAAAAAATGTATTCATTATTTAAAAAAGAAAGTGTTTGAGTGTTAAATTTATTAATTATTTTTATAAATTAAAAAATTTAGATTGAGTATTTAGAGCTCTTTTATTTCTTCTCATTAAAAATCCTCTTTTATTTGTATAATATATAAATATATAGATAGATTTTCGCACTCACTAAAACAAATTTTAGAAAAATTATACAAATGAATGCAAGTAAATGTTTGGAAAGTCAAAAATTGGCTTTTTTGGCCAAAATCCACAAAAATACAAAATATAGAAAAATAATCAATAAGACAAAATGTCATATCAAATTCATAATTATTTTACTTTTTCTCTCAAATATCACATTCAACTACAAAAAAAAAAATAATTATCTTCTTAAATACAAGTATTTTAATCTATTAAAATGATTAAAAATTAAAATAATCTATTAAAATAGTTAACTTTCCAAATGACATCAAGGTAACATTTTAATATTTCTTCCTTGCTTTGGAGATCACGAAAAACTAGTAAACATGGTTACATTTTAACATTTCTTCCCTTTTTAGTAATCACAAAATTTTAGCCTTGAAAACCCCATGTGCATATTCTTTTTCTTATGATAATGACTAAAATAAATAAGGAAATTTTATGGAAATCAATGAAAGTAAACATTGTAAGATTTTATACAAAAAAATAAAAAATAAAAAATTCACATTTTGATATCTGTAATATTAATGCTAGGAGTATCAAATATTTTATTAAAATTTCTACCAAATATGAGTGTAGGACCCACACTCTTATGAGATCCATACCCATGTGTATGATTTGGTAAAAATTTTAATGGATTATGTTAGAGACTCTAAATGATTTATCAAATTTTTTACCAAAGTTCTCACATAGGTGTGGGATCCAATAATATGAGTGTAGGACCCACACTCTTATGAGATCCATACCCATGTGTATGATTTGGTAAAAATTTTAGTGGATTGTGTTAGAGACTCTAAATGATTTATCAAATTTTTTATCAAACCTCTCACATGGGTGTGGGACCCATTTATCAAATTTTTTATCAAACCTCTCGCATGGGTGTGGAACCCACATTGGGTCCCACACCCATGTGAGAGGTTTGATAAAAAATTTGATAAATCATAATGTGGGTCCCACACCCATATGAAAAGTTTGGTAAAAAATTTGATAAATCATTTCGAGTCTCTAACATTTTCCAAATTTTAGTAATCTACTTGGTATCTCTGGTATTTTTGTATTTCAAAATCTACCTATAAATACAATCAAGTAAAACACTTTTCACTGTAATCATCGTTTTAAATAATTTTTACTCCAACACTATTGATTTTTAAACACCTAAGGACAAAAATGATAAGGTTATTTGTTGTTGTTATTGCCTTTGTTCTTCTCTCCATGACTACAGGTAAATTTCTATAGATCTTTACTCTTTTTTTCGTTTTTTTTATATTTTAAAATTCATGTTTTAATTGTTAATCTCTCTTTACATTTTTTGTGTCGCATGATTGATCATGCACACCGTCTAAAAAAATTTAAAATTATTTATTACAAAAGTATATTGTCTTATTTGAATAATTTTTCTTTGAATTATTTTTTTTTTTTTCACCACGACTAATTCATTGGATATAAGTAGTCTTCTCACCTTACGTATACTAAGTAATTATAGACCTTGAGCCTAGGGATGGGATATTCACGGGTCAAGTTTAGAATTTATAAGAATCTGTTCCTGTCTCATAACATATCAAGGGCAGGGCAAATTGGGAGGTGACAGTGCAGGACGGGGATGGGTTAATTTTATAAGTTAAAAAATGATAATATTAATAAAAATTATAGATAATATAATATATTATAGATAATAATTTTTACTTAATGAGAATTATAAGATATTAGATAGAAAATAAATGAATAAAAATTAATATTAAATATAATATTTTATTATTTTTATTTTATTATAATGAAAAAGATTAAATTAAATTTATATATATATATATATATATGTATTTGATAAATACAATCGAGGTAGGGTTTGGATAAAAAAACTGAGGGAAGCAAAACTCGTTTCTATTCTATTTTTTAATTGGGGCAGAAAACATCCGATACGAAATAGGACGGAGAATGCAAATGTGGAATGGGGTGAGGCAAAATAACCATTCCTAAGTGTATGATAGGAAACTTCTAACAATTGATCCAACATTTAAAATTCAAATTCATAACTTTTCATAAAAAGTAATATGGGAGAGTTATGAGTAAATTGTGAATATTTAATATAACACGAATTACACACTGAAAAATGTTCATTTCCATCATGCATATGCGTCTCTTAATTTTATACAATTATGAGCGATTTTTTTATTGTTTAGAATAATTGAGAGACTTAGCATTTATTAATTTACTTTAAATTTCAATTAATATCTCTTTTTATTAGATATTCTATTGTATGCTCATTTTTAATTTTTTTAATATAATTTTCTTATTTTTTATTAATATAGGGAATGAAGTGAATCAACGCAAAATTTGTGTAACTATTCTCCAATCCCAGTCAGTGCATTGTACGAATACTCATTGCGACTTTACCTGTTTGAGAATTCATGGAAATCAAGCTTTGGGTGTTTGTAAAGCTATTGATTTTAATAAATGTTACTGCTATTACCCTTGTTCATTGTACCGCTGACATTTTCTTATTGGAAATGTACTGCTTCAATTAAATAAAGGTTTATTTTAACTTGTTCTAGCTTATAAATTGAACTAATAAAAACAAAATTATTGAAACTGGATTCCACTTTTTATGTCTTACACTAACAACTATGCTACATCCTACAAATATAACACTCTCATTTTGACTCATAATGAGGTAGGCGAGAGAAAGAACAAAGACAGATGGAGAGAAGAGAGATGAGGAGTGTGTGCCCGCCTTTTCACATGGTACATTCCATATCACTGGGAGCGAATTGAGAGTGCTCAATTAGTGCTCCCAAGTTTTTTTTCTTATACTAATGTTTGGTTATTTTGGGATGTTATCCAAATTTTGATACCTAAATTTGTTCACCATGACATTACCGCTAACATTTTATCACTGATTTGTCGATGCAAATCTGGATGTGTTTGATTTTAGACTTATTGAGAAAAGATAAATAAATTTGTCTGTTTGGTTGTATTTCTATTTTTTATTAATCTTTCCAATGTTTTTCTTGACATGATCACTAGCAAGTTTCGTCCCATTCAATCTTAACTCCTTTCAGAAGTGTCATTGGCTTGCCTAATTTGGAAAAGTATTATAGGAATGTTTAGTAATAGCCCACTAGTCCCAAGATGTGACAACGCAGGTCTAAACTGACCCTAAATCTTGAGTTGATAGTAGGGGTGGCTACGGGGCCAATTTTGGTTGGTTCAGGTTGCATGTTGAAAAAATTGGACCCTCAACTGCCCACAATGTAGTTTGTGTAGGTGGGTCAATCGGGTGTATAGGTGGGTGCATTCGATTGTGTAGGTTGAGATTTTATTATAACCAAAAATAAAAAATAAAAATTGAGCTATTCATGAAGCTCAATAATTTGTAGCTCATTCAAACTCGTTCAATTACTAAACAAATCAAACTTGTGCTTACTTTCATGCAATTTTATTTGTAAATTTGCAAATAATTAATGCATTGCTTATTACTTATTGCTTAAAGGAAATTGGTAGGATGGACATACTTTTATAGGAGTTGAGAATGATTCAAGTATATATATATATATATTTTTGATGTGGGACAACAGCAAGTGGACTTAAAAATATATATATATAAACAAAAATTATTTGGTCTTAAGTTTTCATTACTTTGCATCCCACATTGTTTTTTTAGTACTTTCAACAGGCACAAAGGTTTCATATAAGTTGGGGAAGACAATGAAGTTGAGATTAAAATGTTTGAAAAAATGAATAACCCATGTGGGAGGTTAGAGATTTTTTATTTATTTAATTATGCAGGCAGGTTGAGTGTAACCTGCAACTCGCCTACAACCTGCAATTTTATCTGAAAATCCAACCCTACCTATCTCTCAAAATTGCCTAAAACCTTATGGGTAGGGTCGGATTAAGCGAGTTATGCGGGTCGGGCAACCCGTTGCCTAGTCCTAGTTGATAAGACTTATTGTGATTGATCATTCAAAAGCGTAGAGCTGGCAAGATTGTTGCAATCTTTGCTTATAGTCGAGTGGAAGTGGGAACACGTCACTATAGATTTTATTATAAGGCTTCCTAGAATTCGACGAGGTAATGATGTTGTTTCGATAATTGTTGATCACTTGACCAAATTCATATACTTCATTCCAATGCAAACAAGTGATGTTGTGGGTGACCTCGCCGAGTTATATATTTGGGATATTGTTCGATTTCACGGAGTTTCGATGACTATCGTTTCGGATAGAGATCCTCATTTTATGGCTCGATTGTGGCAAAACTTTCAGGTTGGGGATGGAGAAGGGGGCTAAGATATGATTGAAGGGGTTGGGAAGAGTAAGGATTGAAGGGTAGGTGTCATGACCCCATCCTACCCCATACAAGATAGCAATTGTAACCAACTAGTAATGTTAGACTACCGAAGGCCTAGTAAGACAAGACATGTAATAACTCGACCCTCGTACATGATTCTGGTATCTTTTCAGCCCTCTATTCTGTGCTTTTGAATGCTTATTGTGAAACTCTATGTAAAATTACGTTGAATTAAGTGAAACTTGGAAATATGGCTTCCTATCTGTTGAATAAGAAAATTATCTGTCGCACTTAAACTATTTGAATCCGAATTTGGACGCCTTAGAGACTTAATTTTCTGAAATTGATTTGATATCTGAAATCTGTATGATTTTTAAGCTATAATGAGATTTTCTGTGTAATTTCAATTTGGGATGATTAAACAATTGAATTTTGTCTTATTATAAACATATATATCTATATTAAGTCTTTAGGCATCTTTGACTTAGAAGCTCCATGAATATCTCCTAGAGGAAAAAACTAGAGAAGGGTTTTGAGAAGTGGGGAAAGACAAGATCATCAAGAAGGTCTAGAATTGAAAATTTGAGGGGGTATTTAGGGAGTGAAGCTTAAGGTAAGTTCAATTTCTCTAATTCCATCCTTTCTTTTTAATTTGGAGAAGGAATTGCTTAATATGGTGTAACCTAGAGTTGTAATGGAAAATTGGATGGGTGTGTTGATCTATTGGTAAAAATAATGCTACTATTTGATGATTTTAACTTAATATGGGTCATCTAAGAAGAAATCTACAACTTATGTCTTGAATTACCATGTTGATACTTGTGTAAACATATGGCTATACATGTGTGTATATAGGTTGTGGTGGTGATTAATGGATTTTCCATGTTCAAATGGTTATGTTTATAGTCTTGTTTACCCAAATTTTGAACCATGTTTTGGTATGTAAAGAAGCTATTTTGGACATCTTGGATGATCACCAAAGAAGGGGATTTTGTATGATTTTCAGACTGCCAAATAGGGCCAGATCAAGACGCATGGAGAAGAGGAAAAAATTTGGGAAAGCATACTGTTTTTGGTCGCCGGCGGTGGAGGACCGTGACGCGGTACATGTCCGCACGAGCGGAGGGTATGGCCGCACGTGCGGCCCAAGTCGGAAACCTCGTTTGCTTCATTTTAAGTGCTTAACCCTCAGCCCTTTTCGGAATTTGTGTTTGATACCTTTTGATGATTGTACATGCAATTGAAATGTAATAACGCAAAAAATGGTTTAAAAGGAGAAAAGAACTAATGTGTGTTATCTATGTGTATAGGACACACCACAGGAGGAACCACCGCTCCGCAACAACACTGTGAGTAATAGTACAGGAATCGCACATTTGATTACCAATAATGATTCTTTTGTTTAACGTTATGCTCTTCACAAGTAGTTATGTGAATATTATGTTGGGAATCAGTGGAAACATTGAAAGATTTTGGTGTACATTGGTATGACTCTGAACCTCCTCTGTATTTTGGTTATGGCTAATGATTATTGTTAATGTATCATCCTACGATTTACCCATGCTTCCGTATCAAAAGTTCATACAAAGTGGTAAAACAGTGAAGTCGGTTAATAGAAAGAAATTGAGTGCCAACGACTTTGTTATATACCTCATGTGGTGATAGGAATTGTTCTGACATATTGATGTACTGGTACCTTTACCTTCAGATTATTGTTAATGTTAAGATTCTGTTAATTACGAGACAAGTATGTCGACTTCCAAATAACCATGAGGAAATCTAAGTGCATCATTGCACTAAACGTTTTGTTTGCTATGGATAATGAATGTTAGCATTATGTTATCT
This sequence comes from Camellia lanceoleosa, assembly GCA_025200525.1. NCBI lineage: Eukaryota > Viridiplantae > Streptophyta > Magnoliopsida > Ericales > Theaceae > Camellia > Camellia lanceoleosa. The sequence continues at coordinate 5,488,471 of CM045766.1, read as the reverse complement.
GCTAGTTAGTGGTATTGAAACATGATAAGCAAATGGGATGTATATGCATTGTGGAACTGTGGTATCTACGTATTTCTAGAAGCGCTCACTTTGTAAAATATATTTACCTTTTTGCTCATAATTATCAGCAACGTTCTGTTAAACTGATATTATCTTTGTTAATTCATGTGAATAAAGGGAAGAACGTGTGTATTTGCTATATGATTCTGAAGTTAATCTGTTCTTATATATTCTAGTATCGAACAAAGTGCTGTACGGAACTAAGTGCTACACCTTGGTGGGAGCCATCTCTAGAATCCGTGCGAGCCACCTCTTGAGTCCATACATCGTTATTTCTGGGCCGAAAGACTGTTCTGTATATTTTTGGGCCGAAAGGCTGTTCTGTTATTTCTGGGCCGATGGTCGTTCTGTTATTTCTGGGCCGATGGCCGTTCTGTTATTTTTGGGCCGTTAGGCCGTTCTGTCATTTTAGGGCCGCTAGGCCGTTCTGTTATTTCTGAGCCGATGGCCGTTCTATATCTATTAGGCCTATGGCCGTTCTGTACATTAACGGGTTTTAAGCCATTTTGTTAAGAAACTGGACCCACGGCTGTTCTGGAAGTAATTACAAAATGTGGTTAATCATATGCCTCTGCAGTTATATGCTTTGTCATTCAAGTTAACCATTACATTATTTATGTACTACTATTCACTGAGTTTTACCCACTCTGTATTTTGTCAGTTTCTGTAGGTAATCAACCGGGAGGTCAGCCCTAATCCCGAAACCCGTCTTCCTTTTTGTCAACCTAAGTGTACCAGGCACTTGGACGCCCGTGCATTTAGTGACGTTTTGTTAGGCTTTTGGGTTCGTACTCTAGTTGTTGATTATAGTTGGACTGTAAAGAATATTTCTGTCACACGCCCAATCCTAGGGCTTGATCTGTATATATATATGTATATAACCGAGGCTCGAATGCATAGTTCTATATTTATGTTCTTGCTATGCTATGTGTGATCCTGGCATGTCAATAGTAGCTCAATGGATATGTTTTGATGTTGTTCTACGAGGCGATGAACGGTCTAATGTGATCTGCAAGACTGGATCACACATAGCATAGCAAGAACATAAATATAGAACTATGCATTCGAGGTGTGACAAGACAAGACTGGACTAAAAACATTGGAGCTTAAGTGGAAACATTTGTCCATTGATTACAAAGAGTCCATTCAGAGCATGTGCATAAACCATATAAAATAACAAGCAAACTTCTGATTTTATTTACTTTGACATTTACAAGTCCAAACAACACAAAAAAGATAAGTATAACATTTACAAATATTTTCTAAACAAAAACCAAAACATATATATAAGGCTATCGTTTTTAAACTGTCGCTCCCAAAAGTACAAAACAAAAAGAAAAAGACTTCTAGTTTGATCCCTCTTCTTGAACTTGATCTTCATTATCATCTACATACATATAAAGGAGAGAGGTGAGCCAAAGCCCAGTGAATAGTAATATAATAAAGTGGTAAATGAATGAACACTGATAAATTTTATTAAAACCACTCATAAGAGCATTTCAAACATAAAGTGACGATAAACATTCCAAGGCTTTCGAATCAAGAGTCCACAACAGGTGGCTAGAGAAGCTCAGTTAGTTAGAGATTATTAGCATGATTCCCAATAACAAACATGATCCAAGATGTCATCTTAATACATGATACAGAAGTATAGAATGTCCATTCATAGTAAAACAATATCATAACTTTCTTAAACATACCATAGGTTTGCATTTCGAATTATAATTTTAACAAACAAAACTTTGCTACACTACTACTCACAAATGGCTCTGTGAACAAGGGTATAAACTCCTTCAAAGCTTAACCTACACGAAACAAGAACAAAACATTGCAATACCCAGATAATTTGCAAGCTTCTTAAACTTATGGCTTAGTTTTAGTTTTCTTCTCTAATCAAATACACTTTAAATTGGTTTCTAGTTGTATTTAATTTTTGTTTAGGTTCAAAACATGTAGGAGGAAGTCCGAAAGGCCAAAAGGATAAAAAAGAATTCAAAATGGACAATTGCCCTGTTTGGCCGTTCATGCACTCGAATTTGGCCGCATGAGCAGAGGGTTAAGCAAAATGGTTTTGTAACTAGTCGCACGTGCGCCAGCCTCAACCGTACGTGCGGAGGCTAGGCCGTTCAAGCGGTTGCCTAGGCCGCTTGAGCGGTCATTAGGCAAATTGTATTATGTACGCTCGTGCGCCTGGTTGTGGCCACTCCAGCACCTTACAAGCAAAAAACGTGGTTGAAGGTGTTCTTCGTGTTCTAAGGCTTCTTAACTTGATTTTCTTCATCTTCAATCCTCAAATCATGATATAGGTACAATAACATAGATAAATGATGCATGATTCATGGAAAAACATTTTTATGCATTGAATTTAAAATTTCATGAAAAAAATCATAGGCTTTGTTGTGAAATTCATCATTTCTTCTATTTATTGCAACCCTCCATTTCCATCTTCTCAAAGCATGAATTAAACTCTCAAAAATCATTGAAACTAAAGGGAAATGTGGAACTGTCACTTTCCATGAATCAAAAACATCAAGAACGAGATCAAATCAACAAAAATTTGGATTATCTTGCATGTTCTTCATCCTAGTTCAATCTCCTTCATTTTTTTTTTTTCCATTTCTAGTCCAAGTTAATCCTAGTTTTTTCTTGTTCTTAGATGCTATGAGAGTTTATTACAAGAATTAGGGGTGAAATCTTACCTTAGAATACTTCCTAGGTTGAATTTGAGCTAGGGTTTGTTTTTCCTCTTCTTTCTCCTTTCTTTTCTTCTTTTTCTCCTTTTTTCTTTCTTCTTCTTTTTCGCTCTTTTTGCTATACGATTCTAGCCCCCCTCTCTCTCTCTCTCTCTCTCTCTCTCTACTACAAAGAAAAATGGGACCAAGATGGTGTAGGACAAAATAAGGTAAGTTGCTTGCTTGCTTAATTAATTTGTCTAATCTTACTTACTTAGTTTAGGTAATCTAGGTTAGGACTAATCAATCAAGGTTCAAAATTTACCTTACTTAGTCTAACTAATCCGGATTAAGGCTCACTAATTATACTTAATTAACACTAATCCTGATTAACAAAAAATCATATAACATGAAATGGACAAGCACATTACACTAAGACCTTTAAGCTCCTCAATTAGTCCTAAAACACATCCTATCATTCTCAAATCAAGTCTAAAGTTATCCTCTAACTCAAGGCTCAAACAAATAGTTTCTTACACTTGAGGTTTCAACCAACTTCTTCTTCTCTTTTCTAATTCTAATAAGTCCTATATCACATAAGCATATAACATAAGGATAAATGCAATAATAATATGATATGCATTATGCGTAAATAGTTGGTTGTCACATTCTTCCCTCCTTAAGAAGTTTGGTCCTTAAAACTTGTCTTACCTTAGCTTGGAAACAAACTGGGGTACCTCATCCTTATTTCATCTTCTTTTTCCCAAGTAACGTCATTCCCATAGTGTTTTCTTTATTCTACCTTCATCATTGGTATAGTTTTGTTTCTCAATTGTTTCACTTGGCGATCAATAATTTGAATAGGCTATTCTTCATATTCCAAGTCTCCATCAATAACCAAACGCGATAATCAATCATGTGGGAAGGATCTCCAGCATAAACCCGTAACATAGAAATGTGGAATACATTGTAAATTTGCTCCATCTCTGGTGGCAATGCTAACTAGTATGCTATTGGGCTGATCTTTTCCAAAATCTCAAATGGTCCTATATACCATGGAGATAACTTTTCCTTTTTCCCAAATTGAGTCTGGCCCTTTATTGGAGTAACCTTTAAAAATACATGATATCCAACCTCGAGCTCCAAGTCCCTTTTTTTTAAATCAGCATAACTCTTTTGGCGACTTTGAGTAGTTTTGAGTCGTTGTTGAATAACCTTGACCTTCTCATTGGTAACTTGAACAATTCCAGGCCTCAACATTGGCTTATCTCCAACTTTTGTCCAACAAATTGATAATCTACATGTTCTCCTATACAGTGTTTCATACGGTGCCATAGTAATACTTGCTTGGAAATTGTTGTTGTAAGCTAATTCTTCCAACTGTAAATGAGTTTTCCAACCCCCTTTGAAGTCCATGGCACACAAATGAAGCATATCCTCCAAAGTCTGTATCGTCCGCTCTGACTGTCTATCGATTTGTAGATGAAATGCGATACTGAACCTCAATTCTATTTCCATTGTTTTCTACAAGCTCTACCACAATCTAAATACAAATCTAGAATCTCTATCTAAGACAATAGAAACATGCACACCATGAAATTTGACAATCTCATCTATATACAAGGTAGCAAGTTTGTCCGCATTGTAAAAAGATTTCACAAGTAAGAAATGGGCGGACTTAGTCAATTTATTAACAATGACCCAAATAAAATCCATACCTTTAGATGTGCGAGGCAAGCCAACTACAAAATCCATCACGTTTGTTGATTTTTGATCGTGTTTGTTGTTCATTGTTCCAGTAGAGTAGTTGTTCGTTATTCGTTGATTTTTGATCAATAAATTTCTCTGACTACATTTGCAGAGAAATTTTATATGCAAATCAGATTGCAAGTGTGTGATGGCCAAAGAAGATCAACATGGCAAAGAAATTTTAGAAAAAATAAAATGTACCAGAGAAATCAACATACAATTGTTTAATGTGCCCAATGAAAATATGCACAAGAAAGTAAATTTCTCTGACTACATTTACAGAGAAATTCCATGTACAAAAGAGAATATTAAGTGTGTAAAGTGTAAAGTGTAAAGTAAGAATAGAAAATTTACATCTCAGAGAAATTCCACACACAGCTAGAGAAGTAGTATGTATATGTGATGGCCGGAGAAAATCAATATGTTGGAGAAGTAGTTAGTGTGTGTTAGCAAATAAATTTCACACATGAACATACACATACATGGACACACAAACAAACTCAGAGAAATTCTAAGGGGATTGTGATGTGTCTAGAGAAATTTCAGTAAAAATCAAACAAGCCAAAGAAATCACACTTAATTCAGATTTTTGTATCTAAAGATTATGGGGATGGATATTCGTAAGGATGTCTAGAGACATTTCAGAATTTTCATTCAAATAAATTTTAGAATTGCTCAGAGAAATTTTAGAAAGATCAATAGCTGAAAAAAATGAAGAGAGAAGTAAATTCAATCGTTTTTCTCTGTTGATCATTTTTTTCTATCACGAGGGTATTTTGGTCCAATAAATTTTGATGTAAAATACACATGTTTTTTAGGGATCTCAGCTCGTATAAAAGTTTTGGATGTACTTTATCTCCTAAAATTGTAATATTAGGGAACTTAAAAAAAGTCCCTTAAAAAAATATATTTAAAAAATCACTAAAAATAAATTAAAAAACTATATTTGGTTTTTTTTTTTTTTTTTTTTGGTGTGTCTTTTATATGTTATACCAATAATATCGATGCCGAAAGTCCTCACTCGTCAAATAATTTTTGCTAAAATGTTATTTTAAAACAAGAAAAAATATCAGGACTATTTGGTGTACTTTATTTGAGGTGTTTATAGTATTTTCTTAGAGTTATTTAAACAGAAATCCCTTAAATTATTAAGATGTATCATTTTGATCTCGAAAATGATAAAAACATATAGATGGACCCCCTAAACTATTGAGAAGTATTCTCCTAAACTATAATAATATTCAAATGGACCCCCTAAACTATTGTTGCGTTTCATTTTAACCCATTCTATTACTACATTGACATTTTTTAGACGAAAATACCCTTAAGCACTTTGTATAACACACCCAATGTCCTACTTCTCAATTTCCTCATTTTTCTATTTTATTATTGTTTTTTAAATATTTTTTCTACAAAAATATATTTACAAAGAATATTTAAAAAATAATAATAAAACAATAATAATGAATGAATGCTTATATTTATAAAAAAAAAATTAAAATATAATAATAATGAAATTGCAAATATATAGTGTTAAATGGTATTTTCGTTTAAAAAATGTTTAAAAATTGAGTTTAACTTACAGTGCTTTAATAGAATGGGTCAAAGCGAAATATGCTAATAGTTTAGGAGATCCATTTGTATACTTTTATAGTTTAGGAGGTGAAACTGATACTTTTTAATTATTTAGGGGGTCTATTTGCACGCTTTTATAGTTAGGAGGTTCAAGTGATACTTCTCAATAGTTTAGAAGTGTTAGTGTAAATAACTCTTTTTTTTTTTTATTTACAGTAATTTATGTTTATAATTTATTAGGTAGATATTATTTAAATAAATTGAAAACTCTAAGAGATGGGGAGAGGCGTTTTGACTTTTAATTATTAATTTTTAATTTAAAATAAGATGCACCAAATAAACCCGCCGCATTAATAAGAAATCATGGTCCAAGAAAAAGGGGTTTGAGTTCTTTTCAAATGGAGAAAATTCTAGTTCAATGCAGTTAACTATGCGAGAGAGTTCCATTCAAATTATCTAAATTATTCATATTGTAAACTATTATATGTTTATGAATAATGTTATATGCACTAATTGATATATTAATTAATATACTAACAGATAATATAGTATAATTTTAGTAACTTTAAGTCTTTCTAATTTGTATAATAGGTGGTGTCATAATTTTAAAATGATAATGTCATAACTATATTGGTACACTAATTAATATATTAATTTATGCATGTAGCATCACTAGTCTATTATTTATATAAAAAAAATTAAATAAATTTAATAATCACAAACATATGATTTTATCAAATTTATTTTTTAGAAATGGCAACAAAAATAGACCATATTTTTTAAAAATAAATCTAATAATCTTACATGATAAAGATTATCAAATTAATATTTTTTTTTTTCATAAATAATTTACACATAATATCCTACAGATTATACAATTAATTATCAAAATAATAAATATGATGGCACCCACAAATCCAATCACAGGAGAAACCATTGAGGGACTGAGGGGGCCACATCCCCCAATGTTTTCAAAATTTAATTAGTACCCCTATATTTATAGAATATCTAAAAAAAATGATTCATGATTTTATAAAAATCATTAACTAATTTTCTATTTCATAATGTATAGCGCATGATGAGATGATGACCATATTTCACATCCTAATTAATAGCATTAATTTTATTAAGTCAATTTTATTTATATAACAGATACATGTCACTTCTTTTATTTTTAAAAAATTAAAGAGATATGTATACATTTTATTCATTTGATTAGGTCAATTAACAAAATAATTTAAAGCACTAGTCCAATCAATATGATGGTTTTTAATTCATTGTTCAAAATTTATAAAGGACTGAAAAAGATGAGTTGTTAGATTTATTTAATTTTTTTAATATAAAATACTATTTTTACAATGCTTATGTAACCAATTGACTTCGATTAGTCATGTAAACAAAAGTATCTTTTTTTTTTTTTGGCACGCACCTTGGCCTTCCACTCCCTCTCCCCTAAACAAATTTCTGGTTCCATCCTGAATCCAATGGTATTGAATTGAATTTCACTTCAACTAACATAAGTCAAATGAAAAACTTATGTGATAAATTCAACATATCTATAATATAATTTTATAATTGTATGGAGTCATATAATTACTTTGAGTAATGTTATGTTTCATAAAAGAGATATTAGAAAAAGTTTCATGAAAATTCTCTATTTTTAGATTAATTTGTGGTATTTTATTGTATGTTATGCAATCAAATACACTAACAACTTATCAATCATAGAGCACTATAAGACGCTGCACAACAAATACATGAATTATATATCTATGTTCCTTTTGTTTTAGTTTCTCTCTCTAGGATGAGGGGCTCTCTACCCTAGGATGGATTTCTCTGGGTCAATTCCAGTTTTTGCCTTTTTCTCTTGCGTAGGTCTTTGGAGCCCCTCTGTCTCTTTCTTCTCTCCCGCTCATCAACAATACCTATTTGAGCTTCTGCTTTTTGAGCCTCTGTTTCTTTGAGTTGTGTTTTCTTAAATGGCCACTGTCTCGAGCTCTTCGTCTGATTTGGGAACCATCGAGTTAGAGGACGGCTTGATAGGCTCTAAAGAAATACCTCACCGGTGCTTAGATGGTAGGATTCTGGCCTCCAAGAAGCTCAACAAACAAGCGGTCTCGAACATCCTCCATGCTTCATGGAAGGTTAGGAATTCCTTCACCATCTCTTCTTGGAATGACAATACTTTTCTTTTTAACTTCGAAACTGAGGAGGACCTCTAGTGGGTCCAGCGGGAGGGCCCCTGGTCTCTCATGGGGTCTTTACGCGTTCTTAACCCTCTCATCTTGGGTGTCCCCGTCACCGACATGGACTTCTCCTGGTGCCCCTTTTGGGTCCAAGTGCATGGCCATCCTCTTGAAAAGCTGACTAAAAGGAATAGGGAGATTATTGGGGCTAAGATTGGCCGACTTATCCGAGTGGAAGCTCACTATGAGGGTCTTCTTCTTTACAGGAATTTCCTTCGAATTAAAGTGGGAGTTGATATTACGAAACCCATTCCGAGAGGTTTTTCTCTCCCTACAGGTCAAATACACGATAAGGGTGAAGCGGCCCTATGGGTCTCGCTAAAATACGAAAAGTTATCTGATTTTTGTTTTGATTGTGGGCGTCTTGGCCATGATAGACATTCTTGCAAGTTTGTGTCGAGAGAAGCCGGAAGTAAGTCTGGGTATGGGCCTCATTTATGTACTGGGATAGCTCGTCCCATGGTTTCCCGGTTGAGTATTATGGGAAGAAGGTGGATGAATTGGATGAACGGTTAAGGCCTCTGTTACATCGACCCAGGTCACCGGAGCAATGTTCGCCGGGCAAGATAACGGATTCAGGACATACTAGTATGACTGAGACGCGTGGTTTCTGTACTGCTCCTGGGATAGTGGAGGTAGTAACGAGTGCTTATGTACGTCCTGATGTATGTACTACGAAGGTTTCAGCTGAGAGGGATGGCACAGCTGGGTCTACAGGGTGTAATACAATAACCCAAAACCTCTCCCTAGTCAAGCCTCATGCGGACACGGGGGTCAGCTTGGGTGGCTATCAAGGGGATCAATCTGCTGGGCTTTTGGTTGAGGGGTTGGCCCATCTCAGGAATCCAATTGGCCCAACAATGGCATGAGTGTCTCCACCTACTGGGCCACGTTATTTTGTAACTGAACCAACTGATTGTATCCAGGCCTTTTCTCTCCCTCTGGCCCTTGAAAATCAGGCATCAAGCCCACTGAATATTGAAGAGCTCAGCCCTGTCCGTTTGGATCTTAAAACCCGAGTGGTGGATGATTGTATGTCCTAAGTCTTTTACAGTCTCTCCATCAAACGTAAAGCTATCAAGGAGAATGATAGCCCAGTCCCGCAATGCAAGGTTCGCAAGTGTTCGGACAAGCCTTTCGTTCCCATACCTGCTGCTGGCTCTGCTAGTACCGCTTTGGCTCTGATTACCCTTCCTCCATACCTTTTTTCTGGAAAACCTAGGCAACCTAGGCTTTGCCGCCGTAGGAGAGGCAAGAAGCACTTGGGGAATGCACAGCAACATGATTCTCAGACACTTTTCGAAGTCCAGGTGGTTGCGAGCCAATCCTCACAGCTGGCATCTTCCTTTGAGAACTGCCCCTTTACGGCTCCATTTGATGATTGTTGTTCTCTGGTCCCTTGCACACCTCCTGAGGAATTATCTTATGCTAATGATGATAGGGTTGTGGTGGCTGGCCCCAAGCAGCCACAGCCCCCATGTTGATTCTCAGCTGGAACTGTCAGGAGCTAGGTCGACCCCTGACAGTCCGGATCTTCCGAGGGTTGGTTTCAACCCATCGGCCTATGGTGGTTTTCCTCATGGAGACAACAAATAAAACGAGCAGTTGGAAAAAATCAGACGGCGTTTGCAATTTACGAATTCGAGCTATGTGGACCCAATTGGCCTTTCAGGAGGCCTGGCGCTTTGGTAGACAGACGATGTACAAATTGATATCAGGTATCAATCTAAGAATTTGATTAGGGGCATTATTACTCCTCCAGATAGTTCTATGGTTTGGGCTGCCTCTTTTGTTTATGCTTCTCCCCAGCATTCTCTTTGCAAGGTTTTTTAGCCTCTCTTTAAAAAGTTGGCTTCTGCATCTCACCATCCTTGGTTATGTATTGGCGATTTCAATAAGATTGGGGCTCAGTTTGAGAAAATAGGTGGTGCACATTGTCGTTTGAGTCAACTTCAAGCTTTCCAAGAACTTCTTTCTGACTGCGGCCTTATGGATCTTGAGTTCAAAGGTCCTCTCTTTACATGGTCCAACAATCAGGTGGGTGCAGACAATATCCGTGAACGACTGGATCGAGCTTTAGCCACGGTGGGTTGGAGATCTTTGTATCCTTGTGCCCATGTCTTTCACGAAGCCTAATTTGGCTCTGACCATTGCCCCCTCCTCCTCAGTTGTTATGTTTCGCTCAAGAAGGTCCCTAGAATTTTCAAATTTGAAACCATGTGGACAACTAGCCCAGCTTGTGAAGATGTCATTCGGTCTAATTGGAATGGACAACACCTTGGCTCCCCAATGTTTCAGCTAGTCTCTAAGTTAAAATCTTGTAAGGAGGGCCTCAAGGTGTGGAGTAAAGTGACGTTCGAAAATAATTAGCTCCAAATTCTGACTTTAAAATCCCAACTCGTGTCTCTCCAATCTCACCCTTTCTCAGAGGATAATGCTCTTTTGCAACGTCAGCTAAAGGTAGATTTGGAGGAGGCTTTATCCCGCGAGGAGATGTATCTGCATCAACGGTCTCGTATTAGATGGTTAAGTTATGGGGACAGGAATTGCCAATTCTTTCATGCCTCAATGATTCAACGTCGTCAACGAAACCAACTTTTGAGACTTCAGAATGAGGCGGGCATTTGGCTCCACACCGAACATGAAATCAATCAACACCTATCGGGGTATTTCTCAAATTTGTTTCACAGCGTTGGGTAGCGGAATGTGGAGGAAGTCTTATCTATGGTGACTCCAGTCATTTCAGAGTCTATGAATCAACTTCTGGTGCGACCCTTTAGAGATTAGGAAGTTAAGGATGCGGTGTTCCAATTGGGCGCAGTTAAGTCTCCAGGACCTGATGGTTTTCCAGGATGTTTCTACTAGAAATACTAGGCTGTGGTTGGGCCTCATGTTTGCACTACTGTGCGCAGCTTCTTCCTCAGTGGTCATCTCCTCAAAGAACTAAACCACACCAATTTGGTGCTTATCTCCAAAGTGAGTCACCCTGTGAAGTTATCCCAATTCAGGCCTATTAGTTTGTGTAATTTCACTCTGAAGATCATCACCAAGATTCTTGCAAACCGGCTGAAACAAATTCTGAAGTCCATAATCTCTCCCCATCAATTGGCCTTTGTACCAGGGCGAATGATTCAAGACAACTCCATTGTAGCGCATGAGGCTTTCCACTTTTTAAAACACAAGAGGACGGGACGAGCGGGGTTTATGGCCATTAAGCTCGATTTCAACAAAGTTTATGATCGAGTCGAATAGGATTTTTTATTGGAACTTATGCGCCGAATGGGGTTTGCTCTGAAATGGATCCAGTGGGTTTCTGAATGTATTACTTCGGTCATCTTCTCTGTTTTTGTCAATGGTGAAAAACGGGCTGCTTTTACCCCGTCTCGTGGGTTACGGCAAGGAGACCTCCTCTCTCCGTATCTTTTCATCCTAGTTGCAGATGTCTTATCCAAATTGATCTCTCACAATCTTCACATTGGAGCAATTTCGGGTTTCAAGATCAATAAACATTGCCCCACTCTCTCCCACTTGCTCTTCGCGGATGATGTGTTATTATTCCTCAAAGCAGACCAATCTGAATGTTTGAAGATCTTGGATATCTTGAATTCCTATTGCATTGCGACCGGTCAATTGGTAAACTTTGACAAGTCTAGTGTCCAATTCTCGCTCAATGTCTCTTTTCCGATTTGCAGTAGCATTCGTTATCTCTCTGGGCTTCGAGAAACTTTGTTGGATGCCAAGTATCTAAGACTTCCAACTTTTTGGGGGAGGTCTAAGGCGGAGACTTATGGTTTTATTATTGAGCGAGTTCAAGCTAAATTGCAAGGCTGGAAACTTAAACTGCTCTCTTATGCAGGGCGGGAAATTTTAATAAAAGCTGTGGTGCAAGCTATCCCATCTTACGTCATGGTATGTTTTATCTTCCCCAAGAATTTTTGTGCCAAACTCAACTCTCTCATAAGCAAATTCTGGTGGAATGGCAACCCGGAGAGCAAGGGCATTCATTGGGTAAACTGGGCCCAATTAACTCTACCTAAATCTGCAGGGGGTTGGCTTCCGAGATTTTCATGACTTCAATCTAGCCTTGGTAGCAAAGCAAGGATGGCGCCTGGTCAAGTATCCTAACTCCTTCTGTGCCAGAATGTTAAAGGGGATCTATTTTCCTCATTCAAATTTCATGGAAGCCTCTCGGGGTCGGTGCGCCTCTTGGGCTTGGGCAAGTTTGATCCAAAGCAGAACACTCCTATGCAAAGGTGTCCGTTGGCAAGTGTATAATGGTGCTTCAATCAAATTTTGGGATGATAAATGAATCCCTTCTCTTCTGGGATTTAAAGTTTTTTTCCCAAAGCCACCCATCAGCCGGGTTAACACAGTGGTGGACACAATTGATACTACTCATGGCCTTTGGAAAGTCGATGCTCTGCAGGGTCTAGTCTCGGCGACCGAAGTCCAAGTCATCTGCTCAATTCCTATTTCTTTAGCTCACCTTGAGGATACGCGGATTTGGCATCATGAGAAATCGGGGGTTTACACAGTCAAATCGGGATATCACGTTGCGGGCCAGCTGAAGAACATCCCAAACGCTCAACTTCCTTCCACCTCTTTCCAGATTCCACGGGATTTTTGGCAATTTGTATGGTCTCTCAAGGTTCCTCCTAAGATCCGCCATTTTTGGTGGCGAGTGTGCAAGAATGCTTTGGCCACTAAGGAAAATTTATTCAGAAGGAAATGCAGCCCATCAAATCTGTGCCCTATTTGCATGAATGTAGTGGAATCGATGGAACATTTGTTGTTTGGCTGTGGTTGGGTCAGGGCTATCTAGTTTGGGTGTGACCTGAACATTAGAGTAGATTGGGCTTCTATCTCCTCTGTTCTTCACTGGGTTTGTGCGGTTCAAGATTCTTTTCTTCACAAAGAAGATTGCATCCAATTCTTTAGCTCAGTTGCTTGGTTTAGCTGGTTTGTTTGGAAGGAGCGCAATGCCTTTGTGTTTAATTCCACCCCAGTAGACCCCTTATATACCTCTCAGCGAGCTCAATGGGCCAGAGATGAGTTTTTGCAAGTCACAGAGAGTTCTCACCTCATGCACCATGAGTCCTTTACCCATATCTCCCAAAATTCGGGATGGCATTCCCCTCCCAGAAGGAGTTTTCAGATTACTTGTGATGTGGCTACTATTAAGGGATCCACCAAAGCTTCTATTGTAGCTGTTCTACGGGACTCACAGGGGAATATCCTAGACGGTTTGACTCAGCAAGTTTCTATAATTTCCGTGCTTCAAGGCGAAGCTTTGGCCTGCTGTTTAGCTTGTCAACTTGCCTCCTCCCTCAACCTCTCTAGAGTCAAGATCGCAGGCAATAACAAATCGGTAATCCTTCTCAGTGCCTCTGAATCTGTTCCTCCATGGGAATGTGCTCCTGTGATTGCTGATATTAAACTGATGGCCCTTTCTGGTGCTTTCTCTTTTTTGTGGAGGCCACGGATAGCCAACAAAGTGGCCCACTGGATGGCTCATCAGTATCTTCAGAACAGTCTCCCTCTCGACTGGGTCTTCAACCCTCTTCCTAGGCTTGTGGCTTGTCTTGCCTCGGTTTAGTTCTTTGCTGTTCTGGTCTATTTTTTCTGTTTCTTTGCTGTGTTGTTTGTTTGTAATGTCCACTGATCAAAAAAAAAAAAAAAAAAAAAAAATAGAGCACTATAAGACAAAATTGAATTTATACTATTTACAAATTGAGATTTCAAAATGAAAACATACAAAGGTAAGCCTCTTTTGTTGTTTTGTTATCTACTACTTTAGATTATTTCCTACAACTTCAAGAAATTTTTCCTCATATTTCTTTTAGAAACCTATCATTACTCAATTACTTTTCCTTATTCTTTTCTTTTTAATGAGTTAGACTTGACAAAGACTATGACCAGATTCTATATTTACTATTATTATGTGAAGGCTAGACTTGATTTTAAGAAATTTTTCCTCATATTTCTTTCATGAAACTTATCATTACTCAATTACTTTTCCTTATTTTTTCTTCTTAATGGGTTAGACTTGACAAAGACTATGATCAGATATATTAATGTTGGACTTAGTGTCCAAGCATTTTCCTCGTGCCATGCGGCATATTTTTCTATCCTAAAATAAAAAAATTATACAAAGAGGTGGTCTATAAGGTATATTTTATTAAACACACTCTTATCACTTAAGTAATATACATTTTATAATATTAATTTTTTTTATTATTTTTTTTTATTCTTACTTATTTGCCTTTGTTTGGGAATATATTATTTTAATAATTTTTTGACTTTTTATGAAAAAATATACAGAAAAGTAAGAAAAGTAATGTGACAACTTATATTGACTCTTTGACTTTTTAGATAAAATACTAGTCTTTAAACAAGGCCTGAATTGAACGCGCATTGCATATATTACCCACTAATTATTTTTAAGAGCATTGCTAGAGACGTCAACAAAATTACTCAAAAAACTATCCACCACACACATGGGATGAAACTTGTAGGGCAATCTTCACTGTATTTAAATAAATTAAATTCTGTTGTGTACTAAACAACAATCAGAATTTAAAGAAATAAAGAAAAGGAGAGAAATTTGTTTGATCACAAAAATCAAACTCAAAATAAAAAATAAAATAAAAATAAAAAATGATTTTATTTTGTTACAAAAACAAAATTAAAATCTGATTTTAATAAACAAATAAAGAAAATGTAAAAATAATTTAATCAACTTACTTGGTTAAATACTTGGAATAACTTTTCGATCAAGTCCAAGGTTGAACATCAGGTCCTTAAGACAGATTCGCCCTTCCAAGGTGCTTTTAACTTGGACGCCTATCTCCCAGATGAAATGATCTTATCAACAATTAAATGCAAAGACTACAATTTAATTGTTCGTCAACACACTAAGTGTTTACACTCTTTCTTTCGTAAATAATATGCAAAGAATATGGCGTAGATTTAAAGCAGAAGGAATACGTAAAATTGATGTAATAATCCAAATGGGAGGTCTATTTATAGATGTTAAGGTGGTCAGAGGATTTGAATTGAACAGTATGAAACTCGTTGGTTTGAATTTCAACAGTTTGAATTGTTGGTTAATTATTCAAACAGATAAAAACGGAAGGGCCCTGCTTGGATGAACCAAAATGCCAAACCGCTTTAATTGCTTTGAAAACGGAAGGGCCCTGCTTGGATGAACAGTAAATCCAAATCAATTTATTTGAATTAAATTAAAATGTTTTTGGCCCAAAAAGATTAGTATTGGGCCGAACAAGCCCAACCCAACATCACACCACGCACTACCAAGCCTCCAAATTTCGGACCGACGGACGGCATGGCGGCATACAAGGCCACAGGTGGTGATTTTTGGTCCAATGGGTCTAGCCCATTTTGCCCATAACCTCTCCTCTAAAACACTTGGTACCCCTTGGGCACACCCCAAGTATTAAACCCAAGCCTTATAAACCCTCTCAAAACCTCCCATCAAACCAATGTGGGACAAGCCTTATACATAGGAATTTCCACCAAAACTCCATTTCCATGGAGCATACTTTGGCTTCAATTTCCCATTCACTCGGTAATGGTTTTGAACAACCAAATATACCACGTGAATCACAACGCCAAGATAGAACGCTAAGTTATCACTTTGACCCGTGTAAATCGATGCACGGCCCACCTAAAATTAGACCAAACTTAGGAAAAAATTCGGTTTTACCTGAATTTATAACCATTTCCAACAATCCCCACATGAATGGAATTTGATGACAACGGAAATGCAACAATATGCGACTTAACGAAAGAGCATAAGTCAAAAATATCTT
Source organism: Camellia lanceoleosa (assembly GCA_025200525.1). Taxonomy (NCBI): domain Eukaryota; kingdom Viridiplantae; phylum Streptophyta; class Magnoliopsida; order Ericales; family Theaceae; genus Camellia; species Camellia lanceoleosa. Next base: position 5,472,337 of record CM045766.1, on the reverse strand, counting down.
GCATCAGATAGGTAGTTTTCTTTTGAACCTTCCCTAGTGATAACCTATCGACTTCATCGCTAACCAATGGACGCGATGCCTTGAATTGTTCAAATTGCTTGTGTAAGCCAAGACAATAGATTTCACACAAAATATTTTCTAACACATCGTGGTTCTCACTGTGTTCATTTTGGCCTTGAACGCCTCGGTTTTCATGAGTGTTTCTAGAAAATGTAGCCTCTTTCATTCTCATAGAACCGCCCAGCTTCAACACTCATATAGGTGATTCTTATTGTGAGTATCTTCTTATACTGCCTTGATTTTATGCCTTAATCAAGATATAAGTAATCATTAAAAAGCAAAGCTTATCCTTATGCCCTCGCAGACAACATATGTTGCAGATATCACTCTCACCATAGGAATGAGTAGGAATTTTAATCCCTTGGTGATTTCTGGCGAGCCATACATAACTTAGTTGTCCCTTTGAACTTAGTTCTTGGGATCTCCAAATATATAAGTAGGGTTACCATTATGACGACTCTTATGTAATAGGCTTTAACCCCATTCCCTTCGATGAACTATACACTAGCTCTTTTGTCAAACCTTTTGTAAATGGATCCGCAATATTCTCTTTAGATTTTATATAATCTATTGAGATTATTCCGCTTGACAACAATCGCCTAACGGTATTATGTCGACATTTAATATGTCGTGGATTTACATACGATATGATTCGCGTCTCGCCTATTGCGCATTGACTATCACAATGAATGCAAATAGTCGCATGTGTTTTGGCCACATTGAATGTCTTCTAAGAAGTGACGGCTTTATCTCGCTTCTTCACCGCTTTGTCTAAAGCAATGAACTCGATTCCATTGTGGATCGTATGATGCAAGTTTGTTTCGTGGATTTCCAAGAAACAAAGAAGACTCTAGAGTAAAGACATATCCACTAGTGGATTTTGAATCTTTAGTATCCGATATCCAATTGGCATCACAATAACCTTCGAGTACCCGATATCGAGTAAAGTTCAAACTATGATCACGAGTAAATCTTAGATATCTAAGAACTCGAATGATCGCTTTCCAATGGTCTTCTCCGGTTACTAGTGTACTCAATTTCATCGATAACATAAGCTATATCGTGACGAGTACAATTCATTAGGTACATTAGGCTTCCAATGATTTGGGAGTATTTTAATCGAGACATCGCATCACCTTTATTTTTCGATAAATAAAAACCGATGTCTACAGTGTCCTTGCTAAATTTAAATCATCCTTGATAAATTTATCAAGAATTTTCTCAATATAATGAGATTGAGATAATGCATATCCGCCGATGTTTTAGTTATTTTCATTCCTAATATAACATCTCGAATTTCATATCTTTCATATCAAATCTTTTGTTAAGTATTTGCTTAGTTGATTTGATCATGTTTTGACCGCTTCCAATGATAAGCATGTCATCTACATAAAGACAAACTATGACATATCCTTGGTCGTGTTTTAACATAGACACATTTGTCACATTCGCTTATCTTAAACCCATTAGTAAGCATTGCATGATCAAATTTTTCATGCCATTGCTTAGGTGCTTGTTTTAATCCATAAAGGATTTTACAAGTCGACAAACTTTCTTTTCTTGCCCTCGATACTACAAACCCTTCTAAGTTGTTCCATATAGATCTCTTCATTTAGATCACCGCTTAAGAAAGTCGCCTTAACATCCATTTGATGTATTTCTAAATTAAACAACGCCGCTATAGCAATAAGCATGCGAATGGATGTTATTCTTGTCACAGGAATATGTGTCAAAATAATCCAGACCTTCCTTTTGTCTCAGAACCTTTAACTACAAGTCTTGTTTTATACTTGTCAATTGAACCATCTGCTTTCATTTTTCTCTTGAATATCCATTTATATCCAAGAGGTTTAGAACCCGTGGAAGATCCACCAATTCCCAAGTATGATTTTGCATAATGGATTCAATTTCATTATTAATGCCTCTTTCCACAAAGGTGCTTCAGACCTGTCATTCTTTTAAAGTTTTGAGGTTCATTTTCTAACAAGTATGTCGTAAAATCTGACCAAAGGATTTTGATGTTCTTGCTTCTTACTTCTTCTTGGTTCATCATCGCTAAATCTCGTTGGTTGAGACCATTACTAGTCTCTTGTGTTTGATTGTCATTAGTCTCTTGACTTTGTGTACAATCATAAGTTCTTTTCTGAACTTAATTCTCGCCCTTTCTTGTAAGGAAAGACATGTTCAAAAACACAAAGATTCCTTGACTCTATAATAGTGTTCACATTTATATCGTATTTTTGATTTATAAGTCGAAACCGATATGCACTACTATTCTCGAGCATAACCAATAAACACACACCCATCGCTTTTTGGTCCAATCTTAATCTTTTAGGAACAGAACTTCAACTTTTGCCAAACACCCCCACACTTTCAAGTATTTGTAGGAAGGTGGTCGACCTTTCCACAATTCATAAGGAATGCTTTTAGTTTTCTTGTGGGTATTCTATTAAGAACATAATTAGTCGACAATATTGCTTCCCCCACAAGTTCTGTGGGTAAGCCCTAACTTAGTAACATGGCATTCATCATTTCTTTTAGAGTTCTATTCTTCCTTTCAAAGAATTCCATTTTGTGGGAGAATAAGGGTCAGAGTTTGGTGAATAATGCCATGTTGTGCACAAAATTCATTTAATGGTGCATCATATTCACCAATTCCCCTATCACTTCTAACCATTTTAATGGTTTTACCAAGTTGATTTTCAACTTCGCTTTTGTAGAGTTTAAACATATCTAAGGCTTCATCTTTACTTCTAAGTAAATAAACATAACAATATCTTGTGCAATCATCGATAAATGTTATGAAATACTTTTTGCCTCCTCTAGTTTGAATAAATTTTAGATCACATACATCAAGATGAATTAATTCTAGAGGTTCAGCTTTTCCAACCGATTTAAATGGAGCCTTAGTTAGTTTTGCTTCTACACAAACTTCACATTTATGATTAGGATTAATTTCAAACTTTGGTATATAATCCAAACCAATTAATCTACGCAAAAGCATCATAATTTACATGTCCTAATCTACCATGCCATAAATTTGACTCAAGAATATAAGTAAAAGATGTGTTATTCTTATTCATAGCAACTTTTGGTACAACAAATATTACATTCAATTTAAAAAGACCATCACTCATGTATCCCTTACCAACATACATACCACTCTTTGTTAATACAAACTTATCGACTCAAAAACAAGCCTAAAACCATTTTTACTTAACAAAGAACCGTAAACTAAATTCTTCCTGGATGTCGTACATGCAAGACGTTGTTGAGGGTTAGTTCTTTTCCGATGTCATCTTCAAGATCACTTTTCCTTGTCCACCACAAGAGAAGTAGAAGAATTTCCCATAAAAGTTGCTCACCATTTGCAACCTCATTGTAGGTAGTGAACATCTTCTTGTCCGCACATATGTGACGAGTTGCTCCAAAGGTCAACCCACCATTCTTTGGGATTTCCAACCAAGTTAGCCTCAGACACCACAAACAGAGAGGTTGATGTCATTCACTCCGTCAGAGATGTAATCCAATTCATCACATTGGCTTGATTGGTGGTCTTCTTGCTTGTACTTCCATGATCCTTCTTAGGGCGGCGGCAATGTAAGCTCGATGTCCGCCTTGCCACGCTTATAGCATTTTCCTTTGAACTTCTTGTTGCCATTGTTGTTGCCTTGTTTAGGACCATCTCCAAGAACTTCCTCTTTTTGTTATGTGGTTTTTGAACTTGTTCAACCACATTAGCCTTGGACTCAATGGGATTTTTCCCATGCCTCTTGTCACTTTCTTTCGGTTATCTTCTCAATCCTTAATCTTACAATTAACTCATCCATGGTCATCTCTTTATGCTTATGTTTTAAATAATTTTAAAATCTTTCCAAACCGGTGGTAACTTTTCCACCAAAGCAAATGACTTGGAAAGATTCGCTAAGAGACATACCTTTCCGAATGAATATCATGCAAAATTATCTCAAAATTTTGAACTTGAGATATTACCGCTTGGGAGTCGACCATTACAAAATCTAGAAATTTACCGACGACAAATTTCTTCGTCAAGATCTTCTGCTTTTGTATTTCTTCTCCAAAGAATCCCATAATTCTTTTGTCGACTTCAGAGGATCAGATACATTATACAAAGATGTTGTCAAGGCCATTGAGGATGTAATTTCGACAGAAATCAATGTTTCCAAGCATCTACAAAGCAACAACTTGCCGATCACTTTCACCCTCTTTAAGTCGAGCCTCTTCATGGAGAAACCGGCCAAATTAAGAGTTGTAAGATAGAACAAAGATCTTCTGCCGCCATCTCTTAAACTTCTGCATTAAATTTTTCGGTTTTTCTCCATGATTGATTGGTACATGAACATGGTTCGAATAGGACCGATGTTGGTGTAACAACAGAGTACCACCGCCAGATGCAAGCTTCAGTAGTAGCCATAATTTCGATTACAAAAAATCAGAAATATTAAAACACAAATTAATTTTCTAGTTACTAAAACCAGAAAATAAAATATAACACAAAATAATTCTATTTCCTTGTTACTAAAACAGGAAAAATAAAATACCAAAATAATTTTCTGTAATACCAATTAATATTCTGAAATTGTTAATGACACCAGTATCGTACTACTAGTTGTCAAAGAAAAGAGACAGTATATTACTACTATCTGTCAAATAGCATAAATCACTATTTGTTTTTCCAACCAGAATATTACTTTGAAAATGTAAAATTAAATACAATGAAGATACCAAAAAGGTTCTGTCTTAAGATTGTAGGGCAATCTTCACTGTATTTAAATAAATTAAATTCTGTTGTGTACTAAACAACAATCAGAATTTAAAGAAATAAAGAAAAGGAGAGAAATTTGTTTGATCACAAAAATCAAACTCAAAATAAAAAATAAAATAAAACAATAAAAATGATTTTATTTTGTTACAAAAACAAAATTAAAATCGATTTTAATAAACAAATAAAGAAAATGTAAAAATAATTTAATCAACTTACTTGGTTAAATACTTGGAATAACTTTCGATCAAGTCCAAGTGTTGAACACTGTGGTCCTTAAGACAGATTCGCCCTCTCCAAGGTGCTTTCGTAACTTGGACGTCTATCTCCCAGGATGAAATGATCTTATCAACAATTAAATGCAGCACTACAATTTAATTGTTCGTCGAACACACTAAGTGTTTACACTCTTTCTTTCAGAAATAATATGCAGCAATATGGCAGAGATTTAAAGCAGAGAAGGAATACGAAAATTGATGTAATAATCCAAATGGGAGGCTGGTCTATTTATAGATGTTAAGGTGGCTGTAGGATTTGAATTGAACAGGTATGAAACCTGTTGGGTTTGAATTTCAACAGGTTTGAATCTGTTGGTTAATTATTCAAACAGATAAAAACGGGAAGGGCCCTGTTTGGATGAACCAAAATGCCAAACCAGTTTAATTCTGTTTGAAAACGGGAAGGGCCCTGTTTGGATGAACAGTAAATCCAAATCAATTTATTTGAATTAAATTCAAATGTTTTTGGCCCAAAAAGATTAGTATTGGGCCGAACAAGCCCAACCCAACCTCACACCACGCACCCAAGCCCAAGCCCAAGGCTGGCAGTGGTGATTTTGGGTCCAATGGGTCTAGCCCATTTTGCCCATAACCTCTCCCTCTAAAACACTTGGGTACCCCTTGGGGCACACCCCAAGTATTAAACCCAAGCCTTATAAACCCTCTCAAAACCTCCCATCAAACCAATGTGGGACAAGCCTTATACATAGGAATTTCCACCAAAACTCCATTTCCATGGAGCATACTTTGGCTTCAATTTCCCATTCACTCGGTAATGGTTTTGAACAACCAAATATACCACGTGAATCACAACGCGGCATAGAACGCGTTATCACTTTGACCCGTGTAAATCGATGCACGGGGCCCACCTAAAAATTAGACCAAACTTAGGAAAAAATTCTGGTTTTACCCAGAATTTATAACCATTTCCAACAAAACTTACATGATGTGAGAGACTTACATCAATGTAAGTAGTGTGTAATTTGTGAAAATGAATGCCTTGTATATTATTATCCTCCGCACTCTTTCTTAAGCTTTATCTTAGGTTCATAACATCGTTCCGATTTGTTCAACTTGTAAAACTCATTTCATTGAATATTGACAAAAAGATGAACAAATGGCATTTTGTATTATAAAATAAACGCTTTAAGTTTAAACTAATAGTTACTAATAATTTGCTCATCTATTTATTGATATTCAATGAAGTTAATTTTTTATATAAATGATTTTTATTGTGAAATTTATAAGACAAATGATTCGAATCATTGTTATGGACCTAAAATAAGGTTGAAAAAATAAAATATAGAGTATGGTGATACGATTTTATCCACCAAAAAAAAAAAAGAAGTAGAGTGACATCAAGAGGAGCCATTTCGAATTTTTTTGAATTTTATAGGCATAGCAAAGCAATTCTCTATTTTTAAGGGCTATAGAACTAATTAAATAAGCGACCCCGCTACGTAGTTCGAGACTGTGGCTCGACAACAAAACGACGTCGTTTTGGTGTCGATTTTGTTTTTGTTTTTGTTTTTTTTTTTTTCTTTTTTTCTGGTTTTTGTTTCAGTTTCAGAACGAATGAAGAAGAAGAAGAAGAAGAAGAAGAAGAAGGGAGAAGGGAGGAGGAGGAGGAGGGAAGGGGAGGAGGAGGGAGGGGAGGGGGCCATAAATCTGCTGGAGGAGGAGGAGGAGGCGGGGCGAGGCGGTGGCGGTGGTGGTGGTGCGACGATCGGCCAGAGGCGATTTAATGAGGCGACGAAAGTACTACGGATCATGACGGAGGAGAAGTAGAGGCGGAGGCGAGTGAGGCTGACGACGCCAGGGGTGGAAAGTCATGACGCCGAGGAGCTCCTCTTCTCCCTTTCTCCTCCTCTTTTCTTCGAGCCAATTTTCGAGCCAAATCTGTCGAGCTCTCAAACATTTCCGTTAAATAAGTTGGTAAGATAACGACACGTGTAAACGAAGGTCCCCATTCAAAATTTATACTAATTTTTTTTTTAGCTTATGGGATCGGATTTTGTAAGTTCGGATCATAAATGACCCGCCCTTGGTTCCGGTAAAAAAAAAACAGAAGGAAAAAAAAACAACGAGACACTCTTATTACTGAGCTGAATAGCCATCGCTTGTCAATCATCTTTCCGAGTGGAGACTATGGATTGCTTCACAGCGTTGATCTCCAGACATCTATTCGCCAAAAAAGCCTTGAAACAATGTGTAGGTATCTGCACTGCAATTTGTTTTCCAGTTTACTCTTCTTCATCCGAAAGCAGAGTATCTTCAATCAATCTTTTAGGGTTCAATCAATTTTCTTCTTTCCTAATCTAATTATTTCCAAGAATCACCGAATAAGCATTGTGAAATTGCCTTGTTTGTTCGCGCAGAAACTTTTTAGCAATTGCCTTGTTCTATTTTTGATTTTATGTCATCAAATTTGTCATTAATTTCAACAGCATCACAACAAATTGAAATAGGGTTGTAGCATTACTTATGATAGATCCATCTCTCATTGGATATCCAAGTGGAGAAACCCTTGAATTGGGATATTAACTGATGCTAGGTTTCATGGGGTTGGTGCTCATAGGTTGTGTTACATGAACTCTTTTATTTATCCCGTGCCTACGGGATATGGTGAGGGTAATGGTGTAAGACGTGTGTCTGACATCCATGCTTAATTTAGATCATTGGGTTGAAGAAGAAGAAACTCACATTTCCTAGTTAAAAAGTGTTTCTACATATTTTAATATGTAATATATTATATATGTGTTCACGACGAATCCTATGTATTCAATTTTTGGATATATATCCTGATATTATAAGATTTAGGTTTATGAAGGTCATATGCTTGGATATGCATTAGGAAAGGTTTGAGAGAGAGGTAATGCTATGTTGAACCCAGGTATTTCTTATGGTCCTTTGAACAAATGAGAAACAAAATATGAAAAAAATAAATAAATAAACTCCACTGCACTCAATCAGATATCATTTTATGATCTGAATTCAAACAATTAATTTTATCATTCCTGTGATCAGGAGGAATACTGGAAAATATTAGCCACCTTGGAGTGAACTTAATAAATCAGTGACTCCTACATTTCAAAACACTATTCATTGTCTCAAGATCAACTTAAAAACTTGCATGTTTATTGGGCTTAAAGGTCATGAATAAAACACTCATGTTAGGAAATATTACTTCAGGAATTTTACAAAAAGCAATCAAAGATTTCAAAGTTAAAGGTGTCATTATTTCATTGAGGTTCAAAATTATGATCTCTGCATTATTTTGATGAAATTAAATGCCAAAATTGGAAGTTATATGTTTCTCTGGTGTTGTATTACAAGTTATAGGCAAAAAAGATGAACATTTGTGCATGAAAATAAAATATCTGGGTAAGATTCGTATTGTTGTATTGTTTATCCAATTAATATCTTGTCATATTATTGTATAACAGGACACTTGATCCAATTTTGCAGCCAATCATTTCCTACCATTTGGCTTTGGCACTACGGCATGCACAGTTGGCATGTTTTTTGCAGCTATCTTCGTCTATGTCAGGACACCAATTTCGGTCACTCATTTTTTTTCATGGTTTTCTCAAAGTAGGCTAACAGCAAGATTAAGGTGCAAGATTAGAATTTAGAAGTAGCACAGTATTAACAATTAAACCTTAGCTTTTTGTTTTGTTTTTGTTTGTTTTTCTTTTCTTTTTTTTATTTTTTCTATTTTTTATTTTTTATTTTTTATTTTTTATTATTATTATTTTTTTTTGTTTTTTTTTCTGCATGTGCATATAGAGACTTGAACATTTTTTACTGGCATTTATACTTTCAAATTCATAGTTCTTCATCTAATGGCCTCTATACATTTTTTTGATTCCTCAAGTGACTTATTGAACTAGGGCCTTGGCCTAGTGGTTGTGTAGCACCACCTTGTGGTGTGAACTTGCGAGTTCAACTCCTACGAATAGGAGTTTGTTACTTGTGGTGTTTATTCCTCCTCCCGTATGGGAGTTGTATGTAGTAGTTGCTTATTTCTTCCCAGGTTTGGCTTAGTGATGGTTGCTGTTTATTTCTTCCCAAGTTTTTAGGCTAATGGTGGTTTGCTGGGTTTCATGATTGTTGGCTTCCTAGCTATTGTTGGGCTAGTGGTCAGTTTAATGTAATATTTCTTATATTTGTAATTACTCTTCTACTGATTGACAAACAAAGTGACAGATTGAAGTCAAAATCTTATTTGAATTAACTGCGTGAAATTTCCCTCTTCTTGAATGCACTCTGCTTTTGTTTACATACGCATTAGTCCCATTGGATTATTGCTGATTTTGTTAATTTGTGCATATATTACATGAAGCATCCTGATATGCTTATATGATGTCCAAACAATTAGATTGTATATTTTGTGCATATATTACATGAAGCATCCTGATATGCTTATATGATGTCCAAACAATTAGATTGTATATAGACTGCTAAAACTATAGATTTTTTGTACATGTGAGATCGAACAAATAGTAGGATAGGAACCCATATAATGGAGGATTAGGAAATTCTTTTATGCAAACATAATATTATGCGAGTGCAGTTAAAACTCATAATTTGCCATTGCTTGTGGCCATATGTTGTGCTTCTGAGTTGCAGGGCAAGAAACAGAAAAGCCTCTCGGTAATTTTTGGAGTTTACAGTGGCATTACCAAGTCAGACATAGGGGGCTTTTGTGCAAGATAGACAGATTCTAGATGTGGTTTTGGTGGCAAACGAGGTGGTAGAGGAGTGTTGGAAGTCGGGGAAGGTAGGCATTGTGTTTAAGGCATATTTTGAGAAAGCGTATGATCGTGTAGATTGGCGTTTTTTGGATTTCGTGATGAACAAGAAAGGGTACGGTGCGAGATGGAGATCTTGGATTAGGGGTTGTTTGGTGTCTTGTAATATGTCGATGATAGTTAATGGTAAAACAGGGATGTGTTTTAAGGCCTCGCGAGGGTTGAGACAAGGAGACCCTTTATCTCATTTTCTATTCATTTTGGTAGTGGATGTGTTAGGTAGGATGGTTGACAGAGCTAAAGAGGTAGACATGTTTGAAGGCTTATAGGTTGGTAGAGATAGGATTAGCGTGTCGCATCTGCAATTTGCGGATGACACTATTTTCTTCTCTATGGGGGACGAGTTCCAAATGGCAAACCTTTTTTCAGTGGTAAGGCTTTTGGGGCAATTTCAAGGTTTAAGGTTAACTTAGAAAAGAGTAGGGTAGCGGGTATTAATGCTGATTCAAGACTGATTCAAAGTGTGGCCGATTTACTTGGATGCGGGATTGAGACATTTCCTATGAAGTATTTAGGCCTCCCACTGGGAGGTAATCTAGTGATGGAAAGGATAGGTAAGAGATTAGAAGGGTGGAGTAGGGCCTTATTGTCCCATGGGGGTAGGTACACTTTGGTAAAGACAGTGCTAAGTGGGATTCCTATTTATTTCATGTCTTTGTTCAAGATTCCAGTCAAGGTAGCAAAATCCATAGAAAAGCTAATGAGGGATTTTCTATGGAAAGGGAAGGATGAGGGAAGGATGAAGGAAGGAAGGATCATTTGGTGAAATGGGAAACGGTGTCATTACCAAAGGAGAAGGGGGGCTTGGCAGTTAGTAATTTATTGGCTAGAAACATGGCTTTGTTGGGCAAGTGGTTATGGAGATTACCAATTGAGCGTGATTCATTATGGCATGCAGTTATCAAAAGTAAATATGGGTTACATGTTAATGGTAGAGACTCTCAAGTGGTTTCTAGGGGTAATGGGCGTGCTCCGTAGAAGTCTATTTCTCATATTTATCCAATTTGGTCCCAATTCATTTCTGTGAGGGTGGGTAAAGGGGACACGATAAGATTTTGGGAGGATGTTTGGGTGGGTTCTTTGTCCTTTGTTGAGTCCTATCCACTTCTATATAGAGTTTCTCAATCTCATAATTGTTCTGTTGCGTCTGTGGCTGTTTCTTTATTGGCTCCTTGTTCGTGGAATTTTAATTTTTTCCGAAACCTTCATAATAGGGAAGTTCCCGAGTTGATATCTTTATTGTCAAGGGTTGAAAATGTTTCTTTGTCTCCAAATTTGGAGGATCGATGGTTTTGGAATATTCATTCGTCGGGCTCTTTCACTTGTAAATCCTTTCTGGACAAAATCATTGATATTCCGCATGTACCTTAATTTTTGTTTCACAAAAAGATTTGGAAGGCATGTGCTCCTCTTAAGGTGAAAGTGTTCATGTCGATCTTGGTTCATGGGGGCACTTTGACAAATGATTCATTGCAAAAGAGGAGACCTTCATGGTTTCTTAATCCTCAATGGTGCGTAATGTTGCAAAAGTGGAGAATCTTTGGGTCATCTTTTTTTACATTGTTCGGTGGCAGGGCTTTTGTGGAATAGGGTGTTTGGTTTGGGCAATGTACAGTGGGTGGCTCCTAAAGGAGTTGCTCAAATGCTATTGATGTAGGCCGAAAAGTACCACATTGAGGCCACTTAAGTTACATTTTTAGTCTTTCAATTTTGTTTATTTGGTGGAGATGATGTGTTTCGTGCACTTGTACAGATTTGGCTAGAAATATGAAAATTCAATAAAAAAGGGTGCGAAAGCAAATCCTCCGTGCGAGAAGTGAAGAATCTGAGCCAGCCAAACCACCGCACGTGCGGCCCACCAACCCATGAGCGGCCCACCTAGGGACGCGTGCACAATTTACAGTGCATTTCTTTGAGAATAAAAGGAAGAAAAATAACCAAACCTAGGGTTCAAAAATTAATTCAGAGAAAATGGAGGCTAGGGTTCTAAAGTGGTGATTTTCTCCTAAAGCACACTTCTATGGGGGTTTCTTCCTCATCTTCTTTCTCTTCTCACTCCTTCATGAGTGGCTAGTCGTCTTTTCTAAGGTTTTGATGAAACCCTAGCCATGTAATAGGATTTTTCATAAGCTTTAATTGTGAATTGGTTTGAATGGATGTATGGATGATTTAAAAGTTTTTAATAATTGTTTCTTTCATATCTTCAAGCATTTTACTCTCTGTGATTGTTTAATGCTTTCCATATATTATTTTTCTTTGTGTTTGTATTCAAAGTACAAGACAAGTCATGCTATGAGAGACGGGTTGTGTTGTTACCATAATTTAAAGCAAACGACTCGTACTACTCGTGATGATTCGAGCCTGTACGTTGAATGCGACAACCCTCTTGATCAATATTTCAATCTTGTAGTTGTGAAATATTAGGTATTTCAAACCGGATTGCAATTGATGGCCGATTTTAAATCTCGTTCATGTGGTTAGTGGTGAATTCTTTACCCTAGGATTTTTTCCAAAAATTAATATCTCAAACCCTAATTTTAATATTCAATTTAATTATTCAAGTTCATAATTCTTGTTTAGTCATAGCATCCTCAAATCTTTTTAACCAACATTGATTTAGGAATTTAGCGATTAAATTAGTTTAATTTCACAATTGTTCCTGTGAATCGATACCTGGACTTGCCATTATTTTGAAAGAATTTGGTATAGTTTAATAATTTATATTTGGTGTGTTCAACGACCACCAAATTTTGTGTTTAACTAATGTGTTGCAAAAGTAGAGAGTCTTTGGATCATCTTTTTTTGCATTATTCGGTGGTAGGGCTTTTGTGGAATAGGGTGTTTGGTTTGGGCAATGTACAGTGGGTGGCTCCTAAAGGAGTTGCTCAAATGCTATTATTTGATTTTCAAGTTTTTGGAAGGTCAATGTCACGACCCAAACCCGCCCTTATGAGTTTAGTATCAGAATCGCCAAGAATCCGAGATTACCAAGGCCTTATGATAAGAAGACAAGAATACAAAGTCTGAGGCATGGCGGAAGCCAAAAGCGATAATTAAACAATGTCCAATGAGTCATGCGGATCAGTATGCAAAAGATTTTTCATTCATATGTACAGTCAGTGACAAAAACAGTATGCACAATATTTACAATAATTCAGAACAGGGACCTAATCCCTATTAAGCAGTCGAAGAATCTATACAAATTACAAAAGAGATACTGAGAAATAGACGAGGGAAGTCAAAACACTACTAAGCCATAGCTTGGCAGGCTCGGAACCTCGCAGTGAGGTACGATAGTTGGCTTGACAAAAAGGGGAGTCTAACCCACACTCCTAGCTCTGGTTTGGTGCCTGAACACCTACATATATATATAAACAAAGGAGGTAAAGCCCAGTGAATAATATAATGCGTAAAGAGGTTAAGAATGAATGTCCTTTCAGTATTAAAAACAATTAATTGATTCAGTATATCAATCATTCAGTCATAATAGTCATATGTGGTACATCCATTAGCATAGCGACAAGATAACAAAGAGGTCTTAAGAGACCGAACAGTAAATGATGGCCATCAATCAGTAAACAGTAGTGGTTCCAACAAGGGAACCAACAGAGATCTCTATAACAAGATAACGATGTGATGGTTGCTAAGGATGCCACAATGTCTGTAACATAGGACATACATTCATTCGATTAACAGTGCCAGTTCAGTTAAACAGTCAGAAATATTCACAGTTGAACATATCTTTACACAATTGTTACTCACAGAGTTCTGGGCTACCGTTAAGCTAGAGCGCGTCCCCGAAAGCCAGCCCTAAACAGTGACAGAACGAACACACACTAAGTTCACATTTGGGAATCAAATACTTAATCCCTACTTAAACTCGATGTGGTTCTACATCTATATCCTCATCGAGATGCCTTAAACTAGGCCTAAGACTGCCTAGAATGAAATGAGGATACAAAGATGCACTTTTAAACACTTAGCAAAATTTTCAGAAAACAGGGGCCCCGCACGAGCGTAGATTACCCCGCTCGAGCGTAAAGACAAACAAAATACTACGCTCGAGCGCGAGTTACTACGCTCGAGCGGACTGTAATACATGCCAAAAGTACTGAATGCTCAAAAATCACGCGCGATGGGTGCTCGACACCCGCTCGAGCGTAAGACACAAGGTCCCGCTCGAGCGTTAATTCATCCGCTCAAGTGGACTTCAAAACAGTGCAAAGTACTGGGAGCACGAATTTCCCGCTCGATCGTCACTCCCCCCGCTCGAGCGAGAGTCCAAAATCTGGAATTTCTAGATTTGAACTTTCAAGCTCAAACCAAGTTCCAATGTATCAAATCAATTCCTTTGGGCCCATTTCTACGAAAACACTTGCAAACACATAGAATGATATGAGTCAAAGCTCAATTTGAGAAATCAAAGCCCAATGGTAGTTTAATTAACCTCGGTTTCAAGCCAATTTTCATGAACAAGATGAACATACAACATGCATGATCTTAAACCATTTCAAAGCTTCAATTTCATGCTCTAATGAGTCAATATCTTCAAAAACATGGTGAAATCATGGTCCATTGTAAAAATGTGAACATGCATGTACACTTTCATGAAGAACAACATCAAAACTCAAAGATGTAAACATGCATGCATGAAGTAAGCTCCAATTCAACATATTAGGACCAATTTAGACTTAAATCACTAGAGGCTCATGGATCATGCAAGAACAAGCTTTGAATACACAATTAAAAGGATAGGTTCCTTACCTAGGTCCTCAAATGCAAGTTTAGAAGCTCAATTGACAATCTACACTTCAATTTCTTCAAGTTTCTTAGCAAAACCAAGATAGAACCAAGCTTTTCTACCTCTCTTACTCTCAGTCGGTTATGCTTTCAAAATGAGCTGAGGAGATGTTTTGAATGAAGTATAATAAGGTTCAAGAATGGTCCATGTAGTGGGCCACTAAGGGGTAGGATAGTAAATAAGTCCAACTCTATTAATTTGGCTTAATTTAATCTAATTTAATCCTGTTTAATCATACCAAAACAATTTTTAATTAAAGATACCATAAAATTACATAAATTCTAATTAACACAGAACATCAATCAATTTCAGATTCGGCCGCCGATAAGGCCTTCAATTTACAGTTTAAACATAAAACTTGAACCGATAATTTACCAAACGAACAGATAGAAAATGCATTTAAACAGATATAGTCTATCAATCAGTTTCGGATTTCAGTCAGTAAGTTCAGTATTTCAATCAATTCAGTTATCAGTCATAATCAGTCTCAGTTTAGCAGTAATCAGTAGTTTATCGGTAAACAGTGGTGAGGATTGTTACAGTCGAAGAGGGCTAAAGTTCTTTGGAGTTGTGTAGTCTTTGCAATCTCCTGGGTCATTTGGTTGGAGAGGAATAGGCGTATCTTCGAGGGGGAAATAGGCATATAGATTATTCATGGGATAGAGTGAGATATTTGGCGTCTTTTTGGGCCTCGGTGAGTCTTGTGTTCCCAGGGATCTCTCTTTTTTTGATTGCTTCAAATTGGATGTCGGTTTGTTTTGTATAGTTTGTAGTTGGTTGTCTTGTGTTCCGAGGAATAGGCGTATCACAGTCGGCAAGTTTTTTGCAGCTATCTTTGTCTATGTCAGGGCACCAATTTCGGTCACTCATTTTTTTTCACTGTTTTCTTGAAGTAGGCTAACAGCAAGATTAGGGTGCAAGATTAGAATTTAGAAGTAGCACAGTATTAACAATTAAACCTTAGCTTTTTGTCATCTTCTTCTTTTCTTTTAATTTTAATTTTAATTTTTTTTTTTTTTTTTTCCTGCATGTGCATACAGAGACTTGAACATTTTTTGCTGGCATTTATACTTTCAAATTCATAGTTCTTCATCTAATGGCCTCTAAACATATTTTTTGATTCCTCAAGTGACTTATTGAACTAGGGCCTTGGCCTAGTGGTTGTGTAGCACCACCTTGTGGTGTGAACTTGCGAGTTCAACTCCTATGAATAGGAGTTTGATACTTGTGGTGTTTATTCCTCCTCCTGTATGGGAATTGTATGTAGTAGTTGCTTATTTCTTCCCAGGTTTGGCTTAGTGATGGTTGCTGTTTATTTCTTCCCAAGTTTTTGGGCTAGTGGTGGTTTGTTGGGTTTCGTGATTGTTGGCTTTCTAGCTATTGTTGGGCTAGTGGTCAGTTTAATGTAATATTTCTTATATTTGTAATTACTCTTCTACCGATTGACAAACAAAGTGACAGATTGAAGTCAAAATCTTATTTGAATTAACTGCATGAAATTTCCCTCTTCTTGAATGCACTCTGCTTTTGTTTACATACGCATTAGTCCCATTGGATTATTGCTGATTTTGTTAATTTATGCATATATTACATGAAGCATCCTGATATACTTATATGATGTCCAAACAATTAGATTGTATATGGACTGCTAAAACTATAGATTTTTTGTACATGTGAGATCGAACAAATAGTAGGATAGGAACCCATATAATGGAGGATTAGGAAATTCTTTTATGCAAACATAATATTATGCGGGTGCAGTTAAAACTCATAGTTTGCCATTGCTTGTGGCCATATGTTGTGCTTCTGAGTTGCAGGGCAGGAAACAGAAAAGCCTTTCAGTAATTTTTGGAGTTTACAATAGCATTACCAAGTCTTAGACGACTTGGATCCAGCGAAGCGAATGTCAGGAGCTCTGTGTCATGTTCTAATATAGCCATTCATCCAAGGTCACCCATGCTTTTATTCCATTGCCACTTCTTGTTTCCATCAAAATGATAAGGTTCAAGAACACTGAACCCCCTGAACAACCAACACCACTAACCCATAGAGGTTTTCCCCACCCCAAATCAGCCTCATAGAAACCAAGCTTACAC
The DNA here is from genome assembly GCA_025200525.1 of Camellia lanceoleosa. Lineage (NCBI taxonomy): Eukaryota > Viridiplantae > Streptophyta > Magnoliopsida > Ericales > Theaceae > Camellia > Camellia lanceoleosa. The sequence goes on along the minus strand of CM045766.1, from coordinate 5,455,505 downwards.
CACCTTGTGAAGCCAAAATAATCCACTCCTTCTTCTTTGGAGCCTGGCCCTTCTATCATCTTGAGGGATTTGCAGATCACATTAGACCCTTCATTGCCTCGTAGTTTCTTTATAAAGTCATTGTTAATTTTTGATATTCCTTCCCTCACCTGACCCACCAAGCCCTGCAATCCCAGCTGATCATGCCTAGCTGTGCATTGCGCCCTTGCTATCCAAATGAGGTTTCCAATTGAATGTTCCGTCAAGGGTGGCGTAGTTCTCCTTCGTAGATTCACTACATGGCTTAGCAGAGAAGGCTTTGGGAAACCATGAGTTTCTTCTGAGGCCGCCATAGCACACTTCCATATGAAAGCAGAGACAGCCTCAACTTGTGTTGGGTTCTGTACAGAATTGCTGGCTGCTTTCACCTTGAGGGTAGTGATAGCCGAGGCATCAAATGCAAATCTCCTTGTGGTACACTTTCCTATCTTGAATAAGGAACCCCACATGACAATTGATGAATCTCTAAGCCACAAATCATTTGTGGGGAAGAGAGAAGTTGCAATGAAATCAGGGTATACAACTTCTTTAGACCCACAAGCTGTGGCAGACCAGCCTTTCACAAAGGTGCTCAGTGCAGCCCCATCAAGGATTTTATGTGAAATGCAGAGTCCAATAGCAATCCCACCACATTCAAATATGTTTACTTGAATGTTAGTCACAGGAGCTCCTGCTACTGACCCCTTGAAACGGGTTTTGCAGGGAAGGAATAGATGTATCACCTGGAGATCTGGTTGGCACAGAAAGTCAGGAAGGCGACAATTAACTTCAGCCTCCACGTAATGAGCCCTTACATCATTGCAGTCGATGGTGAGGTCGTCTTCAATCTTTCCTGCGAGGGGGTAGAAACGAGTTAAGGTTTCGGATAGTGATTTCTTCAACACTTGTAATCTTTTCAGGAATTGGAGATTGGTAGCACTATCCTCTAGAGCTGAGCAAGAAATCCGTGAAATCCGATCTAGTCCAGTCCAATTCAGTAGGTTTAGATTGATTTTTTGAGTCCGTGGTTCGGTTCCGGATTGAAAAATTAAAAATCCGTAATTCACGGATTGATTCCGGATTGAACCCCACGATTCCAGATTGGAACCGATCCGGACCGTATACAAATAGTCTATATTTTTATTATACACCCTCCTGCATAGTATCTTCTCTTATTTTATATAAAACTTAAATTCAAACCTAAACTCACATAGTATCTTCTTCTATTATTTTTGTTTGTTAGTTTTTAATGTTAATTTGTAATGGTCTAAATACTTATGGTGGAACCAATTTTTTTTATAGTTGTTTAAATTTTTAGAAAGATGTCGCTATTATGAAAATACATGTTATTATTGTGAAACTAATATGGTATTGTAATTATATTTTTATGAAATTAAAGTGTTATATATATATTTTTGTTATTTAATTATATAAATCTGTGGTCCTAAAATGATCCAATCCGTGTTTAAATGGATTGGTTTAGATTGGTTCCATGATTTAAACGGATTGGATTGGTTCCAATTTTTCAAGAACCGTAGATAACGGATTGGTCCTAGTTTTACCCCCAATCCAGACCAATTCGAACCATGCTCACTCCTACCATCCTTAGTGGGATAAAAGCAGACAAGCGGAGCATAGGGAGCAGAAATGAGCTGGTCCAAGAGGGAGAGCTTGAAGGTTCTGTGGTGATGGGGTGTTGGTGAAGATGGTTTGATGCTCTCTCTGCATACAACTTTAACTTCCATCGTCATATGATATCTGGTTTGAAGTTCATGGAAGTACAGCTGGTTAGATCTGATAAATGTTTATATATATGCACACAATGCGCACACACAAGTGCACTACGATCCAGATCTCTTTTAGATGCCTTGGAATTTGTCTTGTTTGTATTTTTAAAGAAAGGAATCCTTCTAGACAAGGTGCATGATTACTTGAATTTGTGCACATTGGAAGCAGTCCCTTTCCAATCTTAACATATAGTAGTTGAGAATCTTTAGATTAGTTTCAAGACATTCTCAGTAAGGTCCCATCCATTGAACTTATTTGATGAATTGTTTTCCAAAAACTGTTTTTGGGCGGTGTTATATGAAATCTTCTATTTTTCCCATAGTAACTGTGTCCACCAAGAGCTGACAAGGGTAATGGTGTGAGATATTTGTCCGATACTTATACCAAATTTAGACACATGGATCCTCTAATTTTATAGATATCTAAAAAAATGAAGCTCACATTTGCAAGTAAAAAAATATTCTTAACTTTCACAAAGATGCGAGATTGAAATTTCATATTTTCCCTTGATCCTTTTTTAATTCCAGTATATTTCTAAATAATTTGCATCATTATAAGAATATTGTATATGTGCAATTGATATAAGTGTTCAGGAAAGTACCCATAGTCATACCCAACTTTTGAATACATATGTCTTAATTTCTTAAGTTTACGAGGTATTCCTGTCCATGTAGCATAAGTTCTCAAAAAAATTTCAAAGAGTAAATCAGTTTTTAAGAAATTTTAAGAAATTGTTTTTGAATTTTGAAAACCGTTTTCACAAAAAATATAAACTATGAAAATGATGGGTGTTTTCAAATTTTTTATTGTTTTTGTTTCAAAAAATATGAACAAAAACGAAGAGTACAACACAGCCAAACAGGTTATTGTTTCTCACGTCAGTTATAATATTGAGGGTAAGCTTAGGTCACCATTTAGATTAGAGTGAAGTGTTTGCCAATCTGGCCGAAGTTTCCCTTTCATCGATTACCTTGCTCTGGTAGGTCTCTTTCATATCATATTAAACAACGATCATGATAAGTTTGTATCAATGTATAGCATTTTAAAAATGATTTTTCAGTGTTTTTAACTCCACTGATATTCCATTTGTGTTGCAGCCAATGAGCATGATGTTACTGCCGCTATGCCACCAGTACGTTATAGTTACCAGTGACATGCCCCCTAAAATATTTTAAACTGCTGTTATCTCCCACCAACTTATTGATTAGGATATATATTAATTTTTTTGTTTTGATGGATCAAGGTGTGCTGTTTTGCTTGTCCAACACCATGGAACACATTAGGGCCATGTTTGTTTGGGCGGACTGGATTAGCATTCCTATGACTAATAGTCCTAAGACTATGAATTCGTTGGATTATGTATCCTATCTTAACTAATAATCAAGTTTAAAATAATTAGTCCGTACTTTAATTGTTTAACCAAACATCGGATTAATAATTTTATTGGATTATTAGTCCAATCCCAAACTCATGTCCACCCAAACAAACATCGGATCTTGATTCTAAAAGGACAGTACTCTTCTCAGCTTAAGAGTGATGTGGGTGGGATTGAAAAAGGTTCTGTAGTCTCTGCTAATGAAAATAGCAGTGTTAAAAATTAAACCTTACCTTTTCTTTTATTTTGGTAAATTATTTATAGATCTTAATAGTTAGATTTAATTTTCATCAAATCCTATCGAAAATAAATCTTGATAAAATCGTCAATAAAATAATTTTTTTTGTGACGATTTTTTACATATGTCGTTAAAAATTGACAATTAGTGAATTTTTGTTATCCTGATTTTTATAAATTATCATTAAAATTTACAATTAGTGACGTTTTTTTGTGATAAAGTTTTTAAATTGTTGTTAAAAATTGTGAATTAATGATATTTTTTTGTGACGATTTTTTAAACCGTCACTAAAACTTATAATTAGTGACATTTTTTATGACAATTTTCATATTATCACTAAAAAAAATAACAATTAGTGACATTTTTTTAATAGTGTTAAATAAAAAATATCATTAATTATTATAAAATCTATTAAATAATAAATCCACTTATTAAGATTAAGACATAGACGTAAGGTCCTTTTTTATTTTGCATGTGCAGAAAGTAACTTGAATATTTGTAATGGCATTTATACTTTCAAGTTCATTGTTCTTCATCTAATGACCTGTAAATATTTTTTGAAGTGACCTTATTACATGGAACTCCAATCTTATTTGAACTAACTGTATAAAGTTTCCCTCTGCCTGAATGCACTCACCTCTTGTTTACATACGCATTAGTCCCACTGGATTATTCCTGATTTTGTTGATTTGCAAAGATTACATGGAGCATCTTAGGTGTTCTTATATGTCTGTATACTATTAGATTGTACACAGGCAGCTAAATCTATAGATTTTTTGTACATGTGAGATCGAACAGATAGAAGGAAACCATCTAATGGAGGATTAGGAACCCTTTTATGCACTTGCTAACATAGTATTATGCAAATGCAGTTAAAACTTGTAGTATGCCATTTTGATTGTGGCCATATGTTGTGCTCATGAGTTAACAGGGCAGGAAACAGATAAGCCTTTCAGTAATTTGGGGAGTTTACAGCTGCAATATTACCAAGTTTTAGTGGACTTGGATCCAGCGAAGCAAATGTCAGGAGCTCCATATCGCGTTGTAATATAGCCATTTCTTGTTCATCCAATGTCACCCATGCTTCTATTCCATCGCCGCTTCTTGTTTCCATCAAAATGATGAGGTTCAAGAACACTGAGTCAGCTGAACCAACACCGCTAACCCATATAGGCTTCCCCCACCCAAAATCTGCTTCATAGAAGCCAAGCTTACACCAGCTGGTGAATCCAAAGTAATCCACTCCTCCATCTTTGGAGCCTGGCTCTTCCATCATCTTGAGGGACTTGCAGATCACATTAGACCGTTCATCGCCTCGTAGTTTCTTTATAAAGTCGCTGTTAATTTTTGATATTCCTTCCCTTACCTTACCCACCAAGCCCTTCAATCCCAGCTCATCATACCTGGCCTTGCAGTGCGCACTTGCCATCCAAATGAGGTTTCCAATTGAATTTTCCATCAAGGGTGGTATAGTCCTCCTTCGCAGATTCACCACGTGGCTTAGCAGAGAAGGCCTTGTGAAACCACGAGTTTCTTCTGAGGCTGCCATAGCACATTTCCATATGAAAGCAGAGACCGCCTCAACTCGTGTTGGATTCTGCACAGAATTGCTGACTGCTTTCGCCTTGAGGTTAACGATGGCCGAGGCATCAAATGCAAATCTCCTGGTAGTACACTTTCCTATCTTGAATAAAGAACCCCACATGGCAATTGATGAATCTCGAAGCCACAAATCATTTGTGGGGAAGAGAGAAGTTGCTATGAAATCAGGATATACAACTTCTTTAGACCCACAAGCGGTGGCAGACCACCCTTTCACAAAGGTGCTCAGTGCAGCCCCATCAAGGATTTTGTGTGAAATGCAGAGTCCAATAGCAATTCCACCACACTCAAAGATGTTTACTTGAATGTTAGTTACATGAGTTCCTGCTACTGACCCCTTGAAACTGGTTTCGCAGGGAAGGAATCGATGTATCACCTGGACGTCCGGCTGGCTCAGAAAGTCAGCCAGGCAACAATTAACCTCGGCCTCCATGTAACAAGCCCCTTCATCGTTGCAGTCAATGGTAAGGTCATCTTCGATCTTTCCCGCAAGTGGGTAGAAGCGGGTTAAGGTTTCGGATAGCGATTTCTTTAACACTCGTAATCTTTTCAGGACTTGGAGATTGGTAGCGCCATCTTCGTTTGGATAAAAGAAGACAAGTGGAGCATAAGGAGCAGGAATGAGCTGGTCCAATAGGGAGAGCTTGAAGGTTCTGTGGTGATGGGGTGTTGGGGAAGATGGTTTGATGTTATCTCTGGAAACAACTTTTACTTCCATTATCATTCGATATCTGGTTGATGTTTTTGGAAGCACAACAGGTTAGATCTTTATATAGGAAAATGCATGCAATAGGTTCCAAAATTTCGGTCAAATAAATTATCAAATATTTCGTATGGTATGAAGTTTATAAAATTAATTTCATATGGTATGAAGTTCATAAAATTATAAATTTTATATTTATATAAAATATTTAATTATTTATTTAATAAAAAAATTAATATTCTTAACATTATTCTTAACATTATTCCTTTATATATGTATATATATTTGCACATAAAACACAGTATTCAAGTGGGATAAGATCAAGATCTTTATTAGATGCTTTAAATTTGTCTTGTTCGTTGGTATTTTCAAAGAAAGGAATCCTTTCAGACAAGGTGCATTATGACGCCTTGAATTTGTGCGCATGGGGAGCAGTCCCTTTCTAATCGACCCTAATGCTGTGTTTGGTGGTGAAATGTGAAGAGAAATTTGAAAAAAAAAATAAAAAAGATAGATGAAATGTGAATAAAATATACTTATATTTTATCTAATTTCATACATATTTTCTTTTTTTTTTTTCTAAATCCCTCTCTAAAAGAGTTGCACGATGGATTTGCTTAAGGTAAAGCGGGAAGAAAGAGAGGAAGGTAAAAGGGTGGAAACCCTACCCATTTCCAAGCTAAGAGACTACTTCGCCATTTGCAGGATAACGAAAGCGAGGAGTTAGACCAGACTTCGTGGATCACCTCTCTCCTCAACCATTGGGTCATGCAACTAATATCATAATTTTTTATAATTTTAATATAATTACATTGAGTATTTTTAAGATTTTACTTCAACTAACACTTATTTATTTTTTTCATCAATAATTTATTAGTTTTGTCACATCTTTCAGACGAAAATGTATTTTTCTCGTGTTTATTTTTATATTTTCACATCATCTGTATTAATAAAGTCTATTTAGCATTATTAAAATGTAGATCGGTATAATTATGTTAAAATTATAAAATTTATTGTATTTTTTTAAAAAAAAGAAAAAAAAAAAGAGAGACTTAAAAGGGAAACAAAAGCAAAAACAAAAACTAAACAGGTTATAATATATGGAGCATTGTCATTTAAGATAAAAAAAAATTAAATTTTAATTTTTAAACTCAATAATATAATAATTAATTAAGATATTAAATATAATATTCTTATATATTTTTTTAATCATTAAATAATTATATTATTTATATATTATTAAGTCTATAAAATAAACTTCTTTATCATTTTCTTAATATTAATAACTCAAGCATGTCATCCAGAGTTGTGTAATAATTAAAGTTAAAAACATAGGTCACCTCACCACCATAAAAGAGGCGTTTGCCAAGTTCGGCTGATGCTTCCCTTTGAACGATAATCGTGTTTGATACGTCTCTTTCTTATTATATTATATTATATATTAAACAACGATCATGATAAGTTCATGCTCATACATAGTAATCTTATAGCATTTTGTCAAAATGAAAATGATTTGTTTTAAATGTTCGTTTGACTCTGACTGATCTGCCATGCCACTTCCTTGTTGTGTGGCCATTGAGCAATGACGTTGCTGCCCGAATGTCACTGTTACCTGACATATAGGACTAATGTATTTTAGCAGAAGGTGCCAAAAATAAAGTTCTAAATTAAATTTTATTTACGTGACAATGAAAATAAATAAATAAACATCACATCAATGAGTAAGTTTTTTCTATTATAATTTTTATTTTAAAGTTATCAAATATTTTTGTAAAAAAAAAAAAATACTGAGTTTTATAATTTTAACTAATACTAGATATTTGATATTTGTCAAGTTGTCTCTTACTAACAAAACAAAAAATATTGAGTCTCATAATTTTAACAAATCATATTGAGTTGGGGCACCATGTAACAATATCCTAAGACCATTACATAATTTTTCATTTTAGCATGAGTTGGAGCAATGAAGGGTCGAGTAATGTTAGAGACCTCAAAAGTTTTATTAAATTTTTTACCAAATCTTTCACATAGATGTGGGATCCATATAGAACTCACATGATGTGAGTCTCACACTTATGTAAGATATTTGTTTAAAAATTTAATAAAATTTTTAAGATCTTTAATATTTTTCATGACGGATCATGATTCAAACGTGGAGAGTTAAACACACTTGTAATTTCTTAATTTTTAAATTATTTTATTAACTATTAGTATACTATTAACAATATAACGAGTCTATCTAAAAATTATTTAGAATTATTATCTTGTAATTCAAATTTATTATATATATAGTTTTTATATGGAGTTTTTTTTTTAAGGTCCCTAGTATTAAGACTTTATAGTATAAAGGACATATAATATTTTCATAATGTCTAAGGTCCCTCAATTTGATCTAGAGAAATTCTCTCCAACCCAGAGAAATTCTTTGTTTCTCTCCAAAGAAATTTCGTGGCCGAGTATTTCAAGCTTCCTCTCAAAGTAAACTCTCCAGATCAATGGCAATATGAAAAAGTACACACCCTTTAGCAAAGAAGATCTGAAACTCTGTGTCCTTAACAAATGCCATCATGAACAGAGAAAATTCAAACTCTATGTCCTTACCAGAGAAATTCAAATCCTTTACCAGAGAAAATTCAAACTAGAGAAAAATCAAAGAAAATTAAAACCAGAGAAAATTCAAGGGTAATCTAGAGAAAATTACTAAATTCAGAGAAAATTCAAAGGTAATCTAGAGAAAATTGCCAAACCTAGAGAAAATTCAAGAGTAATTTAGAGAAAAATCAAGAGTAATCCAGAGAAAATTATCAAATTTAGATAAAATTCGATCCAGAGAAAATTGCCAAATTCAGAGAAAATTCAAGAGTAATCCAAAGAAAAGTGCCCAAATCTAGAGAAATTTAACACTATCAACATTGTCATAAAAAGAAATTATGATTTAACCTGAGTTGAATAATTCTTCAAGCATAAAAAGAAAATGTATTCACAAATGATAAGTTTGAAAAGAATAGAGTAAGAGCAACAGCAAGAACAAGGCCTCCGCCGCAGACTCTCCTCCCTCTCTCTCAAAATCCAACCCTCCCCTGAAGCCGCCGATGCTACTTACTCGTGGGTCCTTCGCCGATCCAAATCTGTCTCCTCAATGGGAGAGTACGCCGGAAGTTCCATCAGGAAATTGTGGGATTGAGGATGCGGTTGGATCCTCTCCAGAAAGCCCACATTCGCTAGAGATCTGGAGATGAACGAACAAGAGATTGCTGTTCTGGGCTGCTATAGCAAGGGTAGCTGGGGGGCATCGAAGAAGTTTTTATCTAGTAATGGTTTTAAGAGGAGAGATAGAGGATTGAGATGAGGGTTTTTTTTTTGTCTGAGTCTAGGGTTGATGATTTTGAGAGTTGGGTATCGAAAAAGAGCAGCGAGGAAAGAGAGAAAGAGAGAGAGAGAGAGAGAGAAAAAAGATAGGAGGGTAACGGTTTGACCGGTCAGGGATATGAAATTTCTCTGTAGGGACCTTACACCTCATAAAATAATATTGTGGATCTCTTCCATTACTAAAAGTAGAAGAGAGATCCTAGACTAATTTTCCCTTTTTATATTACTCAAATTTAATCTCTATCACATAAACTCCCATATAAAAAATTCTGGCTGATTAAGTTTGGCCGTACAAATTTTTTGGTATAATATACGTAGATCCATCCTTGGGTTGGAAAAGATTTGACTAGACGCGCTCTTGTGAGACTACTGTAAGATCCACTTTGATAATTCGTTCTAACCATTTTCAAATTTTAGAAAAATTATGAAAGAAAATTTTAAGGATTGAGACTTGTACCAAAATAAATTTAGAATTTTAATTTTAATTTTAATAACTTTAATTTTAATAACTTTAATTTTAATTTTATGATTTATTTTCAATTTAAATTATATATCTATTTTTATTAAGTAAAACTATTAGAAAAAGTATTTTAGTCATTAAATTCAATAAAAGCGGGTGTTTGGCATTTTTGTACACCTACATTAAGTTTAGTGATTAAAATATTTTTTTTGATGATTTTATTTAATGAAAATAAACAAATAGTTCAGATTGAAAATAAATCAAAAATTTATGATTTAAATTGATAAAATTAAAAATTCAAGATTTACTTTATTACAAATCCCAAACCCTAAGTTTTTTTTATTATTTTTTTAAAATTTTATAATTTCCCCTTAAGTTTTTATGTGAAATTATCTATTTTATTATAGAGAAGAAATAATCGACTTGGTGTAAATGCCTTCCTCTATGCAGCGTGTGTATACCCCACCTTTCAAATTATCACTTAAAAAATTAATTCAACCCATATTCGGTGAATAATAGTATCAATTTTAGGCCTAAATTATTTAATTTTGAATTAATTTTATCCTGTCCGGCATTTATAATCAAACAGAATTTGCTAACCTAGTACAAAAATTTCAGTTTATCTCTCAAACTATGTTCAAAATATCAATTAAATTGTTTAATATATATATAATTTTAAATTTTAATATTTAATAATAATTTTCGTCTAAAAAGTGAGAATAAATTTTAAAGATATACCTAATTGAAATTGGCTCTTTAAGTCTAAGATTACCTTGAATCGGCCTTAGAAAAACTAATTGACTTCAAAATTCTAAGTCTTGTTTTGAACATATAAAATAGCTTTATCACCACTGGGGTTGGTGGCCCAGTGGAGAATGCATTTGCCTTCACCAGCCCGAGTCAAGTTCGACTCTTACGGGGGGCGTGAAAAATCCTGGCTTTGCTAGGGGTTCTCTTTGAGACCTCGCACCGTACTCCGGTCGAAACTTGTCCATGGCTGGGGCGGTTGATGAGCTCTGCTGGTGCTTTAGTGGTGGGTCTCCCACTTGGTGGGGGTTAATTCCTGGCTAGCAACCGGCTACCCCGGGGTCAGGGCCTGCAGGGGCTGTGATGACACCACAGAGCCTTTTTTTTCTCGATCAAAAAAAAAAAAAAAAGCTATATTAAAATAAAAGGTTAATTGCACTTTATTTTTTCATAGTATAGTTGAAAAACACATTAGTCCTTTGTGGTATCGAGTAAATTTTAAGGAAAATTCTATGGGTAAATTATTTATAAGTCCTATTTGGAAGACTTAAGATATGATCCAGTGAAAAAACTTATAACCTAATAGGTCTTGTGATTTTCTTGTAGACACATCTACCCTCAATTTTAATTAATTAATAATCTGATTAATGATAATACCATATATGAAAATCCAATGTTATCATAGATTGTGATCATATCTATATTGTTAAAAATTTGAAATTCAAAATAACATAATTAATGGCAATACCATATATGTGAAATTCAACGTTACCATAGATTATGATCATATCTATATGCTTGGAAATTTGAAATTGAAAATGTAAATGTAACATTTCAAACCTAATGTGACATTCCTATATGCTTTTGAAATTCAAAACAATTTGATTAATAGCAATACCATATATAGGAAATCCAATGTTACCATAGATTGTGATCATATCTATATGATTAGAAATTTAGAAATTCAAAACATAAATGTAACATGCAACATCTCAAACCCAATGTGACATTCTTATATGCTTCTTATCTCAAACCCAACATAAATGTAATACGTAACATCCAAAATCCACCGTGACATTCCTATATGCTTCTTATCCCAAACCCAATGTGACATTTTAATACTCCACCATTGAATTATGAATAATGTAACCTCCTAAATGTAACATATACCATCCCAACCCATGTATTGAACCACCATCACCTCCAACCCACCGTAACTTCGGCATCATATGACGGGGTTCAACCCACATTCAATTAAAAAATTAAAAACTCAATAATTTTGTACAATGTAATGTGACGCGTATGTAAACACTGAATACAACAACGACACGACACAACACACATTCAAAGACAAATACAACCGAACGTAACACACAAAAGACATAACAACGTTGTGGACGTGGGTTAACATTACAACCTAAATGTAATGTCATTGGATGCTAATGAAAGTGTGCCAATGGATGGCTGTAATAGATTGTCAAACACATATCAGATAAGATGACAGTGAAACATGAACAATCGACATCACACAACAACAAACCTCACCAATTAGAGAAGCAAAAACCATACCTCCTTCCCTCAACCACTTGGAGTCCAAATTAGTAGAAGCAAACAAAACACAACCTCCAATCTTGACGACAATATTGGTTATATCCTCATCCAAACAAGCAACATTTTCAAAATCCATTGGAATCTGCGATTAAGACGACATTCACGCCCACGGACGTAGCCTGCACAATGCGCTTTCCTAAAAGCCTCCAAAAATGTAATATGCTAAATGGTACTAATATGAAAATAAATAAGGGGTATAATGGTACAATAATACAATTTATTTACAACTCATAGGAGAGAAATTCTATTTCCACACACCATTTACTCTCTATCAACATACTTAATGAAAAAAAAAATGTATTACACTTTTATCCTAAAATGAAACTACCAAAATACCCCTTTCTCCTTCAATCAAAACCCTAACCCTTAATCCAAACCCTAGCCACTACCTACTACCAGTAGCCATCGACAACAATTAAAAATAAAGAAGATAAGTGTGGTCAAGGTTTCTCTCAAATTATCAGATCTTCGACGTAAATCTTTGTTGTTTCACTCGTCACCAACACACCCAAAAAAATAAAAAATAATAAATAAATAAATAAATAAATAAAAATAGAAAAAGGTTAGCCACAAGTTTATGAATCATCCAGAAATTGGGGGTTGGTCGGAACGTTGTCTTTGTAATTCTATATACCGTCTGCCAAACACTGTTTTGGATTATCACATGGAAGGATTGGTAATTGATAAGCATAAAAAGGGAGCATGGGATGTGGTATTGACTGTTGGCTATGTGAAGAAATCACAAAGACATTTATTAGTTCAGAAGAAGGAAAAGCACCTTGTGTCTTGACAAAACAGTGTAGATATAACTTTTCTTTGGTGATCTATTGGCATGCTTAAGGTAAGTAGAAAAAAACTTAATTTAGTAAATTAGTGCCCGCGAGGTGGTTGCTGGTTAGAGTTAGAGTTTGGAAGATGAAGAAGCTAAGGGTGTGCACACATTTTTTTATTAAATGGGTATATTTGGAATGTGGGGTATGTGGATTGAGATAAATACCTAAAAATTAAATTACTATGTGAGTAGAGTGAGAAAACATGTGCACAGAGACAATGTGGTGTGTGGAAATAGAATTTTTCCTCATAGGATCTTATGAAATACATTCCTATCTTAGGACTTGAAACTCTAAGAAATTACATAGGACTTCACATTAAATAAGTTCCTATAATATGACTTATAAATAATTTTCCCAGATCGATAATGCATATGAATAATTTTCATGTTAACAAACTAATTGTAATAACCCGACCCTCGCATGTGCTTCTAACATAATTAGTCCCTTATTTTGTGCCTTTAAATGCTTGATGAAAACAAATTGTGATTTTATCTGTTGGATAAGAAAAACATCTGTGCATTTAAAATGTTTAGAACAGAAATTGGGAGCCTTAGAGGCATGATAATCCGAAATTGATGTTATATTTGAGCTCAGCATAATTTTTAGGTAATATTAAACATGTAGGTGAAATTTCAATTTGGGATGATTAAACTATTGATATTTGTCCTTATTCACATTGTGTGTATATATATATCTATGTATTATGTTCCTTAAACAGCTTGACTTAGAGGCAACAAGAGAGAAAAGATTGGGTTAGAGAGGGGTTTGAGAGGTAGAGTGAATAAGATTCTCCAAGGGGGTTGAGAATTTGAGAGACTTAAACTCAAGGTATGTAAAATATTTGTGTAGATTATACCTTAATTACCTCCTCTCTTGTCTTGGATAGGAATTCTTGGTGTATGAGTAGAATTTTCTTTGATGTGAGATGTGTATGGATTTAATTGAGAAGATGTGTTGATGTTAGATTGATTTAGAGTTAAATTTCATCCTATTCCTTATCTATGCATGATCATGCTCAATTATGGACTTGGATGCTCTTAGTGTATAAAATTCTCCATGTTTATGTTATGCTCATGAAATGCAAGGGACAAGAATTGAGTTGCACTCAAATGAATATATGTTTGGAATACTTTGTACAAGATTTATGTTTGGCTATAGAATCATATGTCCACATGTTATATCTCCTAAATTACATGATGTTTAGACCATGTTTTATGACTTTAAAGATCTATTTTGGACCTTGTTGAATCCATCAAAGAATTGGATTTTTAGAGAATTTCGGACAGGTTTTTGGTAGAATCGCCGCACGTGCGAGAGTCACTGCTGCACGTGCGGCAATTGGGGCAAATTTTGGGCTTGAACATTGTCTAAAAGGCACGCAAGGCATCACTTCAAGACGTCTTGGGAGGATTTGCCGACGCGATGTAGGGCTCACAAATACCGCGACCCAAGGTGGAAAAAAATGGTTTGCTTCTTTTGACCTGTTTGACCCCTTGGGACAGTTGAAATTAATATTTGAAATGTTTAAAATGCTTTTTAATGTACTGGAAGTTAACGATTGAAATGTAAATTTAAGAAGAGTTTGAACTAAATTGTGAGTTCTATATGTATAGGGCACACTCTGGGAGGAAGTCGCGTCCCGCCACAACACTGTGAGTAATAGTGCAATGGCTATACATTCATTTACCGTTAATGCTTATCGCTATTACCGTTCTGCTTTCCTGAATCACTACATTACGTGTATGTTGGTTAGAAAGTAATGTGAATGTAAATGTGAAGGAAGTTTGTGTACATTTCTGTTATTTCTAGACCAATGGCCGTTCTGTTATTTCTGGGCCCATGGCCACTCTGTTATTTCTGGGCCGATAGCCGTTCTGTTATGTTTGGGCCTAAGGCCGTTCTGAAGGTGACACAACATTGGCTTAACCGTGTGAACTCTGAAGTACATATTATGTATCTTACTTTGAGTATACTATTATTCACTGAGCGTAGCTCACTCTGTATTTTGTCTGTTTCTGTAGGTGCTCAACCGGGAGGTTAGTCCTAACCCCGATACCCATCTCTCTTTTGTCAACCTAAGTATAACCAGGCACTTGGAGACGCCCGTGCATTTAGTGAAGTTTTGTTGGGCATTTGGGTTCGTTCTCTCGTTGTCGATTATAGTTGGACTGTAAATAATATTTTTGTCATACGCCCCATCCTAGGCTGGATCTTTATATATATATGTATGTAACTGATGCTCGGATGCATGTTTCTCTATATTACTTTCCTGTTATGATGTGCATGATCTTGGCATGTCAATAGTAGCTCAATGGATATGTTTTGATGTTGTTCTTTGGTATTAAATGCTTTCGTTCAAGCCCCCATATATTGTGTATATCAGGTTTAATGCCCATGTCTGCATAGGTCATGCCCGAACTTTTAGGGGTGGGTTCTGGGATGTGACAAGTGGTATCAGAGCACGAGTTTCTGTCTTACACACGGATCCATTGAGCTTTAGGGTGTCTGCACCAGATTTAGGTAGCATGCATGACATCTTGGAAGTATATGAAAGATCGATAGCAACATTAAGCGTACTCTGTTAATGCTAACATTTTTGAATTATGTCTATGATATATACTTGATTATTTTGTAGATTATGGTGAGAACCAGAGCGGAAGACCCGGGAGATGCCACTTCTGCAAGGTTGGATAGGATGGAAAGAATGATTATGGAAATGGCAGAAATCCTACGGCAATAACAACAACAACAACAGCCACAACAGCAACCGTTACCACCACCGGTACCTCCACCAGCAGTACAAGATGTCCATGCAGAAGACCGAACCATTACCCTTACAAAAGAGTTCAAAAAGATGAAACTGCTGTCATTCAAAGGAGGGATAGAACCAATAAAAGCCGAGGCATAGGTGTTGGGCATAAAAAAATTATTCGAAGTTTTCCCTTGCACCGAAGCCCAAAAAGTTCAACTGGCTGCTTTCACTGTTGAGGACGAGGCACGGAGATGGTGGATGCTTACGAGAACTATACATTCGGGATTAGCATGGGGGAGATTCTTGGAGTTATTTTATGATAAGTACTTTTCCCAAAGCATACGAGACAAAAAGGTGATCGAATTTGAGACTCTTCGACAAGGGAACAAGACTGTTGCTGAATATGAAGCTCAATTTGCAGAACTAGCACGGTTTGCACCTCACATGGTAGACACCGATTAGAAGAAGGCGCGCAAATTTGAAGGGGGACTACGGAGTGCTATATTAGACAAGGTCAACATGTTGATGTTACCCACTTATGTCGCTGTGTTGGAGAGGGCTGTTATAGCAGAAGGAAACCTCGCTACTCAAAACCGAATCTCCGAATGGAAAGGGAAGAGGCAGAATACTCAATGGGCAAAGGGCACAATTACTCCACCAAATAAGAAGCAAAATTCAGGAACCTCCAGCACAACCGCTTCTACTCAAGATTCAGCCCCTGTGTGTTCAGAATGTGGAAGGAGGCACGTGGGGTTTGTCACCGACTGTTTGGAGTATGTTTTCGATGTGGCAAAATGGGTCATCTGATAAGGGATTGTCCTCAAGGAAAGCAACAAAATAATAACAAAGCTGTTACAAGTTCAGTAGGGTCTGCACCAAATTCCCAAACTAAGTCAGTTGCAAAACCTGCTAACAACAAAGACACTACGAGGCAAGGTAGAGTATTTGCACTAGTTCCGGGGGATGTGCAGAATGCTGCGACAGTGGTGTCAGGTACATATGTGGTTCATGGTTATTCTGCTCATGTACTATTTGATTCTGGCTCTACTCATTCTTTTGTGTCAAAATTATTTGCGCAAAATTTAGATATATCTGAGGAAAATTTGTCATATGTGTTATGTGTGTCTTCACCTTTGGGAGACTCTATGATCTGTGTTTCTGTGTATTTTGCTTGTGAACTCCAAAATGGGGATGTCCTGGTATATGCCAATCTGTTACCTCTTGACTTGACCTATTTTGACGTTATCCTGGGCATGGATTGGTTGAGTGAATATGGTACAACTATAGACTGTCTGAACAAGCAAATCAGTTTCTACCCTCTGGGACAACTAGAATATATTTTTTAGGGACAGGAAGTGACTTCACCGCCATATTTTATTTCTGTAACAAAGGCTTGCAAACTAATTCAGAAAGGGTGTCAGGGGTTCTTATGCAGTGTTTTGGAAGGGCAAGTGATGAATGGAAATACTGATCTGATTCCAGTCGTTTGTGAATTTCCGGATGTTTTTCTGGAAGAATTGCCGGGGTAGTTAATAGACCGTGAAATTGAGTTTACAATTGAAGTGGCACCAGGAACGCAACCTATTTCGAAGACTCCGTATAGGATGTCACCAGTTGAAATGAAAGAATTAAAGATTCAGTTACAGGAATTGCTTGATAAAGGCTTTATCCGTCCGAGTGTATCTCCTTGGGGTGCGCCAGTTCTGTTTGTGAAAAAGAAGGATAGAACACTTCGGCTATGTATTGACTATAGGGAACTCAACAAAGTGACAATCAAAAACAAGTATCCCTTACCTCAGATCGATGATTTATTTGACCAGTTACAAGGGGCACAGGTCTTTTCAAAAATTGATTTGCGATCTGGATACCACCAATTGAAAGTTAAAGTTGAAGATGTGGAGAAGACAGCTTTTTGAACTCGACACGGTCATTATGAATTTCTCGTCATGCTCTTTGGAGTTACTAACGTACCGGCAGCATTTATGGATCTAATGAATCGTGTCTTTAAGCCTTATTTGGATGAGTTTGTGGTAGTCTTCATCAATGATATCCTGATATACTTAAAGAGTGCAGAGGCTCATGAGAATTATCTTCGTATAATCCTTCAAACACTCTGAGAAAAGAAGCTGTATGCAAAGCTAAAGAAATGTGAATTCTGGCTACATGAGGTAACATTTCTGGGGCATGTAATAACAAAAGACGGAGTCTCTGTTGACCCACACAAAATTGAGGCGATCGTGAATTGGCCAACTCCTACCAATGTGACTGAGGTACGGAGTTTTATGGGATTAGCTGGTTATTACAGGAGGTTTGTTCAAAATTTTGCCAAAATCGCTATGCCACTTACACAATTAACTCGAAAAGGAGTTGCATTTGAATGGGCAAAGGAACGGGAAGTTGCCTTCCAGGAGTTGAAAACAAAGTTGACCACAGCACCAGTCCTGGCCTTACCATCCGGTACCAAGGGGTTTGTGATCTACAGTGATGCTTCGGATAAAGGGCTTGGTTGTGTACTTATGCAAAATGGAAGAGTTATCGCTTATGTTTCTCGACAGTTGAAACCCCATGAAAAGAATTATCCCACCCACGATCTTGAGCTAGCAGCAGTAGTTTTTGCTTTGAAGATATGGCGGCATTATCTGTATGGCACTACTTGCGAAGTTTATACCGATCACAAAAGTCTCAAGTACCTTTTTACTCAGAAAGAGTTGAATATGTGGCAACGGCGTTGGTTAGAGCTAATTAAAGATTATGATTTACAGATTTATTACCATCCTGGTAAAGCCAACATAGTTGCAGATGCGCTTAGTCGAAAGAACGTGGGAAACTTGACAAATTTGTTTACAGAACAAAAGGAGTTAAGGAGTGAATTGGATAAAATGAAGATAGATCTTGTGGTGCATGAACAGGAAGCCATGGTGGCAGCAGTGATGGCTCAACCAACTTTACTTGAAGAGATCAAGCTATATCAAATAGAAGATAAAACCCTACGGAAGGTGTGTGATGAGTTGGAGACAAAACCAAAATCGGGATTCGATTTGGTGGATTTGGTACTCAAGTTTCAAAACAAAATATGTGTCCCCAATGTGTTGGAACTTAAACGGAAACTAATGGAAGAAGCACATGCCTTGAAGTTTGCGATGCATCCAGGAAGCACCAAAATGTACCGAGATTTGAAACAAAATTTTTGGTGGCCAGGAATGAAAAAGGAGATCACAGAATTCATTTTTAAATGTTTAAAATGCCAACAAGTAAAGGCAAAACATCAAAGACTAGCAGGGCTATTGCAACCCCTTCCAATCCCAGAATGGAAGTGGGAACATTTGACTTTGGATTTTGTTGTAGGGTTACCACGGACTCCTCGGGGTATGAATTCTGTGTGGGTGATTGTGGACCGATTAACTAAGTCTGCTCACTTCCTACCAGTGAAGACTCAATATAATGCAGATAAACTCACAGTACTTTATGTGAATGAAATTGTCAGGCTTCATGGTGTTCCAGTCTTAATTGTGTCAGATAGGGATCCAAAGTTTGTTTCAAGATTCTGGCAAAGTCTGCAAGAAGCTATGGGTACAGAACTCAAATTTAGCACAGCTTTTCACCCTCAGACCGACGATCAGTCCGAGAGAACGATACAAACTCTGGAAGATATGCTCCGTATGTGTGTGTTAGATTTTCAGGAAAGTTAGGAAACCCACCTACCGTTGGTAGAGTTTGCATACAACAATAGTTATCATTCGAGTATTGAGATGGCACCTTATGAAGCTTTATATGGAAGACCGTGTCGTTCCCCTGTGTGTTGGGCCGAAGTTGGAGATAGATCATTGCTAGGGCCTGAAATTGTGCAGTTGACAACTAAAAGGGTTCGACTTATTTGGAAAAGACTAAAAACTGCTCAAGTAGACAGAAAAGCTATGCGGATAGCCGACGAAGGAATTTGGAATTTGAAGTGGATAGTCATGTGTTCGTGAAAGTCACCCCAATGAAAGGACATCCGAGATTTGGAAAAAGGGGTAAGTTAACACCCCGATACGTTGGTCCCTTCCAAATTCTGGAAAGAGTGGGTCCGGTCGCTTACCGAGTTGCCCTCCCTCCAAATATGAGCCAAGTCCATAACGTGTTCCATGTTTCTATGCTTCGAGGATACCTACCGGACCCGTCACATGTGATAGATTATCACCAAATTGTGCTAGATGACAAGTTAGCTTATGAAGAGAAACCAATTCGAATTCTGGACCGACAAGTGAAGCAATTACGAAACGAAGAGATTCCAATGGTAACAGTCGAATGGCAAGAACGTTACGGAACCGAAGCAACTTGGGAAAAAGAGGAGGATATGCGACACCAATATCCGTATCTGTTTTCATCTTGAGGTAAAACAAGTTTGAGGGACCAAACTTATTTAAGGGGGGGAGAGTGTAATAACCCGACCCTCACATGTGCTTCTAACAAAATTAGTCCCTTATTTTGTGCCTTTAAATGCTTGATGAAAACAAATTGTGATTTTATCTGTTGGATAAGAAAAACATCTGTGCATTTAAAATGTTTAGAACAGAAATTGGGAGCCTTAGAGGCATGATAATCCGAAATTGATGTTATATTTGAGCTCAGCATAATTTTTAGGTAATATTAAGCATGTCGGTGAAATTTCAATTTGAGATGATTAAACGATTGATATTTGTCCTTATTCACATTGTGTATATATATATCTATGTATTATGTTCCTTAAACACCTTGACTTAGAGGCAACAAGAGAGAAAAGATTGGGTTAGAGAGGGGTTTGAGAGGTAGAGTGAAGAAGATTCTCCAAGGGGGTTGAGAATTTGGGAGACTTAAACTCAAGGTATGTAAAATATTTGTGAAGATTATACCTTAATTACCCCCTCTCTTGTCTTGGATAGGAATTCTTGGTGTATGAGTAGAATTTTCTTTGATGTGAGATGTGTATGGATTTAATTGAGAAGATGTGTTGATGTTAGATTGATTTAGAGTTAAATTTCATCCTATTCCTTATCTATGCATGATCATGCTCAATTATGGACTTGGATGCTCTTAGTGTATAAAATTCTCCATGTTTATGTTATGCTCATGAAATGCAAGGGACAAGAATTGAGTTGCACTCAAATGAATATATGTTTGTAATACTTTGTACAAGATTTATGTTTGGCTATGGAATCATATGTCCACATGTTATATCTCCTAAATTACATGATGTTTAGACCATGTTTTATGACTTTAAAGATCTATTTTGGACCTTGTTGAATCCATCAAAGAATTGGATTTTTAGAGAATTTCGGACAGGTTTTTGGTAGAATCGCCGCACGTGCGAGAGTCACTGCCGCACGTGCGGCAATTGGGGCAAATTTTGGGCTTGAACACTGTCTAAAAGGCACGTGCGGGGCATCACTGCCGCACGTGCGGCCCAAGGTGGAAAAAAATGGTTTGCTTCTTTTGACCTGTTTGACCCCCTGGGACAGTTGAAATTAATATTTGAAATGTTTAAAATGCTTTTTAATGTACTGGAAGTTAACAATTGAAATGTAAATTTAAGAAGAGTTTGAACTAAATTGTGAGTTCTATATGTGTAGGGCACACTCCGGGAGGAAATCGTTGTAGACGTCCCAGAAAGCCCCGGGAGGATGAATCCCGTTCTGTTCTTTTTATGGGGTTTACTACAGTTTGGACTCAATTTGTCACGGTTCTAAATCTGAACCAAAGAGTCCAAATCCGACAAATCATTTTGAGAAAAAAACAGATTTTTAGAAAAGAAGTGCCAAACATGGACTGCTTTGCCAGATACAGAGTCGCCACCTAAATATTTTTTAATGGGGCAATTTAGGAAACCCTGACTCGGTGCCAAAGGCCACGTGTTCGTCATCACCAAAGTTGCCTCGGCTCGGGAACTTGGGTACGATTGGGGAAGGTCAGCTATGAGCACCCCCTCTCGCCCGATCCGAAGATCGGTCTCTACTAACCATGATATCCGATTTTGAAACGTTATGTGTTCTTATTCCGGTTATTAGCTAGAATTACTATGTGATGCGCATAGCAAAACAAGTATAAACTAGATCGCCTAATTTGGAACAAAGCATTGCATATCCGTTTGTTTGGAAACGTTTGAAATTTGCTACTCGCAAGTAGGCTAAACACACGGATTTCAGCGAGTTGTTCTAACTCAAACAATCCAACCTTCACCCACAGGCATTCAGGCAGTTTATCACATAAGCATTTAGCCACATGGTAAGCATGCTGTCATGTTAACATTCACACTCATGCGAGATGCTAAAGCATAAATACTTACATCGTACTCCGTGCCAAAACAATGAAACTAGTTAGCAAAACATGCATGACCCTAATTCATGTTAAGTGGCTAATGTATCACATACAGAATGCAACTAAGTAGGCTCGGCTACTAATGACATGGCATGGCATTTACTTCAAAACATGCTTTGAAACACGCATTCAAGAGAGTGTCTTGAAAATTACAATGCAGTTTGAATGATGAACCGAGCCTTCGGTGCATGCAAGACAAATGAATGATGCACTCATGCAAAAATATGGTATGCTAAACAAACGTGTCCCTAAAACTAACCAACATAAGCAGGTAAATAAAAGGGAGAAAGAAAGGGGGTTGGAGGACATGCACACATACACGCACCCTTATTACAACATTGTGCCCTCACAGGGAGGGTCCGAATAAATAATACAAGCCGCCTAACTAACTAACTCACAAGCTAATTAATTATTACAGAACCAAATGAATAACTAGCTACAACTAATTATTACACAACTTAATTAATTAACAAATTAATTAACTAACAAATGAATGACAACAAACAAATAGGGAAAGCAGTAAATGATGCCATTCCAGCTCTGTTTGAAGAAGAGGGAGATACACGCTCGCTTCGGTTCCTCTCTTTGGAAGGCCTTCCGGTTGCTCTTTAGAGGCTCTATTTGCAGGGTGTCTTCCAGTGCTTGTTGCTGTAACTTAGCGAAACACTGTAGGGGGAAGCTACCAGTGGCCTGCCGGCCAAGGATGGAAAGCTGCCGGCCAGAGATGGCCCACTGCCGGCCAAAGGTGGCCCACTGTCGGCCATCAATGGCAGGCTATCGGCCACTGGTGTGCTGTGACACCAAACTGCAACAAAGCACAAAATAGAGGAAAAGAAGGGTTTCCCTAGGACATGTACGCACCATGGCACTCCAAATCACCTCAAAACATCAAGGGAGAGGCCAAGTCGGATCCACGACCATCAATCACGCATCCCGATGCATGATGGCCAAAGATCCAACTTGTGCAAATCAATGTGAAAATGAATGCACAAATAAAGCAAGTAAAGCCTAGAACTCTATCATGAATCATCAAGAGCTTCGGCGACTGAGAATTGAGACGCGTTCCATCACTTGAAGTATGAAACGCCCCTCGTTCCTCGTGCTCGGATTAATACTTAATCCAAGCAATGCAACACATAAGCATGGCAAACATGCGACATGACCTAAGTATGCAAACATGCAATCAAACCAAACATGCAACAAGCATATGAGCATAATGTGAGGCAACAACCTATGACAAAATGCAATATGAACATATGAACATGCAAGGCATGTAAAGCTAAGCGAGTATGCAACAACATACTACATGTAACGAGCATGCGACAACAAGGCAGAATGGGCTTACACCAAAGATGGACAACTCTCAACTAGGTCCAAATTAGTAGCCATAGGCGATGAATTAAGCCACACAAAACACTCAAGCATGCAAAATGCGAAAGGTTCAACAAAGGGGCCTAAAAGGGCAACTCTCAAAAGTGCCTAAGAAGTGACAAATGTGCAAGTGTAACAACACTATATGCACTGGAATGAGATGATAAATGATGCCAAATCATTTAAACAACACAAGTAAAGCATGCGAAGGTCCTAAGTCATGAAAGCTAGCAAAGAGCAATACAAAGGAGGCATGCAATACATGGCATGAACACGTGAACTAAGCATGGACAGAGCTTAATTAGGCCTAAACAAGGACTTAAACATGCTGGAACAAAGGCTCGAATACCTAGACATGCAAGCACACAAGCTAAGCCTTAAATTAGGCAATAATGCACGACATTCAAAGGCACTTGAAGCATGAATGAAGTGAGAATGTGACAATGGTACATGCTCTGAAATGAAGCATTAAATGATGCCAAATCATCTAAATATCTCAAAGATAGCATGCATGCATCACCGAAGCACAAAGCTTGCAAGGTCAATTACACTACAACTATACAAAGCATGCATTATTTGACTAAGAAGCATAAATACAAAGGCAAGGCAGCCTCAAAACATGAACATTTCTAGTTCAAAGCATGGCCAAAAGGTGCTAGCATGATGGACTAACATAGCATGCAAGATTGGCCAACAAACATGGTTTACATGGCAAGTGTATAAAGCATATGAAGTGTCACCAAACCAGCCAAAATTAGTGAACTAAACATGTGAAAATATGCCCAAATAATCATGGAAATGCAGCCAATGCATGCCAAAATGAGGGGCCTCTTTGGAGGGCCACACAAGGGATTATTAGGCACATGCAAGATGGACATTCAACAAGACCAAACCAACTTTGGAAATGGCTCAAGAGGGTCCAAAAACCCACTGAAAAGGGCCTGGAACAAGGCCTAGAAGCATGCAAAATGGGGTCTCTTTGGAAGGCCAAAAAGGCCACCAAACAAGACAAGGAGAGAGGGGGTCACCCTCCTCTGATTTGGGCTCTCAAAACAGTGTCTAAGCCACTGAAAATCTCTGGATTTCAGTGGCTAATAGGCCAAAACAAGGCCAATGCAAATACTCACATGTATAGCTCAAAACATGATAAATTAAAGCATGAAAGGGGGAAGATAACCCCAAACAGAAAAAGTATCTTAAAAAAACATGTTTATAAGCTCAAAAGGAAACTTTTTCTAGTTTATGACCAATCTCGAAGATGATCACAAGTAGGGCCAATCTATCATGCAAAAATGGCCTTAAAAGGAGAGATAAAACACAAGGGACAGAAGCTGGCCTCAAATGGCAAAGAGCCCTTCAACAAAGTTTAAGAGGGGCTCAAAACAAAGCACTTTACAGTTTATATCAAGCCATGAAAATAATCACAAATAAGGCCAAACTATCATACAAGAAAAAGGCCTAAAAGAGGAATAAAGAGACAAGTGGTAGGAGGAGGTCTCAATCAGCAAAGAGTCCTTGATCAAACATGTAAAGGAGCTCAAAATATGATCTTTTTCAGTTCATGACAAAGTTCAAAAATGCTTGCAAGTAAGGCTGGCCAATGAACCAAGAAAGTGCAAGTTTAGGGGAAATAGAGACTTACCCTAGAAGAGCAGTAAACTAGCAGGTTTTGGTCCAGAATTCTGAGCTTCCAAGCTCCTCAAATGGCCTCCAAGGTGTTGGAATGGAGGGTGGAGGTGTATATCTAGGTGTTGTAGTGCAAAAGTGCAAAGAAATCCAACTCTAAGGCACAAAATACACACAATATGAAAATAGACAGCTTTTTTTCCTCTCCAAAACTTAGAACCCTTGCCTAAGGAAGAAGACTCTTCCTTATATAGAACCAAGCAAAGCCAAAGCTTCTTGAACAAGCTTTTCAAGGCTTCTATCCCTCCATACACGTGTATGGAGGGGAGCAAATGAAAATCCAGCTGGCTCAAAAGATCTGCCTGAAAACCAGCTGAGATAGGGGGTACCATCGAATGGCGGCGATTACCTTGATGGCGGCGAGGCTTCATCGATGTGGCGAGGGCAAAGCCATGGCGGCGATGCACTATGAGGGCCACTCTAACAGACCTAGTCGGTCTAAAATGAGGCGAAAGGATACAAGGTCAAAACTCGAACTTGGAAACGGTCGAATCTTTGGGCGAGCAATCGAACCAGTTGTTGGGTGTACCTACAAGCACAACCAAGTCTTGAGGATGGTCAAAAATGGGGTGTCTACAGTCGCGTCCCGCCACAACACTATGAGTAATAGTGCAATGGCTATACATTCATTTACCGTTAATGCTTATCGCTATTACTGTTTTGCTTTCCGTGAATCACTACATTACGTGTATGTTGGTTAGAAAGTAATGTGAATGTAAACGTGAAGGAAGTTTGTGTACATTTCTGTTATTTCTGGGCCAATGGCTGCTCTGTTATTTCTGGGCCTAAGGCCATTCTAAAGGTGACACAACATTGGCTTAACTGTGTGAACTTTGAAGTACATATTATGTATCTTACTTTGAGTATACTATTATTCACTAAGCATATCTCACTCTGTATTTTGTCTGTTTCTGTAGGTGCTCAACCGGGAGGTCAATCCTAACCCCGATACCTGTCTCCCTTTTGTCAACCTAAGTATAACCAGGGACTTGGAGACGCCGTGCATTTAGTGAAGTTTTGTTGGGCATTTGGGTTCGTTCTCTCGTTGTCGATTATAGTTGGACTGTAAATAATATTTTTGTCATACGTCCCATCCTAGGCTGGATCTGTATATGTATATGTATGTAACTAATGCTCGGATGCGTGTTTTTGTATATTATTTTCCTGTTATGATGTGCGTAATCCTGGCATGTCAATAGTAGCTCAATGGATATGTTTTGATGTTGTTCTTTGGTATTAAATGCTTCCGTTCAGGCCCCCCTATATTGTGTATATCAGGTTTAATGCCCATGTCTGCATAGGTCATGCCCGAACTTTTAGGGGCGGGTTCTGGGATGTGACACTAATAGGTGTGTACAATTACTTCATAAAAAATTCATGAACAATCGGCACCACACATAACAATTGGCACCATACAACAATTACTTCATAAGTTTCAAGTCCTATCAGATAAGATGACAATGAAACATGAACAATTGGCACCACACAATAACAAATCTCACCAATTGAAGAAGCAAAAACCATACTTCCTTCCATTAACCACTTGGAGTCCAAAATAGCATAAGCAAACAAGACACAACCTCTAACCTTGACGACAGTATTGGCCATATCCATATCCAAGCAAGCAACAATTTCAAAATCCATCGGAATCCACGATCAAGGTGACATTTATGTCTACGGACGTGGCCTGCACAATCCACTTTCCTAAAAACCTCCAAAAACATAATATGTTGAATGATACAATAACCTACAATATGAAAATAAATAAGGGGTATAATAGTACACTGATTCCATTTATTTACAACTCATAGGACCTTATGAAACACATTGCTATCTAAATAGAACTTAAAACTCTATAAGAAATTATACAGGATTTCACATTAAATAAGTTCCCATAATAGGATTTATAAATAATTTTCCCAAAATTCTACCTCCACAATAAAAAGACCTTATTACACCCAAATTTTTCAAAAAAATTATTACATTTTTAACCTTTTTTAAAATTACCAAAAAATCATTCAAAACTCTAATCCTAATAGCACACCCAAATTTTCCCACCATCTCTATCGACCACCATCATTGTAGCCATCTCTGGCGACCCACCTTCCTATCCCCGGCTTGCCCCTCTACCATTTTTGCCACCTCCTTCGATGCCAAAACCTCATCGGTTGAGAGAGTAAAAGAAGAAGAAAGGATCTTCACTTCACTGAACCCTTCTACTACCGTGACCAGACCACCACCAGATTGTGGTCTTGAACAGAGGCAACAATTTTCATTTTTTTTTATAATTTTTTTATTTGTCTGGTTGGCCATTGTTGAGGACAGTGACACAGTTTCCAGATTCAAAACCCATTATATAAATTAAAAAAAAAAAAAAACTAGAAAAGTAAAAAAATGGGAAAGAAGAACCCAAGAAGTGAAATAATTGATGGTTTTTTGATCCTCTGATTGTATCACTCTGCCATGGCTAGGTAAGCACACGTCTCACTCGTATCTTTCTGTATACAAATATGTGTGTGTATCTTGCTAAAAGTAATGGTAAAGAACCCATTTTTGTTGATATCTTCTACATAGAAAGACTGCTACCTTTTACTCAGTACTGGGTTAAGCCTTTGAACTCATAGCCTTCTGATAGTGTAAAAGAAAGTATTTAGTTGTTTGTGTTTTGGGTTCTTATTCCCTGACATCGCAAACACAGAGAGATAGATTTGGAAAGAAGAAGAAGAGATGACGGTGATGCCGAGATTGATGGGTTGCGATCATGATGGCTAGGGTTACGGATGACAGTCGCTTATAGAGTTAGGAAATGGGTGATGGTGGTGGATCGGCGGTTGTAGGGGTCTGCGATGGCAGTGTGTTGGCGGTCGTGGGGGGCTAATAGATGGGTCTATAAAAAATTTTATGGTGTTATGCATATAACAACCTTCATAATCCAAAATGGTAAACTATCATGATTTTCACAATTAATAACATAATGCGGAAAATAAATAAACTTGCCTGAATCAGTTATGCAAAACCTTCGAATGACCCAAAATTTGATTGAACATAAACCTAATAATAATATTAGTGGAAAAAAGTTTCTCCCTCTTGACCCTCTTTAGAATCCATTGAATTTATAATTATTTTGATGGCTAGTCTGAATGTTCTTTTATAGGTAGAGAGAGGACTAGTTTTCTTATTCAACAATGATTTCACTTTTCCATCAAAGTAGGATATTTGGAAAACACTCTTCTTTATTTACCAATTAATTGTAGCAAAAAAATATAGAATCATAATTCTGCCAAATCTCTAATTCATATTGCCATATCATTGGGTTCAATATAATGAATAATGACTAAATAAATAATTTAGTTTTACATTCTCCCACTTGGCCCATATGATAACTTACTTCAAGATTTAACAAGGTTAACATTAGGCACACAATAAACCATATTGAATATTACATTTAATTTGGTTATCATCATAATACTATAGTTAAATAGTTCACTAATGTGAGTCATGGCGGTTCTACACCAACAGTGTGACATAGTCTCTTTCATGTACTACAACACTAGAAACTAGTTTAATATAGCACTTTAAGTGAAGAGTATAAAGAGGTCCAACAATAATGTCTTTTTATGAAAGACTGTTCCTGTTATCATTCATTCATTCTCGTATATGTACGTACTCATTTCATAATAGAAATATATCAGAAACACAATTAATGAGATCTCAATGTGTCAAAAAACATAATCAATCAAAACAACTGTTACAGATTACATTCAAGAACCAATTGGCAAGTTTCTTAATTGTCTTTAAGAGTAATCCCTTCATCAATAGATCTGCACTTAAAAATTATGTACTTATGTGTCTTATTGACACATTCTGTTTATGAAATTCTTGTTTAACAGCAAAGTATTTCAATTATATGTGTTTAGCATCATTAGAATACTTATCATTCTAAGAAAATAAAACAATTGCGAAATTATCACAATAAATTCTCAATGACTTGGCAATAAAAGTCGACAATCCCAAGTCTTGAGATAAAGTTTTGCAATAACAATTCATAAATTGTGGTCTCAAAGCACACCACAAATTCAACTTTGATAGAGGATACTTATGATAATTTGCTTTACACTTTTCTTAATATTGTTCCTCCAATAAAAGAAACAAAGAACCAAAAGTGAATATATCATCTAAAGTTTGAATCTAAGTAGCCAATCAATTCATGATTATCAGACTTTATAAATGTGAGCAAGTAATTTTTTATTCTTTATGATTACCTTATCACTTTTTTATTTAAGCATTAAGCTTCTTACAATAAATGTATAAAGAATTGTTTCCATTCCAATTGATTTTAAAAAAACTTTGCATAAGTCTAGACTTATTTCCTTTCGGAACATGGATAACTTTATATGAATATTTATTTATTTTGAATCTCTATAGAACTTTTAATATATACATTATGAGACAATCTTAACAATTCATGTGATTCATTCAAAAATATTTCAATTTTTATCACATAGATTGTCTTACTAATATATTTCATTTCAAAATTCTTAAAGAAAAACTTCTTAACTCGTGCAATAAATCACGTATATTATTGACAAGCAAAATATCATCAACATACAAAATCATAAATATAAACTTGCTCCCACTAATCTTTGGATATGTACACTAATCAAAAATGTTTTCTTTAAATCCAAAGGAAAAATAGTATCATAAAACTTAAAATACAATTTTTAGAAAGCTTGTTTAAATCCTTAAATTCATTTCTTAAGTTTGCAAGTCACATTTTCATTTTTCTCAATAGAGAAATCTTTGAGTTGATCTACACAAAATTCTTCATTTAAACTCTCTTTCAGAAAATTAATTTTCACATACATTTAATGCAACTCAATATCATAATGAGTTACTAATGCCATAATGATTATTAAATCAGCCATTTAAGATACAAGTGAAAAAAGAATATCTCATTGTAATCAATATCTACTTTATGAGTAAAATCTTTGGCCACATATCTAGCATTATATCATTTTATATTGCTCTTAGAACAATAAATATTTTTGTATCCTTAGACAATTCAATGAAATCCCAAATTTCATTCTAGTCCATTGATTTCAACTTATCATTCATGACATCAATTCCTTTAGTGGAATCAATATTATCTGTAACTTGTAATAATAAAACCGAGTCTTTACTTATCGTAATATTATAATAAGATTGTTATAGATATATCATATAATTATGCGAAATAACAAATCTTTTTACCTTGTAAGATCTTCTTAATATTATTTCTTATAGTTCTTCTACAACTTTTCATTGGTGATAATTACATTATAGAGTAATTAATTATTTATTTGTTATTTCAAGACATTAAATTGTTTAACAACTATAGGAACAACAATTTCCTTCAAATTATAGGTAATGATACTTGCACCCAAACTTATTGAATAATCACATTTCATGATTTATTACTCCCACTGATTTCACCATTTTTATTAAATTTGATATTATTGATTTTTGTAATTCTTGTACCCTTTGAATTTTCAAAATAATCAACAAAATAACTATTGATTATTCTAAAATCCAATTTCTTTTCATGTGGATCAATAATTTTAATTTTGTAGACAATCCCAAACACGCAGGTGTCTTAACTTCGGTTTTCTTCCTGTTCACAGTTCAAAGTGAGTGTTTGAAACTGCCTTACTAGGAACCAGATTGTATATGAAAACAATAAATCATAACAACATACATCCACAATGTTATGGGTATTTAAAAACTATTTAACATACTCTTAGTCGTATTCATTAGAGTACAATAATGTTTCTCAACTATATCATTCTGCTGATGCATTATGCCTTTTATAGAGTTTAGCAAATAGATTTGTGCTTTACACTATCTTTTTGTTTTTCACATTTTTGTTTAATTGTCTTTCTTCCTTAATAATGTACTCATCAATGGTGTCCATTTACTAGAGATTTGTTATGCAATAAATAAATAAAATAATAAAGTGAAAATTCATCTATAAAAGTGATAACATAACTTTATTTACCAAACATGAAGTGTCAATAAAGTACATTAATGTCTATTTGGGTAATATGAAGAAGCCATATATATCTTGTGGCACTTTACTTAATGTGATTGAATTGCTTTTCCTTAATGCAACTTGTAGTGATCCTAGTTTTGCTACTTTGTTGAGTATGTCGGGGATCGAGCTACCCGGTCAGCTCGCGGGGGTCCAGGGGGCAGCGCCCCTTGGCGGGTCCTAGGGCAGTGCCCTGGCGGGGTTGAGGGGCAGCACCCCCGAAGCAAAAATGCAAAATGCATTAGAAGTTGCTTGTCCGCTCGAGCGGCCGTTTATGCGCTCGAGCAGAGAATGTTTGATTCTAGAAGTTTGACCTGTCTGCAAAAGTATTGGGAAAATGTATTTGACGCTCGAGCAGACCATGTTATTCAGTTTGTAAATCTGATATTTCAGATCACTTTTATATATCTCTCTTTCTAAAAACCCTTTCCTCTCCATTTTCTCTACATTTCCCTACGCCAAATTGGATCAAAACCTTGATTTCTCAAGATCCATTAGAGTTCTGCCATAGGTTCTTCATTAAAGTTGGTTAACTTCTCGAGGACTTCGTTGTGTGAGGTGAAGATCAAGTTTCAACACCGTTGATTTTGGGGGTTTCATCTCATTTCTTCTTCAAAACTTAAGGTAGGAATTTTCTTAGAGTTATATATATATTTTTGCAAGATCTATATGATTTTCGAAATCATCTTTCGATAGCTTTGAAAATTAATTATTGATTCAAAAAGTTGAGCGATTTTGAAAGTGGATTTATCTCTTGTTCTTTTAAAATGATCTTATGGGTTTTGATATTTGTTGATTGAAGAAAAGATGATTTTGAAAAGTTTTTTTTCAAAAGATTTGAGTTGTATAGTTTTGGTGAGAAAACCTAGAATTTGGAGATTTTTTTTAAAGGAGACTAAAAATCCATGAATGATATTGTTATATTTATTTTATGTGTCAAAATAAATAGATGTTTGGAAATTTTCTTATTTATATTTATATAAATGATGAATTTCAGGGAATATGAGAATTGTTGTTTATTTTGGAAATTATTGTTCAAACCGTTGAAATAGTCTTGAAATAACTAATTGTTGAGGATACTTGAGAAGAGGGAATTGTGTTATTCTTTGGATGATGAATTGGAATAAAAGTATTTATATTCATCTTGTGAAATTGGCATATCAATTCATTTGATTAAATTAAATTTTGAAAGTTGATTTGAAAACTTGCATTGAGAAAAGAATGTTGAGAAACAAGGTTTCATCGAATGGTTTTGGGTAAATACGTTGGTAAGTCTTAATAGATGGTGTAGATGATATTGAACAAGTTGGCCTGAGAGTCCGGGATGAAAAACTGAAAACCCGCGTGGATAGGTGTCGAGCCTTCCGGTTAATGCCGGTAAAAATGACAATTTGGTAGTACTTGTATAGTCTACTTGCATACATGGACCTAGGGTTTACCAGAGTCGTATTTACCGCTCTTGAAATAAATTGTTAGGTTTTGAACAATTGAAATTGCATGATATCATTGAGCATGATGGTTTTCAAAAGATGAAAATGTGATTTATCTTCAAAAAGGGCAAAACATGGCATGTGCATTTCATCTCTTGAGACTTGTATAAAATGTATCTACTTTGTTAAGGATTTTCTATTGGACTTTATACTCACCCTACAGGATTTTTGTGCAGGAAAAGATGTGGTGATGTCGCCTAACCACAAGCGAGGAAATGTGTATTGAGAGTACGAGACTCTTATTTTGCTGTGACTCTGTATGTAAGCCAATGGCTGTATGTGTGTGGATTTAAATAACCGTTTTGTGTAACCAGGCTCAAGCCTTGGAAACTTGTAAACCCTTGGGGGCATTTATTTGTTTATTTGCTTGTTGTTGGATTAATGTATTGTTGTATGAAGAACTATTGTATTATGTAATGTAAGTTTGGAGATTTATATTCGATTTTCCTTGAAAGAGTCATGATTGTTGTATTATCATTTGGGCTAGAAATTTGGGGCGTTACACAACCCATACTCCCACTAAAAGCAATAAAATCTAAATTCAAGAGAATCTCATCTTTACTAGTTTTCATAATTTTTTTTTTCTAGAAAATAGTACAATCTTTTATGCCACAAGTGTGAGGAGTTTTCATTTATTAAGTTATATATAGGACCAACATAATGATGTAAGATAAATTAAATGTTGAGAAATCATTAAAATTTTAATTTATACAAACCATCATAAATAATACTAAGATTAACAAAAGAGACATTTTCAATAAATTAAACTTTTATTATAAATTTTGAAAATAACCATTAAGGTTAATTAAGTTTAGACAAATTAATAAATAAATTTTCAAAATTAGAATGCACATAATTTTTTTTTGAACAAAATCTAAGTAATGATCAATGCCACAAAAATAAACGATAAGACCCAATAACTTTAATTGGAGTTTTAACATAATTGGTTTGAAAATAATCTTGCACCGTATTAAAAACATGAGTAGCTATTTTCTTTCTTATGAGACTGAAAATCTTGAGCAGACTCATTTTCTTTATGTGGCTATTTCTTTATGTCCTTTTATAAGCATTCTTCCTTTCTTTTCGACTCCTTAAATTACAGGATCAATAAATGATATCTCAATTACTTAAGTTTTATCTCTTCTTAAATAAGCATGCTAGTCAATTTATTAACTTTCTACTTACTATTCATAGAATTATAGTTAATATAAATAACCCATATTGAAGAGATAAATAATTCAAAATAAATTACACGAAAATAAACTTATTTACAAATATTCTTAAATTCTTTAATTGAACAGTCAAGTTACACAATCCAATGACATGCTCATACATCTCATCGAATTTTATAATGGTAAATATAACCACAAGTTTCCAAACAAAACACTTATTAGCAGTTTAGAAACGTTCTTTCACACTATTTAGCATTATCAATTTAAGAAGTTAAAACTTAATATTTGCTATAATCATTTATACAAAAACATAAATTTTATTTGTTCGATCCTTTTATACTTTATGCAAAGTATTTTCTTTCTTGCATATTGCTTGAATCATAATAGCAATAAATTTCTCAAATAGAAACACTAAGTCAAAATTCAAGACATCGAGATGAAACTGAATTTATTTTATTCTTTTTGAGAAATCTTTTTTATTTAAAATTGAAACAAACAAAGTATACAAATATAGCGAAATAAAACTTTAATCAATAATTGATGCTCACTATATTAATGCTAAAAGTAGTAAATAATTGACAACTAGTCAAGATAAATACATGTTTAAACAATCACAAATAGTATTACCGTGATCTATCTTCGAGATAATCTAATGGGATAATATTTAACAATTATGGTGATTCCCTTTCACCAATAGAACTAGTTGATAAAATATTCATAATTAAGTATGTTTGTTATCTTTGAGTATTCATTCCAATATCAATTATGAATATTCATTAGCTATCCTATTACAATTCAACAATTACTTAGAAGTGGTGCACCTTTGGGCCAACATAATATCTTTGTAATTAAAGAATTGCGATTTGCAAAGTCATTATTTTTTAATACTTGAGAAGGGTATTACATTTTAATTATTTAATTTGATGTCAATGTGTTATTCCGATTGGGTCACTTTGGCAACTACCAATCGTATCATAATTTAAATTTCAAATTATAATAAAAACTTTACATGGACATTATTGAATAAATAATAATTTATTCACAATTATTCATCATAATAATCATAACGCATAAGGTCAATCAGAAAAATAAAATCAGTAGAAGCCCACATTCATTTAATGCCCAAAAATATTTGTGTCAAGATAACATTAATTGATTTTTGGTTAAAATTTGTATCAAGATAGCATTAATTGATTTTTGGTTAAAATCACTCACATAAAAAGAATGTCAATTACGAAACCATAGTAAAAACATTATGATGGGTTTCCATAATCTTGCCAAGGATCGAAAAGAAACATCACCATAACAATATAAATGGTTTAAATATGGATCAAATTTTGATAACACATTATTGAATCTGTACGTAATTGAAAATAATTTTGCACATGAACAATCAAGCATTAAAGCATAAGAGTATAAAATTGATATGTATACTAGACAGTTTTATGTTATAGGAAAATCATAATAATCCATAAATATTTGCTCTAATCCACATATAAAAAAATTTATGGTGTTATGCATATAACAACCTTCATAATCCAAAATCGTGAACTATCATGATTTTCACAAATAATAACATAATGTGAAAAATAAATAAACTTATCCAAATCAGTTATGCGAAACCTTCGAGTAACCCAAAATTTGATTGAACATAAACCTAATAATATTATTAGTGGAAAAAGGTTTCTCTCTCTTGAACCTCTTTAGAATACATTGAATTCAGAATTATTTTGATGGATAGTCTGAATGTCTTTTTATAGATAGAGAGGGGACCAATTTTCTTATTTAACAATGATTCCACTTTTCCATCAAAATAGGATACTTGGAAAACGCTCTTCTTTATTTACCAATTAATTGTAGTAAAAAAATATAGAATCATAATTCTGCCAAATCTCTAATTCATATTACCATATCATGTGGGTCAATATAATGAATAATGACTAAATAAATAATTTAGTCTTACAGGGTCACAGGTAGGGAGAGAGCAGCGGGAGGTTCTCACGGTGGGGAAAAACTGGCCGGAGGTAGAGGAAATGGTGGCCGGTGGTGAGATTAGGATTTGAAGAAGAAAATGAGGGTCGAGGAGAGAGAGAGAGGAGATGAAAAAGAGTGCAAGGAGAGGTACAGTGAATCTCTTGTTACTCAATTATACATTTTAATTAAGAAGTAAAAAAATATTATAAATTGTTATATTATTATTGTCATTTTGTTAATATATTTTTTATAAAAAATTATTCAAATAATATATTTTTAAACAGGGTGTGAAGATAGGTAAAATTAATATATTAAAAAGTATAAAGGAAGAGTATAAATTTAATTGATTGTAATAAGAAAATGAGTGTAAGAAGGTAGAATAGTAGTGTAAGTAAAATTACTCAAATTGTAAAGTTTAACTCCCTTATTGAGATTTGTGAAAAGTTTGTAATGCCCTTATTTTTTGCTCTAATTTTTGTTATTATGCCATCATAATTCAGTTTTTTTTTTCCTCTCCATTTTTCTTCATTTTTCTCCTCTTTCTCTCTCTCTCTCTCTCCTTTTCTTCTTCTTCTTATCCCCTTTCTTCCTCAACCCATGGCAATAGTCAGCACTTGCATGCTTTAATAGATCACCCATCACTTCTTTCTCCCACCTTCTACCTTTCCTTCCTTTTTTAATCTTTATTTTATTTTTATGGAAGCAACCAGATTCTATCTTCCCACACACATACATATGTATAGTTTTTTTAATATATATATACATCCAGAACCCATGGCTTTTCTCTCTTTCAGTTCACTACCATAAAAACCCACACATATACGTTCATATATTTATGTATGATGGAGGAATCATCACAATGGGTTTGGGGAATATAACAACGGGCATTTATGTTTATATTAGCTATAATGGAAAAGTCTTGACTGTAGGTAGAAATTGAATAATGAAAATGTCTATTTTGATGATGAAAGCATTAGAATGATCTCAATTTGTTCTAATGTCTATGCATTAATTATAAACTATTCCATGTTAATAACTAGTTTCAGTAGGTGACATAGTGTGCTATTGTGCAGATTTGAGGTGCCTGCTGTGTTGTGCGGGGTGCACAACAGTTATTATGTGTAGCAAAATGGGTCTATTTAGGAGCCTATTTCGATAATTCAAATCATTCATATTTTAGAATATATCAAGTAGAATATGCCTTCGAAAAATTAAGTTAATCGGATATCGTTTACCCTTTCATCTACTCACATTTGTATTCATTTTAATACTTTAAATCACAATTGTTATTTATTTTTATAGATACAAATGTGAGTGGATGAATAGGTAAACGATATCCGATTAATTTAACTTTTTGCAAGTATATTCTACTTGATATATTTTAAAATGTGAACAATTTGAATTATCTAAATGGGCTCCGAAACGGGTCCATTTCGCTATACAACAGTGACTGTTGTGCACCTCGCACAACAGCCACCCAACTTGTGTGCTACAGTGAGCCCATGGTGGCTTTGGATTGTTGAAGGAAGGAAGGAAAATGAAATGGAGAGGAGAGGGTGGAGATAGTGTACAGTTGCAAAAAAGATAAGGGAGATAGATTCCACCACCACTGTGCAACGGTGGAAGAAGAAGTAAGAATAAAAGAAAAGAAAAAAAATAAGAAAAATAAGAGGATAAAACTGTCATTTTATAGTTATGGACCTAACACGTGTGCTTAATGTGGTGCATGTTATACACGCACTGTTAACTTTCACATTTAACTCCATATTAAAGGAAAGGTTAGGTGTATATTTGTGAGTCCGGATCTTCTGCCGTAGTCTCCTGCGGTGGTCCCTGCGGTGCCCCAAAACGACGTCGTTTTGGGGCAAGTTTTCAAAAAAAAAAAAAAAAAAAAAAAAAGAGAGAGAAGGCAAGAACCAGAATCAGAGAAAGGAAGAAGAAAGAAGTGCAGGCAGAGGACCCATTCAAACACCCATTCAAACTGGTGTTCTTCTGGGATTATGGAGACCACGGCAGGCCAATGCATTACATATTTGAACAGATTGTTCACCTAAGTTTTGATTGGGTGTTCTTCCTCTAGTTTGTTCACCTAAGTTTTCAACGAACACTCCATAAATATATATATATATACATATATACATATATATCAATACAAACAAAAGCAAAGAATTTTTTCCTCTCCTCTTTGTTTTGGATCTCAAATCTTTCGTCGAGATTTTGAAACTTTGCTTTTCTTCATAAACCCATCTTTCTTCATTTCAGATCTAGGTTGAAACCAGGGGGAAAATCAACTAACGGCAACGAGGATGACCGACGAACTCCCTCCGGTACACCGGCGACGAAGAAAAGAGGGGAAAAGATCGAGATGGTTGCTGGCCATGGAGATCGAAGGAGAGAGAAGGGTGCTCGTGGCTATGGGAGTGGCGATGGTGGGTTGCAGCGGCGATGGCGGGGAGATTGGTGGCGCCTTGGGTGAAAGCCTGTGCGATGCATTTTTTCTTCCTCCTGACATTCTTTCTTCCTTTGCCAGAAAAAAAAAAAGACGACCAAGAAAACTTGTTGCAGGATTTTTGGGTATAACTGTGTCTGCAGATACAACCTCCCCTTCTCTGGTTCTTGCCTTCACTTTTCTTCTTCTTCTTCTTTTTTTTCTTTTTTTTTTTTTTTTTTTTTTTTTTTTTTGGGAAAAACTTGCCCCAAAACGATGTCGTTTTGGGGCGCCGCAGGGACCGCCGCAGGAGACTACGGCAGAGGATCCGGACTCTATATTTGTAGCCTATAGGGGAGTAATGTTTTTTTAACTAAATCATAACGAGATAAAATGTAATTAACCCTAAAATAAAAATAATAACATACAGATTTAAAAGAAAAATAACAAAATTTTAAAGTTCAAATAAAAATAGCCTAAAAAGAACTACAAAATACAAAATTCCAAGTCTACTAGCTCTCTTTCTCTCTCTTAGCAAGTGTAGTTAGTTTATCTCCTAGTTTGATCGAAGTGTGGGTAAAAATCTAAATCATATGTGTTTTGAGAGAAATATTTTATTTCAAGATTTTGGAAACAATATTGAATGATCAAAGTTATAATTAAATATTTAATTATATATATATATATATTTTTTTAAGGGTTTAATTGATATCTTGAGAATAGTTTGAGAGAGTAAAATGAAGCTTTAAATAAAATTTTGGCGTTACGCTAATAACTTCCATTTGATTATAGTCGGCAGCTAATAGTAAGGATTAAATTGATTCAAAATCGAATAGTTTATATGTAAAATTAATATGATTCATAGAATATGTGCTAAATTGATTTTTAAGTGATTGTTTGAATATAAATTGTGGGGACATAATTTGTAAATGACAACACGTGGCCAAGATGACGCCGAAGTGTCAGCCGAGGTATCAAGTGTCTTGGTCATGACGCCAAGGTGATCTCGGCTAGGCCAAGGTTATCTGTGGAGATATTGGAATCCGAGATGAGCAGATAAGAGACAGGAGTCCTAGAGTAGGGGAGGACCTCTGTCTAGATAAAAATAAAGCTCTTAAGGAGTTTATCTCTATCTGGTTGGAAGTCCAAGATGAGCATTGAGGCAGAGTCCATTGAAGCTAAGCTTCTACAAGGATCAGGTTAGTGCTAACTATAAAAATAAGGCACTATCGTGGGTTTAAGGTACGTTTTTTGTATTATGGCTAGTGAGTTAAGTACTGCTCGCTATCTTTGAGAAATAACTGAGTACTAACTTGATCGTCGGGGTGCCCCCAGATGGACGAACCACCGTCGAAGTCTTATCTTTCTATGACAGGTTGATCGGGCGTGATTGTAGCTCGACTTTTTCACGTCCCCCTTTCGGAGAGCTCGAATTGGTCCTACAATTTGGACTCTTGTCATGGTTCTAAATTTAATTTCACAAAGTGCAATGTGAAACTGATAAACATCAAAGAGTCAAATCCGGCAAATCATTTTGGAAAATTGATTTTGAATCAAATAATGCCAAAACTGGACTGTTTTGCCAGATTACAGAGTCGCCACCTAAATATTTTATTTTGGAGAAATTTAGGAAACCCTGACTCGTGCCAAAGGCCACGTGTCCGTTATCACCAAAGTTGCTTTGGCTCGGGAACTTGAATATGAGAGGGGAAGGTCCTGAAATGAGCACCCCCGCTCGCCCGATCAAAGGATCGGCCTCTACTATCATGATATGTTGTTTTTATAAACACATGTGTTCTTATTCCGATTATTACTCTAACATTACTATGTGATGCACACAAGCAAGTATAGACTAAAAATCGCAAGAATTGGAACATTTCAACTCATGTTTGTTTTTGAAAATGGTTTGAACTTGCCACCCTCAAATGGGCTAAAATGCGGATTTGCCACCTCAAGTGGGCTTAAAACATGATTTTGCCACTTCGCAAAGTGGGCTTAAAACATACATTCGTTGAATCATTCCAATTCAAGCAACAAGCCTTCATCCACAGGCATTCATGCAGTTTAGCAAGTAAGCACATAGCCTCATGGCAAGCATGCTATCATGGCAACACTCACACTAATGCAAGTATGCTAAAGCGTTAAAGCTTACCGAGTACTCCAAGTCAAAACAAAAGCTAGTTAGAAAGAATGCATGATCCTAAATATACAAAATGCCTAATGCAGCACACGCAATAACGCAATTAATAGGCTTGGCTATAAATATGGCATATGATACAATTTGAACAATATGCTGTGAAACAAGTATTCAAATAAGTATTGAAATACAATGCAGTTTGAATGATGCACCGAGCCTCGGTGCATGCAAGACAAATGAATGATGCAAGCATGCGAGCATAAAATATGCTAATCGAAAATGTCCCAAAACTAACCATCGAAAGCGGTTAAATAAAAGAGAGAAAGACGTGGGGTTAGAAGACATGCACACATTCACGCACACTTATTACAACATCATGCCCTCTCGAGGGAGGGTCCGAATAAATAAGCTAACTAGCTACGCTAATTAAGCTAACTATTACAAACCAAAACTCATTAACTATTCTAGTTAACTAATTATTACAACACAATTGAATAACTAGCTATGCTAAGCTAATTAAAATATTACAAAACGAATTAAGCTAATTAATTACAACACATGTATGAATGAATTAGCTAGCTTATTCTAAGCTAACAAAAGCAATTAAATGGCCTCAGGGCGAGGGATGCATGCATGCTCGGTTACTTCACCCGAAAATGCCATTGCCTTGCCGTCGGATGCCTTTGTTTGCACTCGTTTGATCACTGAAAATTGTACCGACTTCCAGATTGCCTCTGCTCCAACACAGGAACACATTTGTGCAAAAATTCACTGGTGGCCGGTCACTACAAAAAGTGGCTGTCGGCCACCTTAACTAGGTGGTCGGCTACCTCAAGTGGCCGGTCGGCTAATTCAAGTGGCTGGTCGGCCACTCCCTTTTCTGGACTTCTTCTTTTGCTGCAACAGAGAGTAAACATAGACAAAATAAGGCATCTTCTTCTTTTGCTGCAACAGAGAGTAAACAGAGACAAAACAAGGCATTTTCAAGAAATATATGTACTGCTACCCTGCTTATCATCTCTCAAGCTCAAAGGAGTGTAGCCCTTGGCTCTCAAGCCATCAATCAAGCATTTTCAATGCATAATGGCTAGGGAACCAAGCTTATACAAGGTTAATGAATGCACAAACAAGACCAATACAACCACCACCCTATCATGCGTGATCAAGGGTGATGGTGACTAAGAAAAATGGCACGTTTCATCACTTTAAGTATGAAACGTTCCATTTCTCTCGTGTTCGGATTAACGTCCGATCTGAACACATGCAATGCAATACAAAGATGCTTAATCTTGCCTCTTTTACTTTATTCATTTTGTTTACTCATTTTAGATTACCAATCCATTCTTTAATTGATTAGTCCAAAAGTGAGTGTCCTCTAATTGAAAGAGAGCTTAAACCACAAGTACCTTGAGCATGAAAGAGGCCTCATGCTGTTGGTAATGAACTCCCGAAGGAATTAAATCATTAGGCATGAGGGTCTCAATTCCACACTCAAGCCAACAAGGGGTTCGAAGTCACTTTCAAAACAAATGAAAGAGTAAAGAATAGAGGGAGATTGCAGAGATTTCAGTGCTAAAATGGAGTGCAAAATGGCATTAAAACATGCAAGCAACTCATACAATACATGCTAAAAAGTATAACTCACTAAGCTAATGAAAGAGATTGCACTACAACCATACAATACAAGCCTCAAAGGGCCAGACCAACTCAAAATACAGTTAAAACCAGTCAAAATAGTGACTAAATCATGTTGATATTAAGGTACAAAATGTTAGAAAAACATGCTCACGTGTTAGCTTGCAAACAAGACTCAAGACACAACTCTCAAAAGTAATGAAAGAGTGAAACAAATGAGCATGTGACGGGGCTATATACAATGAAATTACATGTTAAAAGACACTACAACATGCAATCATTCCAAGCAAAACATGTTTAGAGGCCTAAAAAGCCAAGCTAATGAAGCCATTTGCACCACAACACCTATGCAAAACAAGGCTCACATGACCAAAGCAGCTCAAAACAAAGTTAAATCATGCCAAATCAAAGGCAAACACATGCTGGCAATAAGCTAAGTTAAGCCACAAAAACATGCTTCCATGTGATGCTAACTAGACATGGAAGTGAGACACAAGGAGGGGAGGCTAACCCCTCTATTTTTGGACTTCAAAACATGATTTTTACCACTGAAATAACTCTAAATTTTAGTGGTTTAAAGGCCCAAAAAGTTTGATTTTAATATGCTAAAAGATGGTGCAAAGGCTCACATAAATAAGTAACAAGAATGGTAGACAACCCCTTAGCACAAAATGGCTTCAAACCAACATGTTAAGGCCCAAAAATTAGAGCTTTTTGTAGTTGGAAACTAGGCCCAAAACAGTATAAAAAGATGGCCAAGCAAGTGATTAAAACTAAGCCTACAAGGTAAGTAATATACCTCTTGAAGCTCAACACAAAACAAACACTCTTTTAGGCTCAAACCTCCTTTTAACAGCCCAAAATAGGCTCCAAGGGACCTCAGCTTCAAGGTGGTCCAATTTGGTTAAGGGCTAGTGTGCAAAGGTGTAGAGAAAATCAACTATCAAGCATAAAACAAGAGGAGAGAGAGACAGAGAGAGAGAGAATTTTGATCCAAAATTTCTCACCTTCCCAAATGGGAGAGAGACCCCCCTATATATAGAAAATCAAGCTAAAGGCTTGTATTCATCCCTCCATACACGTGTATGGAGATGGCCTTCAGTGAACAACAGATGGCACAGCTGGGAAACAAATATCTGAAAAAGGGAACAAATGGCCGTCGGCCATTTTAGGTAGCCGACTGGCCACCTCAACTTGCCGACCGGCCACTTCAACTGGTCGACAGAAGCAAAAAGTGGCCGACAAGGCCAAAAAGTGGCCGACATGATCCCTTCCCCTTCCAGGAAAGAGTCACTAAGGTTTGGCCAAAAAACAAGCACAAAACAAAAAGGTTTTAGAGGCTCAAGGATAAGGAGTTCCACCGAGAACTTCAGGCACTCAAACAAGCACAAACAAGCACAATCATCGAGTGCACAAATGATGACGTCTAAGTCTTGAGGTCGGTCAAAAATGGGGTGTCTACAGTGATCTATTCTGTTTGTGCTCTCCCGCTGAGTTCCTGTTTGGCAGTGTGGTCGGAAATCAGCACCCAAAATTTGGCGTCGTCTGTGGGAAACGTAAAGAGAATAAATGGCCAACGACGGACAGAAAGAAAAGATTGGGGCCAACATCCCTAGTGGGAGTGGTAAAAACATTGATCCTAACATTGAGGAGGACAACTATAATGAAGAACCTCAGGATAATAATCCAGGAGAAAAGGATGTCGCCCAAGAGGGAGACACACCGAAGAAAGCATGTCAAAGCGGGTACTACAACGAAAGCGACCTCCAAGTATGGAAAGATAGATGCCTAAGGAGGGACGACGAGATGAAGGGAATGGCAAACAAGTTGGCAGACCTATAATCGATTGTCAACTTCATGATGCAGAACAATGTCATGCAGCCACCGATTCCATTGGAGGACACGCCGATTCCAGCGGCCAAGAACAATGCCCAGAAAGGATGACAGAAAGCAATCCCTGCAGTCCGTCAGCATGACAGGGCAAAAAAGCATTCGCATCGGCCTTCACAGGAGGTCAGGCGAGGAGAATCGATGAGAGGGGAGTCTCAGAAGACACATCGTGCCAAGGAAACCTACGTCAAGGAACATCGGCATGTTTAAGGGAAGGAGCTTTGTTTTGACACGATGAATGAAGGGAGATCCAAAAGGACTTATCACGACACCAGGAGCAGTGCACCAAAAAATTTGAAATCCGGTTGGACCAAAGCTCGGAGACGGACTAAGAAGGATTTGAGGGATTACCTCCAGAGAAAACGACAAGATACCGAGGTAACATCTCTGGTCAAGCCGAGAACACCGTTCTCAGTGGAATTGGATAAGTTTGAAGTCCAGAAAAGGTTCCACATGCCGAGATTCCAGATATACGACAGTAAGTCTAATCCTAACTTTCACGTCAGCTTATATTTGAACTCAATGGCACTATATACCGTGAATAAACCGTTGCTCTGCAAGGTGTTCCCCTCATCCTTTGAGGAAATCGCATCAGAATGGTTTCACAAGTTGCCGAAAAGAACTATGA
This sequence comes from Camellia lanceoleosa, assembly GCA_025200525.1. NCBI lineage: Eukaryota > Viridiplantae > Streptophyta > Magnoliopsida > Ericales > Theaceae > Camellia > Camellia lanceoleosa. Next base: position 5,411,198 of record CM045766.1, on the reverse strand, counting down.
AAAGCTGGGAAGGCTTGGCCGAGATATGCGGCCAGGTTTGTTACAAACAAATTGCAGCCGTTGAGGGTAGACTCCCTAATGACTCTGAGAATTGGCAAGGATGAAAGCCTCAGGGCTTATGCAAAAGGTATTATGAGTTATTTAACCGAATACCAGGGTGCAACCAAGAGTTGGTGGTCGTATCTTTTAAGAACGGCCTAAACGATGATTGTCTGCTTTGAAAGTCACTGGAAAAAACGTTGCCAAAAAGTATGGAGGAACTTATGGCCAGAATCGAGAAATATGTAAAAGTAGAGGAAAACATGCCAGGGACAAAGGCATCAAAGCAAGAGAAGAGGAACAGCTCGCCAAAGCGAGGCCTAGGTAATACAAATTTTAATAAACAAGAAACAAGACTGAGGGCTACATAGGCAGTCACCACAGTGTTTCGGATCCCGGTTTACAAAGTCCTGAAAAGGACCAAGAATTAACCTTACTACAGAGCACCAGAGAAGATCCCTGGAGAATTTATGGGAAGAAGCCTGGGGAAGCACTGTGCCTACCACAATGAGAATGGGCATTTGACTCAGGGGTGCAGAGCCCTAAAGACACATCTGGAAGATCTAGTAAGACAAGGTCACTTAAGAGACCTAGTAAATGAGGCTAGAACAAGGAATGAGCAAACAAGGTTGCCCCAGGCACTAGTAGCAGCACCTCCATCCATACCGCAACCGCAGGCAGACGGACCTCGAGTGATCAATGTGATTCACTCAAAGGTCAACGAGAACGAGGTACGTGGGGAGACCCAGAGGGTAAAGCACTTACAGCATGTGTATCAGGTCCAGTAAAAGAGGCCTAGGGCAGACGAGTACCAAGGACTAGTGGTGGCCTTTACTGAAACTGACCTAGACATGGTGTAGCATCCGCACAACGATGCTCTGGTGGTATCCCTTAAGATTGGAGAATACCAGGTAAATCGCATTCTGATTGATCAAGGCAGCTCTTGTGACATCATGTATGTCAGATGTTACAAGGAGCTCAGCCTTCACCAAGATGACCTACAGTAGTCCAACAGTCCAATGGTCGAGTTCAATGGAACGCCGATGTGGTCCTTGGGAGCAATAAGCTTGGAGGTACAGGCAGGCACCAAGAAAGTAAGTACAGAGTTCACAATAATTGACACCCCCTCTTATTAGAATGTTATCTTTGGGAGGCCATCGTTGCATGCAATAAGGGCAATTCCCTCAACACTACACCAGTTGTTGCGATTTCCAACAGAGCATGGAATTGAGGAGATCAAAGTGGATCAGGTGCAGGCAAAGAATTGCTCCATGGCAGCAATGAAATCCACCTACAACATACGAGAAGCAAAAACATTAGAGATTGAGGATGAGGACATGAAGGTCCTGGATGACGTCAGCAAAGAGCCAGCTGACAGAAACGATGAAGCCTTGAAAAAAATTCTGGTCTAGCAAGGGGATGAAGAGCGCCTCTTCCTTCTCGGCTCAAGCTTGGCCGGGAAGGAAGAAAGGGAGTTAGAAGCATTCTTGCGAGCAAACATAGAGGTGTTTTTCCTGGACGAGATGCCTGGCATTAACCCCGAGGTTAAATGCCACAGACTAAACGTAGACAGGTTGGCTAAACCCGTCATTCAGCGAGCAAGGAGGCCGACACTGGTTCATGTGGAGGCAATAGAGGAGGAAGTGAACAAATTATTAGAGGCCAAAGCCATCCGAGAGGTAAACTACCCTACTTGGCTGTCCAACACTATGGTTGTGAAAAAGAAGAATGAAAAGTGCAGGGTCTGCGTGGACTTTACTAGCTTGAATAAGGCTTGTCCCAAAGACAGTTTCCCACTCCCCAAGATCGATCAATTAGTGGATGCCATTTTAGGGCATGGAAGGATGAGCTTCCTAGATGCTTACAAGGGGTACCATCAGATAACAATGTACCCCCTGATGAAGAGAAGACTGCATTTATCACCCCAAAAGGGCTATATTGCTACAGAATGATGCCTTTCGAGTTGAAAAATGCAGAAGCAACGTACCAGAGGTTAGTGACCAAGATGTTCAGACATCTGATTGACAAAATGGTGGAAGTATACATTGATGATATGGTCATGAAAACCAGAGAACCTGAGAACCACTTGGCCGACTTGAAGGCAGTTTTTGATATCCTTAGAATATATCGGCTCCGACTCAATGCTTCGAAATGTGCATTTGGAGTTGGATCTGGTAAGTTCCTGGGATACTTGGTTACCAGAAGAGGCATTGAAGCAAGCCCAGATCAAATCAAGGCCATCCTGGATTTGAAAAGCCCAGAGTCGGTAAAACAAGTGCATATGTTGACTAGAAGGGCCGCAGCCCTGAACAGATTCACAAGTAGAAGTTCAGATAAGTGTAAACCATTTTTCAGTCTGTTGAAAAAAGCCATAGACTTCTTGTGGACAGAAGAATGTGAAGTTGCCTTGGCCGACTTGAAAAGATACCTAACCACAGCTCCAGTTCTCTCAAATCCAGTACCTAGAGAGGAACGGTTCTTATACTTGGCGGTTTCGGAACATGCAATAAGCGCAATATTAATCAGAGAAGAGAAAGGAGAACAAAGGGCAATATACTATGTGAGTAAAACCCTTGCAGGCGTAGAGACCAGGTATTTACCCCTAGAGAAATTGACATTGGCCTTAATGATGGCCTCTAAGAAGTTGAACCATTATTTCCAAGCCCACAAGATTGTGATATTAACTAAGCATCCCTTGAAGTCCCTGCTACAACAAGGAAATCTGACAAGCAGGCCAGCTAGATGGGTAGTAATACTGGGCGAATACGACTTGGAATTTAGGCCTAGAACAGCAATTGAGGGCCAGGTTTTGGCCGACTTTGTGGCCGAGTTCACACCAAGAGCCATCCCACGTCGAGCTTCGATGAGCCGCGGTTTAGAATATCCAGGGGAACAAGAAGAGACCCAGCTGGGAATGAAAAAATCCACGGCAGAGCAGAAGATAGAAGAAAAACTCAAGCCCTGCGATATTTATATCGGCAACTCCTTCCGCTTGTTTGTAGATGGGAGTTCAAATCGTCAAGGAGCGAGGGTAGGAGCAGTACTATTATCACCAGATGGGCGGATGTTAGAATGATCTATTTAATTGGAGTTTAAGGCCTCAAACAATGAAGCAGAATATGAAGCATTGATCACAGGATTGAAGTTGGCAGCAACAATGAAAGCCGACGAGGTGGTAGTCTTCTGTGACTCCCAGCTTATTGTGAACCAGGCAACAGGCGAGTATGTAGCCCGAGATGAAAAAATGATAGCTTATGTCAAAGAGGTTGTCAGACTGTTAGCTTTGTTTCAAGACTACCGACCACAGCAAGTTAGCCGAGATGACAACAACCATGCCGATGCCTTAGCTAACCTGGCTAGTGCAATGAAATTAGGAGAGGCAAGAACAATAATGGTTGATTATTTGTCAGGCCCAAGTGTGGAATCACTGATCACAGAGTACGAAGCAATGTGTATGGAGATAGGCCTAAGTTGGATGGATGCAATAGTAATGTTCTTTAAAGATGGGAAGCTGTTAGATGATCGCAAAGAAACACACAAGACTAAACTGAAGTCGGCTAGGTTTAGCCTAACAGCAGAAGGACATCTCTACAGAAGGCCTTTTACTGGTCTCCTTTTGAGATGTGTGCATCCCTCCCAAGTTGAAGACTTCTTGTACGAAATACATGAAAGAGTATGTGGAAGCCATGCTGAGGGCAGATCACTTGCTCATAAGGCCATTACTCAGGGGTACTGGTGGCCCTATATATAGAAGGATATTGAAGCCTATGTCAGAAAGTGCAAGAAGTGTCAAAAGTTTGCACCTTTGATACATCAACCAGTAGCAGATTTGAACCCAGTGTCCAGTCCTTGACCATTTGCCCAATGGGTGGACAACTACCCCAAGCAACTTGACAAAAGAAGTTCCTGCTGGTAGCAACTGACTATTTCACGAAGTGGGTAGAAGCTGAACCCCTTGAGAAGATTTGGGATACTGATGTGAAGAACTTCATATAGAAGAACATCATCACCAGGTTTGGGATCCCAAGGGCAATAATAGCAGACAATGGTACACAATTTGACAGTAAGCTAATCAAAGGCTTCTGTGCAAGTACAAAATCAAGAACTATTACTCTACTCCAAGTTTCCCTCAGAGTAATGGTCAGGCAGAAGCATCTAATAAGACTATCTTGGATGGGATCAAAAAGAGGCTGGTGGTAGCAAAGGGAAAGTGGATAGAAGAGTTGTCCAATGTACTTTGGGCATATCGGACTACGCCAAGAAAATCAACAAGGGAATCCCCATTTGCCATGGCTTATGGCACAAAAGCAGTCATCCCACTGGAAGTCGGCATCCCAGGGATCAGAACCCAACAAGTAGAGAATAGGATTAATGAGGCATTCCTAGCAGGAGATCTGGACCTACATAGGGAGAAAAGGGAGAGAGCAGCAATTCAGCTGAAGGCATACTAGTAACAACTTGCTAGGGCTTACAATAAGAAGGTCAACCCAAGAAAGTTTCAAGTTGGGGACTTTGTCCTCAGAAAGGTCGTCGACAATAAGAAGGATTCCAGAGACGGAAAACTTAGCCCAAATTGGAAGATAGAATTATCTTGGTCGCCGGCAATAGAGCATATTGGCTTAAGGACAGTGATGGCAAAGAGTTGCCAAGACCTTAGAACACTTGCAACCTAAAGTTTTTCTATCATTAGATTTTTATTTTTCGAAGTTTATGTCATAATTTATTGGCTAAGGTAGTAATAAAATTTTAGCCTAGTTTTTTAAGAATTTGAAATTTGTGTGATTGGACTGACTAGTCCTACGGCGATGTTTTTGATTGAAACATGACGAATAACTTAGACTTATCATATGGTAGAGTTGAATTGTACTAACATATAATAAAGTTGAACTAAGTTGGTGATATTTCTGATTGAAACATGACAAATAATTTAGACTTATTATATGGCAAAGTTGAATTGTACTTATATATAATAGAGTTGAACTAAGTTGGCGATGTTTCTGATTGAAATATGACGAATAACTTAGACTTATTATAGAGCAGAGTTGAATTATACTTGCATATAATAGAGTTAAACTAAGTTGAATTGTAGCTAGACTTGCCATGTCGGCAGAATTAAACTTAGAATGGAACTAAGTGCATTTCAGTTAAATTAACAGGGAAACCAAGGTTGAGAACCTCGGTTAGTCTTTGTTTGAATCTGACTTTGGCGAAAGGCTATTCGGGCTTAATGTGAACATAAGTGAAACTTAGGTTCACATTAGGGGGCAGAGAGCTGGAGAATGATGAATAAGCTCAAAGATTTGAAGTGCATGGGACTTGTTGAAATTTTATAGACAAAGTTTACAAGTCAGAATAGGCTTAACACTTGTTGAAATTTCAGAAAAATTTATAAGTTGAAATTACCCGAGGTAATATTAAAAGAAGTTTCCGAGATACATATTGGCCGAGATGGCCAACCAGGTTGTGAAGCTTGGAAAGGGTGAAGTCTTGAAAGAAAATAGCATATGAAAGTAAAAGAGCAATACTGAATAACACTAGTAAAAATATTTTGATATTTTTAAGTGTTAGTCGAGGAAAACATTCAAAATTTATATCCGAGGTATCACGTCCCGAAGTTATTATACAATTAAGGTATACTTTGATAAAGTACAAAAATATTCTAAGTATGGAAGCATGAAAGGCATGAAAGAAAGCAGTAAAACATATAAGCATACAACACTTGAAAGAAGAAATTAGACTTGCATTCAAAAGAGAAACTTGTCCATGGGCAAAAAGGTACAAAAAGATTACTTGTTCAAAGTACAAAAAGAAACATCGGCCAAATTGGAGTTAAAACATTGTCCAAAAGGTTACAAAAACTACAAAGGAAAAAAGTACAAGAAAAGATTCTAAACAAGCTATTCTGCGTCGGCGGTTGGTGGTGTTTCGGCCTCAGTAGACAGTTGGGCGAGCTTCTTGGTAGCTTTCTCGGCCTCGATCTCGGTATCAATTTCTAGAAGAGTCTTGTCAAGGCTCTTTTCAACAATCTCGACCTCGGCTTCAGTGGTGTTCTTGGGGACCTTGTCCTCGTCATCCTGAGTTAAGTCAACGGCTTGCTCATTCAAATTTGGGGACTTGGCCCCAGCAGAACCCTTAGTTCCAGCTTCAACCTCGACTTCTTCCTTTTCTTCTTCTCCCTCAGCCTCAACCTCAGCCTCAGCCTTAGATTGGCTTGGAGCGGGGGGGAATGGCATGACGAGTCGGCTCTCATCTTGAAGAAGTGAGTCCACAAGGATAGCCAGCTCTTTTAGAACAGCCATCCAACCAAGGGTGTAATCCCTATTGTATGCTTTTCTGACTTTCTTTTTGTATTCCTCATGGACATCAGCTGCCCCCTCGGTGTAAGCCTTCTCGTCTGCCTCCTTGATTTCGGCTGCCTTTGTGGATAGAGCCATTTGGAGCCCTGTTTGGACCTGGGCCTCTTTTGCCTCGGCTTTAGTGACCTCGGCAACATTTTCTACAACCTCGGCGCGGTCCTTGGCTATTTTTAAGGCTAACTCAGTAGCCTTGGCTTGATCAAGAAGACCTCGAATGTGAGCCTCGGCTTTGTTAAGTGAAGTGAGAAGTTTGGCTGCTTCCTTGGTCTTTTGGGTTAGTTCTTTCTTGAAACCCTCAGCCTTAACTACGAAAGAGTGACCCTGCTAGATGGCCTGCAAGAAAAGAGAACAGATTATTAAAATTTTGGCTAAGTGTTAGAAGACTTCAGAAGACAAGGTAAAAGACTTACCAAGACATAGTGCTGCATCATTAAGGCATAGTTTTCATACTCTGTTAGCTTAGCCATTCGGTTGATATCGGCTGGCAAGAGAACGACAATGGAGATAGCGGCGCCGACTTCAACACTGTCCAGCGCGCTGTCACCAGCTAGCAGAGGTTGGTCACCCACCATAAATGTCGGGGCCCAAAGGGAGTTGGATTTAAAGACGCCGGGCTGATCTATATCCTCAGACCTTGGCTGCTTCGAGAAGGGAGCCTCGGACGAACCAGCCTCGGCAGGCCTCTTCCTAGCCGCGGAGGCACTTTTCTCAACCTCGGCTAGTTTAGAGATTGGCAAAGTGTCCTCAGAGTCGATCTAAGTCGTTGTTGCCTTGGCTTTGGCTCTCTTTACCCTCTTTGGCTTAGCCTTTGGTTGGGATTGTGATGGAGAGGACTGAACTGTCACAACGCCAGGGATGTCGGCCAAGAGGTCTTCAACCACAGCCTTGCTGCGTTCTATCTCTTCAGCGGTGGTGGCAACAATGACTTTGGTACCAAAATGGATTATTAGAAGCGCAGTGGGTGGGTTTGCTGGATCATAAGCCTACACTTCAATACTTTGGCAATTACAGCTGCAAGTTCTACCTGCAGGAGTGAAAAGTGGAGCTCGACGTCGGCGTTGGCGTTGGGCTGGAAGAATCAGTTGGGGAACGGGTATTGATGGCTACTCTGCTGGATCAGAAGTTGAGGCTTGATCAGGCCTTGGCAATGACGTGGTAAGGGGAGTTGTTGCAGAAGGTGGAGACTTGCTTTTTCAAAGAACATCGGGCAGTAGGCTCTGATATGTCAGGATGTAGTTAAGGAGGATTGGAGCCTTACGAAGCTTGATTGGCAGGCCGAGAAGGCAAACCAAGTCTTTGCTCGGCATGTAGTATCGGCAAAAGTCTTTTTCTGGCTGGAGAAGAGCTACAAAAAAGAGATCATACATTAGAAATAGATTAACAGAAAGATGATTAAAGAAAAGTAGGATGAGGGACTCTAGGGAGGGAAACTAAGTCCTGACCCTTGTCATCTCTAAAAACTTCGCGGCACAATGGGAAGAGATGGAGTTCGTCGTCTAGCGCGAACTTCCAATTGCCTGAGACAATTAGGTAGTCATCTGTCACGTCTTTATTTGAGTCTGGAATATCGGCTATTAGCTTGTATTGGGTGAATCTCAGCTTAAGGCAATATGTATAGCCAGCTTTGGTTTTAAGGCCACACATCGTGTAGTAGTATTGGATATCGGACAAGGTGATCCTAGCGTTTTGCCGACGTTCCAACTCGGTGATTTCGTTTATAATCCTAAAAGAGTTTACAGCTAATTGCATGGGGTTCAGTTTGTAATAGTGGAGGACCTCCCTAAAAAGGATGTTGATGGGGAATCTGACTCTTCCTTTAATGATGGAGACTACAGGAAAGGGGATGTAGTCCTTCCCAGGCATAATGAAGTCGTTCTCTCCAGCCAACCGGATTTGAACGTCGGCTGGGATAGAAAACTCTTACTTAAAGTATAAGCTTAGAAGGGGAGTCAACCCTCCTCCTGAACATACCTATTATCTCAGCCAAAGTGAATCCAATTTTAGGTTTTTTGGTAAGAAGTTTGGAAAGTGGCAAATGATCTCGACTCAACCCTAGAAAGCACTGGAGTAAAGATTTCTGAGAATCTAAGGGGGGTTTCGGTTCAGTTTTCCTAAGGAAAAGGGTTATAGATCAAATCCCAAACCTAAAAACTATGCAGATACAGGAGTCAAAGGCAAGAATCTGGAAATAAAGCAAGAAAGCCAAAAAAGAAATGAAATTTAGAAATCAGGAGTAAAGCAGAAAGTAAGACGATAGATGTACTCATCCAAAAACTTTAAGGCACTAAGTGAGTGTGTAAAGAACAGTGTGCAAAAGTCGCAGCAAAAGAACATGATTGGCATTTTCGTAAAAGACTACACAGATTCAAGATTTAAGATTCAAGAACAGGAAATCGATTCATAATTGAAGAAAAGAAAGAAACAAAGTGTAACCATGAAAATAGATCCAATGGCAAGAGAATGAACATATGGTATAGATGGAAACATATTCAAAATCATGGAGGACATAAACTGAAAGTTGGAAGAAAACAAGGAACTCACCAGTTAGGTTCGAGGTCGATGACACTAGTTTGAGTTTCACTGGAGTCAGACGGTGGCAATGAGTGGAGAAGAACGGTGAATGCTTCACTGGAGGAGGTGATCGGAGCAAATTGCAGAGTTTGAAGACTTGAACAATGGCGGTTTTGGAAGAAAAGCTTTAGAGAGAGAAAGCTTGGGCAAAAACGAAGGAATGCAAAGTGAAACGACATAGAGAGAGAGGTTGTTTTTGTTAAAAATTCAAAAGGGCGGCAAACCATAATGACCTGCCTTGGACGACGTGTCTGTCAGGCGGCGTGTGCAGACGCGACGCGACCTGATAGCTCGTGTCAAGTAGAGACCAATGAGGGAGCGACACATGGAGAAAACGGTTGAGTAAACTATACATAACAGCTAATGCGCGGATAGAACTCTTAGAGTTCTTAATTTAATGAAGCAAAAATCTCGGCTTTAAGAGCAATCTCGGTTAAAGAACTTTGTTAGACTTATTTATTTTGATGATTTATTTAATTATGTTTTAATTTATTTGAAAGAGAAAAATAGAATCCAAAATTTATTTTGATGATTTATTTAATTATATTTTAATTTATTTGAAAAAGAAAAATAGAATCAAAATTTATTTTGTCCCATTATTTCTCACCTAAACCTTCATCCTAAATGTTGTTAGAATGTATTTAATATTTGATTAAATCAGGAGTTCAAACAGCCCAAAACAAATATTCAAACAATCTAGCACAACAGCAGGCCAAAAGGTTCAAAAGGTTCAAGTGGAAGATATTCAAATTAGTAATGATGGAATGGAAGATATTCAAATTAGTAATAATGGAGTACAACGGCTATAAACAGCTGTAAATTCAAATTGATACAATGGCTACAAACAGCTATAAACGGCTATAAATTCAAATGAATACAACGGCTATAAACGACTATAAATGGCTATAAGTTTCATTATATATACCAAAGCCTCTAATGTAAACAAGTTACAAGAAAAATCAGAAAATATTCTTTGATCTATAATCACTCACATCTATTCTCTGAAAAATTCTCTGAGAAGTGTTATTTAATTTTTGTTTACATCATCTCTCAGAAATTATACACTGAGCCTTATAGCATTAAGCTCATCTTTCCTGTGTGAGGTTTACAAAAAAACCAGAGCTTCATTTTTATATCTATCTTTGAGAGATAATTATTGTAGCTTTCTATGAAAACAAAAACACCTTCTTTTCAACCTTGTAAAAGTGTAGTACACTCAGTGTTCTTGACTTAGAAAGTCTGTGCAAAATTTGTGGAGGATTGCTCCATCTGTGAAAAGGTTGCTAGCACCCTGTGAAGCTAGAAGATAGTGAAAAATCTCAAGTAAAGCTTGAGGAGTGGATGTAGGCTTGGTTGAAGCCGAACCACTATAAATCTGTTTGTCTCCTTTTCCCTAATCTCTTTACTTTCCTACTACTGCTATATCTATCTAATATTCATGTGCTAATCATTTGATTTACCGTGTATGTTAGTTATACTTTATTGTTATTTTTCTCGATCATATACTGCTAAGTTCATCATTGTGCTTGTTAATAATTTGTTGTACTAGTAGTTAATTTTATTGGAGTATTATTAATTTTAATTTGTAAAAACCTAATTCACCCTCCTCTTAGGTTGCTCCTTGGGTAACAATTGGTATTAGAGCCTGGGGCTCTTGTTTAGATTTAACAATCTTGAGTTTTTGATCTACAACAACCATATATTCTACTTACTCTATTGTAGGACAAGCTAGCAATAGGTCACCTCTCTTTGATGGTAGTAATTACATTCATTGAAAAGAAAAAATGACTTTGTATCTTCAAGCTACCAATTATGCTTTGTGGCTCATTATCACTAAAGGTCCTAAAATCCCTACCAAGGTAGTAGACCATATCAGTGTACCTAAACTTGAGGATGAATTTGATAAGCGTGACTATAAACTCCTTCAAGCTAATGCTAAAGCCAAGCTTGTTCTTGTGTGTGGACTAGATGAAAATGAGTACAATAGAATTTCTAGGTGTATTACTGCTTAAGAGATTTTGGATAAATTTGAAATCACCTATGAAGGAACTAACCAAATAAAAGAGTCTCGAATTGACATGCTTATTCATGATTATAAACTCTTTACTATGGAATCATTTGAATCTATTTCTAAGATGTTTTATAAATTTACTAATATTATTAATGCTTTAAAATCTCTTGGTAAATGTTATACTAATGATGAGCTTATAAGAAAAATACTTAGGTCTTTGCCAAATGAATGAGAAGCTAAGGTTACAGTTATCCAAGAAGCAAAAAACCGAACAAAATTAGGCATTAAAGAACTCCTAGGCTCAGTCATGACTCATGAACTTTCAATGATAGATGGCAGCAAAAAGAAAGCCATTTGCGGAGAAAATGATAGAGTAACCAACCTGTGTCTCATGGCTCTTGGAAAAGAAGAATCCACTCAAAATGAGGGAATTTCGAATTATGTAGAACTTGAAAGTGCTTTCAATGAATTACATGACATATTTAGAAACGTTTGTGTTAAGAATTCTAAATTAAAGAAATTAGTTACTTCTCTTTCAAATGATGTGGGTGTTTTAAAAATAGAAAATGCTACTTTGAAAAATGACTTTACGTCTATTGCCAATGAGAAAAACATTTTGAAAAACAATGTTAAGGATTTAAACAAAACTCTTGAAAATTTTGTAAAATGAAAAGAAAATCTCAACAAGCTTCTTGGAAATAAAAGATGTGTTTTTGACAAAGTAGGCATTGGTTTTGATCCTCCTAAACCTTTTATGAGATTAAATGTTCTAAAGACTAATCCCCATAGACCCAAGAAAGCATAGGTAAGAAAGCATGGGTACCAAGAAAGAAATCAAGATATTTTGTAGGTGGAACCTCAAAGAACACTAAGGACTTCGAGAGGAAACGCACAACAAGAGTGTTCAATCTAAAGAGCAAAATCAGCTCCTACAAGAAGAAGAATGATGAAATGAAAATCACCAAGATGAACAATAGAGGTAATGTATGGGTGAAGATTCCAAAGAGGTAAATTAAGGTATGACTCCTAGCACACCTTTAAGCTTAAAGTTCTATATTCTTTAAGGTGTGATTTGTGTACAATAGGTTGTGTTTAATCATTGCTTTCATGTAACCTAATTGTACTAAGTTTGCTAAGTCAGGTTCTGCTAGTTTCTTTCAAACATTCATTGAACTCAAAAATGAGAATTATATTATTTTGATGAATGCCTATTAGAATGTGAATGATTCATGTATTCATTAACATTTTATATCATGTCATCCATTGCCATGAAAAAGATATAAAAAGTGATAATTTTTTTTGTGAGGATACTTTTCACATCTTATACATGACTTCATACTAATATGTTAATCCATTTTTGAGTCATATCTTTGTAGAATCAATTTTGATGTCATAGCATGTTTTTGAGATATATACTATCTATATTTTGAATTTTACATTTGTGATCTCAAGAATATGCTCAATATGAAAATTTCATGCTTATATGCTTTACATTGGAATATTTTAATGAGTTGTGAAATTCCTTGATTATAATCCATCAACAATGTCTAAATGAAAATAAGTATCATACGTTTGTAGAGACATTGCATCTATCTTATTGAATATCTTTTGAATATGGATTAAATTGGCATACATCTCATGAAATGCTTTTGATTGATAAATTGTTGAATTAATTGTTTATAACATTCATGTTGTGTTCCATATTGAGTAAAATGTTTTATCACACTTGAGCATGTGGATTGAATTAATGAAAATGCCTCTTTATAATGTTATGTGATTAAATGAGATTGTTGCATCATTTCTTAATAAAACAAAGAGCATAAAACTATTTTCTTATGCATATTATGCTATGCGTTACAACTTGAAAATTCTAAAAAATAGCATTCCAAACTCTTGTTTGATCATTGAATTATTTTGCACCTTTTTAGTTTGTGATAAGAAGTGATTTGTGTTGTATTTTTATTGAGTAATAGTGATTGTTTTATGAATGCTATATTTACATAAAATAGAAAAGGATAGCACTAACTTAGGGGGAAAAATCATTTTGCTAACATACTTGTTAAACCCTTTTGAGATGAACTCCTCAGGAAAGAAAATTGAAAATTGAAAAGCTTCCATCTCTTGAACCTATGGTATGCCTCATATACTCTCTTAAGCTTTTGAGGTAAAAATTCTATCTTATATCCCTTGAGTTAATACTGTTATTACTTTGATATGAAAAAGATTGATTATGCTTCATATGATTTGCAATGTATACTCTTTGATGATGCCCTTACCTAAAAATTATGCCTATGCTTAAATGTGTGGTACATATTGAAATTCATGATTTTTCTTGGCATATGGATTGCTATACCTTGAACATGCTTCATTTTTTTTTTTTTTTGGAATTACATTAGCTCCATGAGATTATATTGAGTTTAACCTATTATAAGTAATATTTGGTATTCTACATAATGCTCGAGCTATGATTGTTAAATCTTCTAGATTGCATATTAATATCCTTGGTAGATTGCATATTGGTATCATTTTGGCATCCTATTTGATATTATTGACGAGAACATTTTAGTTATGAGCTTTCATTTATCATATCTCCTATTGATTTTGCCAAATGAAATAAGGGGAAGAATTTAAACTTGATTATTTTTAAAATCCCTTCAGTTTCTATTCTGTTGTTGATATTAAACTTATAGGCTTGCACCTTCACATGTTACTATTTTTTTTGCCCATTATTGTCAAATGGTATGAGCTTCAATTGTATGATCATCATGTGCTATCAATTTTTTGGTATCATGAGCTACCTTGATATGGATGATTATTTGTGCTATAATGAGACTTACATTCTTTCATCCTATATGCTGTACCATACTCCCTTCTTGTGCTTGATTTTGTTAAAAATGTCATTAGCGGAAAAAAAGAGACTTGATTGTTTTAGTATCTCTGATTATTTTTGGTATCTCTATGCTTTTGGAATCTTAATTCTTACAACATGACCTTTGAGCTGATTAGTTGTTGATAATGTAAGAGGAATATCGTTTTCCTCAAGGAATAGTGACTTGAACTTTAGCTCCATATTTATGCTCTTGCTTAGCAACCTTGTTTGATCTATGCACTGTTATGTCTATTATAGTCTTGAGATTCATATGCTCTTGCTAAGAAATTGAGAATTAGATTATACTCAAATGCTTCTCATATACTCATTAACAATTTGGTCTCTCATTATTATTTTTTGTTTGTGCTTAATTTTCTTATTTTTTTTCTCTACTTTTTAATTTCATTTTTCAGTACTTAAACATAAACACAACAACAAATCAAAATACAAATATTTACATAAAAAAATCAAAAAAAAAAAACACATCCTTTATTTTTATTTTTTTACGGCCACACGCCGATCAAAATAAACATTAAAAAAAAAAAACACTTCATTTTTTTCCGGCCATACACCAATCTTACTTACTAGCCTCTTCCATCATTTTCTTCTTCTTTTTATCACCTTGGGCGACCCTTGACGCCCCTGCCCCCGTGCTTTCGTCAAGAGCGACGACTCCCCGCTAACTATCAAAGACCAAGAACGACGTTGCTCCAAATCGGGCCATAGAGGTGGTCTTCCGTTTAAGCTCTTTATTTTCTGCCTTCAGTGCGCCTATTTCTGCTCGAGTATCCTTGTACATGCCCTGGAGCAGAGCGAGTTGAGCGTTGACCTGATGGAGCTCACTCGTCCTGTTCTGCAATCGGTGAGCCAATTTTGTGACTGTCTTCACCGTCTCCATACAGGACGTTAGTGTGAAATGATTGGCTTCTATGTCAGATTGAGCTACCATGATTTGCTCAATCAACATCATAAGAAGGTTAGGAAGAGAAATGACAGGAAAAGTAGGAGTAGGGACACTCGGTCCAGCAGAGCTTATGGGATCGTTCAAGTCCGAAAATAGAGTGAGTGGATGGGATGAGGAAGCCATGGTTTAGAGGTGAAAGGTGTAAGAGAAATGAGTTGTAGAGAAATAGAAGAGAACAGACTGAGGTTTGGCCTCCTCTGTTAAGTTTTTTTTTTTTATTGTCTCTCGATGAGAAAGAAGAAATAGACGAGAGTGGCGAAAAAGAGATAGAAGAGAATGGTGACGAAGAAAATGGAAGAGTGTGCGATTAAGAAGTAGGCAAAAGAGAAGAAGACAAGGAGGGAGAGGGAGCTGAGGCGAGTACAAATCGAGACTTGCTTTTGTCGGCTAATGATGCAAAAGTGAGGCCGCGTGTCAAACGCATTTATTGAAGGAAAAATAGAGACGCGGGAGAGTTGTATGTGTATGCATATATGTGTATATATGTTTTGAATTGTATAGATGTCATTTATCACTATCATTCTCCTCCTTCTCCTCCAGATTCTGACCCATGATTTCCTTTTGATAATGTCACAGGGGGGAGAAATTATATGATGTTATGTATTATGGTATTATTTTCAAACTAATATGATATTATGTATTTATAGTTTGATATCTTAATCTTATATCATGTTGTTGATTAAAGCTTATTTATTACACATGTGCTAACCTATGTATTTAGAAATGAATTCAGGGAGCATGACTTGAGGGGGAGCCTTTCTTACTCCCAAATCAAATCAAAACATCATTGTGTGTCATCATCAAAAAGGGAGAGATTGTTAGCCTTATTTATTTTGATGATTTATTTAATTATGTTTTAATTTATTTGAAAGAGAAAAATAGAACCCAAAATTTATTTTGATGATTTATTTAATTATATTTTAATTTATTTGAAAAATAAAAATAGAATCAAAATTTATTTTGATGATTTATTTGAACGAGAAAAATAGAATCAAAATTTATTGTCCCATTATTTCTCATCTAAACCTTTATCCTAAATGTTGTTAGAATGTATTTAATATTTAATTAAATCAGAAGTTTAAACAGCCCAAAACAAAGGTTCAAACAGCCCAACACAGCAGCAGGCCAAAAGGTTCAAAAAGTTCAAGTGAAAGATATTCAAATTAGTAATGATAGAGTACAACGGCTATAAACAGCTATAAATTCAAATCAATACAACGGCTATAAATTCAAATGAATGCAACGGCTATAAGTTTTATTATATATACCAAAACCTATAATGTAAACAAGTTACAAGAAAAATCAGAAAATATTCTTTGATCTATAATCACTCACATCTATTCTCTGAAAAATTCTCTGAGAAGTGTTCTTTAATTTTTGTTTACATCCTTTCTCAGAAATTATACACTGAGCCTTGTAGCATTAAGCTCATCTTTCCTGTGTGAGGTTTACAAAAAAATCAGAGCTTTATTTTTATATATATCTTTGAGAGATAATTATTGTAGCTTTCTGTGAAAGCAAAAATACCTTATTTTCAACCTTGTAAAAGTATAATACACTCAGTGTTCTTGAATTAGAAAGTCTGTGTAAAATCTGTAGAGGATTGCTCCATCTGTGAAAAAGTTGCTAGCACCCTATGAAGCTAGAAGATAGTGAAAAATTTCAAGTGAAGCTTGAGGAGTGAATGTAGGCTTGGTTGAAGCCGAACCACTATAGATCTGTTTGTCTCCTCTTCCCTAATCTCTTTGCTTTCCTACTACTGCTATATGTATTTAATATTCATGTGCTAATCATTTGATTTACCATGTATGTTAGTTATACTTCATTGTTATTTTGCTTGATCATTTACTGCTAAGTTCATCATTGTGTTTGTTAATAATTTATTATACTAGTAGTTAATTTTATTGGAGTATTATTAATTTTAATTTGTTGAAACCTAATTCACCCCTTCTCTTAGGTTGCTTTTTGGGTAACAAAATTAGTTCTTGGTTCTTGGTCATTGATAAAGTAGACTGTGGAGTCTTGGTCGAGAGGAGCCGGCGTGTAATGATATCGGCCATGAAGGATTGAGTAAAGTGTTAGCCGACATGCTATGTGGACAAACGATGTAGGTTCCATCACCTCAGGATGCCAAAGTAATAGAATCTAGAGGGCAGTTGTGGGAACATAATTTGTGAATGACAACACGTGGCTAAGATGACGCCGAAGTGTCAATCGAGGTGTCACATGTCTTGGTCATGACGCCAAGGTGATCTCGGCTAGGCCGAGATTATCTGCGGAGATACTAGAATCCGAGATGAGTGGATAAGAGACAGGAGTCTTAGAATGGAGGAGGACCTTCGTTTGGATAAAGATAAAACTCTTAGGAAGTTTATCTCTATCTGGTTGGAAGTCCAAGATGAGCATTGAGTTAGAGTCTATTGAAGCTAGGCTTCTACAGGGATTAGGTTAGTGTTGGCTATAAAAGTAAGGCACCCTCGTGGGTCTAAGGTACGTTTTTTGTATTCTAGTTAGTGAGTTAAGCACTGTTTGCTATCTTTGAGAGATAATTGAGTACTCACTTGATCGTCGGAGTGCCCCCGGCGGACGAACCACCGCCGGGGTCTTATCTTTCTGTGACAGGTTGTTCTGGCGTAATCTATTCTGCCTGTGCTCTCCCGCTGAGTTCCTGTTTGGCATTGTGGTCGGAAATCAGCACCCACATAAATCAAATTCTCTCTCTCTATATATATATATTATATAAAGAGTAATTCGATAATCGTAGTCATTTGATTTGATCACAAAAACAAAAAAGAGAGAGATTAATTCAATAATTGTAACCATATGATTCCATCATATTTGTCTAAAGAAAAGTGACAAGTTAATTTTAAAAATAAAAAAATAGACAATTAATTTTTTTTTAAAGATAAATGTGATAAAATTATCACATTTGTTTAAGAAAAAACAAATCTAATTGTTTATTTTTTAATCATCCTTATTGATTTTTTTATTTTGTTTACAAAACAAATATAATATGATTATAATTATCATATTAGTTTAATTTTTTTAATAAAGTATTTATCCAAATGAAGTTAAAAATAAACAAATCAATCACGATAATGATGATTCATGTCTAATCTTCTTTCCAACTAGTAGATTGACATTTTAATTATTATTATTTTTTTTTACTATTTTAATTTTGGTTAAAAAATTTGCTTGAATTAATTTTTTTGATTTTTATAAAAAAAAATAATAAATAATTATAATTTAAATATGATATTTTATTTTTTTATTTTTTAAAATTAATTTTACTAAAAAATCCACCCAACTTTCATGCCAAAGGACACCTTATTGGTTAGATACAGCTTTCAGAAAATTGATTTTTCCAAAGTTTGAATGGTGGTGGTGGGTGAGTGTATGTCGTCTTGGTTTGTCCACGCACCGTGGAACACAAGAAGGTAATAAGAAAAATTTTTGTATGTAAATAGGTATTATGTGATATTATTTTTTATTAATTATAAATATATATATTTTTCATTATTTTTTAAATATTAAATATAAATTTTATAAATTTTATTATTAAAATTAATTATAATAATAAAAAATATTATATAATATATATTTTATCCGTATATAAAAAGTACTTAAATAATAGAGCTTCATTTCTTAAAAAGGCCGACTCCTTTATTTTCTTTTGTCTTCTTCGATGGGGGGAAGAACTAGCCATTGAAAGGACACTACTCTTCTTGGCTTTACAGTGGGCACGTGGTCTGTCGGTCTCTCTATGGTCGATGCTGCAAAATTTCTATGGCTGCTTTTTGGATCAATAATGCAGTGATAGTTATTGTTTGGCTTATTTTTCCACGAAAGAAAATACCATAACCATAAATGTGAGTTGCGTTACTATCGATTGAAATTTTTTTATAGATTAAATTTGGATAAATTATGCTGATACCTTGAAATTTTTATTTAATATAAATTGTTTTTTATATTTAAAAAATTATACTTATCCTTTTATCATATTAAAATGATATATTTATTTCTTAATCTTTTATATATAAAATAATAAAATAATATTGATATTTTGTTGAAGTCATTTTAAAAGAAATAACAATCATCTTTTTTGGTTTAACTCATACAAAAAATTAAATTTTTTTATTTTTCGTATTTTTTTTATTTCTATTGAAATTTTTTTAATATTTTAAGTAATTTTTTAATTTTTTAAATATACCTAATCTAAATATACTTAAAAAGTATAATATTTTCTGATTTTTTTTAAATTCACCAAATACAAAAAAAAAAAAAAAATTAAAAAAAATACAAAAATACAAAATTTGAGTAATAGTGTAATAAATATGAATGATGGTATTTGGTAATATTATAATAAATGTGGGTGAATAGAGGAGAAAGAAAATTGATAGTGGAAATAAAAATGAAAAATTCTATTCATATATAAAAATTTATACAAAAAATATCATAAAAATAATATGATAGTGATGTTGTAAATGTAAATCATGTTTATGGGTGTTTTGTTTTAAAGTAATATGTCACCATTAAACTGTATCATTGTATTTGAAAATTTTATATAAAACTTATGTTTGTATATTATTACTCAATAAGAATATGTTTAGGTAAAATTTAATGATAGAAAGTTGTAGAATATAGTCATGATGATAGGTAGAAGAAATGGTAGGAAAATGTCAAAATGATTATTTAGAAGATTTTAGAGTATGATATCAGCTATCTAGGGGCAATTTATTATGAGATTACAAATCTCAATGAGAATAACGTAATTTTTCAAATATGAGGAAGAAATATATTGTAACAACCCTCACTTTGACTTACTCATGCTTGCATACATTCATGTATGATCTTGTCTTGTTATGTAGTAATTGCAAATTTGTCTTGTCTTGTCTCGTTTTGCTTAAGTGTTGCTTGCACGGTTTTGTTTCTTGTTTGGTGTGTAGCCGAGGTCATCTTAGCCTAGTTCACCTTTGAGCCTTTGCGCCTAGAACTAACTTGGAACTACTTTGGTTGACCTCCATCTTCACCTTGGCATATTGGCCGAGGTGTGCATCACCATGGCCGAGGTGTGCATCATCTAGGCCGAGATGTTTACCCTTGCACTAAGTGATTTTGTTCCTGGATTGGTATGACCTAGACCGAGGTGTGGCACATCTAGGCCAAGGTGTGACACAGCTTAGTCAAGAGTTGTCCTTCCAAGCTGATGTCTTTGTCACCCCACTTGCCGAAGCTTTGTCCTTAGCCGAGATCACCACTACCGGAGTGCTCTTGCCGTCTAGCTTGTTGAACACACTTTGTCATAGTCTTGTCTTGTTCATCAGTCACCTTTTTGAGGTAACCCAATCCGGTAGCGCCACGTGTCCGAGCTAAGGGTTAAGTCAGCTGGTGGACCTAGAAATATATCATTTTGTATCAAATCTTGCCTTGTAGAGAGAGAAGCTCTAGGAAAATAGTTCTTAAGAGAGTAGTAGAGTTCCAAGCTTGATCTTCGAGGTTTGAACCGTTGGATTCGAGTTTTGAGGTTAGAATCTTAACCCACTCTTGTTCTGATCGATCATCTAGCTGCATTGCACGATCAAATCTGTTCTGCATGCCATGCATTGATTTAAAGTTGGTTTTAGAAAGAGAAAGTAGTGTTCATGTGTTTTTGATGAAAAGTCTTGTTTTGATCCAAAAGTTTGTAACAAGAACCATGTTTTTATGTTTATTTTCATATGATCTTCTTGTATGGGTACCCAGGTCCATGTTTTCGAACTCATAGCGTGAAATCTCAGATTTAGGAATAACGAGTTGTGATCTAAGCATGCATATTCTTGATGTTCTTCATGTTCATGTTCTTCATGTTCTTTGAAGGGAAACCCAGATTTTTCTCGACTTCGCTTTTGAATGTGGCCATCGAGACCACACCTCGGCGAAAAGGTGTGAAACCTCAGCCAAGACCTGGTTGGTACCCATTGTGTTCCCGAGATGAAAAACAGTGTCTTAATCCCAGCATGTTCTGCTTTGTCTTGACTTGGTTTTTGGAAAAGAATGCCGGGATCATTGCATTCATGTACAGTTTGTTTTGAAGATGCATTTCATATCCATCCTTGAACATCTCTTCTTGTCTACTTGAAACGCCTTCAGTAGTATTTGCAATGTGATTATAGGTCTTGATCTTTGCCTCGAGCCTACTCCCGAAGAGCTATGTGAGTGGTATTTTTAATAAAGCTATGTTATAATATTTTGATAAATCTTGCTTTACCTCGTTTTAATAAAAGTATTTCTCAAGCATGAATGATTATCCCTATTTTGATATATCAAGTATAAGCTTTGTTTTGATGACATCTTTGAGAAGTCCCTTGTGCTGGAGGACTCTAAACTTTCGCAGTACAAGTCCCTTATGCTGGAGGACTCTAAACTTTCGCAGTACAAGTCCCTTGTGCTAGAGGACTCTAAACTTTTGTAGCACTCTTGTTCGAAATATCTAACTTGCCACCGACAGCCTTGTGCGGGTGGGTTGACTAATCGATTACGGATTGTTCAGTCCCTTGTTTTGCCACTGACGATTTACCGCGTAGGTTTGTTTGGCCGAGATGTCATCGTTTTGTAATATGTTGATGCTAGTAAGCATCTTTTGGAGCTCTGGAAATTTGCTAGATGAATACGGTTCATCCCTTGATTTGTAAAGCTTTGACATGTTTCGTTTGAAAAGACTTTGGCTATTATTCATGCAAAACATTTATTACCTGTACCATTCACTGAGTATCCAAGCTCACCCTATATATATATATATATGTAGGTGATGAGCAGGACGGCGGCGACGCCTAGATGTGTATTTGCAAGCTTGTTTTGGGTTCATGTTATGTCGGCTTAACTTGTTTTTACGTCGGCAATCTTGAAGATTATGCTTCTTGACTTTTATTCATTGTACTTCGCACATGTCGGCTTGAGAAGCCTTTTAATCAAGATGTAACATGTATTTTGTTTATTAATGGCAGATTGTAAAATTATATCATATATGTCTTTTCATTTGATCTATGCACAGCTCTTATGAACTACTTGTATTTTAATTTATTGCTTCCGCATTTGTAAGCCTCCTATGTATACTCTGTTGTGTGTGAATCTTGGAAAAAGGCCTTTGGTAAATCTCGAATTACTGACCATCATAGCACCATCTTACTAGGGGCGGGTTGGGGTCGTGACATATATATTAAATAAAAATCTCAGGGGTATCAATGTAATTTGCCCATTAAATTTTAAGTCAATAATTAGGTAAATTTATTGATATTTTTTTGTGTTTTGGGCTTCAATGGAGAGGATTTCAACAATTATCAAGTGTAGACAAAAATAAATAAAAATAAGAAGAAGGAAAGGAGATGGAGAAAATGATTAAATGAACAATTAAATCAACTAATAAATTATGGGGTGATTTGAAGAGTTGATTAAAAAAAATACCAATTGGTTGTTGGCCGAGTGGTGATTGGAGCTCGGCTTGGAAGGACGGACTACGGTTCGATTCCCCGCAACGCCAATTGGGAGGGGACTTGAGCCTTTAATCCAGAACTGCGCCCCGGATCCGGATTAGTCGGCCTAAGGGTCGGATACCGGATGGTTGCACCAAAAAAAAAAAAAAGAAGAGTTGATTAAAAATTAATTTTTTGAGTTTTTTTTATCTTTTTATATGTAAAAAAATATGACAATTGATATAATCAAAAATAAATTAAAAGCTAAAAGCAAGCTTCTTAAATTGCCCCTATGTCTACTCTTATTGCTTTGAAATAAAGCTGCAGTAAAAGAAATACTACATAAAATAAATCTGCGGAGGAGTTTCGGGTGATCTAAATAAGTGTATTTTTTAATTTTTTATGAAATATAAGTTGAGTATGGATTGAGTTTGAAATGATATGGTAGAAAGATGATGTGATTTAAATAAGATAATGTGGTTATTTGGGATAAACAAAATAAATGTACTTTTTGACTTTTTATGAAATATGAATTGGGTATGGGTTGGATTTGAAGTGATATGATAGAAAGGTGATGTGACTTAAAAAAGATGATATAACTTAAATAGAATAGTGACTTTTTAAATTTTTAACACTTTTTTTATTATGCCAAACCAAGACTAAATAGGATAATAATTTTTTATCTTTTTAATTTTTTTAAATTATAACAAACAAAACCTAAATTACATTTTGCTCGTAGGATAAAAGAAATGACAAGATAGATTTTATTTGATTTCTGTTGGGAAACTTTAAGCCATACGGGCTATTTATAGGCAAAAAGTTGTAGGAAAAATCTACCCCACTACCTAATAAATCTACTCACACTTTTCTTCTTCATTCGTGTCGTGTTATGTGTCACTCCATGTTTTTCATCTCTTGCATTTTATGTTTCATATTCTTCTATTTTGTCCACCTCCACTTTCATTTCCAAATGAGTATGTTTTTACAACAATTACAATTTACCTTTCTTATTTTCATAATTATTATTTTTTAATTTTGGTTTCTAATTTTTATTTTTTTCACTTTAGTCCTTAACATTTGTATTTTTTTTAATTTACTTTTAAAATTAATCACCATCCAATTTTAAAAAGAAAATGCCACGTGGGCAACCACGTGCAAAATAGATAAATTATATTTTTTTCCTTTAAATTTATTAATTTCTCACATTGACCCTTAATATTTGTATTTTTTTTGTTTTTCTCAATTTACTTCCAAAACCAATTTCCAAAATTTCAACCTCCCATTTTTTTTTCTCCTCTCCAAATTCACCTCTAAACTTTCATTACTCCTTTGGGTCCTGTTATAGTGTGCAACCTTTTAAAGTTGCACACCATATGCAACCAACACAAAAGGTGTAAGTG
This sequence comes from Camellia lanceoleosa, assembly GCA_025200525.1. NCBI lineage: Eukaryota > Viridiplantae > Streptophyta > Magnoliopsida > Ericales > Theaceae > Camellia > Camellia lanceoleosa. Next base: position 5,387,540 of record CM045766.1, on the reverse strand, counting down.
TAAAGTATAAACATCAAACAGGACGGCAAACAGAAAAGGCGTAAGTGTAGGTGTAAGTTGCACACTTAAGAAAAGTCCTACTCCTTTAGCTCCCATCTGCCCCAAATTCCACCACCATCGCCCCCATCTATCCCCTTTCTTCGTCATCTCACACGTGTACCATGACTATCGTTCGTATACAGCCAAACACCTTTATCTTTGGTTGAATTTGCATACCTTTTTTTTATAGTAAAAAAAATAAAAAAAAATTGTTTGGTAAAAAAAATAAAAAAACTAATTATTTTCATATGGCTACCTCTTTTTGGGTGGAAATGTTTTTTGAAATACAAAAATATACTTTTTGGAATTTATTGTTTTTCAAATTTGTTTCTAATTATTCAAAAAAAAATTAAAAATTCAACCAAATTTAATATAATTTATTTTTATGCAATATGGCTACCAAAATTGGGAGAAAAAAAAAAAAGGGGGGGGGGGGCTAAAGTTAAAGAAATATACTTTAAAAGTCAAAGTGAAAAAATTGTAAAATTTAAAAGGGCAAAGTGTAATTTACCTATTTTATGCCACGAGGCTATCCACATGGCATTATCCGTCCAAAATTGGACTGCAATTTGTTTTGGGAGTAAATTGAGCCAAAGTGGGATAAAAAAAACTTTAAAGGTTAAAGTGGAAATCTCTTGAAACTTCATGGGCAAAGTGTAATTTACCCATAATGCAATGATTTGTTGCTTACCTCATTTATGGGAAATTTTAAAATAGGCACCCTAAAAAAGAGTATGCCTTCGTTATGATTTTTTGTAATATTTAGATATGACTCATTATGATATTAATTACAATTTAGTTATAACTTATTATATAGTTGTTATTTTGGTTATAATTGAAGAGATCTTTGGTTATGCCTCAAGTAATATTTGTTTATAATCCACGAGTGGTGCTAATAGCCCCTACCTTCTTATTTTTTTCTAAGGAGTCCCTATTTCTTTGAATCCCTATTTATAAAATTTAAACATTGATAAAATTTCTAAAGATCCCCACATAATACCAAAACTATCCCTCATCCAAAACATTACACACCCACATATCTACACACCCCATAACCTAGTAGATTCGCAACCCCTTCTCCCCAAACCCACAACAGTATTGCCCTCTCTATCCAAAACCCTTCACTGACCCATTACAGACCAAGCACCGACAACTACATTACAAATGAAAACCCTATAGCCATTATGACCATTTGTCACAATCCCATTTCGTCTCTAATAGAATGATGTTATGATGACCAATCATCATTGATTACCGAAGGCCAACTTACAAATATTCACACATACAAAGTATATATATGGGGCATACATGTGCGGAAATAATAAATTTAAATCAAATTAGCCTATAAAAGTTGTGCATAGATTAAATAAAATGACATACATATTAACATAGTTTTACAACTTGGATACAAAACAGAAAAAATAAAATAAAATAAAACAAAGCTTGCACATAGACATCCTCATGCTATATATTGATCAAAAGGTTTCTCAAGCCAAAACATACAAAAGAAGATGATCTATAAAGCTAAAAAGTATAATCTTCAAGATGATTACAAAAACGTGAACCAAAACATCTTCCAAACAAAGTCTTAGGCAACATCGCCTTCTTGTTCATCACCTACATATATATAAAGAAAAGGGGTGAGCTGAAAACTTAATGAATGACATAAGTAATAAATGTTTGAATGAATGATGTCCAATATTTTATCAAAACAATACATATCATAGCTTGTAACAAATCAAAAGATGAACCAAGTTCATCAATCAAAGACTTTCAAAGTTTCAAAGGATGTTTACTACCATCTACATAACACAAAGGATGAACATTCATTGACAAAACAAAGGAATGACCAACTCGGAATTGATTAGACAAGCCCACCAGTTGGTGGCAAAGGAGATATCTCAAACTAATGTACTAGTTGCATTAAAGTCCCCTAACATACAAGGACCTTTCAAGAATGTTATCAAAACAAACATAATACTTGATACAAAAACTAAGAGATAATTATTCATACTTGATCAAATACTTTTCCAAAACAAAACAAAGGAAAGCTTTTATCCAAATATTATAACATAACTTTATTAAAAATACTACTTACAATAGCTCTTCGGTCGCGGAAATTAAGGCAAAGATTCAAGACCTACAAATACACAGTAAATCCCATTGAATGCACTTCATGAAGACAAGAAGAGATGCTCAAAGAATGTTATGCAACGCACTCTCAAAACAAACTTCAAATAAGTATAACAAATCTCGACATTTCTTTCCAAAACCAAGTCAAAGCAAAACATATTATGGAAGTTAAATCAATATTTATCTTCTCAAAAAAGCACGTTGGGTACAAAGATGAACTGGACCAAAATAACCTAGCTAGGTAAACTTAGGAGGTCATGGCCGAGGTTCCACACCTCCTAGATGAGGTGTGGTCACCTTGGCCGAGGTGTGGGTTGCCTGCCCAGGATGTTACAAGGTGTTGGCAAAAATGTGCTATGGTCGGCCTAGATGTACATGCAAGGTTAACCAAGTTGCAAGTGATCATGCAAGGTAGGCCAAAGTGAGATGCAATGCTTGGCCTAGGTGTAGAAGTTGGACAAGAGTGGGTCACGGTGACCACACTTAGGGTGTGTTTGTTTGGATGGACTGAATAAGGGGGATTGTGATCCATCGGATTGTTAGTCCCGGGATACATTGTCCCGGGACTATTTGGTTGGATTGGATTTGTATCCTATGTTTGTTTAGTCATGGGATTAGATGTCTGGATTGGACTGTTTTTAGTAAATCCAATGTTTGGTTAGACTGACTGGATAAGGATAAATGTTCAAAAGACTATTTTACCCTTATAATCTATAATTTATAATTTAACAACACTAAAAAAATTTAATTTATAAGGCCACAATTTTTAATTTATTATTTTCAATTAAATTAAATTTATAATTTATAATTTATAATTTATATTTTTATTTAATATATATTTTAAATAACGACAATAAAAAAATAATTTTATTTAATATATAAATTAAATTTTCAACAACACTAAAAAAATTTAATTTATAAGGCCATAATTTATAATTTATTATTTTTAAATAAATTTAATTTATAATTTATATTTTTTTATTTAATATATAATTTTAAATTAACAATACTTAAAAAAAATTATTTAATATGTAAATTTAATTTTTTAACAACACTAAAAAAATTTAATTTATAAGGCCATAATTTATAATCGATTATTTTTAATTAAATTTATAATTTATAATTTATAATTTAAATTTTTTATTTAATATATAGTTTTAAATTAACAACACTAAAAAAATAATTTATAAATGTTCAAAAGACTATTTTACCCTTTTCTAATTGTTTACTAAGTAATAGCATGGAGGGTAAAATAGACATTTCACAAAATAATCCCATGGGATACCAATCCTATGATTTCTATCCCACACCCCCCCATGGGATAGGATAGTGCCATGTTTGTGGGACTAATAGTCCGAGGGGACTATTAGTCCGGAGCAAAATTTTTCAAACAAACAATGGACTATTAGTCCGGTGGGACTAATAGTCCAATCCTACTCTCTTATCCCTCAAAACAAACATGCTCTTAGGGAATAATGAAGTTTGAAAATCTGAGTTTCCTCTTGAAGAACATAAATAACATGAACATGAAGAACATGAATGTCAAAATCATCACTTCTTATTCAAAATCTGAGATTTCATGACATAAGTTTAAAAACATGGATCTGGGTACCCATACTTTAAGGTTTCATGAAAACAAATACAAAAAAACATAGAACTTATTACAAACTTTTGGATCAAAACATAGTTATTATTTAAGAATACAAGAACACCACTTTCTCTCTTTAAGACAAAACTTTAAATCAATGCATGGCTCATGAATCATACTAGATTATACAATGTGATCAGATTAACATAAAGAACAACAAAAGTAGATTAAAAATCTAACCTCAAAACACAAATCAAATTGTTCAAAGTCTAATAATCAAGCTTGTAAAATCTAGCTTCCTACAAGAACTTCTTTTTTTTCTTCCTAGAGCTTCTCTCTCTTTAAGACAAAAAAATGGCAAATGATATAGGTTTCTCAACTGCTAACTGACTAATACCTACTACTGGGACACGTGGCATCATCTAGTCAAATCTTCTCAAAAAGGTGTCTGAATCAAAAGACAATAGTAGGTCAAAGTGTATACAATAAGTAAGGCGGCATGGGTTAACAAGGCAAGGATCCTGGATCAAAACATAGGCTTTGGATAAGTGAAGGATAGGTGAGGTCTTCCCGATCTCGGCTAGGAGGGGTAATACTTGGCCTAGGTGTGACACACCTCGGCCTAAGTTGTACAAGTCATGGAACAAGTTTGCTAGATGTTGGCTAAGGTACACAACTCGGCAAGAAGGTGCCCAACACGGCTGCAAGGTTCAAGGATCAAAGATCTTGAATGTCTAGGTGATGCACACCTCGGCCTAGGTGGTGCACACCTCGACCTAGGTGTGAGTGTGGAGGTGGAGGTTAGCCAAGATGGTTACAATATGGCCCTAAGTGTTGTCGCTCAACAGCTAGGTGTAAGAGTTCAAAGGTGTGACCTAGATGTGAGATAGCAAAGGTAAATAGACTAGGTTCAACACACAAGGCAATGAACAAAACATGGATCTTATACTTAGGCAAAACACAATAGTATCAAAACAAGACAGAATCTCACACTTAGACAAAATATCAAAGTTTACAAAATGCAAACTTAGCAAACCAAAATCATGTAAATTCTTAAAAATATGTGCAAGGCAAAATGAGGGTTGTTATACCATTGCACCCAAACACATTATGACCATTTCCCAAACATATTACAGACCAAGCACTCAAATTATTAAAAACAAAACAAAACAAAGTTATCGAACATTGTGACAACACATTTTTACATTTACAGATTCATTGGTTTGCTTTACTTTGAGTGTTGAATACTAGGAAGAACTCGTGAATGCAATGAAGCCACGACAAGTGTTTGAATTCTTAAAGTGGGTGGTCTAATTTTGGAGCCTGTAAAATCAATACTCACATCGTACAAAAAGACAGAGAGAGATAGAGGTTTTGTTTGTTGTGAAATTTTATCAAAAGAAAGTAATGGAGTCATCTTCATCACCATCATCACCATCATCACCATCGTTGTTCAAGGAAGATATAATGAAAGTGAAAGTAGCATTGTTGACAGAAGGGGATTTTAAAATTGGTTTCATGCGTTAGGTGTTCAATTTAGTTTGATAGGGTTGGGTGTTCGATTCCGAGTGTTGTTTGCGTAAGAATGGGTGTTCCATTTCAATTTGTATCCATTATAATAATTTTAATTGAGGTTATAAATGTCATTAAAAAATATTAATAGGCGGGAGTCCTTAGAAAAAATATGGAGGCTATTAGCGCCACCATAATCCATTGTGGTGCTTTTTATTACAACACAAAAAAATATCATTACAAAATGTAATAACTTGCATATGGTGCACCCCTATTAATGGTGTGCATTGTAGAATGTTATGTAATCTATATGTCATTGGGTATTAATAGTCAAATTCAATAGGAGAAGTTATTTGGTTATGTTGAAGAAATGTTAAACCATTCAACATGTGACACTCATTCTTTATCTACTACTATTATAAAAGTGTGAAGAATTGTCATGTTTTCTATTTTTTACGTATCTTGAATATACCTTTCCAAACTTATTAAATATCACACAGCAACCTACATCTACTCAACAACCAAACACCTTTTGAAATCTAAATACCTTGAAATATCAAACACCTTCAAACATCATAATATGATTATTTTTTTAATAATTTTACTACCTTGGCATGTTCAATATTTGTCTCATCCATTGCATTCTCATGAGCGGTGAGCATTCAAATATCAACACCTTCAAATATCATAATATGATTATTTTTTTAATAATTCCACTACTGCGGCCTGTTCAATATTTTTCTTCTCCATTACCTTCTCATGAATGGTGAGTGAGAAATTTTGTGAGATTCAAATTAAGAAAAATCATGAAAATATATAAAGAAAATAAATATTTTTGCAATTGACCTATTTTGAATGAGTGGTGATGATTTAACTGATCTTACTGGCAAACCAATAGCCTTTGGATTGTATTTTACAATTGAGTTTTGTGTATTAATAATAGACTTTGTTTTGGAGGGTTCAAAACAACCGTCAGTCACAATCTACTGCAACACTTTCACAAATAATAATCGACTCTGCTCCGGATGGTTCAGAACAACCTTGTTAAATCAATATGGAATGAAAAATAGCAATATAACAAATTCTCAAATTTTAACTACAAAGAAGATCAAATTATAGAAGGAATAAATTTTATAAAAATACTTTAACTTCCAATTTCCTTTACTTATTTTATTTCAAAATAATAATAATATAGTTGAATATTTTATTTCTTTACCTTTAATAATATATTATTACTGTGTTAGTTGGGTGCTTTATTTCTTCACCTTTTAATTTTCAAGTGATTTCTACATACATACACATAACAAAAGTGAAACAATATGGTGAATTATATATTTAATAGTAATAAGTCCAATCATGTGATATGAACTACAATTATTTTATACGACTGGTTTCGATCTACTTTTAAAATTTTAATGCTTAAACAGTAATATAAAAATATAAAATAATATGTGAAATGTTTATATGACTTTTTATTCTTTTGTCATACAATCAATACCCACTCATACAGTCTAGCCAATGCAACTATTATAAAAAGGTAAAACACAAAAAGCTAAAAACTATTATAAAAGCTAATAACTAAAAAAACATTAAAATAAATAAATAAATAAGAAAATTTATCACGAACAATGCACGTGCTACGTTAGTAGTCTCGTAAAAATTAGGAAAAAATTATTGTGCACACCTTTTAAAGGATGTATATTATATGCACCTTATAACTACTAAAAAATGGCATAACTTCAATTTTCTGAGTCATAACTAAAAAAAGGAAAACATGTCATAACTAAATACATTATGAGGTATAACTAAAAAACTCATGAGTCATAATTAAGAAAATTAATTATAACTAAATAAGAAAATGATATAACTAGAAATACATATGATACACTCTTTTTTAAAGAGCGTATATTAGAATTTCCCTCAAAATTAACATACAACTTATTTAACCAACAAAATACAAGTTGAGCGGCTATATATATATATATATATATCTCAACTACTAAATAATTTTCTGTTAGCAGATTCCAATAAAATTGGAGCAATTATTTCATGTCTTATTGGATGGTAAACAGTGTAATCGATGAATATAGTAGTGTGTTCATTATTTTGTGTAGATTTTTGAGAAGACAAAATATGACAAGACAATTTGTTATTGATTTATGAAATGTCCTTAACTAATAAATAAGGAAGGATAAAAGAGACTAGTAAAAACTCTAGTACGAAGTTACATGGCAAGCACAAGGTCTTTTGCATTTAAATTATTTATTTCTTTATATTCAAAGTAATTTCATATTTTTACACTAACATTTTGTAAAGGATCCGAAATGAACAGCAATAATAGTATTACTTAGAGAGGCAAAGTTATGTTAATGAGTCAATAATCTGAGGTGAGCGGAGAGTGAGTAGTCGGATGAAGATAGAGCAAGTGGTTCAAGAGAAAAATGTGACAATGCATGAATAGGCAGCATATTGTTCCAAATCCCCAGAAGTTCTACTTGACCTTAGGAAATGAGTCCTATTTATAAGTTTTTCCTTGATACTAGAATATACCAAGTGGCCAAATAGTGTAGCGACTCGTGTCGCAGGATATTGTATCTTGAACCACCAAGCTTTGGTAGACACGTCCCTTGATATGTACTATCCCTTTGACACAAAGCCTCAGCAAGTGCCACTGTACTATCTTTTTGGCACGAGCCTCAACATGTACCTTTTTGGTGCAAACCTCAGCGAGTGCCATTTTGGTACAAACTGCAGGAAGTGCACCTACTTTGGTGGCACTCTGCGATGGTACTCATTACGGCACACGTCTTCTCAATTCAGTTTCCCAAGACATGCTTTTTCAGGACTCATGACCTGCTATCAACCATACTTGTGTTTACTTCAACGACTCCTCCACTCTTAGCCACCTAATTACAAACTTTCCAGCTTCTCAGGGCATGGGTCACTGCAAGACTTGTGCTTCATACCAAGCCCAAGAGGGTTTCCTTGGCCCTACCTGTGCGACCAAGGTAGGCTCATGACCTAGGTGAATGGAAAGTGAGTCTCTTGCTTTCAGTCTACCCTACTATCATCTTCGCAAGGTCGCTGCGGTATACTGGTATCTTTGGTGCCTGCTATTGGTTCCAAACAATAGACATTGGGGCCTGCTATCAACGCCAATCTATATATACTTTAGGCTTGCTATTAGCCTTAGCCTGCTAATGCTTCGAGGCTTACTATCGGCGTTAAGCATTAGCCTATCATTTGTGTGGCAAAGGCCTCCCTTAAAGGCTGCTATCACTTTGGGGAGACTTGCCTTGGAAGATAGTTGTGGAAGCTAGAACTACTTCAATTTCCCTTTCCTCAGCAAGTGTTCCCAAGGCGGTGCCGCAATGTTTTGATGAAACAGTAAAGCCTCAATAAATTCCCTTGGGTTTGCTGCCTTACTTCTGAGGGCCCATTTGGACCTATGGGGTCGGATCTGGTGCAACCCTTTGGTTGGCCCATTTCTCTTGGGCTTTGACCCATATTCATGACACCTATTCGCCTAATAAAGGCAACTCTATAATTAGGTTAACATTTTAATTTCTGTCTCTTCACACATTTTTATATTTTGAGATTTTTATCACATGATACAATTAAGAGCACAAGAAAGTAAAATTTTTGGATGCAAAGGATCCTTAGCCTACCATTACATTTCGTTGCACTTTAAGTGCCAACACCACCCCTTACTATCTCTTGGGACATTGTATTATTATTTGGGGATTCAGGTCAGAGATCTACTTCTAAAACTATTGGGAAAATATGTCCAAATTTAAATATTTTTAGGCCAAAAAGATGTTGATCTATTCAAAAAGTCTACCTATCTATTTATTTGCTCAAATGTCACCTATTTGTCCAAATGTCACCCATCTATTTACTTCACTGCCACTAGCCGCCACCATCGACCACTATTGGCCATCAGCTACTAGCCGCTGGTGACTTTTGACTTTTCTGATGGCTTTTCAACACATGTCCTTGTCATCAAAAAAGATTAAATCTTGAACCAAATAATATATGACTCCATAAGATGGGCTTTTCCGCAATTAACTCTTGTCGTTTTGTCACTCCTTAAGCTAAAGCAATTTTACCCAATAAAAAAAACGAACAAAGAAACAAAACAAAACAAGTGAATGACTCGATCAAATTGGTCATAAATTTCTCCATGTTCTGTTTTTTTGTTACAGTTATCTTTTGGGGCTTGGACAGAGAAAATTTCATGGGCAACCCCACCCAATCGAAATTATCAATTTATGCTTGGTTTGTTTGGGTTTGGGCTTGGAAACTCGGGCTTTAAAGGTTGTCTTAGCCTGCTCTTAGTGTGACTAGGGCTGGGCACAAATGGGGCTCCAGCATAACTAAACATATTCTACCCTACTTTGCTTGGGCCTCCAGCACAAGTAAACATGTCTAACCCTAGTTTGCAAGTGCCAAGCAAAGCACTCTTACTCTGGGATTATTTGGTTCAGCTTAGTTAAAGCTGCTTAGAACATCTCCATCCAAACCTTCAAAATTTTGTATGTCAAAATTTTTTGGAGACTTAGGTGTCAAATTTAAATATATAAATTTGAAATATCTAAAAAATACTCCACCTGATATATCAAACTTATTATTTTATTGCATTAACTTTAATTGCTTTTATTTTAATATTTTTTAAACCCTTTTATTGGTCCTCACTATTAAAATAATAAAACAAAAGCATTTGACACCTTGTTGGCATGCCAAAATTTGACACTGTTAAGACATGCCAAATTAACCTCTCACTTTTAGAGATTCGAGTGGAACACAATTGGATGTCAAATTTTGTTGTCAAAAGTGCCATCTCAAAATTGACATTTCGGGTGGAGATGCTCTAACTTCTTTTATTCTAAGAGTATATGCCAAACTATCAATTTCTACTTATAACTTATTATAACTTATTACGCAGAAATAACTTAAATAAGTTTTTAAAAAAAAACTAACTACTTATAGTTAGGAAAGAATGATTTTGGTTTCTATTTTAAATTATCAACTTTTAACTTAGAGCAATAACAATAGTGTGCCAAATGCTTGAGCCAAAGCCATTTTTAACTATTCCATCACAAAAAACCTCCTCCAATAGTATGCCAAATTTTTCACATGAGCAAAATCAATTATGATCACCAGATGTTTTTTGAAAATTAGATCCAAGGATCAAAAATATGATATGGGAGTTGACTTTGCGCACACAAAAATAAAATAGAATAAAAAAATCGTAGTGGCATAGCTAAAAATGACTAGGATAAAGTTATTTTAATTTTCACCATTATAATTGTTCTTACAATAAGCTGTATGAAACAGCGTACGATGTGAGCTAGTGTTCATTAGTTTCCATTCTAGTGTTTTTTTTTAGAGAACAGTCATATATTAAACGATTTGAATCATCGACATGAGCCCAAATTTGGGCCCACTATAGCCCAACAACAACGTCTAGTCCGATTCTGAATTGGAGAGAAGTTGTTCTTTTTTCTTTCTTTTTTTTTTGTATACTAAATATTCAAACCGGTTGATTTTGATTCAACTGATTTTTGGATTTTCAAAAAATAAGATCTCAATCAGGCCAGATCCAACTTGTTGACAACTTTACAGTGGTTAATAATTACCAGAGGTCCTTATAAAGAGCCTATTCAGGAGTGCCAATCCTTAAGTAGGTGTTCTATGTAAGATACATTTTGATCTAACCAAAGGAGTTGCATTTTAAGATACCCACAATAATAATAATAATAATAATAATAATAACAATAATTGCTTTCATTAATCAAGCCCAACAACACCTCGTATTTGAGCAATCTAATCAACAACCACATAATGGACAGCCCACATACTAACCAATGTTACCAGCCAATGAAGTCTCCTTTACAATTTGCTGGTGCTCCTTTTTGTAAGGCTTCCCATAGCCTTTGTTTTCTCCTTTAGAACAAATTTCTGAGTCTTTCCTGTCGAAGTTTTTGGCAAATCCTCAAAAACAACAGTTCGCGGAGCCATAAAATGTGGCAAATGATCACGGCAGTACTTGATAATCTCATCAGCACTCACATTACAATCATCCTTCAACTTCACAAACGCACAAGGCGTTTCTCCCCAATGCTCATCAGGTCTTCCAACAACCGCAGCCTCAAGAACTGCCGGATGGCTAAACAACACGGACTCAACCTCAATCGAGCTTATATTCTCTCCCCCCGAGATGATAATGTCCTTTGAACGATCCTTCAGTTCTATGTATCCATCAGGGTGTTTAACCCCCAAGTCCCCACTCCTAAACCACCCGCCTTTAAAAGCCTCCTCCGTTGCATTGGAATCTTTCAAGTAACCGTTCATTACTGTGTTCCCTCTAAACATAACCTCACCCATTGTTGTTGCGTCTGGTGGTACACTCTTCATGGTATTTGGATCCTTTATATCGATTTCCTCCATCCCGAGATGATGTAACCCTTGACGGGACTTGATCTTCGCCTGTGCCTCAGGTGAGAGGGAATTCCACTCTGGTTTCCAAGTGCAAACCGTTCCTGGACCGTAAGTTTCTGTCAAACCGTACGAGTGAGTGACACCAAACCCTAGCTCCTCCATCTTAAAAAGTACTTGTGGAGGTGGTGGTGCACCGCCAGTCATCACCACCACCTTTCCCGGAATGGGCTTCCGGGCACTGGCTGGGGCATTCACTATCATGTTCAAAACGGTGGGTGCACCACCCATGTGGGTCACGTGGTGCTGAGAAATATTGTCAAAAATGCCCTCTGCAGAGACATTTCTCAGGCAAACATTTGTGCCACCCTGTGCCGCCACAGCCCAAGTAAGGCACCAGCCATTGCAGTGAAACATCGGAACAGTCCATAAATAGACCGGCATTGAGGGCATTTCATTAAGAAGAACAGCAGCCAGAGAATTGAGATAGGCACCTCTATGACTATAAACAACGCCTTTTGGGCTCGATGTTGTGCCTGATGTGTAATTCAGTGAAATAGGGTCCCATTCGTCATTTGGCCATTTGATCTCAAAATCAGGCTTTGCCGTTGCTAAAACCCTCTCATATTCCAAACAATTGGTGGAGGGAGATGATTTATTGGACTCTAGGATTAAGACTAGACGAGGCACCTTGGAGCCCATCTTGGATAGAATTTCTATTGCCCCCCTTGCAACATCAAGAAATTGGTGGTCTACGAATATAATTTTGGCCTCTGAATGCTTCAATAAAACCGAAACCATTTTTGAATCATGGCGTACATTAAGCGTACAAAGAACTGCCCCCGCCATTGGAACTCCAAAGTGTAACTCATACATTGCTGGAATATTTGGAGCCAAAGCAGCAACCTGCTCAAAAGAAATTAAGATCCTTTATTAAACTAAGAAAACATGTATATAGCAATCTGAGGACAAATATATTATACAGATTTCGAAAATAAAGGGGCAAAAAATGAAATGCACTAAGCCAGACATCATAGCAATTCACATGCAAGATTTAGACCCAAAAAATATAATTTTTTTTACATGTAATTTTAAAAAATATATATATATATACGATATTCGTTAATTAATCACTTTTTAGGTGCCTATCTGGCAGAGAACAAATCCATCATTAACTATGAGAAATCTTTTTTCTCTCGAGTCCCAAATGCCCTGCATAATAAGAACCTGTACAAGAAAAAGACCATTTGTAACATATCTTATGTCTTGAAGAAAATCATTTTATCCCCAAACTAATATTAGCATTCCATCTATATGGTATTCCTCTTTATCCTTTATTAGACTGTTTATTATAATTGGAAAAGTTTAAAACGGAGTCTTAAATTTGGGAAATGACTGATAACTAAAAAGCATCGACTTCGATTTCAGACAATCTTTCAACCATGTAGATCCTGAAAGCAAAGACCCTTTACAGAAAGAAATTGAGGTTTATCTGTGATCAAATTTTTACCTAGAAAGAAAATTGAAACATGAAACACACTATTGTATTTGGATATACAGTTCCAATAAATAGGTTATCAATGAATGCCATTTATTATCAATTTTAATATAGCATGATTAAACAGTCATTGTATGTATAATCTAATGTTTCACAACATGGAAAGAGAAGAATTAGTCAATGTTGGTGCACATGCACAAAATAATTTAATATTAAAATACATTTTGCATTACATTATGCACCAACAGTCACCATTATGAATGAAACAAATGAATAGGCCACTTATGGGTAGGTAATTCCTTTCTCCAGCATTGAAGGGCTATGTTACATGGACTCTTCAAAATAGATCAAATACCCGTGTCGGACACCCGACACTCGGACAAGGGTATGGGATATGTGTCGGATACTTTTCAACGGATACTTCTTATATAATTGTATATAACACAATTATCATATGTGCATATTATTGTTTAATTACTATAAATGTCATTTTGACACTGTAAGTTACATATAGTACCATTTTATCTCACATATTAGATTAAAAATATAAAAATATGATATTTTTTTGCCGAGTCCGTGTACCCTTAAATTTAAGATTTAATGAGTCCGACCTCTAGATACATACCCGCACCCGACACCCGTACCCGAGTCCATGTAACATAGTTGAAGGGGATAAAAAAGATTATATAAAAGCAAAATAGAATAACAATGTCAGTGGATAGCTGAGTCAACACAACCTAATTTCTTCCCTAGAAAACACCAAGAAATCTTTAATATATATTCAAAGGAGCAATAATTATTACACTAAAAAAAAGACACAACTTGCACAGTAAGTTAAGTGCCTCACAAATTTTCTTACAAATAAAAAACAGCAAATAATCCATGGGAGATTCAAACATATTCTGGCTCTGTTAGCAAGTTTCAAATTTCAGAGAAATTTTTTGTATCATCCAAAACATTAGAAGTTCTAACTGCAACATACCCTAAAATTACTCTGAAAGTGAAATGTGTAGACTAGATCCACATCATAACTATTTGAATTGATACCATACACTTCATTTTCGGAAAACTTTTTTGGACCCAACTTTTTCGATCTGCAAATGAGGAGGCCATAGATTAGAAAAGAAAAGTGTGTTGGTATTAAGTACCTCAAACTGCAAAATCAGCGTCCATATACCAACATGCACAAATTAAAGAAAAAGAGATGACTGAAACAACCCATGTCTATCTGAACACTACATATTACACTAAACAATCATTGATCAAACAATACAAGAAAAAAACATCTCACTGCAGCAAATTGTGTTAGCAAGTATCAAATTTCAGAGAAACTTTTCAAACATTATTCACCCAAAAAAAACTTTTCAAAGCATTTAAGCATTTGAACTTCTGGCTGCAACGTATCCACAAAAAGTATACAAAAATTACTCCGGAAATGAAATGTGCGTACTAGATTTATTTTAAATATCATCTACATCATACCAAATTTGAATTAACAAAAGTTGTTAAAATTGGAATCCTAAGTACGATCAGTGAGAGGGAGATCAGATCGAGGATCAGTGAGAGGGAGATCAGATCGAGAATCGTAAGATCCTACTTTCTATTAGAAAAGGATAACAATATAAATTAGAATGATAAATATTAAAAATAAAGTGAAAAATCACAAAATCTACGGTCCTACAGGATCCCATACGATCCTCCTTGCAACCCTGTTAAAACATCGACCCTACAAGGATCTGGACCGTTTTATCAACGTAGGATCGTATAATACCACACACTTCATTTTCCTTCTCAAAGTACTTTTCCTTACACAGCTTTTTCGATAGAAAAAAAATTCGCGTTTGGGATCTAGTTAAAATAGCTAAAAAGTGAAAAAGTATACTAAAAATTCAACCATTCTCTCTACGTTTTTTACAAGTCTTTTCATAAAAAAGAAAAAAAAAAAAAAAAAACTAGCTAGTTCCCAAACAACCATTGCAAAATCACTGTCAAGCTGCACTGGACCATCAAATTGAAAGAAGGAAAAAGCTAAACACCGAGATGATTGAAACAGACATATCTAAGAAATCAAACAAACAAAGAAGAAAACGGAGTCAATCAGAGCAACAAAGAATCAAAACAAGTACGAATTAAAAGAGACCCAGAAACACACACACACACACACACAAAATGCGACTAACGAAATCAGCAAGAGAAAATCACATATCACAATAGAAAAAACAAATCAAACAAACAAAAAACAACGAACAAGCAAACAAAGAATCGAAACAGGTGCGAATTAAACGAGACCCAGAAACAGAGAAACGGTACTGACCACATCGCCGCGAGAAATTCCCAGGTGGGTGAGAGAAGAAGCGAGGCTGATACACCTTTCAAGAGTCTCTCTCCAAGTGAACTTGATATCGCCATAGACAACAGAGGCTCTGTCTCTGTATACGATGGCCGATCTCAGCAAGAAGCTTATTGGGGAGAGAGGGACGTAATTCGCAGAGCAACGAATCGAACCCTCCATTGATTTCGTGAAAAGGGTTCGTGGGTTTCGAAGATTTGTATATCGGAGATTTGAATGAATAATGGATTGGGTTTGGGTTCGGGTTTGGAATTGGAATTCGATACAGGAAAACGATGAAGCCACGTAAACAAGAAAACCACCCCAAGCTCAACAAAACTGTACCAAAAAAAAGTGCTGATGACGAGAAGATATATTGAGGATATTTCTACAGTGGTGATAGAGACTAGGACTCACACCCCACCCGCACACACGTCTGAGAGAGAGGGAGAAGAGAGAGTCGTACGAGTCACGAACGATAATGTTACCTAATTCAAATTTTGTACTTTAAAAATGATTTAAATGATTAAAATGATATGATTTTGAGTACAGAATAACATAAAAATAGTCAAAAGGATATCGTTTTGGTCATTTGAACCATTTTTGAATTACAATATGTTACCTAATTCAAATTTTGTACTTTAAAAATGATTTAAATGATTAAAATGATGTGGTTTTGAGTACAGAATAACATAAAAATAGTCAAAACGATATCGTTTTGGTCATTTGAACCACTTTTGAATCACAAAATTTGAGTTACGAGACATTTTTCTAAAATTTTGAGAGTTCTCAAGTATTATTGAGAATAAAAAATGTTTGAGAGTCATAAAATCAATGACTTAAATAGTTTGAAATTGTCAAAATGATATCATTTTGTGTCATTTTGCGTTCAAAATGATATCGTTTTGATAGTTTCGAGTCATTCGAGTTACTGAATTTCGAATCACCAACCATTGCTGATTGAGAATTCTATTACACGCACCTTATGTTATATGCATTAATATAATATTATTTTGAAATATTTAATTATAATTTTTTGTGTTTAGTTATAATTTTTTTTAGTTATAATTTAAAAAATATGAAATTATATATATATATATATTTTTTATAATTATAAGATGTATATAGTACATATTCTTTGAAAGATGTGTACCATAATCTTTCACATATATTTATAATTAAAAAAATAATGCTAGACTTAAAAAAAATTATTAAAATTAAATGTCTGGTACAGTGTAGGATTCGCATGATGTGGATCTCACACCCATGTAAAATATTTGATAGAAATTTTAATAAATCTTTTAAGGTCTTTAGCATTTTTCTAATTTAAAAGGTAAATTATTAATATATTGAGAAAATTATTTATAAGTCTGATTTGGAAGACTTATTTAATGTGAAATACTATAAATATTTTTTAGAGTTTGAAATCTTATTTAAATAGGAATGCGTTTAATAAGGTCCTATGAGTTGTAAATAAATGATATTAGTGAACTATTATACTCCTAATTTGTTTCATGTTGTACCTTGTTTTCTCATTCATCATATTACGTTTAGGAAGGCTTTTAGAAAACGACAAGTCTACAGGCAATGACTGTACGAGATTTTTTTGCCTTGATCACGGGATTCCAGTGCATTTTCAAAATGATGCTTAAGTTGATGTGAATATGGTCATTGATATGATGAAGTTTGAGGGTTATGTGTTTATTCCTTCGACAGATTTCAACTTCAATCGGTTGAGGGGAAGAGTTTTTTTTTTTTTTGTTGAAGTGTGTTATTGTTTATTGAAATGTGGATTGTTCATCTTTAATAGGGCATTGACAATCTATTACACTCATTGATAGACACACTTTGACCAATGTTTTGATTGAATATATGTATTTGACATTGTAATGATTGATGTGTTTTGATATGTTCGATGTGTGGGGTAGTGTGTATAGGTTCAAGGGTTGGGTGGGGTGGGTTGGGTTGGGTTGGGTTAGGTTGGGAGTAGTTTGTTTTGGTTGTTAATTGGATGTCGAATGTGAATCACATTGTAGAATGTCAATTGTACATTAGGACTTGGATGATCGTGTTACAATGCATGTTACATTTAGTATGTAATGTTAATCCACATGCACCATGTAGTAGATGAAATTGTGTGTTTGTTCGATTGTATATGTGTTTGAATGTGTATCGTGTCTTTATTGTAATCGGTGTTTACATATATATTACAGTATGTTACGCAAAGTTATTAGGGATTTGAGTTTGTAATTGAATGTGGATTAAGGGTGATGATGGTTCAATACATGGGTTGAGTTGGGATGTTACATGTTACATTTAGGAAGTTACATTTTTATAATTCAACGGTGGAGTATTGAAATGTCACGTTGGGTTTGGGATGAAAAGCATATGGAAATGTCACAGTGGGTTTGAGATGTTACATGTTACATTTACATTGGGTTTGGGATGAGAAGCATATGAAAATGTCATGTTGGGTTTGGGAATGTCACATTAGATTTGGGATGTTACATGTTACATTTATGTTTTGAATTTCAAATTTTCAACCATATGGATATGATCACAATCTATAGTAACATTGGATTTCTCATATATAATATTACCATTAATCAAGTTATTTTAAATTTCAGAAGTATATGAGAATGTCAAGTTGGGTTTAGGAATATCACATTAGGTTTGGAATGTTACATATTACATTTACGTTTTGAATTTCAAAATTTTCAACCATATAGATATGATCACAATTTATGGTAACATTAGATTTCTCATATATGGTATTGCCATTGATTAAGCTATTTTGAATTTTAAATTTCTATCCATATGATCACAACCTATGATAATATTGGATTTCTCATATTGAGAGGGTAATTTATATGAAAATTGGGTTGAGCTGGGTAATGGGCCATTCTGTGAGCTATAGTAAGAAGGGCAGAGTAAAGGGCCTTGTAATTAGTTCGGTCCAGAGGAACCTTGCCGATAGCTCGGTCCGAAAGAGCTTGGTGGTTAGCTTGGTCACCACGGTCGGCGCAGTAACAGTTAGCTTGGTCAAACCATCTTGAGCCGAGGTATTTTTGGCTTCTACTCAAGACCTTGCTATTGAATAGCTCGGTCCAAGTACGCTATGGTTAGTACGGTCTACAGACGAAGCCGAGGTACATGTTATACATAAAGCGCCGGGATAAATGTAACATGAGTATTGGAAGCTCGGTTACATTGTCATTGTGCCATGGCAATGCTAGCTCGGTCGTTTGGACATACCACCGAACTAGGACCATCTCACTTGGTTTAAGCAGTGAGGGAGGTGTTGAAGGATAAGTATTATCTTGTAGGAGAATAATTCCTAAAAGGACTCTGCATGGAGAAATAAGAGTTCTATTAGGATTGTGCTACACGGAATCTATAAAAGCTCACAACATTACCTTTGGAAAGATAACACAACTTTGATTCCCGAATACACAGAACTTTTTGTCTATTTGTCTATTTTGCTGACTTAGGTATCGGAAAGGTATCCGGCAAACATCCGCCGGCTAGCTCACGTTTGTGTTTTCAGGGAGTAAAGCGACGTCGTACGGAAGAGCGCAATCTTGATCAATAGGATTATACGAAAAGGTTTATTTCTTTTCCGTACATATGATATTATCATTAATTAGGTTATTAATTAATTAAGATTGGGCAAGAAAACCACAAGACTTATTGGGTTATAAGTTTTTTCATACGATCATATATTGTATAAGTCTTCTAAATAAGACTTATAAATAATTTACCCTAATATATTTTCTTGAGATTTATTTAAAATACAATTATTTTATGTGATTTTGAAAATTATATTATACCTTGTCAAGTTATTAATAACATAACAAATAATTCTTTTTATTAATAAATTATCAAATCAATTAACAGTTTTAATGATGTCAAAATTACATTTTAATTAGCAATTCATGTAATTTTATTGTTGTATAGGGAAGCACTTAGGAATTTCATTTTTGTACTAATTTTGTTAAATAAAAAATTCTGATGAAAAGGTATTTATAATTTTCAAAACTTTAGGGGACAATTCACATTTTGAACGAATTTTCAAGTTGTGTATTTGTAATTTATCCTTTTTAAAAAAAAATAAAAATTATTAGTTTAAAAAATAGTGTGCACATAAAATTTCAAATATTGAATGTACAGATATAAATAATTGTGTCGCACATATGTATTTTGCATTTGAAACCTTTTGTGCACCTAGTTTTTTTTTTTAAATTTAAAATGAATTATAAATTTATTTGTTGTAATAATTTGTGAAAAAATTAAACATATTTAATTAAATAAGTTGCTTATTTTTTTTGTTGCGTAAATATCCATAATATATTCAATGTAATCATGACAAAGAGGTTGGACTTTTATGTACATACAAATTTAACAATTCTAAATAAGTTCAAAAAACTAAAAATTGTAATTTAATAAAATCTCTCTTTTTTTTTTTTAACCAAATAAACTGAAAAGTTTATAATTTAAAATCATAACCAATCACAGTAATTAACTTCTTTTTTTTTTTTTAATAAATAAGCTAAAAGTGCTAAACGGGACAAATAACTATCTTTTTTTTCTTTTTCTTTTTTTCATTTTTCATTTTCTTTTTTACATGTTAGACTACTCTAAATATATAGAGCAAAAATGATTCATCTATCGAATTTGAATGTCCAAATCGTCTGAATTTGTACATACCAGTCTACTGTTCGAACGATAGTCTGGATGACCACTCGGACAACCGGTGCAACCTTTATCAACTGCAGTCGTCACCCTTGTTGTTGGATAACCAACCAGACGATCAGTAATGCATAAATTCGAACAATTCAAGCAAATTAAAAGTCAGTGGATGTAATATTACTCATATAAAGAGAAAGGAAAAAAGAAATGGAGAAATTATATTCCAGTGGGACAATTTTTTAATTTTTTTTTACACAAATATAGAGGGGTACAAGTCACATTTGCAGCCTCATAACATTTTACTTGCATCCCATCACAGAATCACTTGTACCTCATATATTTTTGTAATTTGTTTATTCCCACTATGCTATAATGCTTTAAAAAAAAATAAAAAATAAAAAAATCATCTTAAATGCTGGAACTCCTAGACCAGAGTACACATGTGACAGAAGGCCATACCAAATAAATTAATAAATTGACAAATTACATGTTTGGTTTTGTAATTTATGTCTTATGTGAATTTAATTATTGTAGCACTTAGTGTATTAATTTTAATTTTAAATTGTGTCAATTTAATTCAATTAATGATTTATTTTTTAAAATTGTATTAAAATCAAAGAGTAAAATAGTTCATTCTCACTTCTCAAAGTGATCAATGAGCTAATGTATAATTTAAAATAGTCTATTTTTTTAGTTCTTAATTTTTGTCTAGTTTATTACCGGACTAGAGGAAATATTAACTTAGAATAAATTGTGTCATACAATTAAAAAATATATATATATAAGTGTTGTGTCGTACATAAAATTATTATATATAATATTATAATAAAATATGAGATAAAAAAATCAAAACATTTAGAAAACATTTTGACTTTATAAAAAATAAAAAATAAAAAAGTGCAAAAATATATAAAAATAAAAATTGGGTGAAGCACTAATAAATCTCAAGTTATGAATTTATGCACTAATTAGTCCTACATTTTTTTCTGTTGAACCGAAAAGTCCTAGAAAATGTGGAATGGCACATTTGACCTTCCCCACACACTTGTTGATGTTTTTATTATGGTCAAATGTGGGTTTTTTATTATGGTGAAATTACTATTGTAGATATAAAGCGCACTATAGGCTTTTTTTAGTTTCCCTCGTTTTTTATCAAATCTTACAATATGCATAAGGAAACATTGGTCAGTAACATTTCCACATTTGAACATTTTCATATTAGTGGATTGGAACCCTAATTGTTATTTTGTGATTTCCGAAGTGGGATTTGGGCGAATTCCACATTTGTAATTCGGGAGGAACCCTAGTTTGAGGCATAAATACACCGCGGTGGCCATCATCACTAAGCATATTAAAAATTAACGTTTGGAATCTGCACCGGAGATAACCTACCATTGTCTTCTCTAAAGAGGACTTTGGGGAATTTGTGAAGATTACTTAGATTGAACTCAAGGTATGGAAAATTCTTTTTCTAATTTCTCTCTTGCTCATGGTTGGGAATCTTTCTTTTATTTGGAAAGTTAAGGTAGATGTGAGAGTTTTATGAGATGATTTATGTTGATGAACCAAATTGAGTCATGGAGGGGAATTACACCTTGTTTCCTTGTTATTCCATGAGAAGATTCAATTATGTGTTTGAATTAGAAACTTATTTATGTAAATTCAAAATAATGGGAATTTTGGGAAGATTAGTTGGTTTGGGTTTGGAATTTGAGAGATAGATGGCTTGTTGACACTTCTAATCTTGTTTAATTTGTCATGCTCAAGGTAGAATCCATGTTATGGTAATGTTAGGGTGGAATATTACATTAATCTAACCTTAGATTGCATGAAAAATGAAGTGTTGTTGCTGAATTTTGAGTTGGAATCGAATTGCCCCAAATCAGGATCACGTCCGCTCGAGCGGAGGTCATGGCCGCTCGAGCGGGAAAATGACCCTCTCAGCAGTTTTTCCAAAATTACTCAGTCCGCTCGAGCGGAGGAAGTTCCGCTCGAGCGCAAAAATCGACCTCTCAGCATTTTTGGTAGAATTGTACAGTCCGCTCGAGCGGCCAAGGTAGCGCTCGAGCGGGGGACTTATTTTCAGACCAAAATGTGTTTGTTCAGTTTTACGTGCTTGACTTCCTGGTATTTTTAGAATATTTTTCTGATGATGTTAAAATGGTCATAAATTCATATGAAGTATGATGACACAGAATGATTCCTCAATGATTTACGAAGGAAAAGAGCTAATTTCCAAGTTATGATTGTGTGCAGGGCACACTCCAGAAGGCACTAGCACGCTGTCACAACACTGTGAGTAATAATACATTGAACGTACATTTATTTACTGTCAATGTCTGTAGCAACATTCTATTCTCTGTCAGTTATGGTTTTGTAACATATGTACTGATTGGAACTTAATGGGAACGAAATGTTAAAAAGATTAATGTACAGATTTGTATGTTTTGGGCCGTAAGGCTGTTCTAGGCCGTAAGGCTATTCTGGGCCAAAAGGCTGTTCTGGGCTGAAAGGCCGTTCTGATAATTCTTGGCCAATAGGCCGTTCTGTTATAATTGTAATACCCAGCCTAAGGCCATTTTGAAAGTAAAATAATCTGAAAGGGAAATAATCTCAGACTCATTGTTGGATTCCATATTTTTGTGAATGCACTGCTATACATTGTAATTAAAGTTGGTTATTAAACTGTTTAAGTATTATTACTCATTGAGCTTGTCTCACTCTGTTATTTTGTCTGTTTCTGTAGGAAATCAATTTGGAGACCAGTCCTAGCATCGATATCACTTAGTTTGTGTCAACCTAAGGACAACCAGGCACTTGGAGAAGCCTTTGCATGTTAGGACAGTTTTGTTAGACACTGTCTTTTTGTACTAATGTTTCTTAACCAAAGTGGGTTGTATATAACATTTTGTTGGATACCCAATTTCTGGGTTGGACTGTAAATGTATGTGACTTAATCTCAGATGCGTGTGTATTATATGTTTAATCTGGAATCGAGATCCTAGCATATTGTAGTAGCTCAATGAAAGTGTCTGCATGTTATTTGATTATATTAACGCTTCCGTCCAGGCCCCAAATATTTTATATAACAGGGTAAATGTCTGTTTCTGATTGGGTCATGCCCAAAACTTTTAGGGGCAGGTTAAGGGTGTGACAAGTGGTATTAGAGCACGAGTTGCTATCTCACACACAGATCCATTGAGCTTTAGGGCGTCTAGAAAAGTTTAAGGCATCTTGCATGACGTCCTGAAAGTAAATGAAAAAAAGAAAAAGTGATGGCAACGTGAAGTGTACTCAGATAATAGTAACAAATTTGGAATTATGCCTATTGTATATAACTGCTGATTGTGTAGGAAATGGTGAGAACAAGGACAGAAGAGCAGGAAGATGCTATTGCCGCACGGTTAGATAGGATGGAGAGGATGATTATGGAAACGGCAGAGACCCTACGGCAACAACAACAACAGCAGCAACAACCACAACAACAACAACAACAACCACAAGAACAACCACCACCACCAATACCTCCACCGGTAGCACAAGATTTTCATGCTGAAGACAGGACCATTACACTTATGAAGGAGTTTAAAAAGACGAAACCACTAGTGTTTAAAGGCGGAATCGAACCAATGAAAGCTGAAGCATGGGTATTGGGAATAGAGAAGTTGTTCGAAGTTTTCCCTTATACTGACATCCAAAAGGTGCAACTTGCTGCTTTTACCTTTGAAGATGAGGCGCGAAGGTGGTGGATGCTCACAAGAACAATGCATCAGGGGTTGACATAGGATAGATTCTTAGAGCTATTTTATGATAAATATTTTCCCCAGAGTATGCGGGACAAGAAGGTGACCGAATTCGAAACATTGAGACAGGGAAATAAAATTGTTGCCGAATATAAAGCTCAATTCGCGGAATTAGCCCGGTTTGCACCTCACATGGTAGATACAGAATATAAGAAGGCCCGGAAATTCGAAGGAGGATTGCGGGGTGCTATTCTGGAGCGAGTTAATGTGTTGAAGTTGCCTATCTACGTCGATGTGTTAGAAAGGGCTGTTATAGCAGAAGGGAATATTGCTGCTCAAACTCGAATCTCTGAGTAAAAAGGAAAAAGGCAGAACAACCAATGGTTCAAGGGGTCAACTTCTCCACCAAGCAAGAAGCAAAATTCAGGGACCTCCGATATTACTACTTTTTCTCAAAATTCAGCTCCTGTGTGTCCAGAATGTGGATGGAGGCATCGAGGGATTTGTCACCGATTATCTGGGGCATGTTTTCGATGTGGCAAAATGGGGCATTTGATAAAAGATTGTCCGCAAAAGAATCAACAAACTGGCAATAAGGCCGCCACAAGCTCAGCAGGATCTACACCGGCTCCTAACGCTAAGACAGCTGCTAAACCTGCTAATAATAAGGATACTACGAGACAAGGCAGAGTGTTTGCGTTGGTTCCAGGAGATGTACAGAATGCAACAACAGTGATGTCAGGTACATTTATGGTTTATGGTCATTCTGCTTACGTTTTATTTCATTCTGGCTCTACCTGTTCTTTTGTGTCAAAAGTATTTACGAAAAACTTAGATAAACCTGAAGAAGAAATTGGCTTATGTGTTATGTGTATCCTCACCTATGGGAAATTCCATGATCTGTACTTCTGTCTATTCTACTTGTGAACTTCTCATTGGGGATGTCCGTGTATATACTAATTTGTTACCACTTGATATGACTTCTTTTGATATTATTCTGGGAATGGATTGGTTGGGTGAATATGGTGCCATAATAGACTATCTGACGAAGCAACTTAAATTCCATCCCCCGGGGCAATCAGAATTTATTTTTCAGGGACAGGGGGTGACTTCTCCCCCGTATGTAATTTCTGCAACAAAGGCGTGTAAATTGATTCAGAAAGGGTGTCAGGGGTACTTGTGTAGTGTTTTGGAAGGGCCAATAAGGAAGGAGAATACAGAGACAATTTTAGTTTTCTGTGAATTTCCGGACGTCTTCCCAGAAGAATTGCTAGGAGAATTAGTGGACCGTAAAATCGAGTTCACAATTGAAGTGCAACCGGGAATCCAACCTATCTCTAAAACTCCGTATCGAATGGCGCCAGCTGAAATGAAGGAATTGAAAATTCAATTGCAAGAATTACTGAATAAGGGGTTTATCCGCCCGGGTGTTTCTCCGTGGGGTGCACCAGTCCTGTTTGTGAAAAAGAAAGACGAAACACTTTGATTATGTATCGACTACCGGGAGCTTAATAAAGTAACAATTAAGAATAAGTATCCATTACCGCAAATCGATGATTTATTTAACCAGTTACAAGGGGCACAGGTCTTTTCTAAAATTGACTTACGGTCTGGATACCACCAATTGAAAATTAAAGCTGATGATGTGGAGAAGACAGCCTTCCGAACCCGATACGGTCATTATGAATTTCTGGTTATGCCCTTTGGAGTTACTAATGCACCAGCAGCAATTATGGACCTGATGAACCGTGTCTTCAAACCTTATCTGGATGAGTTTGTAGTAGTCTTTATTGACGACATCCTTATTTACTCAAAGACTGCGGAGGCCCATGAAGACCATCTTCACTTAATCCTTCAAACTCTCCGGGAAAAGAAGTTGTACGCGAAACTAAAGAAGTGTGAATTTTGGCTGCATAAAGTGGCATTTTTGGGCCATGTTATAACTAAGGAAGGAGTCTCTGTTGATCCCAACAAAATTGAGGCGATTGTGAACTGGCCAACTCCGACTAATGTGCCTGAAGTGCGTAGTTTTATGGGGCTAGCCGGATATTATCGAAGATTTGTTCAGGATTTTTCTAAGATTGTTGTGCCACTTACTCAGTTGACTAAAAAGGGAGTTACATTTGAATGGTCTGAACAGCAAGAATCTGCTTTCCAAGAATTAAAAATGAAGTTGACTACAACTCCGGTCCTTGCCCTACCGTCTGGTACTAAGGGATTTGTGATTTATAGCGATGCATCACATAAAGGACTTGGTTGTGTACTTATGCAGAATGGAAGAGTTATTGCCTATGCTTCTCACCAGCTTAAACCCCATGAGAAGAACTACTCCACGCATGATCTTGAGCTAGCTGCAATCATTTTTGCTTTAAAGATTTGGCGGCATTATCTGTATGGAACTACTTGCGATATTTATACCGACCATAAAAGTCTCAAATACATTTTTACCCAAAAGGAGTTGAATATGCGCCAGCGGCGATGGTTAGAGCTTATTAAAGATTATGATGTACAGATCCATTATCACCCTGGTAAAGCCAACACGGTAGCAGACGCACTTAGTCGGAAAAATGTAGGAAATTTGGCAAGCCTACTGACAGAGGAAAAGGAGTTGATAAGTGAGTTGAATAAAATGGGGGTCGACTTGATGATACATGGCCAAGGAGCAACAGTGGCAACGATAATGGCCCAACCGATGTTACTTGAGGAGATTAAATTACGCCAAATGGAGGATGGAGCTTTAAAGAAGATATGTGACGAAATAGAGACAAAACCGAAACTAGGGTTCGCTTTGGCAGATTCTGTACTGAAATTTCAAAATCGAGTATATGTCCCTAATGTAGAAGAACTTAAGCGGAAGTTAATGGAAGAAGCACATTCCTCTAGAGTTTCAATACATCCAGGAAGTACTAAAATGTACCGGGATTTGAAACAACATTTTTGGTGGCCAAGTATGAAGAAGGACATTGCAGAGTTTGTCTCTAGGTGTTTACAATGTCAGCAGATAAAAGCAGAGCATCAGAGACCCACAGGATTATTGCAACCTCTCCCTATTCCGGAGTGGAAATGAGAACATCTAACCATGGATTTTGTTGTGGGGTTACCACGGACACCCCGAGGAATGAATTCTATATGGGTCATTGTTGACCGATTGACGAAGTTTTCCCACTTTCTACCTGTGAAGACCCAGTATAATGCCGATAAACTTGCTGTGATTTATATGAATGAAATTGTAAGGCTCTACGGTGTCCCGGTCTCAATCGTGTCAGATAGAGATCCAAAGTTTGTTTCAAGGTTCTGGCAAAGTCTACAGAATGCAATGGGTACAGAATTAAAGTTTAGTACGGCTTTTCACCCCCAAACAGATGGACAATCCGAGAGGACAATTCAGACGCTAGAAGATATGCTTCGAATGTGTGTTTTGAATTTTCGGGAAAGTTGGGAAACTCATCTGCCGTTGGTTGAGTTTGCATATAATAACAGTTACCATTCGAGTATTGAGATAGCACCCTATGAAGCTCTGTATGGAAGACCGTGTCGTTCCCCCGTGTATTGGGTTGAAGTTGGGGATAGGCCGTTGTTAGGGCCAGAGATTGTCCAGTTGACAACTGAAAAGGTTAAAATTATTCGAGAAAGATTGAAGACTGCTCAAAGTAGACAGAAAAGTTATGCGGATAATCGGCGAAGGAATTTGGAGTTTGACGTGGACAGTCATGTTTTTGTGAAAGTTACACCCATGAAAGGTCATCCAAGATTTGGAAAAAGGGGTAAGCTAACACCCCGATATGTTGGTCCCTTTCAGATCTTAGAAAAAGTGGGTCCAGTAGCCTACCGAATTGCCCTTCCGCCACATATGAGTCAGATTCATAACGTATTTCATGTTTCTATGCTCCAAAGATACCTTCCGGATCCATCACATATTATTGATTATCACCAAATTGCGTTGACTGATAAGTTAACATATGAGGAAAAACCAATTCGAATTCTGGACCGTCAGGTGAAACAATTACGGAACCGAGAAATTCCAATAGTGAAAGTGGAGTGGCAAGAGCACTACGGAACCGAGGCAACTTGGGCAAAGGAGGATGAAATGCAACACCAATATCCGCATTTGTTTTCGTCCTAAGGTAAAACAAGTTTGGAGGACCAAACTTAATTAAGGGGAGGAGAGTGTAATAGCCCGACCCTCGTACATGATTCTGGTATCTTTTCAGCTCTCTATTCTGTACTTTCGAATGCTTATTATGAAATTCTATGTGAAAGTGTGTTGAATTACATAAAACTTAGAAATATGAATTCTTATCTGTTGATTTGGAACATTATCTGTTACAATTAAACTATTTGAGTCTGAAATTGGGTACCTTAGAGGCTTAATTTTCAGAAATTGATTTGATATTTGGAATCTGCATAATTTTTAAGCTCTAATGAGATTTCTGTGAAATTTCAATTTGGGATGCTTAAACGATTGAATTTCGTCTTATTATAAACATAAATATCTATATATATATATCAAGTTCTTGACCACTTGACTTAGAACTCCTGGAGGAACAAAACTAGATAAAGGTTTTGAGAAGAGGGGAAACGTGGGTGTTGGAGAGAAGCTCTCCAAGGGAAGACTTTGGAGAATTTGTGAAGATTACTTAAATTGAACTCAAGGTATGGAAAATTCTTTATCTAATTTCTCTCTTGCTCATGGTTGGGAATCCTTCTTTTATTTGGAAAGTTAAGGTAGATGTGAGAGTTTTATGAGATGATTTATGTTAATGAACCAAATTGAGTCATGGAGGGGAATTACACCTCGTTTCCTTGTTATTCCATGAGAAGATTCAATTATGTGTTTGAATTAGAAACTTATTTATGTAAATTCAAAATAATGGGAATTTTGGGAAGATTAGTTGGTTTGGGTTTGGAATTTGAGAGATAAATGGCTTGTTGACACTTCTAATCTTGTTTAATTTGTCATGCTCAAGGTAGAATCCATGTTATGGTAATGTTAGGGTGGAATATTACATTAATCTAACCTTAGATTGCATGAAAAATGAAGTGTTGTTGCTGAATTTTGAGTTGGAATCAAATTGCCCCAAATCAGGATCACGTCCGCTTGAGCGGAGGTCATGGCCGCTCGAGCGGGAAAATGACCCTCTCAGCAGTTTTTCCAAAATTACTCAGTCCGCTCGAGCGGAGGAAGTTCCGCTCGAGTGCAAAAGTCGACCTCTCAGCATTTTTGGTAGAATTGTACAGTCCGCTCGAGCGACCAAGGTAGTGCTCGAGCGGGGGACTTATTTTCAGACCAAAATGTGTTTGTTCAGTTTTACGTGCTTGACTTCCTGGTATTTTTAGAATATTTTTCTGATGATGTTAAAATGGTCATAAATTCATATGAAGTATGATGACACAGAATGATTCCTCAATGATTTACGAAGGAAGAGAGCTAATTTCCAAGTTATGATTGTGTGCGGCACACCTGTAAGGCACTAGCACGTCGTCACAATGCTGTGAGTAATAATACATTGAACGTACATTTATTTACCGTCAATGTCTGTAGCAACACTCTATTCTCTGTCAGTTATGGTTTTGTAACATATGTATTGATTGGAACTTAATGGGAAAGAAACGTTAAAAAGATTAACGTACAGATTTGTATGTTCTGGGCCGTAAAGGTCATTACGGGCCGAAGGTCATTTCCGGCCGAAAGGCCGTTCTGATAATTCTAGGCCAATAGGCCGTTCTGTTATAATTGTAATACCCGTCCTAAGGCCGTTCTGAAAGTAAAATAATCTGAAAGGGAAATAATCTCAGACTCATTGTTGGATTCCATATTTCTGTGAATGCACTGCTATACATTGTAATTAAAGTTGGTTATTAAACTGTTTAAGTATTATTACTCATTGAGCTTGTCTCACTCTGTTATTTTGTCTGTTTCTGTAGGAAATCAATTTGGAGACCAGTCCTAGTATCGATATCACTTAGTTTGTGTCAACCGAAGGACAGCCAGGCACTTGGAGAAGCCTTTGCATGTTATGACAGTTTTGTTAGACACTGTCTTTTTGTACTAATGTTTCTTAACCAAAGTGGGTTGTATATAACATTTTGTTGGATACCCAATTTCTGGGTCAGATTGTAAATGTATGTGACTTAATCTCAGATACGTGTGTATTATATGTTTAATCTGGAATCGAGATCCTAGCATGTTGTAGTAGCTCAATGGAAGTGTCTGCATGTTATTTGATTATATTAACGCTTCCGTCTAGGCCCCAAATATTTTATATAACAAGGTAAATGTCTGTTTCTGATTGGGTCATGCCCAAAACTTTTAGGGGCGGGTTAAGGGTGTGACAGGCGATGTCGTAGTTGCCTGAATGTTAGCCATTACGTGAAAGGTGGATATGAAACGTTAAATTCCAAAAAACGGGAAAGGGATTTTGCGTGATTTTGGTTGATGTTCGATGATAGCCATCAGTTTGTATGTGGGGTTTGTTTTGTCAGACTATCCATCATGGTGGTATTTGTGTTGGTGTTTTTTTTCCCTTGCCATCCATTGATCACATATTGACCATTTCGTACACAATAAATTCAATTTACATTTAGCAAGTTCATTTGCGTTATCCCCATTTGAAAATTCATTACATCACAATGTAATGCCTAAATAGTGGGTGGAGGGGTAGTAACTCATGTTCACACTTTATGTTTCCTGTTGCAATGTTATTTCTCACCCACCATGTTAGTGTTATTGCAAACTACATAAGCATAAGCTTCAGCAGTCTGGATATTTTGTTTTAATGTTCAATATAATATGTAAGACGTTGGTTTCATTGAGGCTGTAATGTCGCCCATGATATGTGCACACACAATTGCTTTTGTTGATTTATGGGTTTATTGTAATGTGAATCGATTGTTAATTTAAATGGGTTTCCACACGTTCACATTATCATGTAGTTTACTCATGGTGTTTTAATGCCATATGAGGTTTTTTGAGGGACTGTTTAGTTGGGTTTTGTGGGTTTGTTGGTTACATCATTTTTTGAATAATCTTTATAAGGGTTTTAAGGGGATATTGTAGGTGCTTGTTTCGTGCCTTTTTGTAGGTTTTGGTCACACCATGATGTGGGTTTTTGGGTTTATTGTGTTATGATTTGATTGGTAATTTAAATTAGTTTCCATATGTTCACATTATCACTTTGTTCGCACGTGATGTTTTCATCATTTGAATGTGATTTAAAGTAGCCATATGTGGGATTTTGAGGGACTAACGTGGCTGGGTTGTATGTGGGTTTTTTGGTTACATCAGTCTTCAAATCATCCTAATGTCGGGTTTTTTTTTTGTTACATCAGTCTTCAAATCGATTATTAATTTGAATTAGTTCCATATGTTCACGTTATCACCTCGTTCACGCTTGGTGTTTACATCAGTCTTCGAATCATCCTAATGTGGGATTTCGTTGGGATGTGTCTTATGTATATATATATATTGTGTGTATCATACATTCGTGGCTGCACCAGTGTGAATGTAACATACAATGCAATAACCAGTGCACAAACAACAACATACACAAACCCAATAACCATAAACCAACCTGCAACAATGAACCCACAATGATGACACCTTGACTGAACCAGAGAACAACAAAGAGGCAAACAACATCAACCCAACGTTGGCCAAAAAACCCACACCAAAAGTAATGACCTCTCACTCCCGAATGTAAATCTCCACATTTACCAATAAGGCACCCACACAATTTGTGATTCACTCAACTGAAGCCCACAAAATAATATTTTGTGCACGTTACCTTCCCAAACAAAAAGGGAAAACAGGGAAGGAATTGCATCAATAAGTGCATAACCGTAAACATATATGTATTAAATCTCCATTTCCAAAAACAATAGGACTAATCAATTCATAGAAAATTCTTAGGACCGAATGGAATACCATTTCTCCATATGGAATTTATGAGTAAATTTTTCAATTTTGTTTTGACTTTTTAATGATTTTTTTGCATTTGTAATAGTTTTTTGACTTTATTACATTAACCAATTGGCAAACGCACCCGAAGATCATGTTTGAAATTTGAAATTTTATTTATGAGGTGACGTGGAGAGTAAAAAAATTGAATAAATTACACCAACTTCTCTTAAAATTTTGAAAAAATATAAGTAGATCCATAGTTTTGATATAATTATATTGATTCTCTTTCAATAAGATTAAATTGACCAAAATTAATGCAAATAGTGTAAAGACACAAAAATAAACAAGAAAGAATATATATTTCTATATATAATAAATGACAATATCATTTTTTCATCTATATAACTAATAAATTATTAGTGAACCATAAACTAAATAGTATGTGAATTAAACACCTTACAAGAATCCAATGTAATTATGTCAAAATTATGAGGCTATTTGCACTAAAAAATTATTCAGTATGCTCAATTTCTCAGTACTCTCTATTACATTATTTTGGGTTATAATTTACTCTCAATATATCCTATATTTTTTCACAAACTACACTTAAAGATAAAATCATAATTTGTGATACATCCAAATAATAAAAAAATCAATTAAAAAAGGACTTATTCCCTCTCTTTTTTCTTTTTTCCTTTTTGGGTACATTGGAAAGAACTTCCATCTCTTTCCTCACTTTTGTCATTGGCAAATATTGAAGAAGAATAAGAAGAAAAACATGACCAAGAAAAAGACTAATAGGGATATTGTTTCATCTCCATGAGTAGGTACAAATAACAGAGGCAATACAAGCTCACCAAGCTATTACTCGCTGTAGACACCCCATTTTTTACGGCCCTTTAAGACTTGGATGTCCTTGTAGGTACATCCGATGATGGGTCTGTTTGCTCGTCGAGTGATCGAAATCCTCAGCGGAACGCCACAGTTTTGAGCCTTTCAAACCCTATTTCCTTTTTGTCTCATTTTTGGACCATGCCTTGGTCTTTCCAGCCTTCAATCTCTGGTGGCCTGTTGGCCATCCCTGGAGGCTGCCGGCCATCATTTCTTGTCTGTCAGCCATTGATGGGCCTTGTCCACCATCACTGATGGCCGGCTGGCCACCAGTGTTTTCTGTAGATATTTTATGATAGTTGTGCCAGTTGTTTACACAGATACTTGCATCTGTCCACACGTGGAGGGCTAGATCTCTTTGTATAGATTTCATGTTTTCTATATATAGGGACCCCCTCTCTCATGTTTGGGGGTTAGAAAATTTTAGACTCAAAATTTTCCTCTATCTCTACAAATTCTCTACACTTTTGCCTACTTACACTACACTATTGCCTATACTTCCTTAACCAAACTTGATCATCTTTGAGCTGAGGTTCCTTAGGGTCTTCTTGGAACTCTTGAAGTTGGTTTTGGCTTGAATTGTTGCCTAGAATCACTCTTCTCTTCAAGAGGTATAATATTTGCTTTGTTAGCTTACTTTGCATACTTGTTTTTCTATCTTTTTCCCACTATTTTTAAGTTGTTTTGGGGCTATAAAAACTCTATTAAAGTGGGCTGAAATTTGTGGTTTGAAGCCATTTTAAGGTAGGGGATGAGTCACATTTCTTTGTACCTTGTTTGTAAGGCTTTCCCACTTGTGTTTCCCACTTTCAAACTATCTTTTTTTCAAGATTTTAACCACTGAATTTCTAAGCTTTTTCAGTGGTGAAAATCATGTTTTGAGGTCCAAAGTTGAAGGGGTTAGCCTCCCCTCCTTGTGTCTTGTTTGCTAGCCTAGTTGGTGCCATGTGTTAGCTTATTTTTCTAGCTTGTTGTAGCTTAATTTCAGCATGTTTTAGTATCTGATTTAGGCTGTTTTAACTCTGTTTTGGGTTGATTGTTGCATTTGAGTCTTGTTTTGCATGCTTGTAGTGTAATAGTTCTCACAAGTTTGGTATTTTAGGCCTCTAGACATAAGTTGTTTGAGTTGATTGCATGTTTTTAGAGATTTTCATACTTAATCTTAGCACCAATCATCTCTGCAACCTCTCTCCTTTCTTGGCTTTTCATTCTGCTTTGAAAGTGGTTTCAAGTTATTTGTGTGCCTAAGTATGAAATTAAGGTTTCATACTTAATGGTTTAATCCCTTAGGGGGTTCATTACCAATGATATGAGACTTCTTTCATATCCAAAACAACTTGTGTTTTGAGCCTTCTTTCCATTAGAGGACTTTAATTGACCCTTTAGACTTAATTTGATTAAAGGATGGTTGGTAATCTAAAATGAGTAACTAAAACTTGGGATTAAAAGTGAGCAAGCTAATAACTTGGTGTGTTCAATTGGATGTTAATTGAACACAAGGAAAATTGGAACATGTCATACTCAAAGTGACGAAATATGTCAAGTTTCCAAGGTCTCCATTGCCCTTGATCATGCATGATAGAGTGATGGTTTTGTGTGTCTCATTTTACATTTATTGAACTTGTACATCTTGAATCACAAGTCATCATGCAATGAAATTGCTTGAGTTGGTGGTTTGTGGCTTAAGTTCACCTTTCCTTGGATTTTCTTATGAAAATGAGGGGTGAGTTATGTAAACAATCTGTGGGAATACCCTCTTTTTGCTCTGTTTGTCCTCTGTTACAGCAAGATGAACCAGTGCATCAGTGGCCTGCAGGCCACTATCCATGGCCGGCAGGTGGCCAACAGAGCACCATTGATGGCCGACAAGCCACTTTCATGGCCGGCGGGTGGTCGGCAAGCTTTACCAGTGGGTGGTTAGCCATTGATGCAAACCTCAGCAGAGTATTGGTAAGGTGGAGCAAAATGGTTCTGGAAATGTTCAACTCTGCAAATAGAGGCTTTCGAGAGCAAAACGGAGGCATTTTCGGTTGCAGATCGAGCATGCACATACACATCTTCCATTTCCCGAGGCAGAGTAGTGGCAAAGTAGTTAAATACTTTAATTACTTAGTGTAGACACCCCATTTTTTACTGACCTTAAGACTCAGACGTCATTGTTTACGCACTCAATGATTGTGCATGTTTGTGCTCGTTTTGAGTGCCCGAAGTTCTCAGCTGAGTGCCTTGTCTTTGAGCCTCTAAACCCTCTGTGTTTTGGCCTTGTTTTTGGGCCAAACCTTGGTGCCTCTTGCCTGGAGGAGATGAAGGCCTTGTCGACCACTTTTGGCTATTGTCAGCCACTTTTCCTCATTGTTGGCCATTTGAAGTGGTCAGTCGGCTAGGGGAGGTAGCCGACGGCCAATTTTTTCCTTTTTCAGATATTTTCTATACCAGTTGTGCCAGCTGTTGATCACTGAAAGCCTCCTCAATACACATTATGGAGGGATGAAAGCAAGCTTTCGGCTTACATTTCTATATAAGGGAAGGTCTCTCCCCCATTTTAGGGGTTACAAAATTTTGTGAGCAAAATTTCTGCCTTTCTCTCTAGAATTCTCTCTCTCTCTCCCTATTTTGTGCTTGAAAGTGAGTTTTCTCTATACATTTACACTAGGACCCTTAACAATATTAGACTACTTTGTAGTTGAGGTTCTTGGAGGTCTTATTTGAGCTCTCAAAGTTGGTTTTGGCTTAGAAAGTGGCTGTTTTATTGCTGTGCTTCAAAGATGTAGGCTTAACCCCTTTTAAGCTTCTTTTTGTACACTTGTTTGGCCACCTTTGCATGTTGTTTTTAACCTACTCTTCAACTACAAAAGCCTCTATTTTTAAGGTTTAAAAATGATGGTTTAAGGCCTTTTTGGAGTTAGGGGTGGTCCATCCTCTTTTGTAGCTTGTTTGCTAAGTGTTGAGCCATCTTTTAAAGCTTTTTTTTGGCCTTTTAACCAATGAATTCTAGAGGAATTTCAATGGCAAAAAGTATGTTTTGAGGTCCAAAATAGGACGGGGTGGCCTCCCCTCCTTGTGTTTTGTTTACATGTGTAGATGGCCTAGCGTGTGAGCATGTTTTTCTACCCTTTTGTGACTTGATCTCAGCATGTTTTTGCTATTGATTTAGCATGTTTTAGCTCTTTTTTGAGCCTTCTTGGTCATATGAGGCTTGCTCTGTATAGCTATAGTGTAATTGGCTTCACTAGCTTTGTGTTTCAAGACCTCTAACATGTTGTGCATGTGTTGATTGCATGATATAGCATCATTTTATATGTGATTTCAGTGCATATAGCCTTGTTACACTCTCACATACTTCACTCTTTCATTGTTTTTGAGAGTTGTGTTTTAAGCCTAACTTGTAAGCCGATACATGAGCATGTTTTTATAGCTTTTTGTACTTCAATTCCAGCATAATTTAGCCACTGTTTTGGCATGTTTAAGCTCTATCCAAAGTTGGTTTAGTCATTTGAGCTTGATATTGCATGCCTCTAGTGTAGTACTCTTCACTAGCTTTAATGCTTTTAGTTTTTGAACATGTCTTGCATGTGGTGCTTGCATAATTTAAGGTCTTTAGCATGCCATTTCAACACCAAAAAGTCTGTAACCTCCCTTATTTCTTCATTTTTCTATTTGTTTTGAGGGTTGATTAACCTTATGATTGTGTTTAAGCTTGAGTTAGAGCTTGTGCTCAATGGCTTTAACCCTCTTATAAGGGTTCCTCCTAGCCAAAGGCATGATCTCTCTCATATCTTAAACCATCCTTTGGTTGACCCCTCTCTCATTAGAAGACAATCGCATTGGACTTAATCGGTTAAAGAATTAATCGGTAATGTAAAATGTGTAAACAAAATGAGCAAAGTAAAACTTTTGCAAGATAAGCATTTGTGTTGCATTGCATGTGTTTGGATCGGACGTCAATCCAAACACAAGAAATGTGGGACGTTTCATACTCAAAGTGATGAAACGTGTCACGTTTCTTGGTTGCCATCACCCTTGATCATACATGATAGGGTGGTGGCCCTTCGAGTCTATTTGTGCATTTATCAAGCTTGTACAAGCTTGACTCTTTGGCCATCATACATTGAAAATGCTTGATTGGTGGCTTGAGAGCCAAGTGTCACACTCCTTTGAGCTTGAGAAATGATAAGGAGTGTGGCAGTACACATTCCTTGAAAAATACATTGTTGTGCCTCTGTTGTTCTCTGCTGCAGCAAAACCAGAAGCCTGGAAAAGGGGTGGCCGACCGGCCACTTGCAGTAGCCGACCGGCCAATTAAGGTGGCCAGCAGCTACTTTCTGTGGCCAATCGATTACCAGTCCATTTTTGTGCAAAAGTGTATCTAAGTTAGGGCAGAAGCAATCTAGAAGCTGGTACAGTGTTCAGAGATCAAGGCGAGTGCAGACAGAGGCAACAGAGATCATGGCGATGGATTTTTGGGAAGACACAACTGAGCATGCATGTCTTCCTCGCCTATGAGGTCGTTTACTCGCTTTATTTAAATTGTTTTAAATAGCTTAGCGTAGCTAGTTATTTAATTCGTTTTGTAATATCATAATTAGTTTGTGTAACTAGTTAATTAGATTCAATATGTAATTAATTAGCTAGAATAGTTAATTAGTTGGTTCGTAATAATTAGCGCAGCTTAGTATAGCTTAGCTTATTTATTCGGACCCTCCTTCGTGAGGGCATAATGTTGTAATAAGCATGCATGTGTGTGTGCATGTCTTCCAACCCCACGTCTTTCTCCCTTTTACTTAACCGCTTTCGATGGTTAGTTTAGGGCACGTTTTGATTAGCATACCTTATGCTCACATGTTTGCATCCATTCATTTGTCTTGCATGCACCGAGGCTCGGTGTATCATTCAAACTTCATTGTCAATTCAAATACTTCTTTGAATACGTATTTCAAAGCATGCTATCAAAGTGTTGCAAATACCATGATTAGGTAGCTGAGCCTATTAATTGCATTATTGCATGTGTTGCATTAGGCATCTTGTATAGTTAGGATCATGCATTCTTTCTAACTAGCTTTTGTTTTGGCTTGGAGTACTCGGTGAGTTTTTATGCTTTAGCATACTTGCATGAGTGTGAGTATTGCCATGATTGCATGCTTTTCATGAGGCTATTTGCTTAAATGATTAACTACTTGAATGTCTGTGGGTGAAGGCTTGGTTGCTTGAATTGGGACAATTCAACGAATGAGAGTTTTAAGCCCACTTTGCAAAGTGGCAAAATCATATTTTAAAGCCCACTTGAGGGTGGCAAATCCGCGCTTTAGCCCACTTGCGAGTGGCACTTTCAAACCATTTTCGAAAACAAACATGAGTTGGGTCCACACTTGCTTGTGTGTGTCACATAGTAAAGTTAGCTAATAACCGGTTAAGAACACATGAAGTTTATAAAAACAACATATCATGCTTAGTAGAGGCCGTTCTTTGATCGAGCAAGTGGGGGTACTCATTTCAGGACCTTCCCCTCTCGTACCCAAGTTCTTGAGCCAAAGCAACTTTGGTGATAACGGACACGTGGCCTTTGGCACGAGTCGGGGTTTCCTAAATTTTCTCAAAATAAAATATTTAGGTAGCAACTCTGTAATCTGGCAAAGCAGTCCATGTTTGGTGCTTTTTGATTCAAAATCGATTTTCCAAAACGATTTGCCAGATTTGGACTCTTTGATGTTTATCAGTCTCACATTGCACTTTATAAGATTAGATTCAAAACTGTAACAGGGGTCCGAACTGTAGGAGACCAATTGGTACCTCTCTGAAAGGAGGGTGCGCGAAGAAAGTTGGGTCCACACTTAGCTTACTTGCATTTGTGTAATTTAATTAGCTTACTAGTTAATTAATTCAAAGTGTCGTAATAATTAGTTAATTAGTTTAGCTAGTTATTTATTTTGGTTTGTAATAATTAGCTTAATTAGCTTAGCTTAGTTATTCATTCGGACTCTCCTTCATGAGAGTAAAATGTAATAATGTGTATGTCTTCCAACCCCACGTCTTTCTCCCTTTTACTACTAACTTTTGATGGTTAGATTAAGGACGTCTCACATTTCAATTAGCATACCTTATGCTTGCATACATTCATCTTTTCTTACATGCACCGAGCCTCGGTGCATCATTCAAACTGTATTGTCATTTCAAACCTTTTTTTGAATACGTGTTTAACCGTATGTTATCAAAATCGACCCATATGTCATATTAGTAGCTGAGCCTATTTAAATTGCATATTGCATGTGTTGTATTAAACATCTTGCATAAGTTAGGATCATGTATTTTTCTAACTCTTTTTTGTTTTATCTTAGCTCGAACTACTAGGTGAGTTTTAGTGCTTTAGCATACTTGCATGAGTGTGAGTGATTGTCATGACTAGTATACTTGCCATGAGGCTAAATGCTTACTTGTTAAACTATTTGAATGCATGTGGATGAAGGCTTGTTGCTTGAATTAGAATAATTCAACAAATGTACGTTTAAGCCCAATATGTTTGGTGGCAAATTCAAACTCTTTTCACAAAACAAACATGAAATTGAATTGTTCCAATTCGGGCAAACTAGTCTATATTTGCTTGTGCGCATCACATAGTAATGCTATCCTAATAACCAGAACAAGAGCACATAATGTTTATAAAAAATCATATCATGATTAGTAGAGGCCGATCTTTGATCAAGCAAGTGAGGGTGCTCAATTAATGACCTTCCCCTCTCATACCTAAGTTCCCGAGCCGAGGCAACTTTGGTGATGATGGACACGTGGCCTTTGACACGAATCATAGGTTTTCTAAATTTTCTCAAAATAAAATATTTATGTGGCGACTCTGTATTTTGGCAAAGCAGTCCAATTTTGGCATTTTTTATTCAAAATCAATTTTCCAAACGATTTGCCAGATTTGAACTCTTTGGTGTTTACCAATTTCACATTGCACTTGTGAGATTAGATTCAGAACCATGGGAGTCCAAACTATAGGGCTTCTTTCAAACCTTCTGAAAGGGGGCACAAAAAAGTCGAGCTACACTCGCCTTCGTACCACCTAGATTTAATAAAGACGATGTGGACTTCATGGTTCGTTCTAATAATTATGGTGGCTAACGTAGGTATGTTCATTGCCATCATGTTCATCAATTGCCCTAAAAATAATTTGGGTTTTGAAGGGGGTCATGTTACCAAGTTTCTTAGTAGATTCTCGTTTTAGCCTCTCAGGGAAAAGTCTCTCTTCAATCCCTCTTTTTCTACGTAATGTTTGCTTACTTACCCAGCTTGTGAAATTTTGTTAATTGTTGTTGTTTACAATCTGGTTTTAGGTTTGATTCATTAATATATTTATCAATTTTTGTTGAAATTTCTGATTAAGAGAATCCATTCCAATCAAAGATTGAAGAAAGAGAAAGTTTATGTGTTTGTAGAGAAAGAAAGTGGAGAAGATTAGAGAGATAGAGAGAATGAAGGTTTGTGGGTTTGTGGGTTTGTAGAGAGAGAAAGAGAGAAGAAGAAATAATGATGTTGATGATAATGGTGAGTTTTAATAGGGTGGATTGGAGTTTTGGAGTGAAGAAGAAGATGAAAAGAATAATTAAAACTTTGGGAAGAATACGAAGGGACTTAAATATGAAGAATACGTATAAGTGA
The DNA here is from genome assembly GCA_025200525.1 of Camellia lanceoleosa. Lineage (NCBI taxonomy): Eukaryota > Viridiplantae > Streptophyta > Magnoliopsida > Ericales > Theaceae > Camellia > Camellia lanceoleosa. The sequence goes on along the minus strand of CM045766.1, from coordinate 5,347,127 downwards.
ATAGGGTCTACTATGGATAAAAAATATATATTTTATTTTATGACTTAATGTGTATTGTCCTTATTAGTAAATCTACATTAGAGTATAATAGGAACTAAAATTTCAAAATTTTAATTGAGCATACAAAATTACTAAAATGTCTGTGGAGTATGGGCCCATATTATCATTTTAGTTATAATTCAAAAATTATTTGGTTATATCTCATGTGATGTGTTAAAGTATCAAACTCAAAATCAATTAGCAATGAGTAGAGAGGCCTTTACATTATATTAATCAAGTTTGGATGACTTAGATTGGCGATGTGGGATTAAGTTGAACATGATGTTTGGTTTTAATTTAATTTTTTTTATTATTTTTAAAATTTTTAAGTTATGATTCTCTTAATATTAAGTTATGTGTCATTTATGATAATCAAAATTGTTACCCAAAAGGCAATTCAAGAGGGGGGTGAATTAGATTTCTATAAATAAAAATTAACAATTACCCAATAAAAATAACAACTAGTATAGCAAAATATTAACTGATGATAGGTCGATGACTAACAGTTAATAATGAAGCTTAATGAAGAAATATCAATGAGGTATAGATAACAACTAATGCAACATATGAATAAGATGATTAAAAGCTTAAGAGGAATAAACAACAGATTATGATTTAGATGAATTAGCAATGGATTGAGCTAACACGGTTAATAGAAGTTAAGATATCAAATAGCTATATCAGTTAAGTGAAGAGATTACAAAAGAGAAGACAAACAAATTTATAGTGGTTTAGCTTCAACCAAGCCTACATCTATTCCTCAAGCTTCATTTGAGATTTTCCACTATTCTTCTAGCTTCACAAAGGTGCTAGAAACCTCTCATACATGGAGCAATCCTCTATAAATTTTATACATACTTTCCAAGTCTAAAACCTTTGCAAACCTTAGGTGATTCTCAATCACTCTCAAGGAATCAAGAACACTAAGTATACTACACTCTTACAAGATTGTAATGAAGGTTTTTTTTTTCAAGGAAAGTTATAAGAATAATCTCTTACAGAATGATACAAAAAGATGAAGCTCAAATGTTTCTGTAAATCCTCTAAAAGCTGAGTATATAATTTCTGAAGAGGAATGAAAAACTCAGAGAAAAGAACACTTCAGAGAATAAACAATGAAAATGATTAAGGATAAAGAATATTTATTGCTCATTGTCTCTGTATTATCTTTTTCAGCCGAAGCACTTCTATTTATTAAGGTGATATTCATCTTCAATAAATTGATTGTTGCCTATTGACTGTGTTAAGAAGATTGAGTGAGATTTTGGTTAAATCTACTCTACTCAAACTTGAAATTTCCCATACTTATTTAGATGTTAAATGTGAGTTGAATGATGGGTCTAATTGTTGACAAGTATATTTGAAAAAGAGCTATTGTAGTACATAAATTTATACAGGGTGGTCGTTCACCCAAATGTCCTTCCAAACATCCGGTCAATTCCCGGTTATGAAGGATGATTGTCGCGGTTGTCGAACATGCTACCTGTTTGACAGTCGGAGCAACCTGGAGCTGAACTAGGCAAAATTTGGCCTAACCAGTTGACCGACTAGTCCTCCGTCCGGCTAGTCGACCGCCCCTCTGTAGACTGGTCTCCTTTTACTGCTGCTATGGTGCATTGGTTTGGTACCTGTTCAAGCATCAAATTGATCCCTAAAATAACACATTTAGGATAGAAAGATAGATGAATTATGTTGTTAATTTAAATATAAGATTTCGATCAATTAAACTCATTCAAATAAATCAAAACATAAATCAAGGCATATAGTAATAATCATCAAAACATATTATGTCTAACAAAAATCACAAATGGCACAACTTTCCTTTTCAAATATTGTTTTATATAACACAATTACAATCATTAATATAAGGGAAATTACCCAGAAGTCCTCTTTGAAAGTCATGTTCACATTTTTCTTCTTCTCTTTGTATGTGCCTTCGTTCGTCTATGTCTCTTTCTCTTCCTAATTTTTGACGGCCATGCCTACCTTCTTATCTTTCTCTTTTTGATATATAGTCATTGACAATCGGCGACCACCATCGATTGAGGTTCACAAGCAACCACCAACTCCTTACTTCACCCTCACCGATAGCGAAGAAGATGAGTTTTCGGTGAAGAATCTACATCAGATATGAGTAGATCTACATCAGAACTTGTAGTGCCCCAAAATAATAACAACCCACATTATGATATTCAATGGAAAAACAGAAACTTACATAATATTAACCTTTCATTGATTCTCTTTTATTGTACAAAAGATGACATATGTATGTATACGTTCATAAATCCTAAATCTTGAATCTATAACATATGACATGTAATAATCACATGAAACAAAAGAAAGTACAAATAAGTTAATGCTTTAATATCTATATCTTTCCAAGTCGATACTTGGGAAAAACAAAATGAGTTAAACTCCATACATATAAAGCCCAAGGCTTGTACAACAAATATTTACTCAAAAGAACAAGAAGAAACTCTCGGCTCCAAGGTCCTCCCAAGCTACTACCTTGGTGGAGGCATATTATCAGTACCTGAAAGTTGTTTTCTACATAGGGTAAGCTAAACCCCAATAAAGACACTTGAACGCAACATATAAAACTTAACAAAGTCATAAAGTGAATGCGTATGCATGCCATTTGCCAAAACGTTACACATTCTCTTTCAAAGCAATACAATGTCATAGTTATATATATATATATATATATATCAATTCATAAAACAATACTTTTTAAAATCAGAAAATAGGGCAATGGATACAAAACACTAGAAATTTCTAGGTACGTGTGTCACAACCCAAACTCGCCCCTAAAAGTTCGGGCATGACCCATACAAAAACAGACACTTAACCTCATATACATGTCATATGGGGCCTGAACAGAAGCATTTAATATAAGAAAATAACATAGAAAAGCATCCATTGAGCTAGACCTAACATGCCAGGATCACATTCGTGAGAGTCATCGTTTATTTTTAGACATCCCATACACATACACGACTGCATAAACGAACATTGATATAGAAAGGGGTCACATACATACATTTTAAACTTAGGTAAATAATTAAATTGCAAGCCAAAATCTTAACAAAACTTGACATAAATGCATAGACTTGGTCTGGGAGCCTGGGCATACTGAGGTTGACAACTGAAGGGTGAGCTTTAAGGGTTAAGACGGACTCCCAAAGTGATTACCTACAAAACAGACATAATACAAAGTGAGTGAAGCTCAGTGAATAATAGTACACAAACGATTCAATGCTCAACTTGAATTATAATACATATCAATGCATACATAACTAATGAGGCATAAGGTTAATTGATTCTGTATTAATTCTTGAACGGCCTAAGGCCCAGTCTTGAAACATATTGACTTGAAACATATATCTTGGAACATAATGGCTTTAAGCCCTTAAACAAAGTGGCGATAGCCCTTGAACATAGTAGCATTAAACTTTTAAACATGGTGGCATATAGCCCTTGTACATATGGCATGAAGCCCTTGAAAAGTTGGCATAAAGCCCTTGAACATGTGGCACGAGGCCCTTGAAACATATGGCACGAGGCCCTTGAAACATGTGTATGAATTCAAGAGGTGTCTCACACGGACTCTAGAGGTGTTTCACTTCGTAGCACTTAGTTCCGTGTAGCACTTTGTTCCATACAGTAATTAATAGGTTTTCCAGACCAAACCGGACATATCATGTCATATCATAAACGGAAACAAATCATACATATTCTTTATGCTTGAATTATAAACAGCAATTAAAAGTCATATTCGTAACATACTTGACCTTGTACCATACATGGACTTGTAACATGCGTAAACTTGTAACATACTTGAACTTATAACATACTCGGATTTGTAACATACATGAACTTATAACATACTTAAACTTGAAAACTTAGAACATACTTAAACTTGTATATACTTGTACTTGCAACCTTACTTAAACTTGTACATACTTGAACTTGTCACATATATAAACTTGTAACATTCTTGAGCTTGTAACAGACTTAAACTTAGAACAGACGTAAACTTGTAACTTAATTATTTGAACCACGGTATTATTACCCCCGGGTAAGGGCCTTGTGCTAAAGATGATGTGAATACTTCTACATATATGAATAATCATTCATTAAATTATAACGTAACATATCAGAAAACAGAGCATTTCTTGTTATATTACGTCATTATTGTGCGCTTAACAAAATAGAATAATTCATATTCTTATGTGGGTCACATAATAATATTAAACTTTTGCATTCATGTCGTAGATTCCAAATAACTTCGAATTCATATGTAACACAACAAAATAACTACAGATTTAAATGGATTCACATAACTTTCCAATTATTCGAAGATGAACATAAGTTCCACTTATTCTTTAAGAAATAACATAGTATGCTTATAAATAATAAAAGGTTAATATTCATCATTAACAGAACAAGGATTCCAAAATCATACCGATGTACGCGAATCTTTCAGCGTTTATGTAAGTTCACATTGATTTCCAATTGTCATAAATGTTCATATAACACTTACAAAGAACAGAGCATTAGTGACAATAATTATCAACAATAGATAAAATGTACATTTTTTTTTGTACTACTACTCACAGTGTTCAGATGCTTGGTCCGCCCCTGTAGCTGACCCTACACAATTTATAATACATATAGAAATCAGGTCACACATAATTATTCTGTTCTTAACTTGTTTAATTCTCTTTATACCAATTACACATTAATTTGTAATTCGACATAATTCCAACTAAATCCTTGAATCCTATTTCCACATTCCACAACCGAGTTCATGTCATCCATATCCTTAATAGATTATTTCTCCAATTTTTCCTTTACATTATAGCATGAATTCCAACATTTATAGCAAAGTTCATTCGCAAATTTTAAACATAATTTCCAAACATTTTCAAATTCTAATTAAACTTGTACATATACAATTCAATATCTCAATTTCATTATTCTACTTTCAATTTGGGCCAAATCATTGGTTATCATCATTAATCAACCTAGGGTTTCAAGAAAAACTTAGGAATTTCAAGAAAAAATCCAAATTTCTTAACCCATATTTTTTTGTTCCAATTTCCTCATTGATTATAAGTCTAAAGTTCATAATCCATCACCTTAACCCAGCAATTACATCTCCAACATTATAAACCCGAAATCCCCCAATCTCAAGTTAGACATAATATGTTCAAAACTATAAATCTTGTATTTATATACTCAAAATACCATAAATACATCCATGAATGCAATATTGAAAGGGAATAAGGACTCATATCTCAAGATTCAAGCAAGAAAAGCAAGCTTTGAGAAGAATCCTCCACAAATTCGAATTTCAATCGGTTGAAAATGTTGCCCCTTTCTTGTTCTCCATCCTTGGTGCAAGATCTATGGTGGATTTGTTGAGAAAAGTGGAGGACATCAAGGTTTTGGAAGCTAGGGTTTCGGACATGGAAGAGGGGAGAAGAAGAGAGGAAAAGAAAATGCAAAAATGAGCTCAAAATCACGTTTTTGAGCTGCTGCCCCGCACATCGCCGCACGTGCGCCGCATTTCCCGCACGTGCGGTCCTGCTTCCAGCACAGATATGAAAACTTCAAACATGCGTAACTCTCTTATCCGGACTCCGTTTTAGGTCATTCTTGTGTCCAAATTGAAGCCCCGAAAATAATCTTTCCAATGGTTTTGACCTCACATCTAAATTCAAAGTGTGGAAAAAGAAAAGGGCAAAAGAGTGACGGCTGATCGTAGGTGAATTATTCGAATTAAAGTTTTTGGTCCAATCTTACTTTACCATCACACCACTACTTCAATCAATGCCCCAAAATAGATAAAAACATTCTCAATTCCAGTAGATATAGTTGAATTAAAACACATTAATCCCTAATTAAATAAGGATGACTTTTGGGGTCATTACAACGTGTCTGCCAATATGCTATACAAGCACTACTAAAGCCATTTTACCAGTACTAACCACACAGATTTCTGAACTTTCACCAAGAACACACATGCCAGCATAATAAAATCACAATCACACCCCCTAACTAGATTCACTAAGGTATACACCCATTTTTTCTCAAAATGATACATTTTTAATATTTAACTATGAAACAATGTTCAATACAAGATGTATGAGCAGTTAGTTTCAATTAACCTAATCTTCATGCAATTTCTATAACAATCAAAGCTATCATCCACCGATAGCCTAAAACAGATATCTCTATACAACAGGTAAGTTTCCAACAACAATTATAAGTTCATAATCTCAAAATGAGAGTGATAATACATATCCAACTACACTCTCATCTTCAACAGATATGTTCATTTTATCTTTTCAAAACTCAACATCTTCCTCTTCCATTTATAAGTCAAACACTAATGATTTCCAATAAAACATTATTTTCTTTCAAAAACACATTTAAAGAAGAAATTTCCACTATTTCAACACAACTCAACAATATACTCAATCCCACAACATTTCTTAAGAACCCATTTGAAAACCCTTCTTTTATATTTCAAAAACCAAACCTAAATCAAACCCTAAACTTCCAAATCACAATACTTTACAAGGATCATATAACGAAGCTACGAATTATATAAGAAGGTTGAAGAAGTCCCTACCTCAAGATTAGAAGAAGAAGAAAGCAAGAACTAGCTTTGACGGAGTCAAAAATAGAAGTTTCACCGATTAAAATATTCACATTTACTCGCTCTACACTTTACTCCAAAGCACTAGGACGGTTAGATCAACAAATTTGAGTGTTTAGATAAGAACTAGAGAGAGAGTGAAGAAATTAGGCTTTTGGATGTTTTATAGAGAGAAAGAGAAAGCAAAAAGTGATAGATAATGGCCTTTCCCCGATCTGATATATGCACAGACTGCTCGAGCAATCAAACCACCATTCGAGCTTCAGACACAAGTAAGTGACATCGCTTGAGCAACCAAAACACGGCTCGAGCGCACAATGATCCCCTCCTAGAAATTTTACAGATTGTAGAAGACCGCTCGAGCGAAGATTACCCTACTCCTAGTAGTTTTGCAAACCTACAAAAGTACTGAGAAAACCCAAAGACCAATCGAGCGAACTTGAAGAAAAATAGACATGAATTCCTTTGAAAAACAAACTATCAACATGTTCATAACACAACCAACAACTACAAACAACCAAACTCAATAACAACAAGACAAGAAGAAGTATAGATAACGATAAAGAGTATCGGATCTCGGATCGAAGAACATGAAAGGGTCGAGTCTAACCCAAGCCGTTATAGAACCGGCTAGATCTAAACCACAAATAGTTATTGAAGTAAAATCCTCTCTCTATATCTATCTTTTGTAGCGACCCTGAATTTTCTTAAGTCATTAGTTATTTATTTATTTATTTATTATTATTGCTTTATTTTATTTTTGATTTTATTAATTGTGTGGATACATGAGAATTTAATGTGTTATTTAATTAATTTAATGTGTTATTTAATTATAGGTAATTAATCCAAATATTGATATATATAAGGTGTTTATATATTGATAAAATATATATCATATTTATATTTATATATATTGTATTTATGTTGTATTTTTATAATATAAATATAATAGTCAATAAAGTTATAATATACTTAGACTTAGGTATAATGTGCTAGACCTAGATTTAATCACAAAAGTGAATTTTCAATAGGAGAGTAACCACGGGAGAGAGAGAGAGAGAGAGAGAGAGAGAGAGAGAAATCAAAACATAAAGAGAGAGACTAATCAAAACATAGAGTGCAAGCCACAGAAAGAGAAGTAGAGAAAAAAAAAAAGAAAAAAAAAAGGGAATTGGGAGAGAAAAGAAAGACAACAGAGAGGAGAAAAGGAGAACAGAAGATTAGGGTTTTATTTTGGTGACTTAAGTAATTGTTCAAATAATTCTTTCATCTTCAAAAAATAATTGTGAGTACAAAACCTACTTCCCTTGATTTATGTTTAATTTGTTGTTTTTATTTATTATTTTTATTTATTTGTTGTTGGTTGGATTTTTTTATTTGTATGTAGATGATAGATTGATTTTAAGTATTTTGATTAGTTGTGTATGTCAAGTTTAGGGTTTTTATATGTATTTATTGTATAGTTGTAATCACACTCATGAATCTATGAAATTAAAATAAACTTGGAACCCCTAGAGAAATTCATTATATTCCACCATGACTCCATGGATTATTGTTTTATTTGAGTGTTGGTGAGGAATAATGTATAATAAAAAAAATGTGAGGATTATGAGATTTATTTAAATGCCTTAGGCTTGGCATTATTATGTTTGTTCTCATAAGTAAATGAGAGATTATGTATATATATATTGTTGCCTCATTCTCATGAGTAGATGAGTGTTTTGATTTACGCGCGTATGTATATGCTAGCCATTCGGGGAGTGTGGGTCAAACTCGGGACGATATCCCCGTGCAAGTTTGGTTTTGGAGTGGTGTCAGGTATACGGGAGGCACATGAGATATATGTGTAGGCCGGAAGTGGAGGCCAAAGTGGTAGAGTTAAGGTACAAAGAATTAAATATGAACTTATATGTATAGTTTGAATTGTATTGATTTGTATATCTTGAAAATTAGTAAGCGACCTTGATAAATTATGAAATTTGGGCAGAGGAATGTATACGTAATTCTAGACAATTTTTGTATTTTAACTTTTTATCAAAAAGATCGATTAGAACTTATACTCGAATGATCTTGGTTATAGTAGTTTTGATTTATTTTAGCAATGTAGATTTTAGAGGCTATTTTAACCCATGGAAAGAGCTCATTTTTATTGGTTTCGCATAATCTAAAGTAAACATTATTCTAAACATTTTCATGTCTTGAACTTTTCTGAAAAAAATCATCTTACAGCAGTTTCTTTTCGTTTTCAGTTCCAGATTTTTTCGATCGAATTTCGTTTAGAATTTTCTATTAAGTTTTTCTCTCAACCTGTTCAGTTTCTACTAAATTCATCTACGCTACCTTTTATAAAATTTGATTCTGTACAACTTTTGTTTTTTAAGTTTTGGTCAATTCGAATTATTTAAGTATGAAACGAATAGGACATGTAAGTAAACCATGATTAGAGTTATGGTAATAAGTATATGATTGGGCGACAAACGATTTGCTAGGCTGATGAGAAGTCATAAGAACATTATGAGCCTGTGGAGATTTGAGAGAACCAAAACGAGTTTCTTTAGAAAGAAGCTTGGAGATGGCATGTTCTAAAGTTGGAAGCGGATGGCGATGGAGAAGAGAAGCTCGAATAGGTTCAAAATCATCCCGAAGAGCCATCAGAAAGGATATCAAGCGTTGTTCATCTCAATATGTGGAGAACTAACTAGCATCTGCCTTGCAGTTCCATTCAAGTTCAGACAGAGACAATTGATCCGAAACGGCATACATCTGGGACAGAAAAACACTGATAGATTGACCGGACTCTTGGCTCATGTGATGAAGTTGGCTAAGAAGTTGATATTGGTGAGCAAGAGCAGTGGTGCTATAATGAGTCTTTAGAAAATCCCAGATTTCCCAAATTGAAGATTAATAGAGACAATGGAAGTATTACGGCACCATGTGATGGCCTGATGGTTTTTACTATTCCAATCATCAAGTCATTCTTCATATTAAATGGCAAGTTCATCAGTATTTTTGACAGGTTTGGCAATATCACCAGTAACAAGATGTCACAACTTCCTCCCTTTGAGAAAACTAGACATGGCTTGAGCCCAAATGGTGTAATTAGAACCATTAAGAATGATGGAAATTGGTTAGGCCATGTCAGAACGATCCATAGAAAGCAACAGAAAAATAAAATAATAAATTTTTTTTTAAAGAGGAAAATAAATTAAATGTGGCAAAAGAAATAAGACAATAAGTGGGGCAGACAGTAGCGTAGTGAGGCATGGCACACATTAGCGTAGTGAGGCGCGACGCATGTTAGCAGGAGTGGCGTAGAGTCTAGCTGGTGTAGATGCCGAATGCGCTGACATTAGCAAGCAGGAGGCTGACACATAGGGCTAACGCCAAGGAAAGGCCAGAGGGGCACAGAGAAGGTGCATACGATGCATGAAATTACACGCAAAAGTTGAGGCAGTGCGTGGGAGCGCGTGAAAGGTCAGTTGGCCTTGAATTTTGCACCATTGTACTCCTGGTCATAAGAGGAAGAGTTTTATATATTCAGAAGTTGATTTTGACAACTTTGCTTACTGGGCAAGTTGAGAAGAATAAAGACGTGTTGCTAAATTGTGTTTAATGGATGGAGCAGTATTTGTGTACTGCCAAAACTAAGAGGATCAAGGATTTTGGCCTAGCTCTGATACCATGAAAATAGAATATGTACATGACAAGAAAGAGAAAAGAGAAAAGTGATTTGTATTCAATTCATGCATATACAATACAAAGCTATAGGTATATATATAGGACTATGAGGAGTGTTGTACAAGGGAAAGAATAAGGAAAGTAAAGAATAAGGTAGAGAGAAAATAAGGCAACTTTTGAACATACCTAATAGGGAGGAGCCTATAATCTAAATATGAAATACAGAATACACAAAATAATATATATATATTTCATATATTACCAAACAAACTTCACATTCAAAAAATACTAAACAAAGTTCAAATTAATAGTTTTTGTTTATATAAAAAAAAAAAAAAGAAATTTGTACTTCTACAAGAACTTATTTCTTAAATTGAAGAAATTTTTAATTTATTTTTTCAATCTAAATTAGTTTATGAAATTTTATTTTGAAAAAATATATAATAAATTAATTGAAGTCAGTGCTTTCATCTTACAGTCTATATCTATTTATTTATACTACATATAAAGTGAACAACTTATTTGGTGTCCTGAAGTTTCTTTTTTCCTTTTGGCCAAGTGGATTTTTCTAAAACTTGAACTTAAGACCATTGATCGGGTAAATACTAACTTTACCACTTGAGTAACACATTACATGTTTTTAATTCAAAATCAAAATTTATATTTTATAGATTTGATAGCATACCCATCGGGTGGGCACACACTCACTAATAGTATTATAAAGTGAACATCTCTTATGGTGTCTTGAAACTTCTCTCTTCTTATGCCAAGTGTTCATTAATCGTTAGTTTCATTAAAATTGCGTATTGAAAACATAACTTTAAATTTGAACTCATATTTTAAATCCACAACATTTATAAAAAAACAAACAAACAAACAAAAAAAAAAACCAAAACAAAAAAGTGTTTGAGAAATATTATATCTACTTAATTTCGATATATTTATTTAAAAAATATATGAGATTCATTAAAAATGCATTAAATCAAATTTATTATTCTCTTCAAAACATAAAAAAGCTACCATGTTAAATCTAGTACAATACAAACTTGAGTTGAGGTTAAGAGTACCTCCAATGTGAAAGATGAACAAACAATGGCTAAGTGATCGGTGATCCCATGTGGGTATTTATCACGCAAGATGGAATTGATAATCTGGAGACAAAACAAGGTGTGAATGTATGTCGATTTCAATGCAAATCAGTGAACCCAATATGTCAACTATTTATAAGTATCTTGGCTACCATTGCCAAGAGTCACTACTTGTTTGGCAATGATCACAATACTTCAAATATGATGTGAAGCATTGTGTCTTTTAGTGTTCAAATTCAAACACCCTATTTTTGTTTCCAGATCATTCAATTACCTTGTGGAAAGGTTTCCAGATCACCTATATCAAGATTTGATTCAATATGGAGAGGTACACCACATTATGGTGTGGTCACACTTAATCTAACATCTCCCACTTGATCTGTAATGACCCCAATATGCGTAGATTCAACTATATCTATTGGAATTGAAGCTAGGTGTAATGGAAAGTTGTTAAAGGTTTGGTGAATGTTTATGGAGGATCTCATGTTTTATTTTTGGACTTGGGGATTTGGATTGAGGTGGTAAAATGATGGTAAAGTAAGATTGAACCAAAGAATTTAATTCAGATAGTTATTTTACGAACAGCTGCCACTCTTTTGCCCTTTTCTTTGTCCACACTTTGAATTTGGATATGAGGTTAGAACCATTGGAAAGCTTATTTCCGGGGCTTCAATTTGGACACAAGAACGACCTAAAACGGAGTCCGAATGGGAGAGTTACACCTGTTTGAAATTTTGGAATCTGTGCTGTGAGTAAGTCCGCTCGAGCGGGAATAGGTCCGCTCGAGCGGGGTTTTCGGGACAGCAGCTTTAAAATCGTGATTTTGGGTCATTTCTTGATATTTTCTTTTCCCCTCTTCTTTCCTCTTCTTCCTAGTCCGAAACCCTAGCCCCAAACCCTTGAATTCCTTTACTTTGATCATGATCCACCATGGTTTTTGGCATCAAGGAGGGAGAATAAGGGAGGATCAATGTTTTTACCCGATTAGGACTTGGATTTGTGAAGGCTCCTTCTCAAGCTCACCCTTTTGCTTGATTATTGAGGTAAGAGTTTAATACTCATCAATATTTACATCCCTAGACAGATTTGAGTTATTTCCATTGTTTAATTGTGCAAATTTTATATATTTGAAGTATATAGAAGGAATTAAGAGATTTTGGGAATTTTGGATTTGAACAATGGGGATTTTGGAAGGTTATGGTTGTTTTAAGTATGAAATTGATGATTGAAATGTTGAAGAAATGTATATTACATGTAGATTTGTTTGATTAAGTTGTTTTGCAAAAGTAAGGTTAAAGGTTTGAATGTAAAGTTGGAACTCAAATTGGAAATCTAGATTTTTCAAAAATTTGTTCGGCACGCCGAAAGCGGAAGTCCCGCTGAAGGGGAAAAACTTTCCTCAGCAATTTTGTATTTTGTGCAGTTCGCTCGAGCGGCCAAAGTGGCGCTCGAGCGGGGAACCCATTTTCAGGCAAAATTATTGTTTGTTCAGTTTTGAATGCTCAGTCCTCTGGTATTTTTAGAATAACTTTCTGATAACTTTAAGATGATTATAAATTCATACGAATGTAATGGCTCAGGAAGGAATTTCTTAATGATTTAAGAGGGAAAGAGAGTTAATTTGTAAGTTATGATTGTGTGTAGAACGCATCCGGGAGGACAAGCGCTCCATTGTAACTCTGTGAGTAATAGTACTACATATGTACATCAATTACCGTTGATAATTATTGTTATTATTCACATTCTGTTTTTCCATGGCAATTATGCTAACATGGTTGTATTTGAGAATTTGTGTGAACATAGAAGGATTTGGCACCCATTGAGATGACTCTGAAACTATTCTGTATTCTGCCCACGATTAATGGTTATCGGTAATGTGCTATAAGCTATATAGTATTGTGTTTAAGTTACCGTTAAAGAACATTATTAACATTCTGTTATCCGTAGATTAACCTTAATAATTCATGGTGAACAAATGGAACAATGATGCTTATGTATCTCGAGATCTATTGATTTAAGGTATAGAACTATGGTACCTACGTATTTCTGAAAGTGTTCAATCTGTGAAATATGTTTACCATTTGCTAATAAACATCAGTAACGTTCTGTTAAACTTATAGTATGTCTATTCGTTATGTGATTAATGGGAAGAATATGTTTATCTGTATTCATCTATTCTGATGTTTTCTAGTATGGAACAAAATGCTGTACGGAACGAAGTGCTACACCTTGGTGGGAGCCACCTCTGGAATCCGTACGAGCCACCTCTTGAGTCCATACATTTGTTATTTCTGTACATCTCTGTATCACGCTTTTATGTGCTCAGACCCACGCTTATGCTCACGCTTTATGCGTTCAGCCTTTACGCGCTCTGCACTCCACGCTTTATGCATTCTGTACCCTCTGTACCCACGCTTTATGCGTTCTGTACCCACGCTTATGCGTTCTGTTACCCACGCTTATGCGTTCTGTTATTTTTGTTACTTCTGATATTTCTGGACCTATGGTCGTTCTGCATCTGTAGGCCTATGGCTGTTCTATATATACTGGGATTAAAGCCATTCTGTTATGAAAAGTGGACCCATGGCTGTTTTGGAAATAATCACAGAGTGTAGTTAATCATCTGTATCTGCAGTTATATGAATAATTATTCAGGTTAATTATTACATTGTTTATGTACTATTATTCACTGAGTTCGCTCATTCTGTATTTTGTCTGTCTATTTCTGTAGGTAACCATCCGGGAGTTCAGTCCTAACCTTCAAGGCTTGTGTCTCTCTTGTTACCTTTGATGCATCCAGGCACCACCTGAAGCCGTACACTTTGTAAAGTTTTGAGGAGTTTTGATTTATGCTTTGAACGTCTATTCATGGTTGATTGTATATAATTCCTCCTTCAATAATATTTTTGTTATTTGTGGGGTTGAGGCAAGGCATATGTGAGTAAACTTTCTGTATAATATTTACTTAGTGTGTTGTTGAGATCCTGGCATGTTAGAAATAGCTCAATGGATGTTATTCTAAGTATTTTATATTATTGAATGCTTCCGTTCAGGCCCCGTATGATATGTATAACAGGTTTAGTGTCTGTTTTCGAATGGGTCATGCCCAAACTTTTAGGGGCGGGTTTGGGTCATGACATGATCACATCATAATGAGGTGACAAACCTGAGTTTAGCATGTTTACCTTGGTACCAAAATTTTGCCTTATGCCAACTTTCATCTATGAAATGTACCTCATAGATCGACGTCCAATCGTGACTTAGCCATACGTGCGCACGTCTTTGCCCCCAATCTGACCGCACCCGTACGAATGTGTTCTCCCATTGACAACACACTCCGGATGACTTCAATTCACTATATTTCAAATGAACAACATCAATTTTTAGTGTTGGGTTCATAGTCCATACCTAATCACCATTGACGACTTTAGCCACACACATTCCTCTTATGTTGACCTGCGTCGAAATTATTATTAAGTACTTCCTCTAAGGCCCATTCTTGAAGGTTTTCCTTAACACACCTTATCAACGACTTTATTGCTAAACAAGCAGACAACATCATCTAGTCAATACGTTGCATATCATGGACTTTACATCTCATGCTAACTATGATGTCCGTACCTAGTCAATTCCTCTACCTTATTACCTGACCAAACACATGTTTCCATGCAAGATAGTCGCAAAACATTGGTTATTTAGGTGTCCCTAGAGTCATCCGACTATGCTCTTTTATAAGTAGCTAAATTGCCTAGCTAGGCATTTTTTAATCCCAAATTAGCTACATGTTCTCTGAATTTTTCCAGAGACAACCTTTTGGTTATAGGGTCAGCCACCATCTCTTCTAAGGGTATATTGTTGACTTTAATTTCACCTCTCTGCACTATGTCCTGAATATAGTGGTAACTTACGTCAATATGTTTTCCCTTAGAGCTATTCGCTCCACTTTTTATTAATGAGATGGCGGACTGATTGTCACAAAACATATTGACTGGTCTAGCAGGTATACCTAATTGTAAACTGTCAACAAATCGTTTTATCCAGACCGCATTACTTACGATTGTGCTGCAAGTTATGTATTCAGCTTCCATAGTGTACTTTGCAACACAACTCTGTTTCTTACTTAACCAAGAAACTGCCAGTAGATTTTCTATCATCTATATCTCCTACAAAGTCCGCATCAGTGTATCCTTTTATGTCTAAATCACATGAACCAAAACAGAACTTCAAATTTTTAGTGCCTTTTAAATATCTGAATATTCTTTTGACTGCTTGCCGATGTTCCTTACCTAGATTGGATTGAAACCTACTTACCAATCCGACTACATGTCAGATGTCAGGTCTTATACTTGTCATAGCATACATTAGACTGCCTACTGCCTAAGCATATGGGACATTTCTCATTTCCTCAATGTCAGACTTAGTTTGAGGACTCATACTTTTATTAAGACTTTGTCCCTTGCAAACAGGCGTGCTTAAAGAATTACCGTTATCCATGTTAAATCTTTTGAGCACCTTGTCTAGATATTTCTCTTGATCTAGATATAATAATTTTGAATTTCTATCTCTTGAAATTCTAATTCCTAGAACATAGGTTGCAAGACCGATGTCTTTCATTTCAAATCTAGATGCCAAGAAAGTTTTGGTTTTTATAATCATATCTGGATAATTTCCTACTAACAATATGTCATCTACGTATAAAGACAATATTGCTAACTTGTCATCATTTTTCCAGATATAAACACAGTGATCTAATGGACTTACAACATAGCCCATTTCTAAAATGACTTAGTGGAACTTCAAGTACCATTGTCTTGAAGATTTTTTAAGTCCATACAAAGATTTCTTCAACTTGTAGAGTTTATCCTCATTTCCTTGGTTCTGGAAACCATCAGGTTGCATCATATAAATTTCCTCTTTTAATTCTCCATTGAGAAAAGTTGTTTTAACATCTAATTGATGCAATTCCAAATCCATCATGGCTACTACCGCCATTAGAATCCTTATTGAGGCAAATTTTGTAACAGGGGAATATGTATCTATGAAGTCTATTCCAGGTTGTTAAGTGAATCCTTTGGCTACTAACCTGGCCTTATATTTCTCCCAACTTCCATCTACTTTGAATTTCTTTCTAAGAACCTATTTGCAACCAATGGCTTTTCTTCTATTCGGGAGATTGGTTAATTCCCAAACATCATTTTTCTTGATCGAGTCAAGTTCTTCATTCATTGCCTCAAGCCATTGTGTAGCATCACTACCACTCATTGCTTTATTATAACTAGTAGGATCATGTATAAGTTATTAAGTTCTTCAACTTGAAAAACATAATGATCTTTCAAAAACGTAGATGGACGTCTTGCTCTCTTACTCACACTTATCTCAGGATTTGAAGCAAGTAAAACAACATCATGTAATTTGCGTTTTCTCCCACTATTAGATGGTTGTGGAAGAATATGTGGATTGTGTGAAAAAGAAAGAAGAGAATAATCCTGAGATACTTTAGAGGGTAATTCAATTTGTTCAATAGGAGTAACAAGATTAGTAGATTCAAGAAAAATAGCATCTCTACTTTCTATTAATCCACATTTGGGATGGTAAAAACAATAACCACTCCTATTTTCAACATAGCCAATAAACTTGCATTCCCAAGTTTTACTTCCCAATTTATCCCTTAAAGGTTTGGGAATAAGCACATGTGCTTTACATCCCCAAACTTTGAGATTATGAACATTAAGTTTAGTATCATACCAGCATTCGTAAGGAGTTAGAGGTTTGGCTTTTGTTTCGACTTGATTTAAAATGTATGCAATGGTAGACAAAGCTTCTCCCCAAAAATGAATAAGAAGATCAGCATGAGTCATCATAGACCTTGTCATTTCCATTAGAGTACAAATTCGTCTTTTCGGCAATCCCATTTTGTTGTGATATGTATGGCATTGTAAACAAATGTTTTATACCATTGTCCTTGCAGAAAGAATCCGTAGCTTCATATTCGCCACCTCTATCATTATTCAAGTTTTTAATGGACCGACCAAGTTATTTTCCTACCTCTAATTTATATTCCTTAAACTTTTCAATTGCTTCTGATTTGTGTTTAAGAAGGTAGATATGTCCATATCTTGAATAATTATTAGTGAAAGTAATAAAGTATTCCATGCCTCGATGAGTTTTAGTTCTTAAAGGGCCATAAATTACTTCAAGTAATTACGATAGTTTCCAATGTTTTAAAAACGACTTACTAGTCATTTTTCCTTTGATACATGGTTCACATATATCAAAATTATCAGAACACACTTTAGGCAATAAACCACTTTTAAACATTTGAGACATTTTATTTTTATTAGTGTGACCTAATCTGAGATGCCATAAATAAGAACTATTACTGATGGAAATAGACAAATAATCGGAAATACATACTTTATTTTTATTATCAATAGGAAGAGAGTACATGTCATTCACTCTTACACCTTTTACAACTACATTGCCTTTCTTAATCAACATTGTGTTAAACCTAAAATTAATCTCAAAACCCTTTTGGGTTAACACTGGAATTGAAATTAAATTTCAATGAATGTTGGGTACATAAAGCACATCATGAAGCATAATAGAAGTTCCATTAATAAAGAATTGACAGTTACCGACGCCCAAAACATCACTATAGGAGTTGTTGCCCATGTAGATTCTGTGTTCACCAATCTTCTTTTCTTTAAACTCCACGAACATGTCTTTGTTTTGCACAATATGCCTAGTTGCAGCAGAATCAATCCACCATGAATTTGATGAAGGTTCAAGCACCATTGCTTCAAAAACTGTCATGGCAACAGGGTTATGATCATTTTTCGGCTTTTTCTAAGGACAAGTGGCTTTGATATGACCTTTTTTACCGCACTTGTAACATGGGCTAATTTGATGCTTGTGATGTTGTTCTTTTGCCATTCTTGTTGTTTCTTTCATCCTTTCTGAAACCCCTTCTACCATTTTCTCTTGAATGAAGTTGCCTTTTTCTTGTTAAATGGTGTGAGAGAATTATTAGTTTTCTGGGAATACAAGACATTGGTGATGATTAAATAAACAAACGGAATTCACCAATGCCAAAGATTGATGGCCAATAATTTTTTGAATTTTCAGTAAAAAGAGTTCGAAAACTTTTCGTTCTTCCGGACTATATTTCGACATTTGCAATAATGTGTAAACTTACTCTGATACCACTGAAAGATGAACAAACAATGGCTAAGTGATTGGTGATCCCGTGAGGGTATTTATCACGCAAGATGGAATTGATAATCCGGAGACAAAACAGGGTGTGAATGTATGTTGATTTTCAATGCAAATCAGTGAACCCAATATGTCAACTATTTATAAGTATCTTGGCTACCATTGCCAAGAGTTACCACTTGTTTGGCAATGATCACAATGCTTCAAATATTATGTGAAGCATTGTGTCTTTTAGTGTTCAAATTCAAACGCCCTGTTTTTGTTTCCAGATCATTCAATTACCTTGCGGGAAGGTTACAACAAAATTGAATTGTTACGGCTTGCAATGCATGCCGTAAAAACTCTTTCACGGCATGCACACAAATGCCGTTATATGACATGCCGTGGAAAGTTGAGCATCATTTACGGCATACAGGTAAAGTTATAGAAAGTAATAAATTAAACATTAATGACATACTTTGTATGTCATATATAACTTTTTACGACATTTTTGTCATGTCATAAATCATCTTACTTTCTGTGGCATAATTTTGCATGCCGTAGAAGGTTATTTTTAAAAAATTAATGGCATACTTAGTATGCCATATATAATATTTTACGGCATTTTCTTGCATGTCATAAATCATCACATTTTTCACGACATAATTTTGTATGCCATAGAAGGTCCTTTTTAATATATTTATGATATACTTTGTATGCCGTATATAGTCTTTTACGACATTTTCTTGCATGTCATAAATGTATTTCTAGTTCATAGATGTGTTTCTAACATACTTGCATATGAAGTGGAAGGATTGTTCTCATCATTTTCCTTCTATTAGTTGCATAGCCATCAAAGCTACCCAGAAAATTAAAACAATATGCAAGACAGTAACTAAATTTTCAATAGGTATTGCAAAACTATTTCCAACTTCATTCACAATGATACTACAAAAATCATATCATAGTTCTTATTTTACAACAATCACCTGATGTAAATACAAATGACAACTATCAATACAAAATTTGCAAAGAAAGAACTTCAAGAAAATGTTACAGCAAACATTCAACAAATAAGTTACCAAATCATAAATAAATAAATAAAATAAAGGGTACTCAATTTGTGTGCACATACACTTGTTAATCCAATTTATCAGGACCCCCCTACCTATGCCCCTGATTACATATACAGCATATTGTCTACACCATGGCAAGTTACCTTTCTAAAATATTCAAGAGCCTCTGCACTGGTTGTACATAGATCTATGTAGAGCTGGAGTCCTGTTATTAAAAATCCATGGTGCTTTTCCTTAAGTAAGCCAGCAGCAGGGTATATAAAATTTTCATCCAGGTCCGGGACTTTCTTTATAATCCTAATAAAGCACAATGCTGCCTGCATTACATGGTGAATTAAGTACACAACTACAATAAACATAAAAGATAGGAGAAGAGAAGAGAAGGGGAAAAACATAAAGATCAAGCAGTACAGAATTTCACATTGGTCAACTGCATAATTTATGTAAGGAAACTCAAGCCATCTAATTGCAATCTTTTAACTTCACCTTCAACAAAACAACATCAAAAATAGTAATAACTTCAAGAGTCCATGATTGGGGGCCTTACAATCCCATACTAGCACCAAGGGCATAAGGACGAGCAATCCACTATCCATCAGACCTATATACAAAAACACACCCATTGTATTCTCTTCAGTCAGAGCCAAGAGCCCCCCAAACCCACTCATCAATTCTCTCTCCCCTCTTTAGTTTCTTTTATTCTCTTCTCTTCATTCAGCAAATACATATACACACTTTTAACTTAATCACTTTAATGGGCTGAAATCAATCATTAATTGAACCACCAAGAGTCCAACAAAATCAAATTGGTTTTAGAGATCCCCTGAATCTTTACTCAATACTATTACTAGAACAAGCACAATGCTATAAGCCGCAACAACTTGCTAACATAGAGCCAGCAATTTTTCCAACTTTGGAGCTTCAAATGTGCAGCACAAGTTGGCAGTTAAATATGAGAGAGAGATTAGTAGTTAAATTTGAAACCCCATTGAATCATTGGGTGCTACTTTGTTGTAGTTGAGCTTGACTTGTTTTGATTTGATCAAACTTGTTAGGTAGATAAGTTAAGGTTGAACATATTCCTAAACTGAAACTCAACTCAAACTCCGCTTGTGTCCTGCTTAGCATTTAATTTTTAAACAAGTGGTCTCAAGTTCAGGAAAAAAAAAAAAAGGGTGGTCGTGTGTTAGGTAGCATAACAGTCAACACACAAAAATTATTGAAACTTGTTGAGTTTCTAAATCAAACTTGAGAAACCCATTAGTGGGCTTGACCCCTAGCTATAGAGCGACTGGTTCGTGTTCAGTTTTCAACTACTAATCCTAGGAAGAGCCAGAGACTCTTTTTTTTTTTTTTTTTGATCGGCAAAGAAAAATTTCCATTAATAGCAAGAAATTAAAAGTACAGGAAGATGAGATGCATCGAGAGAGATTCGGAAGTATAAAAATACCCCTACTACTGCTACTCGTATCCATACAACCAATCCCTAAGCCTCTCGATTTTTAAAATAAATAGTTAAGAAGAACTTAACTATAAAATTAAAATACATGAGTCCCCCACAAAAAACCCACGAAATTCAAACTAGATGCAACAGTATACAAAATTCAAAAGAACCCACGCCTCTGACTAAAACTTCAAGCCAACGTCTAATCAGCAACTCCCGAAGACCCTGCTGCTACAACTCCCCATGCCTCACGCCTCTGCTACAACAACTCCCCATGACCCTCGTCTCTGATGCTGCTGCGTCAACACCCTCTCCGGCCGAAAAAAACTCCAGCGCCACCACCGGAAGGACTGCACCTCCTCTGCCAAACTCCAATTCTTCAACCTCACGCCACCACCGGGAAGAGCCACAGTAAAAACTAGAACTACAAGCCAACGTCTAATCAGCAACTCCCCAAGACCCTGCTGCTACAACTCCCCATGCCTCACTCCTCTGCTACAACAACACTCCATAACCCTCGTCTCTGATGCTGCTGCGTCAACACCCTCTCCGGCCGAAGAAAACTCCAACGCCACCACCGGGAGGGCTACACCTCCTCTGCCAAACTCCAAAAGCCCACTCCATGCTGCTACTGCTCCTCTCTTCATCTTCTAGCACACCCAAAACCCTCAGCCAAACTCCCAAAGCCTACTCCAAGCTGCTATTACTCCTCTCCTCAACTTCTAACACACACCCAAAACCTCCGCCAAACTCCATAACCAACAGGCCTACAATCTCACGCACCTTTGGACACCACCAAACATAAAGAAGACCTACACCTCAAACTCTCTCGAGGAGCGCCGAGTGACAACCGATGTAGGGACGCCATCAGAATAACCTCGCCCATTATCAGTATAACCATAATTATATCTCGATTAATGCTAAACCGAATCGATAATGACCGATAAGTGAATCGGATGAACTCTTGAACAAAACCGAATGAAATAAACCTAAATCAAATCAATAAGTTTGTCTATTGAATTGCGTGTTGCATCTGTTTGAGTGTATGATTATCTGTTTGCATTTTATGTTTAAACTGCTAATTGAAGGCCTTATCGGCGGCCGATTTAGAAACCGTTTGATGTTTTGTAATCAGCATAATATTTGTGATTTAATGATATTTTTATCTGAAAATTGATTAGGAATGATTAAATTAGATTAAAAGTGAGTTAATTGCAAACCTTGGCTTAATTACGGAATTGCCATTGAGTGGGTCTTGTTTAAGCCTATCATGAGAGCCTTAGTACACTTGATCAAACTTCTTCTCAGCCATTTTGTGAGCATTGCCGAAATTAGAAGGGAGAGAGGGAGAGAGAGTTGATTTCAACACATTTGGCTTGAATTGCTAGGAGACTTGTAGTAGATTGGAGTGTACTTGTGAATTTAGTCTCCAAACCTTGAAATTGAAACACTAGGTAAGAAATCCCTCTTCTTCTTGTTGAGTCTAAACTTGTTCTTGCATGCTCCATGTTTAATTAGAGAGTAAGCCTTGAATTTGCTCATAAATGGTGAATTGGAGCTCTAATGTTACATGCATGTTTATATTGAGGCATTTTGAGTTGATTTCATGGTTAATGGTCACATGCATGCCCATATTTATGTAAGAGACCATGTTTTCATTGTGTTCTCCAACTATTGAGCTCTTTGGAGCAAGATTTAAAGATTGAAATTGGTTTGAAACTCATGCATTGCATGTTTTAAAGTGTTCTTGAATTGTTCTTGGAAAATGGTTTTAATTGACTCACCTTTGGGGCTTGAATTCATAAATTGGCTTTTGAAACTTGTTATACATTGTTTTGGGATGTATTCTCCAGAATTTGAGCCCAAGAGGTCGAGAATTGAGTTGAGAATGCTTGGTTTGAGTTAAAGGCAACTGAAATTCCAGTTGGCTTCTTCGCCGAGCGGCGATTCTCGCCGAGCGACCAACGTTTTCCTCGAGCCCCGCCGGCGAAGGTTGGTGGCTCGAGCGTAAAATCGAACATCCAAGACTTTTCTGTTTTTCATCGAGACGCTCGGCGAAGGAAGGCTCGCCGAGCGAACCCTTTGATTTTGGAAGCTCGCCGGCGAGCATCGCGTAAAAATTGAGCATCCAAGATTTTTTTGTTTCATCGACCGCTCGGCGAAGGATTTCGCTCGGCGAATCCTTTGTTTTTGCAACCTCGCCGGCGAAGGAAGGCTCGCCGGCGAGACCCTTGTTTTCAAGAACTTTTGAAAAGTGCCTTCCAACCGTATTTTTGCATCCTCATCGCATCCTAGGCATTCTTAGGCCTAGTTTAAGACATCTTAATGAGGATTTAAGCATAGAACCACACCGAGGAATTTAGAGATTTAATTATCATCCTTTCCAACCTGTAAACTTAGTGTGTGTTCTATTGGTATCGCTTAGGGTTGACTCTCGGGACGCTCTAGCTACCGATAGCCCAATCAATGTGAGTAACATATGTGTAAAGATATGTTCAAAATGGTTATCTTTTGAATCAACTGCATCGAATCGATATTATTTATCGAATGAATGTATGTCCTATTTCTCGACATTGTGGCATCCTTAGCACCTCATTGCATATTCTGAGCTCACATCGGTTTCCTTGTGGAATCATATCACATCTTGGATGATTGGCCATCATCTTGTTGGGTCTGTAAGACTTGGTCCTTTTGGACCTCTTGTTTATAGGCTATTGGATGTACCACATATGATTGTTTGATCAAATCGCAAGATGAACTCATCGTTTAAATGAACTGATTTCATTCTTGTAAGGGCATTCATTCATAACCTCTTTACATTTGTATGTTATTCACCGGGCTTTAGCTCATTGTTTATATATATATGTAGGTGCTTTCGTAATCCAAAGCTAGGAGCGTGGGATTGGTCCCCGCTTTTGTCACCAAATTTATTGTGCCTCACTTGAGGTTCCGAGACGCCATGCCATGGCTTGGGGTGTTTTGTGTCCCCACTAGTCTCCTCTTGTTTTGTCTTGTTGTAATGCCATCAGTATAGATTGCTGATCAGATCATATCGAGGATTAAGTCCCTGCATCAATGTCTGTAATGATTGTATATCTTGTCTGGTTTGAATGCATAAATGTATGAAAAATGTTTTTGGCATCTGATTTTCAACTCGATGGACACTAGCTTTTCTCGCTTTTGGCTTCCGCCAGTTCTCGAACTCAGATTTATCAGATATCGATTGGCGCCTTTGGTAATCTCGGATTCATCGCCGATTCTGATGCTAAACCCATAGGGCCGGGTTTGGGTCGTGACAGAGTGGTATCAGAGCGATACTTAACCACGAGTTATACCGCACACACGTGTCCAAACGAGCTATAAGGTGTCCTAGAAAAGTAATTAGGGCATCTCATGAATTTGAAAAGTGTGTGCTTATGACTGACTGATTATATGTTAAAGTGGTAAACTGTTTAATTGTACAACTGTTTATAATGATAACTGTTATAACTGCTATAGTGAAATGGATAATGCAAATGAAACTGAAGCATCATCCTCCGAGGCCAGAATGGCCAGACTTGAACAAATGATGGGACTGATAATGGAAAGACTCGAACAACAACCGAACCAACAGCCCCCACCTCCTCCTCCTCCTCCGGTGCAACCGGAACAGAATGTACAAAATGTGAATGCTAATGAGGTGGATATTATTGCAATCGACTTCGAAATTCAAAGAAATGAACCCGCCGTCCTTTCAGGGAGGCTTAGAACCGTTAAAGGCTGAAGCTTGGGTTCTTGAGACTGAAAAGTTGTTTGAGGTTTTTCCGTGCTCTGAAGCAAATAAAGTTTTGTTAGCAACCTTCACCCTTCAGGAAGAAGCCAGAAAATGGTGGATGTTGACCCGTGATGCAAATACCATTCTGACTTGGGCTCAGTTCAAGGAGTCCTTCTTTGAAAAGTATTTTCCCAAAGGCATCGTGGTAAAAGTGACTGAGTTTGAACAGCTGAGACAGGGCAAAACATCTGTTGCCGAGTATGAGAAGCAATTTACCGAACTTGCTAGGTATGCACCACATATGGTGGATACCGATTATAAGAAGGCCAGGAGGTTTGAAGGCGGCCTTAGTGTTGCTATCCAGGACCGAATAAATGTTTTGAAAATGCCAACTTATGTAGGTGTTCTCGACCGGGCTTTGATGGCCGAGGTAAATATTGCAGCAGTGAAACAATCTGAAACACCGACAAGTGAGTGGCAAGGGAAAAGACAGGGTTTTAAGTTTAAGAAAGGCAAGCATAACCCAAAGAACAAGAAATGTATCACGGGGTCGACTACTAGCCCCAGCCAAGGGAGTGGATTTACTCCACCCTGTTCCATATGTGGCAACAAGCACAAAGGGGTTTGCTACCAGATTTCTGGAGCTTGTTTCAGGTGTGGCAAGGTGGGCCACAGAATCAAAGACTGCCCTTCAGCTCCACCAGCTAGTAGTAAAGCTGCACCAAGCGCAGCAGCATCAAATGTAGCACCAAAGCCTAACCCCAAAGCTACCGGGAAAGAGCCTATGAGGCAGGGCCGAGTGTTTGCCCTAGTACCGGGAGACGTGCAAAACACCGAGACCGTTGTGTCAGGTAACCTCTCTATCTGTGCTCAGAATGCTTATGTATTGATTGACTCGGGGTCTACGCATTCGTATGTGTCGCATGCTTTTTCGCGTAAATTGAATAGACCCTTAGAACCCATGAACTATTTGTTAGCTGTATCATCACCTGTTGGGGGATCCATGACATGTGCATATATGTATCCTGCTTGTGAGATTATTGTTGGGGATATGCACCTATTTATTGATTTACTACCATTGAACATAGACCACTTCGATGTAATATTGGGAATGGACTGGTTACAAAAATATCATGCTACTATTGATTGTGTGACCAAGCAAGTAGTTTTCCGTCCACCGGGTTTGCCCGAATTTGTGTTTAATGGGAGTGGAGTAGTATCTCCTCCATATCTGATTTCTTCTGTAAAGGCTGTCAAATTGATTAGAAAGGGGTGTAAAGGATATCTGTGTTCTGTATTGACTGTACCTGCTAATGATAATGTTAAAACTGATGTGAATTGTATTCCTATAGTCAGAGAGTTCCCTGTCACGCCCCTAACTCGCCCCTAAAAGGTTTGGGCATGACCTACTCAGAAACAGACAGAATATCCTGATGTAAATGATAACTGGGGCCTAAGCGGAAGCATTAAATTCAAAAGTACAATAATTGGACACATCCATTGAGCTACTATCACAAACCAGGACCATGCCTTAAACCAACTGATAATAATGAACAACTGAGATATATACAAATGTACAAGTCTGGCCCGGATATTGGGCACTCAACAAAACATTAATTACAAACGGCTTTAAGCCAACGAAACTAGTAAAGTCAAAAGGCAAAGCCAAACAAAACTGCTCTAGTATACAGGGCTTCTTGAGTGCCTAGTCGTCCTCAGGCTGACAAAGGATGGCTGACAATGATGCTAGACTTGATTACCTACAGAATCAGACAAAATAACAGAATGAGACAAGCTCAGTGAATATTCATTGAGGAACCATTCTCAGAGTCATTACACTTCATACGAATTTATAATCGCCTTAAAAGCATCAGAAAAATATTTTAGCAATACCAGAGGCATAAGCATGCAAAACTGAACAACATTTATTTTTTGTCTAAAATAAGCCTCCCCGCTCGAGCGCCACTTTGGCGCCGAGCGCATTCGAGGTACCAAATTGCGGGAAGGTGGATTTTCCGCCGGCGGGCCTTCCTCGCCGAAGTGATCGACGAAGTTCCAAAATCGATCTTCCAATTCCATAACCTAGCTCCATTTCCATGCTAGTTTCATGCAATCCAAGATGAATTTGAGACAATACATCAATCTAACATCATCATAACATGGATTCTACCTTGAATTTGACAAACTAAACAAGATTAGGAGCTTAATCAAGTCATTTCTCTCCATTTCAAACAAAACCCAATCTTGAATCAAAACATACATATAACCATAATTTCATGATAAACAACCAAAGAGTGAGTATAATTTCATACTACACCCACTATAGTGTCAAAATATCAATTAAAGAGAAACCCTCATAATCAACCATGAGTTAACCATGATCATTTCATGAACATCCATAACAATCTCTAGGTTGCCTTAACAAGGGAGCTTGGTCTTACCTTGAATTAGATTCCACAACACTAACAATTTGCCAAGCTCTTGTTGAATCCTCCTTTCCCCCAATTCTCTCTTCCACTCTCTCTTATTTTCTCTCCCAAAAAGAGTCTCACATTTTTCCTCTTAGGCCTCAAAACAAGACTTAGACACATATATATATAATAAAGACATATAAGACGAAAATCAATCGTTTAATCATTCCGAAATTGAAATTTCGTAAACATGCTTAATATTACCTAAAAATTATGCTGATCACAGATATATAATCCATTTCTGAAAATTAAGTCGTTAAGGCCCCCAATTTCTGCTCTAAACATTCTAGAGGAACAGATATGTTCCTTGTTCAACAGATAGACTTCCTTAAACATGGATTTCACTTACATCACTTTAATTTTCTACGGAATTTCACAGTAAACATTCAATTGCTCACATCAAGGACTAAAACTATATCAGAAAACATGTATGAGGGTCGGGTTATTACATTCCCAGATGTATTTCCAGATGAATTGCCAGGGGATTTGATTGACAGGGAAATTGAATTTATTGTGGATGTGGTTCCGGGTACCCAGCCGACATCTAAAGCCCCCTATAGAATGGCTCCAACTGAACTGAAAGAATTGAAGGTACAATTGCAGGAACTGTTAGACAAGAAGTTTATCAGACCCAGTACGTCACCATGGGGTGCACCTGTTTTGTTTGTAAAGAAGAAAGGCTCCGAGAGGCGTGCATTGATTACCGTGAATGAACAAGGTAATCAGAAGAATAAATATCCATTACAGCGTATTGATGATTTATTTGACGATTCTGAGGTGCACAAGTGTTTTCAAAATTGATCTTAGATCGGGTATCACCAATCGAAAGTTAAACCGGAAGACATTGATAAAACGCCGAGCGAGGTATGGCCACTTTGAATTTTTAGTTATGCCGTTCGGGGTTACGAATGCCCCTGCTGCATTTATGGACCTCATGAACAGTATTTTCTAACCATACCTTGATGATTTTATTGTGGTATTCATTGATGACATATTGATCTATTCTAAGACTGTAGAAGAACATGAACACCATCTGAGACTTGCCCTGCAAACCTTAAGAGAACAGAAACTGTATGCTAAATTGTCTAAATGTGAATTTTGGCTTGATCATATTATGTTTTTGGGGCATGTTGTTAGCAAAGATGGAATTTCTGTTGACCCGCAGAAAATTGAAGTCAGAGTGAATCGCCTAGACCAACCAATGTAACTGAAGTCCGAAGCTTTTTGGGATTGGCTGGATACTACAGAAGGTTTGTCAAAGATTTCTCTAAGATTGCCTTACCACTGACTCAGTTGACACAGAAAGGGATATCATTTGACTGGACTGACCAGAGGGAATCAGCATTTCAAGAATTGAAAACCAGACTTGTAACTGCACCGATTTTGACTCTACCTTCAGGTGCGGATGGTTATACTGTTTTTAGTGATGCTTCTCATAAGGGTTTGGGGTGTGTTTTAATGCAGAATGGGAGAGTTATTGCTTATGCTTCCCGACAGTTGAGACCGCATGAAAAGAACTACCCTACCCATGACTTAGAACTTGCTGCAGTAGTTTTTGCACTGAAAATTTGGCGTCACTATTTGTACGGAGCAACATGTGAAGTGTATACTGACCACAAGAGCCTGAAATACTTTTTCACTCAGAAAGAACTGAATATGAGACAGCGGAGATGGCTTGAACTGATAAAAGATTATGACCTACAGATTTTGTACCATCCGGGAAAAGCCAACACCGTTGCCGATGCATTGAGCCGAAAATCGATTGCCAACTTAGCCTGTTTGTTGACTGGACAGAAAGAGTTGCTTCTTGATCTAGAAAAGTCCGAAATTGAAATTGTTTTGAAGGAACAAGGTGGAACAATAGCTGCCATTACTGCTCAACCAGCCTTGATTGAGGAAATTAAGGAGAAACAACAACTTGATGATTTCTTGAAAAAGGTTATTGAAGAAAGAGATTCAAAACCGAGACCGGGGTTCAGATTTGAGAACAATGTTCTGAAATTTCAAGACAGACTGTGTGTACCAAATGACACTGAATTGAAAAGAAGAGTTCTGCAAGAAGGCCACAGTTCGAAGTTTTCTATTCACCCAGGGAATACGAAAATGTATCAAGATCTCAAAGCAATTTGGTGGCCAGGAATGAAGAAGGAAATTGCCGACTTTGTGTCCAAATGCCTTCACTGCCAACAAGTCAAAGCTGAACATCAACGACCTGCAGGCTTACTGCAACCCTTACCCATACCAGAGTGGAAATGGGAGCATATCACGATGGATTTTATCGTTGGATTACCTCGCTCCAGGAAAGGTATGGACTCTATTTGGGTTATTGTTGATAGATTGACTAAATCTGCACACTTCCTACCTGTCAAGACAATTTATAATGCAGATAGATTGGCTGTTATCTATATTGATGAGATTGTGAGATTGCATGGAGTGCCTGTATCTATTGTTTCTGACAGGGATTCGAAGTTTACATCGAGGTTCTGGCAGAGCCTCTGATTGCATTGGAGTCTTGAATTGAAATTTGAGTAGTGCCTATCATCCTCAGACAGATGGTCAGTCAGAAAGGACCATCCAGACTCTAGAGGACCTACTGAGAATGTGTGTCCTTGACTTTCAGGGAAATTGGGAAAGCCATTTGCCATTAGCTGAATTCGCCTACAACAACAGCTACCATTCGAGTATCGGTATGGCGCCTTTCGAGGCATTGTATGGCAGAAAGTGTAGATCTCCAATCTGCTGGGCAGAAGTTGAAGATGGGCCATTGCTTGGGCCCGAGATTGTGTATGAAACGACTGAGAAAGTAAAATTGATCTGAAGAGATAAAACCGCAGTAGTAGAAGTTATGCAGATGTCGAGGCGGGATAGAGAGTATGAAGTGGGTGATCACGTGTTTGTGAAAGTGACACCAATGAAAGGCGGACTCGCTTTGGAGTCAAAGGCAAGTTAGCACCGAGATATGTCGGACCGTGTCAGTTATTGAGAAAATCAATCGGTGGCGTATCAAGTTGCACTTCCTCTGAAATGGAGCATATGCATAACGTCTTCCACATTTCGATGTTGAGACTACCTTGGATCCGTTTCATGTGATTGAGCCTACTCGGATAGTGTTGAGTGATGACTACACTTACGAGGAACGGCCTATCTGATTGTAAACCGACGGATCAAGAAACCGAGAAACAAAGAGATTCCGCTAGTGAAAGTTGATCGCGAACCATGGTGGTGTGTATGCCACTTGGGAAAGGGAAGATGACATGGCTAGGCGATATCCGGATTTGTTCGTGAATCTGTTTTCTTCCGAATCGAAGAAGGTAACTCGAGTTTAGAGGACTAAACTCCTTATAAGGAGGCGATCAGAACAACCCTCGCATTCTTACCGTATAACCCTTTGAATTATATCTTGATTAATGCTAAACCGATAATGACCGATAAGTGAATGGATGAACTCTTGAACAAACCGAATGAAAGGCTAAATCGAATAAGTTTGTCTATTGAATGCGTGTTGCATCTGTTTGAGTGTATGATTATCTGTTTGCATTTTATGTTTAAAGCGCTAATTGAAGGCCTTATCGTGACGATTTAGAAACCGTTTGATGTTTTGTAATCAGCATAATATTTGTGATTTAATGATATTTTTATCTGAAAATTGATTAGGAATGATTAAATTAGATTAAAAGTGAGTTAATTGCAAACCTTGGCTTAATTACGGAATTGCCATTGAGTGGGTCTTGTTTAAGCCTATCATGAGAGCCTTAGTACACTTGATCAAACTTCTTCTCAGCCATTTTGTGAGCATTGCGAAATTAGAAGGAGAGAGGAGAGAGTTGATTTCAACACATTTGGCTTGAATTGCTAGGAGACTTGTAGTAGATTGGAGTGTACTTGTGAATTTAGTCTCCAAACCTTGAAATTGAAACACTAGGTAAGAAATCCCTCTTCTTCTTGTTGAGTTTAAACTTGTTCTTGCATGCTCCATGTTTAATTAGAGAGTAAGCCTTGAATTTGCTCATAAATGGTGAATTGGAGCTCTAATGTTACATGCATGTTTATATTGAGGCATTTTGAGTTGATTTCATGGTTAATGGTCACATGCATGCCCATATTTATGTAAGAGACCATGTTTTCATTGTGTTCTCCAACTATTGAGCTCTTTGGAGCAAGATTTAAAGATTGAAATTGGTTTGAAACTCATGCATTGCATGTTTTAAAGTGTTCCTGAATTGTTCTTGGAAAATGGTTTTAATTGACTCACCTTTGGGGCTTGAATTCATAAATTGGCTTTTAAAACTTGTTATACATTGTTTTGGGATGTATTCTCCAGAATTTGAGCCCAAGAGGTCGAGAATTGAGTTGGGAATGCTTGGTTTGAGCTTGGAAGGCAAATCTGGAAATTCCAGATTTGGCTTCTTCGCTCGAGCGAAGATTCTCGCCGAGCGACCAACGTTTTCCTCGAGCCCCGCTCGGCGAAGTTGGTGGCTCGAGCGTAAAATCGAACATCGATTACTTTTCTTTGTTTCATCGGACGCTCGGCGAAGGCTCGCTCGGCGAACCCTTTGATTTTGGAAGCTTGCTCGAGCGAGCATCGCGCGTAAAAATTGAGCATCCAAGATTTTTTCTTGTTTCATCGGACGCTCGGCGAAGGATTTCTCGCTCGAGCGAAGCCTTTGTTTTTGCAACCTCGCTCGAGCGAAGGAAGGCTCGCTCGAGCGAGACCCCTGTTTTCAGCAACTTTTGAAAAGTGCCTTCCAACTGTATTTTTGCATCCTCATCGCATCCTAGGCATTCTTAGGCCTAGTTTAAGACATCTTAATGAGGATTTAAGCATAGAACCACACCGAGGGAATTTAGAGATTTAATTATCATCCTTTCCAACTGTAAACTTAGTGTGTGTTCTATTGATATCGCTTAGGGTTGACTCTCGGGGGCGCTCTAGCTCTTGATAGCCCAATCACTTTGAGTAACAGATGTGTAAAGATATGTTCAAAATGGTTATCTTTTGAATCATGTTTATCAAGCTGTTCTTGGCGATATTATTCTTGAATGAATGTATGTCCTATTTCTGAATCAGACAGGCATCCTTAGCACCTCTGTTATTGGTATTCTGAGCTCTGTCGGTTTCCTTGTGGAACCATCTTTATCTTGAATGATTGGCCATCATTCTTTGTTGGATAAGACTAGGTCCTTTTGGACCTACTGTTTATAGGCTATTAAATGTAACACATATGACTGTTTGACTGAAATACTGCAAGACTGAACTACTGTTTAAATGAACTGATTACATTCTCGTAAGGGCATTCATTCATAACCTCTTTACCGTATGTTATTCACGGGCTTTAGCTCACTGTTTATATATATATGTAGGTGCTCACCGCATCAAAGCTAGGAGTGTGGGATTGGTCCCCGCTTTTGTCACCAAACCTATTGTGCCTCACCGCGAGGTCCGAGACGCCATGCCATGGCTTGGGGTGTTTTGTGTCCCCACTAGTCTCCTCTTGTTTTGTCTTGTTATGCGTTCTTGTATAAATATTGATCTTGTTATCGAGGATTAAGTCCGTCTTGAATGTCTGTAATGATTGTATATACTGTACTGGTTTGAATGCATAAATGTATGAAAAATGTTTTGGCATACAGATTTTCACAGCTCAGTGGACACTAGCTTTTACTGTTTTGGCTTCCGCCAGTTCGAACTCAGATTTCTTGTATTCGATTGGCAGGCCTTTGGTAATCTCGGATTACTGGCCAGTTACGGTGCTAAACCCATAGGGCCGGGTTTGGGTCGTGACACCTACGGAACCCTTGTTTCCACCCAAAAACACACCCCTCAAACTCCAACTCGACAAAGAGCGCACGAATGAAGGACAACAGCTGATAAAACCGGACAAAACAAAACACTCCCGCAGCAACGAAACACACCTAGGTGGGTAGACACGGGAGACTCAAGTTTATTGGAAAGAAAATCTAACAAGACAAAGGGAAAGAAGAGCTAGGCCAGCCGACCGCCATTGCCAAAAGCGGCGGCCAGCTGGCCCAAAAAAGAGGCCGGAGAAGGAGGTTTTTAGGGAAGGAAAGGAGAGGTTTTTTAGGGAGAGAAAGACTGGACTTTTTTACGACTTTTTTAAGAGCCAGAGACTCTTTTGCATCCTCAATTGAACTATCACAAGATTCATAATTTCTCAGGTTCTAATTCTAACAATTTTAAAAGTCCACATATTGCGCATATCAAAAATTTAACAATTTAATATACAAGAATAAATTTATACGTGAGTCAAAGAGAAACCACTCAAAAACGATGGTTAGGAGACAAAAACTCGAAAGCTCCAAAACTCATTAATTCTTCAATCTTCATAATAATAAAAAATAAATAAATAATTTCTTAAAATTCAAATCATCTAAATACTTACCTCAAAGGACCCAGTGTACCCAAATCGCCATATTTTGCAAACCTCACTTGATACACTTCCAAAGTTTTTTCTTTTGCAAGTAAAAACATGTGGATAAAGTTACATAGACTGATTCCAATGTGATTCCTATTTCCGTTGATTTATGCCTTATATGTGAATCAATTGATTGGTGTATCAAACTTATCACAAATCATGTAATTATATAACAGAGCTTTCTTCTTTCATTCTTCTTTTCCAGCTTACTCTTTGCTGGACCATCACCAAGTGATCCAGAATTTGTAGTGAGGAGATTCACATTCAGTGTTGGATATACCATCATTATTGTCTCTCACGTTTTAACAGTGCCCGTATTTATCTGAAAGCCGTTGTACTAGTGATCTTACTGAAGCAAACAACTGTTTGATTGCCTCCTTTTCTTTCTAAGATTCTGAGGTCAACCCATTTGATTAACTTTGAGGACTCCAAATGTTTGTACCCTGGTGTGTAGTAGCATAAGCTCTGCCATATCATCTCCTCTAAATGAATTGATTCATCAAAACACGATGTTCCACCACCATTCCTTTCTTAATTAATGTTTTTCATTACTAAAAAACTACCCTAAATTCAAAAACTTTCCCTGGTTGATGGTACATTGGTACTTAAAAAGTATCAAATGTATGATCTATCTATCAACATGGAAGGGAACACAGAAAGCTCTTCCCCCCAACACGTGCATCATGCTAATAAAGAGGTGGTGGATAATTTTGTATCTCTTGCATTAGGGTTCTCTATATTTATTTGCTCCTTGGAATAGCTATAACTAAGTAGTTTTCAATAGGCCACAGAAATATGACATTTTCCTTTGGCCTTTCTAGTGCCATCAGATGTATCCTTTTCATGGGTTCCTAAATAAAGAAACTCAGAGACTGATTGAACTAATAAATGAAGGATGCCTGATTTGTACACACATATATTGGTAGCATTGTCTAATAAATGAACCAATTGGTCTGTGAAAGGAGGAGAAAACTAACCAGTATCAATGAAACCAATGACAACATTAACTTGATTCTTGGTAGGCTGACTTCCCTGTTAAGATCTGTATAAATTATTTACATAATAATTAAATTAATTGAACATTAACAATTATATGATCATATTTGTTTTAAGAAAATTGATTACAATTTTGGATGAAATTGTGACGAATTTGATAAATTATGATACAGCAAGGGATTGCACATCATATACACAATTCACAAAATCATGTAAGTTTTCATAAGCTTACATAAGGTATTTCTTCCACAAAATGTAAGTTGAATACAAATTTACATAAATCTATTAAAAAAAATTTAAAATTCACAAAATCATGTAAATTTCACAAACTTAAATTAGCTATCTTACAAAAATATATAACTCAAACTATAAATTATATAATAACAATACATGCAAATAGTATGCAATGTACACCTATAAGAGTTTATAAATTCAAAATCAATTGAATACTCTTCAACCGCCTCAGTTTGGAAGCATAGGCAACTCATTTAACAGCGTAATGTGCTCATTGATTCTATCACTCAGAGCAATATCAAAATTTTTCCAGCAAGTCAACCGAATTGCACTCTGAATTTTCAAATACAAATTATTATACAGAAAATTGCTCAAACAACGAAATTCTTAAATAAAATGCACTGGTTTCGTTATCTAAACTCTATGGGGATGAAGAGCTTTGAGAGAGAGAGAGAGACAGACAGACAGACAGACGGTGGTGCTCACCTTAGTAGACGATGGTGCTCGCTCCCCTCGCCAGTGTAGATGGTGGAGGCAGTGGAGCTTCGAAATCTCAAAATCGAAATTGCCAATCGCTCTGAGATTGGATCTGAGATGAATCACCAATCGCTCATTGGATCTAAGATGAATTACCAATTGCTCTGAGATTAGATCAAATGGGGTTGAAGAAGGTTGATTCGATCGGTTGAGAGAGTTTAGGGTTTAGAGAGGGTTGAGAGAGAGAGATCAAGACCCAGAGAGTGAGTGAGAGAGTAACGGGGCCTCAGTTTTTTGTTTTAGTTATTGCAAGTTTTTAAATATTTTAAATAATTTGTTTTTAAGTTTAAATAATTTACATATGCTTAAAAGAAAAATATTTTTAAATTTTTTTTAAATCACTAAATTCAAAAAAATATAAAATTTAATACATTTCATATATATTTTATTTTATTATATTTTTTTTACAAATATTTTATTTTTTAATTGTATTCAGATTAGGCACATCTAAAAAGTAAAAAATAAATAAATTATTAAAAGAAGGAAAAATATCAAATCAAGGTAATTTAAAAAAATAATAATTACAAATTAGTAAGAAACCATATAAATATTAATCATTAAAATTATAAATTTTTCATGAATATGTAATTTTTTTTCCTAAAATCCCACTAAGTGCAATTATCCCTTAAAAGAGACACTAAATTATAAAATAATGTATAAATTATTTTTTATGTTGTCCTCAATTAGGAAAATTTAAGACGAGAAACTTGGCTGGAAATTGTTAGCTTTTTAAATCCAAAAAAAAAAATCAGATTGAAATTTTTTTTAATAGAAGTTTTCACGACATGCTAATGCATGCCGTGTAAAGTTATAATATTTTACGGCATGAAATGCATGTCGTCTTAAGTACAAATATTTTATGACATATTTTTGTATGTCGTGAAAATATACATTTTTTACGGCATGCTTTTGCATGCCATAAAAAAAATTCAGATTAAATTTTTTTTTTTTTTTTTTTTGGCAGAAGTTTTCATAACATGTTAATGTATGCCATGTAAAGTAATAATATTTTACAACATGAAATGTATGTCGTCTTAAGTGTAAATATTTTACGACATATTTTTGTAAGTCGTAAAAACATACATTTTTTATGGCATACTTTTGCATGCTATAAATATATGAATTAACGACTTACATGGTATGTATGCTGTTATTGACAAAATATTAACGGCTTACAAAAAAAAAAATACTGTAAAATGTACTAACTACGACATACATTTAATGCATGTCGTAAACATGATGCCGTAAATAGTTAGTATTGTTATAGTATTTCCAGATCACCTATATCAAGGTTTGATTCAGTATAGAGAGGCACACCACATTATGGTGTGATCACACTTAATCTTACACAATGGACTCTTTAAAATAAACATGTTAGCTATTATAGCTAATTCCATCATTTTTTATTCTTTCTAATAGGCTAGCTACTACAATAGCCATTTTAATAAAATTCTTTCAAAATAGCTACATTTTAAGAGCCTATGAGACTCTTTAAATTATTTTGTATGGATATATATTTAAATAAAGAGTAGCATTGTATCACATATATAAAAAAATAATTAGATAAAATACAGAATATACCCTTTTCATACGTTAGTTTCTGAAAAATATAATGTAGCATTGGAGTTGGCTCATTTTTAAGTGAAGGCTGGGAGTACGAATTTATAGAGAAACATATCAAACTCTCGTAATCTAGCTTATTAATGTATTAGCATTCTAACCACCCCCCCCCCCCCCCCCCCCACACACACACACACACACACACACACACACACACAAGTCTAGCACAATAAAGAAATGGGTAAATTACCCTCTTAATCACTCTATTTTGATTTAAATTTCACTTTAATTTCTACTTGTTTAATTTGAATTTTTAGTCCTTACACTTAAAGTTTGGTTTTAACTTTAGAGAAATATTATGGTATGTACTATATGCACCTTATAATTAAAAAAGAAAATAATATAACTTCATATTTTTTGAATTATAACTAAAAATAAAAATAAAAAAGTTATAATCAAACATCACGTAAAATATAACTAAAAATCTTATGAGTTATAAATAAAATAATGTTATAACTAAAAAAGAAAATTAATCATAACTAAAGAAGAAAATAGTATAATACATATGGTACACCTTTCAAGGGATATGTATACTAGAATTTCCTTTAACTTTAGTCCTATTCAAATTAAACATTAAAATGAAGGACAAATCAATTGTCGGTCTTTTAAAGTATACATGTAAAAATAATTAAAGGTTGTTTGGATGAAAGGACCAAATTATTTAAATTAAGACAATGAAAATTATTGTAAAATTTAAATCAAACTACAAAGGTGAAATGTGTAATATATCCTTAAAAATTTATACATTAAGCGGTATTTTGAAAAGTTGGTAAAAAATTGACTTTTTAATTTTTTGTGATTTTTTAACTTTTTTGTCTGAAAAAAGTATAGAGGTAATATAACTCAAAAAAATCAAAAAAATTAAAAAGTTAGTTTTTTACTATGTTGCCAAAACGCTTTTAAATCACTCGAATCTCACATGTAGTGTGGAACAAAAATGCCTTATACCCTCCTACCACCCTCATTATTTTTTGATTGGCTCCAAAAAAATTTCTTTTTTCTTTTTTATAAGTCTTGCTCTCACAGCCCCCCACGTGGAGGTGGGGTGCTGGGGTCCCCAGTACTGTTGTTGTGTGGAGTCATGTCTTTTAGATGTCCACACATGTTAGAAACTGACGGGAGTAGTTGAATTTATGACAAATTAAAAATTAATACAAAATTTATTATATTATTATTAATAAGACATATTTTAAAAATCTCAAACATTTTTACTATTATTATTGTTATTTTATTATAATAGTTACACTCATGCGAGTATTGACGTGGACTGATCCATGCCATGCCAGCTGTGTTGTGAGTCTGCAACCCCATTTTTGCACATGGCCATGGGGATTATTAATGTCACAAAATAAAAATAAAAAAACATGAATTTATTCACAATACACCAATTCTACTAGTGTATATCTTACTATTTTTTATCAATCAAAAAATATATATTATTCATATACTTAAAATTCAATGAATTCAATGAAAATTAATTAAATCAATTTGATAAATTCCATCCGTATCACTTATAATTTTGAACATCTCTTAAAAATAGATCAAAAAATTTAAGTTACAAACTTCTTACTAAATTCTGAATATCAAAATTTTAATATATTATGATTATAAAAATTTTAATATATTATGATTATATCACAACTAAAATGTACCGTCATCACCGTATCAATGCCATCACAATTATTTTCATTATCAAATTCACCACTACAACACCACTATCATTGAATTCACCACTACAACACCACCATCTAAAATGTACAGTCATCAGCAATATACAAAATATGTTTTTTTATGTATTTTGAAAGAATATGTAGACTAATATGTAATTTACTTTTTTATCTTTTTAGTAAAAATAAAAGAAAACTAATAACATTGTCAAACACTACCTTAACTTTTCCACATAAAATAGTGGTGGACGAATCCTAGTGAATTTTTTTTAATAATACTCTGAAATTTAAACTATTGTCCAAATTGAAAAAGGACAGAGTGAAAATGTGTTTGATTTGATTTTCAGAAATTTGTTTCTGATTTTTTTTCTAAAATTTAAAAATTAATTTGGTAAAAAGTTAAAAAATAAAAAATATTTATTATTTTTATATAATTTTATCTTTTGAAAGGCCATAAATAATTTTAAAAAATTTAAAAATATCTTTTGAATATTTATTTTTATCAAATTAATTTTTTTTTTTTTTTGAGAAACGAATCAAACAAGATCAACTGTCAAGTCTATCATAATTGAATTGTAACGTGATAATTATCTAATAAAAATTTTTGTTGTCATATTTTAAGATTTTCTAAATGACCATCTTATCATTTTTGCCTACCATTTCTTCTTCTTATGATCATGACTACACTCTACAACTCTTTATCATTAAATTTAGGAGTGTAATTTCGGCCCGACCCACAGGTGCAGGCTAGGCTAGCTTTAGCCCTTTAGGCCATGCCCCACATTGCAGACTGTAGAAAAAGTGGGGCCCAAGCCCACTCAAATTAGGGGCCGCGGGCCTAGGCTCGAGCCTAGACCTGGGCCATAGGCAGAGCCTGGGGGCCTTTTTTTTTTTTGGCAAAAAATAAACGATAGATATATTATTTATATAGATTATTTTTGAGAGATAAAAAATAAAAGGAAAATTGTACTAAAATATTTTAGTTAAGATTAATGAGTGATTTGGTTATGTTTTATGTGGTGGTATTTAATTATGTATGATTTATATTTTTTTTTTGTTAACTTATTACTAAAAAGGTATGAAGTTAATAGTTATGCAATTTTCTTCTTTTGAAATGAATAATTTTATATATATCAAAATGAAATGAAATATTACATTTATGAAATTAAATAGATAACATTTATTTAATGAATAATTTTTATTTCAAAATAAAATAAAATATTACAAAAATTTATATCATTAAATAAAATAGATATAGATTAATGATGATGGTAGAGCAATTAAATCAATATAAGTCAAGTACATCCCAACTAGATTGGCACCTACTAGCATATTATCATTTACATTATACTCTACCTCAATAATCAAATAAAAACATTACAAAATGGAACAGTGAAAAAAAATGTTGATCAAATTATCAGAGGAGTCAAACAATTCACTCACGTTACTCGAAGATATGTCATTCAAATCACCTTGAATTCTGTCATTTTCACTATAATTTTGTCTTCTCGTTGCGCATGTATATGATCTCTAGATATCATCAGTGCCTCAACCATTTGGGATATAAGGCTGCTACGGTAATCACTCAATACCCATCCACCTGCACTCAAATCTATT
This sequence comes from Camellia lanceoleosa, assembly GCA_025200525.1. Lineage (NCBI taxonomy): Eukaryota > Viridiplantae > Streptophyta > Magnoliopsida > Ericales > Theaceae > Camellia > Camellia lanceoleosa. The sequence continues at coordinate 5,306,614 of CM045766.1, read as the reverse complement.
TCACAAACAATTGTAGAAATAGGAACGATTCGTATATCATGGGACATTTGTGAAAGTACACGCCACATAGGTTCATTTTATTTCCACTAATCCAAAATATCAAAATCTTCGGTATCATCCACTGGTGAGCTATTCAAATAGCGTTGTAATTCAAAACTACTTATGCTTGTATGTTGAGATATTCTTCTACTTTTTATTGCTGTAAAAACACTTAAGCTTCTGCCTCAAAATGAGACTGGTGTAGTCTGTGAATGTATATTTGCAGATAGAACTGCCCTGTATTTTTCAAATAATTTTTTGCACTTTTCATAATAGGGGCAAGTTGTTCTTGATCAACAAAAATACGTTCTAAATATTCTTGTAAACTAAGTTCTTTACACCTAGGATCAATTATTATGACTAAACCTAAAAGATGAGGTACTGGATCAAAATATTTATTAATTTTTTTTTCATTGCAATAATAATAATTATATAATATTCATTATTCATATATTTTGTGAAAATTTTCATTATTTCTGCTAACATATATAAAACAAATAGTGAAGTAGGAATATACATATATATATATATATATAAGAAAATAATTTTGTTGTAATATCAAAAACTTTTAGAAAATCTTTATATAAGGTTACTTGGCGCCAATTAAATTTTGTGGAAGTCAGTACTCCTTCTATTAATGTTGATGCAAAAAATAAATCTACTACTTTTCTTTGTTTACAAACTCTATTTAACATATTATACGTTGAATTCTACCTATTGTTTATATCTAAAACTAATTTTTTAAATGGCATACTTTCTTATTGACAAATTTTTCTGTATTCTGAAATTCGATTAGCAGAAGACAAAAGTCTCGTATAGCTTCTTTAACATATATTAGTTGTTATTTAGACTCATATGAAAATATTTACAAATTACTAGTTACTAAAACCCCTAATTGTATTAGAGTTCTAATATCAGATTGTTAACTTTGTAAATTATTTTGAACATGTCTTTTTAGATGGCTAATACCCCTTACAGATCCATCACTAAGTAAATGCGCATAATATTTATATTTTGCTTTAAATATAATTGTACCATCAAGATTAGTTATATGTTCTCTTTCAAAATGCTCCCAAAAAGTACTAGACGTTACCCCTAGATGATGATGATGTTGCTGGAAAAGGGATATTAGATACAATAAAAGGATAATCAACTGATTCATGTTGTGTATATGCATCAATATCGACATAAATATTATGAATATTATGATCAATAGTAATATAAGTACAATAATATACATGAACTAACAATTAATTAAAATAATGAGTAAACAATAATAAATTTCGAAATAACAACTAATATATGTTACGAAATAATTAACGTAAAAAATGAGTAAGTAATAAATATTAATTCAAATAATTAATGTTATCGACTGGCGATTGTGATACAAAAACTAACTTCTTCTAACAAAAGTTTCTTTTTGTAAAATTACAACTGTCATTTAAGAATGAGATTTTAAAATTAATTAAGAGACTTGAGAGTTAAAAGTTGAGAGAGAGATTTATTTGTGAGAAATAAAATAGAAGAAAGATGATATTTATAAGGGTTGGGAGGTGATAGAGGTTGATTTATAAATAAATAAATAAAATTGTGGCCATTGTGGAGAAACGGTCATTTGATCGTTTGAATCCTTTTTCTTCTTCTTTTTTTCAAATTCATTTACTGTTAGACAGTCTAATAGCCTGGCAGGGAGCCGTTGGGAGACGGACCAGCCGTTCAGGTCGGGCCAAACAGGAAATAAAAAATTTGAGCCAAACTGGGTTGTGAAACAAATGGCCCAAGCGCAGGATCCCAGGCTGGGGCTCAAGCCCGGGCCTACCTGGGCCACGGGAGACCCACTACCCAGCTGACCAATTTTACACTCCTAATTAAATTGGGATTTTAGGTGAAAACCCCCTTCCATGAGGCCTCTTTTGTGTAAAGCCCACGGATGAAAACAATGGCCCCAAAAGTCCCTCAATTAAAAAAATAGCATGATTTGACTGAAATACCCATCCATATAAGGTTGAAAATACGAAACAATTGCACCGTTTGTCTCCCCTCCCTCTGTTTCATCGATTCAAAACCCTCCTCTCTTCTGAATATCATCATTCGAAAACCCTAGGAACGATTGAAACCCTTATCTGTCTCATTACTCTCGCTCTCTGTAGCTACTTCGTTATAGTTTCTTCGATTGAAACCCTTCTCTATCTCATTACTCTCGCTGTTTGTAGCTACTTCGTTACAGTTTCTTCGATTGAAACCCTAGCAACGAACTCGGCATTAGACTTTACTCTCCCTCTTAAACCCTTCTCTGAGTCTCATTACTCTCGCTTTATAGAGCTACTTCGTTACAGTTTCGTCGATTGAAACCCTAGCAACGCTTTACTCTCTCTCTCTTGGACACACATTTTACAGGTGATTTTTTCCTCTTTCTACTAGTTTTTCGATATTATGAAGTTTGTCTAGGTTTGTTTTCATCTTGGGAGTGGTGTATGAGATTACGTTGGGTGAGTGGAATTTGGGGATTTTTGTTGCACTAAGGATCATCTATTCTAAAATTTTTATCACTGTCTTAAAAATACTTTAAATTACTAAATCATGTGAGAATGTTAAGGTTTAAAAATTGGTTTGAAAACTAATTTAGATATTTCGGAATTACAGAGTAAAATTTTACTTTAACTCCAGCCTTTGCTCATTACGCTTTGATTTCTGTAGTGTTTTGGTCCTGCAATTTCAATGCTTTAAAATTCACTTGCTTGATGAATTTTTCAGAGTAAAATTTTACTTCCAACCAAAGTAAAATTTTACTCTCAGATGAAAGTAAAATTTTACTTCTTACAGAGTAAAATTTTACTTCTTACAGAGTAAAATTTTACTTTAACTATAGCTTTTTGCTCATTACGCTTTAAATTCTGTAGTGTTTTCGTCCTGCCATTTCAATTCTTTCAAATTCAGTTACTTCATGAATTTTTCAGAGTAAAATTTTACTTCCAATCAGAGTAAAATTTCACTTCCAAAACCAGAGTAAAATTTTACTTATAATGAGAGTAAAATTTTACTTTTACTTTAGCCTTTGCTTTGCTCATTACGCTTTGATTTCTGTAGTGTTTTTGTCCTGCCATTTCAATGCTTTCAAATATACTTGCTTCATGAATTTTTCAGAGTAAAATTTTACTTTCAATCAGAGTAAAATTTTACTTTTGCCAAACAGGGTAAAATTTTACTGTCTCATTACAATGCTTGTGCATTTTGTTTAGTGCTTATTTGTTTTGTGACATTGTTATTTAAAGTAAAATGTTACACTGTTGATATAGGGGAACTTTTTTGTGTTTGAAAATCGTTGTTACAAGAAGCAAATTTGGTAATGATGATGATAATGATTTTGAAGTTCCACCAACTGTTTTACAAAAGAAGAAAGTCCCTAAAAAAGGGAGCAAAAGTAGTAAAAAAAGTCATTCAAAGTTGAATATTATACATGGAGTACGGGAGAGGGAGAACTATATGAAACAATATAGGTCAAATATTGTTTCATTGATAAACGTAATGCGAGACACAAGGTTCACTAAAAGACCCATTACTACCCTTGAGAGAACGCCTTTTGGGATGTTGTTCAAATGTTTTTGGAAGAAAGATGATTTGGAGTTAAAGAAGTTCAAGAAAGTTGATGATAATGTCATGGATGTGATCAAATGTTATGACTTTCATGCAAAGGGGTTTAAGCTTGGGGGGAAAACATGCAAAATACGGGACAGTGACGTTACCTTGATTTTTGGGATAAAATCGGGAACGAAAAAAGTAGATGTGTCATATGGGAAGAAACAAGAATCAACTTTTGTGCAGAGAAGGTTTCGTAATTTGTCAAGAATATCTGTAAAGAGTTTGCGAGAGGCGTTAGGAGATGCGTTTGAAGGCACAACGAGAGTTGATATTGAGTCTATTTGTTGTGGCGACTTTGCTATTACCAACAACTGGTCTAACAGTTGGATGGGCCTTTGTTGCCCTTGTAGAAGATTTGGAAATGATGAATTCATATGCATGGTCGACTGCAATTGCATCCACGTTGACTACTTCAATCCATTCGTCATTAGGAAGTCCTGAAAATGTCACTGGATGTGTACTTCTTCTGTTGGTAAGTAAATTGAACTACTTGCAATATATGCAATCTATCTTTAGAGAATTTAACTAATTTCGATTTTTTATTTTATAGTACTGGTTATGCGAGCATACTACCCTCATTCAACCTGAAGGAAAAAATTTGTGTCCAAGGCTCCTTCGATGGGACTTATCAACATTGAGGAAAAAACTAATGAAGAGGTCATTGCAAACACTAAAGCCCGAAGAGGTATCATCTTTCCAAACTCAGCCTTACTGGTTCACTTTGCTTAAAATTATACTTACATAATAAAATCTTACTCTTGAACAGATTTGAATTCTGATCGAGTAAACTTTTACTTTGAAACGTAGCAAAATTTTACTTACTCTTGAACAGAGTAAACTTTTACTTTGAAACAGAGTAAAATTTTACTTACTCTTGAACAGAGTAAAAGTTTACTTCCAACTAGAGTAAACTTTTACTTTGAAACAGAGTAAAATTTTACTTACTCTTGAACAGAATAAAAGTTTACTTTAAATCAGAGTAAAATTTTACTTACAGTCAGAGTAAAATTTCACTTACAGTCAGAGTAAAATTTCACTTACTCTTGAACAGAGTAAAAGTTTACTTTAAATCAGAGTAAACTTTTACTTTAAATCAGAGTAAAATTTTACTTACAGTCAGAGTAAAATTTTACTTACTCTTGAACAGAGTAAATGTGTACTTAAAATTAGAGTAAAAGTTTACTTACAATTAGAGTAAACTTTTACTTTGAAACAGAGTAAAATTTTACTCTAGTGGTTAAAGTTTGCTTAATTGCTGGCTTCTTTTTTTTTTTCTATTTTTGAATTGCAGGTAAATCACAATGAACTGAAGCCTATTTCCAGAGAAGAAATGGAACTCATTTGCAATGATGATAAAGAAGATGCTTTGGACATAGAGGAAAATTTGGAGACTGAAGAAGATGCATTGGACATGGAGGAAAAGTTGGATACTGAAGAAGATGAAGATGATGTAGCTGAAATTTTAGGAGATGATCAACCCTTGAAGAACTTCATTGATCTTCAAAAGGAAAACAAGAGGCTGAAAAGTGAGAATCTGGCGTTGGTTGAAGAACTGAAGAAAATGAGGGAAACAATGCAAAAAATAGAAGAGGAGCAAGAGGCAAAAACAAAAGAAATGATGGAAAAGATTAGCAACAAAGAGAAAGAAATGAAGAAACTGAGAAAGGAGATTGAAGTACTTGAATCTGAAAATAAACAGTTGGTTGAACAGATTGAAGAAAATGCAGTTCATGCGACTACCCAAGGTTTATCTTCTAAAGAAATGCCACATGCTAAAGGAGTAGAACAAAAGCACAACTTTGGGATTCAAAGTACATTGGAAGAAACACCCATAGTCGTAGAGCCATTGCAAACATCCATGGTCAAGAAAATCAAAATCAAGGCGAGGAAGAAAAAAGAGATGTCTGATTTTGAATGTGAGCCAAGAGAAGCAAAGAAAAAAAAGACGACAAAACAAGTAATTGAAGTGATGTCAAAAGAAATCATTTGTGTTGAAAACTTGCCTCTAAGCCAAGCAAAGCCAGTTGAAAGGGTTTTGTTTCCGGAGACGGCTGCAATATGCAAATTGCTTGATGAGAATGATAAGTGTCTACTGAACAAGATTTACAATTTGGAAACCACAGAGTAAGACTGTTAATTTTATCAAACAACAAATTTTTACTGTTATCAAACTGCAACGTGTTAATCAACATTTTTTTTACCTTATGACTAGTGCAATCATATGGTCCGGCACAGGACATGGAGTGTATGTTATATTGTATGATGTGGATGCAATTCTGAGAGATGGTGATACTGCAAATAATGTAAGTGGCCATACAAGTTTCAATGACTAGTGTTCACTTCAATAACTAAAAATAGTTCATTTTATTAACATATATTTAATTGATTTTTGTTTTTGTAGGTGATTGACAGCTTCATAGAAATGCTTGAGATTGAGAAACAAATCAAGAAGCCAGAAAAGAATAAATCATTCTTTTTCTCTAGCCTTTGTTGGGTAAGCCATCAATTTGTATTTAGTTTGAATTGATAAATTTTTACTGTGGTTTAGTGTAACATATCAGTGTCTCTTATATGATTAAATGCAGTCTTTAGTGAAATGGGGTTATGGGGAGCAGAGAAATCATTTAATTGATCAAGTCCTTGCCCAAGATTTGAGTGGATATAGATACCTTCATTTTTGCATGAATTCCAATGAGAACAAAAAGGAAGAAAAACCCTACCACTGGACGCTTCTTGTATTTGACACTGAACTTGATGAGTGGAGACATTACAATTCTTTAAGGCCAAGAGACAACAGAGAAGATGCTTACCTTAAGGATGCAAAGAAGATTGTAAGTGTTTTGCATCATATTAACAGTAATTTTTTGTTGTATTTTATTCTTGAATTTAATCGTGACCAAACAATTATGCAATGATGTTAGATAACATATGTGGATAGCAAGTTGGGCAACAAAACAAAGAAAGGTAGAAGAAAGTTTTCAAACTTGATTTCGGTGAAAGATAGTCCACAACAACGCCCAACATCGTAAGTATTTCACGCTACTATTACATGCTTGAATTGGTAGTTTTCAAATTTGACTAAATCTAACAAGCTATTCATTTTTCTTTTACAATGTTGATTGTGGAATTATTGTATGTTATATCATGCGCCAAATTATAAGAGATAAGCCTATTGCAATTTCTATGGAAGAGGATGAAATTAACAATTTCCGAGTGTCAATAGTGCATCAATTTTTGAATGATTATCCAAAAGCATGGATTGAGGAACAGTTCAACCTCAAAAAAAAAAATAGGCTAGAGCTACCTCAAGGATGACAATGTGGAGAAGTTCTGGGGAAGTACTGTGAATGATGTAATTTCGGTTTTTGTAAATGAAAGAACAGTGAAAAAGTAATTGTAAGTGAAAGAATACTAAGAGAGTATTAGATAGTACATGCTATGTCTATTGTTCTAGTAAATTTTACTGTGGTTTGGTAATTAATATATTATTATAAAAGGATATTGTTTTGACAGGGAATGAATGTTGTTATGGATAGAATACAATGATACAGGTAGAGGCTTAAATTTTTTTTGACTGAATGTTGCTATGAATGTTGGAATGAATGTTGTTACGAATGTTGTTTTGACTGGGAATGAATGTTGATAATATATGTAGTTGTGTTGTTAGATTTTTTTTGCACAATGATTGCATGATGATCATCAGGGGACTTTGTGTGTTGTGGTAAACTTTGGTGCAGGTTGGAAATGTTTTTCTAAGGGAACTAACATATTTTCTGAAACTGAAGTAAAATTTTACTCTGAACTGAAGTAAAATTTTACTCTGAACTGAAGTAAAACATAAAAGTAAAATTTTACTTTATATTCTGAAAGATAAGTAAATTGTTGCACTCTGAATCTAAAAGTAAAATTTTACTCTGCATAAAAGTAAAATTTTACTCTGAAATAAGAATAAAATGTTACAGCCTGAACATAAGTAAAATTTTACTCTGTATAAAAGTAAAATTTTACTCTAAACAAAAGTAAAATTTTACTCTGTATGAAAATAAAATTTTACTCCAAGGGGCGAGTTGAATTTGGACTCTAAATCTAAAAGTAAAATGTTACTCTGCGCTAAAGTAAAATTTTAATCTAATAGTAATATTTTCTCTGAACATAGTAAAATTTTACTGTCAAACCACAGGCTCATCACACCCATACACAACCATTCAACCACAAAACATATCAGAAAATAGAACAGACAACCATTCAAGAACATAGTAAAAATGTCTTTTATTGCAATGTTTCCTTACAAATCTACTCTAAAAGACTATACTATTATTGCTATGGACTACTTATTGCAGAAGAACTACATTATTTTCATACTTCTATTACAAAATCAATAATGTCTTTCACGGCAATGCCTCCTTGCAAGTCTTCCTATTATGACCGTACTTCTCGCATCTACCACACTGTACTTGTCTTATCTTCTCACCCCTAGATGGGATCTTATTCTTCCTTGGCCTACCAGGTGGCTTCTTACAAATTGGAGAAAGGACAACAAGATCATCTATAGCTACAAGAGGTTTCTCAACAGTGGGTATTGGATAAACGGACTCAGCATAGCAATCTTTGAACTTGCTAGTGTAATAAAATGGTTCCACATGTGCATACAAATCACCTCCGCTCTTTTGGATAGCGGTCACCGCGTGAGCACAATGAAATCCATTCAATTGCCATTGGTAACATGAGCAAGTTCTATTCGAGAGGTCAAAGCTAACCGATGGCCGGGATTGAACCTCAAAAACATGATCACTTGAACGACTAACCAACCAAGTTCTTCCACTTTTAAGAGCATTTACTAATGTTGAATCCATCTCCAGACAAAGAAAGTATTCCATTTCTTAGCTTGTTCTCCCCTTCTCGACATCAAATTCATGATCTTCAACCTAATTGAATCAATCATCTTTGTAGTGGGCAAATGGCGAGATTGACGGATCCATGAATTGAAAGACTCTGCCACATTCGAGTGCATTTCACCGTATTTTTGTCCTTTAAAATATGCATTAGTCCACTTGTCATAGGGCAAATTGGATAGAAACCCACAAACGATCCCTTTTCCCTCATCTTGTAATTCTTTCAAGCAATCGATTAAAACATCCCAATCGGAGCGTAAGCATCTGAAGAAAACAAAAAACTATTCTACTCTGAAAGTATTCGAAACTTGGACCAGAGAACCTATCCCTCACATTGGCCTTTAAGTGTTGGAGACAAAAATAGTGGTAAGCAGTAGGTAAAACCTTGGGTAAAGCCTCCAAAAGTCCAGCGTTCCGATCAGATATGAAGGTAATTGGTCTTTCATCCAACAATATATTCGACAAATGCATAAAAAACCATTCCCAACTATCTGTAGTCTCCGTATCGACAATTGCCATTGCAAGAGGGAAAAAACCTGAAAAATAACATTTTACAATTAGTAAGTATATTAAACAAAAAGGACAAATATAGTAGATTTTTACTCTGAATAACAGTAACATGTTAATCTGAGAATAAGTAACTTGTTACTTTTGAATAAACTATAGTAATATCTACCTTGATCCCCATCCTTCGCTGTAGCTGTTAACAAGGTGCCCTTATATTTCCCCTTCAAAAAAGTTCCATCGATAAACAATAGAGGACGGCAATGCCTAAACCCTTGAATGGAAGCATTAAATGCAACAAAAAACCTCTTGAACCGTCCACTTTGATGGTTATAGTCAAGACGCAAATAGCTACCAGGATTTGTGCTCATCACAATATCCATATACCATCGAATCTCATCATAAGACATAGAGAAATCTCCAAAAGTAGTAGTCCTAGCTTTCTCAACTCCCAACCAAGCGTGATTGTACGTAATGGTGAGCCCGTATTGATCTGTAAATTGACGCACAACATCAATTGGACGAGTTTGGGGATTCCCACGAACTTCATTAACAATCAAACTTGCAACCAAATTTGAACTCATCCTTTAGTTTTTAGAAGTACGAACTGCTGCAGCTCCACAAGTATGCTCATCATGTAGAGTCCTAATGTAGAAAAAATTATTAGCACTTTCTAGAGATGTATGTACTCGCCATAAACAAGCTTTTGATTCCCGCATTGAACACACAGCAGTGACCCGACACTTCTCGTTCTTCACATACACAAACTCAAATCCTATCTCAATAGCATATTTACATAATGCAGTCCGAAAATCCTTTGCACCTCCAATAAATCTTTGACCTACATGAGTAATTCCATTCACCCATCCACTAGACAACAAAGTCCTTTCTTCATGTTGACAAAACATAGGGAGTAAATCCATTTCATCATTAGTAATGTTGGATCCAGTAGCATCCCCTGATTCTCCAACTCCACGTTTTTCATTTGAAATGCCCATTTCAGTAATAGTCACATCAACCCGGTCAACACCAAGGGGATAAACAAGCGACAACATATTCTGAAAATTAGAATCATCATCAATCATGCATTGCGAATGTCCAGGCAAACAGTACGATAAGAGTATGCAACCACTATTGTCAAACTTCTTCAATTTATAACTTAAGAAATCAGTTAAATCCTTCAACGTGCAGTTTGACACAACCTTGAACACAATGGTACGATCACCATACTTGCATAACAACATAAGAGGTGGAACTATTTTACAAATCTGCAAACAATTAACAGTAAAATTTTACTGTCACTATCAAAGTAAAATTTTACTATCAATATCAAAGTAAAATTTTACTGTCACTACAATTTTGGTTTAGTTTGAATTGAAACATGAATCTAAAAGTAAAATTTTACTCTGCACCAAAGTAAAATTTTACTCTGATATAAGAGTAAAATGTTACAAAAGGAATCTAAAAATAAAATTTTACTCTCCATAAGAGTAAAATTTTACTCTGCATAAGAGTAAAATTTTACTCTGAAAAACAAGTAAATTTTTTGAAGACAATTAACTTGTTTGGTACAACTTTTTTGCTAGTTAAAAATTGATAACTAAAATGCATAAGCAAAAAGAACATATGTCACGCCCCAAAATTTGGACAATTAAATATTAACTTAGGACTAAACCCCAATCAATATTCCATCATCCAAATCCTAGGGGTGAAACAAAAATCTAAACATTCTAGTCTCAGTAAGGTAATTAACAAAACACCAATCATACCATGCACCATAATTTCATAAACTACCTAATAACTCCAACGCTAAAGTAACAATAAATACTTCAAAATAACTTAAATAATGTAAGGTTACAACCCATGCCAAATTTTCAAAATACTAAGGTCATAAAAGAAAATAAAAATACATAAACTACTAACAATCATAAACATGAGAAAACAAAGGAAGTCCAATCGACATGTCCTACGATCATAGTTATTTCTTGTCACTACCAAAGCCTCTACTAATCCTGCAAAGGAAGCTCAACAAGGCTCAAAGCGACGCACCGAAGGTTGCCAAGAGACAAAAGCGAATTCAAGATATCTTGGTATGAGTACAAGAATCAACACCCACGTGTCCACCAGACACAAACAAAAATACATTAAATTCTTATTACTAGACAAGACAAGTAGTTCCAACCGCATCGAGACGAATGGGTAGTTTCTCGAGATACGGTGGCATTTAGTTTCTTGTCCGTACACAACGAAATATAAATTGATTATAAAATAAACAAAAATAGAAATAGAAATAGAAATATGGTGGGTCAGCCCTGCATAAAAAGTTAGTAAGACCCACCATCCTGCAAAAGAAAATAATGTCAGTATAAATTAATCATAAGTAACTTACTGAAGAAGTATAAAAATGTACCGTTTCATGCTTAAATAATTTGAATTGACGAAAACTTAAAGAACGAAAGTTGTACAGAATCAAATTTTATAGAAGACAACGTGGACGAATTTGACAGAAACTGAACAGGTTAAGAGGAAAACTTGATCTAAAATTCTAGACGGAATTCAATCGAAAAATCTGAAACTGAAAATGAACAAAAACTGCCTTAAGATGATTTTTTCCGACAAAAATTCAAAACATGAAAAAATGTGCAGAATAATGTTTTACTTGAGTTTACGCGAAACCAATAAAAATGAGCTCGTTTCGTGGGTTAAAACAGCCTATAAAATCTGCATTACCAAAATGAATCAAACCGACAATAACCAAGGTCATCCGATTATAAGTTCTAATCTATCTTTTTAATAAAAAGCTACAACACAAAAGTTGTCCAAAATCACGTATACATACCTCTACTCAAATTTCATAATTTATTGAGGCCGATTACTATTTTTCAAGATGTACAAATCAATAAACTCATAATTCAATTTTTGTACCTTAACTCCATCAATATAATTCGAACTATACATATAAGTTCATAATTACTACTTTGTACCTTGACTCAATTAAGACAATTCGAACTAACATACAAGTTCATAATTAATTCTTTGTACCTTGACTCAATTAAGACAATTTGAACTAACATACAAGTTCATAATTAATTCTTTGTACCTTGACTCCACCACTTCGGCCCTCCCCTTCTGGCCTACACATATATCCCATGTGCCTCCCGTATACCTAACCCACTCCGAAGCCAAACTTGCACGGGGATATCGTCCCGAGTTTGACTCACACTCCCCGGATGGTTAGCATATACGTACGCGCGCAAATCAAAGCACTCGTCTACTCATGAGAACGAGGCAACAATATATATAAACATCTCATCGACATCATGAGACAAATATAACAATGCCGGGCATAAGGCATCAAACAACTCTCATAATCCTCACCTTTTTTTTATACACTCTTTCTCACCATCACTCAAATAAAATAACAATCCATAGAGTCATGGTAGAGTATAAGGAATTTATCTATGGGTTCTAATTAATTTTAGTTTCATATATTCGGGAGTGTGATTATAATCATAAAATGAATACATATAAACCATAAACATTACATATACATCTAACCAAATAATGAAATCAATCCATCATCTACATGCAAATACAAAATCAAACCAACATCAAATAAATAAATACCAACAACAAACCAATCCATCCTCTAACCAATATTTATGGATTCTAAGTTTATTCCAATTTCATATAATTATGAGTGTGATTAAATCCATAAAATAAATACATAAAAAAAAAACATAAACCTTGCATACACAACTAATTAAAATAATTGAAATCAATCAATCATCTAAAAATCCTAAACTTTACATATACAACTAATCAAAATAATTAAAATCAATTAATCATTTAAAAATCCTAAATCTTACATACACAACTAATAAAAATAATTAATCATCTAAAAATCCTAAACTTTACCTACACAACTAATCAAAGTAATTAAAATCAATCACTTATCTAAGAACCCTAAACTTTACATACACTACTAGTCAAAATAATTAAAATCAATCTATCATCTATAACCCTAAATCTTATATCCACAACTAATCAAAATAATTAAAATTAATCTATCATCTTTATGTAAAAACAAAATCAAACTAACATTAAGCAAATAAAAATAAATACAACAAATTAAACATAAATCAAGGGAAGTGAGTTTTGTACTTAAAATTATTTTTGAAGATCAAAGAATCACTCAAAGAATTAGTAAAGTCACCCAAAATAAAACCCTAAACCTTACATACCCAACTAATCAAAATAATTACGATCAATTAATTATCTAAAAATCTTAAACCTTACCTATACATCTAATCAACATAATTAAAATTAATCAATCATCTAAAAATCTCAAACCTTACATACCCAACTAATTAAAATTACTACAATCAATTAATCATCTAAAAATCTTAAACCTTACATACACGTCTAATCAACATAATTAAAATTAGTCAATCATCTAAAAAAATTCCAAACCTTACATACCCAACTAATTAAAATAATTACGAACAATTAATTATCTAAAAATCTTAAACCTTACCTATACATCTAATCAACATAATTAAAATTAATCAATCATCTAAAAATCCCAAACCTTACATACCCAACTAATTAAAATAATTACGACCAATTAATTATCTAAAAATCTTACACCTTACACATACCACTAACCAAATTAATTAAAATTAATCACTCATCTAAGAACCCTAAACCTTGCACATATCACTAATCAAATTAATTAAGATTAATCAAACCTCTAAGAACCCTAAACCTTTCACGTACCACTAATCAAATTAATTAAAATAAATTAATCATCTAAGAACTCTAAATATCGCATATACACTAATCAAAATAATTAGATTAATCAATCATCTAAAAAAAATAATAATAATAATAAAATCAATAATCATTTAAACATCCTAAACCTTATATATATCACTAATCAAATTAATTAAAATAAATCAATCATCTGAGAACCCTAAATTTTACACGTTCCACTAATCAAATTAAATAAAATTAATCACTCATCTAAAATCCCTAAACATCTCATAGACACTAATCAAAATAATGAAGTTAATTCATCCTCTACATCTACATACAAAAATATCAAATCACATCAACCTAATAAAATAAATAAACTAACGAATCAAACATAATCAAGAAAAATAGGGTTTGTACTCATAATTATTTTTGAAGATTGAAGCAAGACCAAGAGGGTTAATTGAACCACCAAAGTAAACCCAAAACCCATTTCTTTTTTCTTTATTTTTCTTTTCTTTTTCTTTTTCTTTCTTTCTCCCCTCTATCTCTCTTTTCTTTGATGCACTCCCAGAATCTCTCTCTCTCTCTTCCTCTCCCTCTCACTCTCACGCGGCTGCCTCTGTTTTCTTTTTTTTTTTTTTCTTTTCAACTCCTAAACCTAATTGATTACATATCATATTATATATATCCATAAAATAATAACCTAATTTCCTATTCTAATCTAATATGATTATTATATAATATTATATAATATAATACACATGATTATAATATATATAAATATAAGATTATATATATATATATAACACCTTTTTTTTTAATATATATAACAAACATAAATATTTAAAGATTTGGATTAATTATATATAATTAAATAACATATTAAATTAATTAATCACCATATTAAATTCATTAAATATCACAATAAATTCTCATGTAACCCACACAATTAATAATTACAACATTAAATCCATTAAATATTATATTAACTCTCATGTGACCACACAATTAATAAAGTCAAAAATAAAATAAGATAATAATAACCATAATGATAATAAATAATGACAAAAGAAAATTAGGGTCGCTACAACATATCTCCCCTATCTTCTTAATAATCAAAATTTTACTCTCATTGTAAACAGAGCAACAGAACCAGAGTAAAATTTTACTCTGGTTCTATTACTGTGTCTTTTGTCAAAAATAAAATTCTGTCTATTGTTAGATTAACAAATCAACAAAAACAAACGAATTCGATCAAAATAAAAATAAATCAAACAAAAAAAAACGAACAAAAACAAAAAAAAAAAATTAATTAACAAATCTGTACAACTCGACTCGAGTAATTGAGAAGAAAAACCTGTACAACTCGATCAACAATCACAAATTTGAATGAAACTCTCGTTTAATTTGAGAGTGTTGATCATCAGCCACCAAATGACAAATGTTCGGCTGCGAGATCGTCTATTGTTGAATAAGTGAGAGATGTTCGGCTGTGAGATCTTCAGATTTGGAGCTCGTCTTCATCGATTTTGTGAAGTATGATCGATTTGCAGATCGTCTTCATCGTCTTCATCGGCTGCGAGATCTTTAGCTGTGATTTCAAAATTTTCAAACGTATGATACTATATATATAAGGGCAATATTGTGATAAAAAAATATAAAAATTATAAAATGTCCTTATTGAGGTTGGCATTTCTTACTCAGGGGTTTTTTAAAAGAAAATTAATTAGGTTATCCTTTGTTCTAATAAAAAGGCCCAAAAAGGGGTTTTCACCAAAAATCCCAATTAAATTCTACTTGAATATATTCTTATTAAGTGATGATATACAAAAGTAAATTTTATACAGAATTTTCAAACACAATGATATAGCTTAATGGTGACATTTTACTTTAAAAAAAATATTCATAAAGATGATTTATATTTACAACAATATCACTATCATATCATTTTTATTATTTTTTTGTATAAATTTTATATATGAATAAAAAAAATTATTTTTATTTCCATCATAATTTTTCTTTCTCGTCTATCCACCCGTATTTATTACATCTTACTATTTTATACCAATCAAAAAATATATACTATTCTCTTTTGCCAAGATTGTAGGATATTTGTTTTTATTAGTAAAATTATATTACAATCTAAAGGGATTACCGCTGTTCCATCAATTCAAACTCCTAACCTTCCCCTCATCACATCTTATGGTGTGATTACAAGATCACTGGACGAAACCCAAGACATATATTATTCACATACTTAAAAAATATGTGAACAAAATCGAACTCCAAATAAACTACCCAAAATCCGTTGATATCAAACTGTGTCATTTATTTGTAGGAAAGCGCCTTATTGCACTTTTTCCATGCATAATTAAGGGGTATTTGGTAATCCAATTTAACATTCAAAATTAAATGAATTCAATGAAAATTAATTAAATTTTCTTGATTTTTTCAATTTGTATCATTTATAATTTTGAACAACTCTTAAAAATAAATTAAAATTTAAGTTATGAATTTCTTACATAATTCTCACCATTGAATGTTTAATATATTATGATTATATGCCATTACTAAAATGTACTGTCTCCATCGAATCAATACCACCACAATTATTGTCATCATTAGATTCACTACAACACCACCATCATTACTCTATCACCACCTCCACCTCCATCTCTACTATCACTATTGCCGCAACTACCCCACCATATCATTACCAACACAATCATATTACCATCACTATCACTACTGTCATACTATCACACCACCACACAACCATAATCGTTGCAACCACTACAACTATCAAAACTCTATTATCATTTCACTACCACTACTATCACCGCTATCAATCTCTACTTCAATCATCACATAGCCACTACTATCATAATTACTCAATTACCACCACTATTGATATTATTACTGTAATCACTGCACTACTACTACTTACATTCCACCTCGCACAACCACCACCGCCACGACTACCCTACAATAACAATTGTCATACCATAATCACTTGGTGGAATGCTAACACATGATTGGGCTTGCATAGTGGTGCCAACGTTGAGATCGCTTTGTCTAGCTATGATACTTTTTGCACCCAGCATCATCTTCATGTAAGTTGAATTTCATCAATAAAATCAACTTTTCTTTGTTGATGAAAGAAAAAAAAAATACACATTTGTTATACCATGATCACTCTATTACCACCAGACAACCAACATCATTACTGCCTCCGCTCGCACTTCATCATACTATCACCACCCCTATGTGGTTTTTTTTGAGAACCAAAACACAACCACAACATATATTAACTTAAGTAGAGTGTCTTACAGCATTGGCCAAAAGATGAGCATCGTGGACCACATCACGGTCCACTTTTTCAAAAACAACATGAAGAAAAAGGTTACAATAACATATTATATCAGCCAAAATGGATTGGAGGCTCCAATCACCAGCTTGGTCATGATGTTGTAACAACAAAACAAGAACTAGACAGTCCGTTTGGATGAGCAGGTTGGTAAAGCCGAACTGA
The DNA here is from genome assembly GCA_025200525.1 of Camellia lanceoleosa. NCBI lineage: Eukaryota > Viridiplantae > Streptophyta > Magnoliopsida > Ericales > Theaceae > Camellia > Camellia lanceoleosa. The sequence goes on along the minus strand of CM045766.1, from coordinate 5,289,250 downwards.
TATGCCCACCGCAAGGCATGAAAAGCTACAACTACTTCAGTTTGCTGGGGAGAGAGCAGTGAGGGACCTAAAATAGCTTCCTCATAGACACGCTGATTAGCTGGATCAAAACAAACCCAGGCCAAACCGGTTCGATCACCAACCGAGAGCCAAGAGCCATCCACAATAATACGCATACATGGACCAACAGACAAACCAGCAGCTGTAAGGGAGGGAGCAGTCTGCAAAATAACCTGGTTAGCAGATTTAGGTTGAGGAAAAATGCAAGAGTGAGAAAGCAGATGGGAAATATTGTGCGTAAATGAAATAAATAACTGTAACAACTCCGTAGCTAGCATAATCGATCATTCAACAGACACCTCATCTTTATGAAATTGACGAGTTAAGATTTGCGACCAAATGGCCCATAATAAGGCAATAGAGTGAAGTAAAATTTCCGAGTCAGGCACTTGGCGCACCCAACCTTGAAACCAAGAAAAGAAAGACAAAGGTCTTCCCACTCCAAAGTCTAAACCCAAAATCGACCCTCGCCAAATCCGTTGTGAAAGGAGACAATCAAAACATAGATGTTCAAGAGATTCCTCGTGCTGAAAACACCTAGAACAAAGTGGGTCAATAGGCATCCCACGTTTCTTTAATGCACTCTTTACCAGAAGAATATTGTGGAGACATTTCCACACAAACAAAATCCATTTGGGAGGAATCTTAAATTGCCATAAGCGCTTCCACACATCCCAATCCGGATCAGGCCTACAGTAATCAGGAAATTGATAGGTTAACGCCTACCGATAACCTGATTTGACTGAATACTCGCCATTTTTGGTCGGGCCCCAAACCAATTTATCCTTAATGTCAACCTGAGATAGATGCATAGATAAAATATAAGATATAACCTGTGCTGGAAAAAATAGTTGCAATAAGTGGAGACGCCAAGAGCGATGAAATGGGCGACTCTCAAGCCGGGACAAAGAACATTCCAACCACTGCCTCTACAAGGATTTGAAACTAGCGGAATCCATTGATCCTCAAAAGGATTAATACGCTGACCATTACCCACGACCCATTGAAGCCCCGAGGCCAAAAGCGAGCGTCCCCATAAGATACTCGGCCACCCCCAAGAAGATGCCACAGAGAGGCGAATATCAAGAAAAGAGTGCCGTTGACAATATTTACCAAGCAAAACTCGCGAAAGTAATAAATTTGGATAGGAGAGAATCCGCCATGCTTGCTTGGCTAACAAAGCTTGGTTAAAACACATAAGATTTTGAAAACCCAATCCGCCCCAGTTTTTAAGAAGACACAAAAGAGTCCATTTTTTCCAAGCTATCCCGTGACCCTTTGAGGAAGCCCAAAGAAACTGACGAATAATAGACGTAAGCTTATGATGAAAAGATTCAGGCATACAAAAGACAGTCATTAGGTACACCGGAATAGATTGAAGGACATGTTTGACCAAGGTTCCCCGACCAGCAAAAGTTAAAAATTCACACTTCCAACCTTGTAACTTTTGACTAACTTTACTCAAAATTGACTTTAAATGTCGGACTTAGTACGCATAGAAACCCAAATTAGCCTCCAAATAGATTCCAGGTTTGGAAACAACTTTAACGCCAAAAAGGGAAACAAGCCAGTCTCTAGCCTGAGGAGAAAAATTTGGGCTAAGATAAAGCTCCGATTTATGGAAGTTAATGCGCAGCCCGGAAAAGTGACAAAAGCATTTAAAACCAATGGAAACACCAAATTTATTTGGCTTATATTGCGAAAAATAAAACAATCATCGTGAAAAGTAGATCTGACGAGGCGATTGTCGATCGATAGCAATACCTCGACAAATATTAAGTGGCAAATGTGCAAATCCTTCCAATAACACTTGCATGACCAATAAAAACAAATCTGGCGAAAGGATCGCCTTGCCTCAAACCCGCAGAAGGTTCAAAAAATTCCGACGGGGTGCCATTAATCAAGACAGCAAATTGGACAGTAGATACACATTGAGAAATCAATTGAATCCACTTAACAGAGAACCCCATTTTAGCCATAACCGCCTCAAGAAAAGCCCAACTTACACGATCATAAGCTTTATTCATATCCAACTTCAACCCGAAAGAGGACAAACTAGCCGGATTTTTGAGCTTCTTTATATATTCAATAACTTCATGGGCTAATAAAATGTTATCAGATATAAGCCGACCCTTCAAGAAAGCACATTGATTCTCGGCAAGTAAGTCCGGCAACACCATACTAAGCTGGTTAGCCAGAACTTTAGCACCAATTTTATAAAGCACATTACATAAACTAATAGGTCGATAGTCATGTACAGTGAGTGGGCTCTTTGTCTTAGGGATAAGACAAATGAATGTTTTGTTAAGCGGTTTAAATAAAGTTCCCGTGGTAAGAATCCCCAACACAGCCTGAGAAACCGACGGTCCCACAATTGACCAATATTTTTGGTAAAAACCAGCTATAAACCCATCCGGTCCCGGGGCCTTGAACTTGCCCAATTGAAAAACAGCCTTCCGAATTTCCTCAGTTGAAAATGGTTGTTCCAAAACAATAGAATGATGAATATTTAGATGAGTATTGATGACACTGAGTAAATTAAAGTGAGAGGGAAAGGAACCTGAGTCAAGGTGAGAGCCCTTTGATGATGAAAAAAGTTGCATAAAATGTGCCACAAAAGCCCTTTGAATATCCTGCGGCTGTGTGAGAACATGGCCATCTTGGTCCTGAATGAGAGCAAAACGGTTCCTACTCCGTCTCCAGGACGCCATTCGGTGAAAGAATTTGGTATTACAATCTCCCAAAGACAGCCAATGTTGTTTAGATCGCTGAGCCCAATAAAGTTCTTGCTGCTGTAACAGAATATCCAGTTGAAGCCGCAATTCCTGTTCTGTAGAACGAAATCCCTGATGTTGTAACGACCCCTGGACCTACCGTAAACGAGCATGAAGGTCATCAAGTTGCCCTTGAAGACTCCGGAAGGACAAAGAATTCCAGTTCTTCAAATTTCGGAAAACAATGGATTGCCACTGAACACATTAAGCAACATCGGGAATAGGCCGTTGCCAAACTTTTTGGATAATGTCATGAGTGGATAGATCTGACAACCAAATGGCTTCAAATCTGCCCCATTTATGCCCAATGGGTTCTATACGGCTAGTGTCGAGAATTATCGGACTATGATCAGACCGGTGAATAGGCAACGTTACTAGTGAAAATTGTGAGAAAGTGGCTGTCCAACTAGATGAAGCCAGTACCCGATCCAAACGCTCGTAAACCACTTCGGTCTCCTTCCGATTATTACACCAAGTATACCACACCCCTTGAGAAGGAAGGTCCACCAACCGGTTGCGAAAAATTAAATCATTAAAAGCCGAGGCTCCAGGAATAACACGTCGCTGTGAACTAAGTTTCTCAGCCCAACCCCGAACCTGGTTAAGGTCTTCCATTATAATAAAAGGCTTGTGAAAGTGCTGAAATTTAGCTTCTACACTGCTCCAGACTTGACCCCAAGCAAGAGTACAAGGAGAGCCATACATAAATATAATGAACCAACAGCCCTTCATCATGTCATGAACCTGCAAAATTATGAAATTCACATTCTGTTCACAAACATCAATCAGAAGATCATCAGTCCAGCCAACCCATAAACCACCAGCTTTACCATTGCAATCCACCCCACTATAATTCTTGAAACCCAAAGAACTACCAAGCCGATTGATCTGCGTAACGGAACGTTCCGTCTCCATAAAGAAACAAATGTCTGGCTTATACTTACGGGTCAAATTACGAGCTGCTTGAACTGTCAGGGGATGACCCAGACCCCTGCAGTTCTAGCTGAGAAGCTTCATGGCGAGCGAGGAGGTTGTTGTGGGACAACCTCCTGCGAAACCCATCGAGACAACCCAAGAGTAGGATCCAAAACCAAGTCCATAAAGCGGCTTGTTTGCTGATGTACCTGAGCTAAATTCGATGGAGACCATTCTTGTGAAGCTTCATAACAGAGACCACGGCCTTCCGGTGAACTAAGTCCGGTGTCGTAACCCGACTCCGATGTGAAGGCAGTCTGCCCCAGGAGACCTGTGGCCTGAGAAACACCCCTCTGATGGTCATCAAAAAAGCGTGACGATTGACCCCGACGACGCCGCAAAGAAGAACCTAGAAGTGAGTCCGTAATAGCAAATCGGTGGTGCGTCCGAAGGCGTTGCTTCCGACATCGACGTTGGAACGAAGCCCGTGTCAAGGCATCCCGTGGTGGCCACGTAACTGCCAATACATGGGCATGCATACCTGAATTGAGAGAGTGCCGGGCTTTCTTCCGATGACGGACATGCTTACGCACAAGAGAACCCAAACTGTGAGGAGGGCATACCGAATCAGAGACAACACCCGAGGCATGCATGAGCAGCTCAGTCGTGCAGGCATGGGAGAAGCTCTTGTTTTGATCAAGACCAAAAATAGGCTCGGTATCATAAAGCAAGTCAAAGCCTGTATCTGTTTCTCGTAGTCGTTTCCGAATAGAAGGCCTACTGAAAAGAGAAACAGTAGGTAGAGAATGGGGAATTGCAGCTTTAACAGAATAAAACGGAAGTCCATTGGCCGTCATTGAACTAGACTGGCCCACTTCAAAAGTAACTGAGCCCATTGGAGGCCAGTGACTTGGGCTATCTCGGACAAAGGCCCGAGTAGTAATTGGGGCCTCGCCCAAAGGAAAATTTAACCGTGGACTAGTCCCATGAAGTTGAATAGCGCGTATAACATCCTCCGTAGAAGTGGGCAAAGGGCCTTGATCAGAACCATGTAAGGAACCAGAATAAATTTGCTGATCTTGACGCGGCGGAGCTGTCAACTCGCCGACTCGCTCAGTCACCAACTGCCCTGGTCTGATGCCCATTGAAGAGAGTTGACCCTCCCATTGATGCCACATAACTTCCAACTCACCTACCGAATCCACCGGAGCTTGACCCAAACCCGAAAGAACATCGGAAGCAACTAAACGATTCTCCGGTGAGAGACTAGGCGAGATAACTCCATCCCGTCTAACAATTGGCAGTGATGAGTCGCTCCCCGCGGGTGTCCCTTGTTGTAATCCGGTATCCCAGTCCCGTTCCCACATATCAACAAAATCGGCATCCGGATTGGTGTCATGACCGTGGGTTGGTAAAGCCACTTCTTCAGGAATCTCCATATGAGAATGGGTAGGATGTTGAAAAATCCGAGTAGTACGCCGTTCCGACCTGTGGGCATTAGCGCGAATAGCAGCAGAGTACATTGGATACGACGCTTGAGTCATCACCGGAGAATGGAGACGCCTACCCATTTCCCGAAGATTATCATCCAGTTGCCGTTGAGCCTCGTCAAAGGATAAAGCACAAGCTGTGAGCGTGTGGGCGTCGACCAATTCCGACAAATCTTACAAACCCGCTCATAACGACAACTAATCCAATGTTGTTGACCGTTACAGAACTTGAGAAAGAAACCACTGATCAATAGGTTAACCAAGGAAACCCACACACGTAAACGCAAGAAGCGGATATTACGAGGCATAAAAGAATCAATATCAACCTTAACCACATCGCCAACAGCACGTCCTAAGCTGACCCCAGCTTCTTCAGTAAAGCATTCCAACGGTAAGCCATACAACTGCACCCATACTAGCATTTTATCGAAAATCAACCGGTCAAAGACCAATTCCGGCTTCCAATAATCAACAATGAGAAGGGCCCCTTGGATAGCATAAGGACCATTGTCAACAATACGATGCATATCCCCTACTCGCTCAAACAGAAAAACAAATAAATTCTTACTACGCCCGTATACATGCACAGCCCCTTCCATATGCCACAAATCATTTATATGCATTTGCATAAGGTAAGATCCGAATCAACGAACATCGGCAACGTATCCGATCAAGCATCTATCCAGTTCGTGGTGTTCTAACTGCCACGTAGAGCCGTCCAATTCCATAGTGAGACCGCTCCTAGAATGATGAAGCGAAAGAGGATGAAACACCTGAGTAGACCGAAGACTTCTCCTTTCCTCAGAATATTCACTTCCAACTTCAGTACCACTACTATCAGTCCAACCTCCCTCACGTAAATAAACAGAAGCCATCATCTACCATGTCTTCAATGACCTCACTCCCTTAGGGGACCACTTGAACTACCACAGCTGGAGCACCCACTGTAGCTAACCCGAATGAAACAACCAAGAGATAAACCTAAGGGCCTACCATCTTTGACACAGTGAATTTTGACAAAATCCACTAAATACAGTCGAAGACATAAAAGTAAAAGGTGGCCAGACAAAGCAAAAAGAAAGATGGCTAAACTCAGCCACCAAAGACACACAGAGGAACTAAAAGGAAGGAGTAAAAACACTTTGAACAACGGCTAAAACCCAATCGGGAAACAAACAGTGCCTCGGCAGAAGGAAACCTTAGCTCTCTAGAGAGAGAAAAACGGCATTCAACTTGCACGTTTTCGGGGAAGGACTATTTGGGCTACCACCCCTATGTGGTTATTATATCACTATCACAAAAGAAGTACGAAAGAGAAATTAAAATTTTGTAAATTTCAAATATATTTATATATTTACTATCAAACAACTTAAATAAATTCGACAATTAAATTTCAATAAATATCGAATAGTTTTTCACAATAAAATTTTTAATATTTAGTTTCAGTATTTAGTATTTATTTTTCAAATTTTAATTTTCTAATTTATCAAATAGGATGTTAGTTATGTATTGACATTGCAACCCTATAAAAAGAGGCTTATCTTCAGTTGACTTTGCATATTGGAGATTATGTTGGGTCTTATATAGCCTAACATAGGCCCACTTAAATGATCTGAATTATTTATTTTGTTCAACTACACATATAGATCATCAATGGAAGGGGGGAAAAAATCACATTTATTCGATAATTATAATTACTTATTTGGACAATATTTTTTAGGCAAAAGTGGATGACAAAGATAATTTTAAAAACAATACTGTTCATTTTTTTGGATAAATTACAAACACATCCCCTAGATTTATTTAAATTATGAATTACCCCTGTAGTTCTAGAAATTACAATATGCCCCCTAAGGTTTCTAATTTCATAACAAATAAGTCTTTTTATTAATAAATCATCAAGTTAATTAACAGTTTTAATGATGTTAAAATTTTATTTCAATTAATAATTCAGATAATTTTATTATTGTATGGGAGAATAGTTAGAAATTTTATTTTTTTTGTTAATTCTGTTAAATAAAAAATTCTGACAAAGTGATATTTGTAATTTTTCAAACCATATGGGGCAATTCGTATTTTAAGTAAACCTTAGGAGGTATATTTGTAATTTACCTTCTCTTTTTTTTTTTTAACAAACAAATCTAATAAAATCTTGATTTATAATTATAGGGTTATTTTGAATTTTTTTTTTTTTTATGAGTAATCTACTTACATAATAGTCAAATAAAGGAAGACATGGTATACCTTTTATAATATCATCAAACAATTTCATAGTGTTTCATGACATAAATTACAAAATGTCATAATTTTTTTTACTACAAAATTCATATCTTTATTCATCATAAAATATTATAACAAAAATCACAAAATTTCATAACAAAAAATCACAAAATGTCATAATATTACAATTCTTAACCTTAAGGTGTCATAACTTTTTTCACCACAAAATTATATCTTTATTCATCATAAAATGTTAGAAAAAAAATCATAAAATGTCATAATATTGCAATTCTTAATTTTACAGTGAACACCATAAATTTATTATTAGTAACTTAAGTAAATTACAAATACACTCCCTGAAGTTTTGTTTAAAATACTAATTACCTTTTGTGATTCTGAAAATTATACCTTGCCTCTTTAAATTTCAAATCACATAATAAATGATATGGTGCGGTTTCTATGCGGAAGGCAAAACAACTATTGCTATGCGGCTATTAGGCCCGTTTTGTTACTCGTTTTGATAATTCGTACTGTTCACTTTTTAAAGTATATTGAGTATAATATACTTACAAAAAATCAAATTGATCGGATATCGTTAACCCTTTCATTAAATCATATTTGTATTTAGTTTTATACTTCAAATCCAATTTGCTATTCATTTTTGTATGAACATATGTATTTCGAAGAAATGGTTAACTACATCCGATCAACTTGATTTTTTACAGGTATGTTCTACTCAATATATTTTAAAAAGTAAATGGTTCGGATCATTGAAACATGTCCAAATGGCCGCATAGCAGTGGTTGTTGTGCCTCCTGCACAGCAGTCACACCACGTCACATAACAAATGACTCATTTTATTAATAAATCATTAAAACGATTAATAGCTTTTGGTGATATTAGAAATATTTTTCAATTACCAATTTTGATAATTTTATTGTTGCATAAAAAAATTGTTAAGAATCTTTTTTTTTTTTTTTTTACAATTTTATTAAATAAAAAATTATGACAGTGAAATATTTGTAATTTCTAAAACAATAGAAATAATCTATATTTTAATCTCAAATTTACCCTAATAATTTTATTACAAAATGTCATAATATAAATCACAAGGAAACACTATGCATCATATGCACTTTATAATTAAAAAAAAATGATATAATTTTAATTTTTTGAATCATAACTAAAGATATAAAAAAATATCATAACTAAATATAATGGGAAACATAACTAAAAAAAATTCATGAATCGTAATTAAAATAATGTGATAAATAAAAAAAATTAATCATGACTAAATAAAAAAAATAATATAACTAAATGGAAAAATTACTCATAAATCTCATTTAAAGAAATGTTAGTCCATTTAGTCCTATATTTTTTTTTATAAACCAATTAGTCCTTTTTATTTGTAGTATGTATTATTGATTTGATTTAGTAATATTATAATTTACTTGTTTGCCCTTTTTTGAGGTTTTGATTTTTTTGGGGATTTGGGTGTATGTGAGTAAAGTATGGTTTGACATTTCCAATTTTTTAAGGGATTTCATGAAGCGATTATGAGGATTGTTGAAGTTACTTACTTGGTGTAAGCCTAAAATGATTACATAAATTTTAATTGATAAAAAATAGTGGACTTCATATCCACAAAACGTATTAACTCACTAAAAAGTGTAATACTCTAATATAACACTTAAACTTAATATTTCAATGTAACACTCAAAACAAAATCTTAGTGCAATATCCTAATGTAATACATAAAAAAATTCATTAATGAAATTTTCTTAAACGTAACACTTCAAAAAAACTCCTTAATGTAACACTCTAATATAATACCAAAAAAAAACTCTTTATTGTATTTTTTTCAAACGTAACACTCTAATATAATACCCTAAAACCACCTTAGTGTAACACACAAAAAAATTTCTTGGTGTATTTTTTTCAAACATAATACTCTAATATAATACTCCAAAAACCTCTTTAGTGTAACGCTCTAATGTAACACACACTAAAATTCCTTAGTATACTTTTCTTAAATGTAATACTCTAATATAATATTCTAAAAAAATTTCTTAATGTAACACTCTAATATAACATACAAAAACTCCTTGGTGTAGCATTCTAATATAACATACAAAAAAACTGCATAGTATACTTTTTTAAAACGTAATACTTCAATATAATACTCTAAAAAATTTTCTTAGTGTAATACTTTAATATAACATACAAAAAAACTCTTTGGTATATTTTTCCCAAATGTAACACTCCAATGTAATACAAAAAAAAACTTTTTAGTATATTTTTTCCAAACATAATGCTCTAATGTAACACCAAAAAAAAAATTCTTAAAATATAACATACAAAAAAAACTATTTAGTGTATTTTTTTAAAACGTAACACTTCAATGGAATACTTTAAAAAATTTTCTTAGTGTAACACTTTAATGTAACACACAAAAAAAACTCTTTAGTATACTTTTTCCAAATGTAATGCTCAAAAAAAAAAAAAAAACACTACTTAATGTATTTTTTTTCCAAACGTAACGCTCTAATGTAACATAAAAATAATAAAAATAATAATAATAATAATAAAAAAATTTAGTGTACTTTTTCTAAACATAACACTCTAATGTAACATTAAAAAAAAAAGAATGTGAGATTTTTCAAACCATTCTAAAATGAGTACAAATATTTCTTAGTAAGTTTTAGACAAATGTATAATTTTAAATTCTGAGTGTTATGTTTGGAAAAAGTGCAATAAGTTTTTTTTAGACCAAGTTTGGCAAGTTAAAAAAAAGTCAAAAAGTTACTCAAAAAGTTAAAAAGTTATCACTATTCACCAAAAGTAAAAAATTACGGTTGCACAACTCTCAATCCTAATTTTTCCCTACACACTAATTTATACAATTTTTTAATACACATTTTTTCATAAAAAGTCAAAAAGTTAACCCAAACATCTATATTTTTTTTCTCAATTTTTTAGTCCAAAAAGAAAAAAAGTGCATTTATTTAGGACACCCCAAAGTATTTTTGTGTGTTATATTAAAGTATGTTATATTGAAGTGTTACGTTTGGGATTACATTGATTAAAGTGTTATATTTAGAAAAAGTACACTAAGAATTTTTTTTTATTATTTTTTGGATTACATTGGAGCGTTACGTTTAAGAAAAGTACACCAAAGTTTTTTTTTTTTTTTTAATGTTACGTTTGGGAAAAGTACACCAATGTGTTGTTTAGTAGGTTATATTGAAGTGTTACGTTATTGGAGTATTACATTAGAGTGTTAGGTTTTTGTTCGTAATGCAGAATTTGTTCTACAATGAGAGAAAATCCAAAACTTCTATAATACAAATTATCTAAATGTGTAATTTTACATTTTGAGAAACTCACTTTTATTCTTAAAAAATTAAACTCAAACATGTAAATGAGAAAATATCCAAAACTTCTATAATGCAAATTGTTTAAATATATAATTTTACATTTTGATAAACTCATTTTTACTCTTAAAAAATTAAACTCAAACATATAAATAAGGAAAAATCTAAAACTTCTATAATGCAAATTATCTAAATATGTAATTTTACATTTTGAGAAACTCACTTTTATCCTTAAAAAATTAATCTTAAACATATAAATGACTATTCTTTTATATAATTTTTATTTTAATAAGACATTTAAATTCATAAAAATAAAAATAAAAATTAAACAATTCACAACAACATATCTTAAGACTTATAGATGCTTCACTCTAACTACACCCTTGTCATTACTTTTCATCACTTTTTCCAAATCCCAAATATTCGTAACTTTTCATTACAAAAAAATACACGTTGCCCCATAAGGCTCCAACGTTATCATTCGTGACTCATCAATATATGACCGTTGGACGCTCTTCTCAAATTCAAAATTTCATCACAAGTCTCCCTCTCGAATTCTCTCTCTCTCTTACATTCTGCAATTTTCTTTGAATTCCATCAATGTCCATGATGAGATCAGATCGCAAGCCACCACTCCCTAGATCTCCTTTGCATCTTCATCCTCGTCGCGTTCTTCGCTCCACTGAGAACACCATCCAAACTCCTCTCGGTAAGTTCAAACTCAGCACAACCAACACCTTCAAATTCGTATCTTTCAATTTACTCAAATTCATTGTTTAATTCACTGAAGCAGGTTCTTTGAGGAAAACCCAATTACTGAATCGATCTTTGTACACCAAAGAATCAGAGATTCGTCCCGAATACAACTCGATTTCTGTCGAATTACAGGCATTGACGAAGATGGTACAAGACGAATTCGAAAACCCAGGTTCTATCAATGTTGGGTTTGGTAATTCAATCAGTGCAACTTCGAGTAGTGTGTTTGAAAGGGGTAGGTTTTACGAAGAGTACTCTGCAAGAAGGAATGAGAGGCTGAAGAGAAAGAAGGGTGAAACAGGGGATGAGAAGAAGAAGAAGACTGTGTACGATCTTGGAGTCAAAGTCGAATCTGCGAAGAAAAGGGATGTGAAAGGATTGAGAAAATCGGTACTTTCTACACCCATGGCGACGATGGATCGGAGAGAGAATCAGAGGTATTTTCTGAGAAGTAGCATTAAGGAAAACAAGAAACCTCCTTTGCCTGTGAATTCTCAGAAATCTGGGCTTGGTGGTGATCGGAAAATCGTAGCACGAAGGGTTCTGAAAAGCTGATTTTTCTTGAATCTGAACTGGGTTTGTGTGAAAAATCCATGTAGTATTGCCTTCTGCTTTAGGGGAATTGGGTTTTTTTATTATTATTATTTTTAATTTTTTTTTTTATGGTTTTGTGTTATTTTTATTTTTATTTTAACTGCTTGTTTGATGCATGGTGCTTGTGGTTTAAGGAAAATGAGTTTTTTTTTACCATAGAGAAATCCATCTTTTCTTCTTCTTCTTTGGTTTTATAGTTTATAAATTTGTTTAGAGCATCTCCATTTCTTACTCTTTTCTTTTCTTTTTTTCATTTAATCTGAGTGAAAATTTAGTTGAAAGCAACAATCCACAATTTATTCTCTTTTTTTCATCAAATCTTTTTTAATTAAATTTTAAATTTTACTGTAAAATTTTCTGTTTTAACCATTTTTAATAATAAAAAATAAATAACATCTCCAATCATTACACTTTTTAAAATTTCTTCAAATGTACAAATATGAGTATTGAAAATTTGGTAAAGGATTTGATTTATCCTTGATTTGGTAAACAAATTGTCTCACCCTTGATTTTTTACAGATTTGTTTTACACTTTTTTTTTTCTTTTTCTTTTAGAGAAAACTTTGAGTTGTTCTTGTTCTTATTCTTGCCATTTAACCAAACATAGAGAAGCATTTCCATTTAACCAAACACAGTTTAGGGCTGGTTTGGGTACCCTATTTCAGTTAAAAAGTCAAAAAGTTACTCCAAAATCCAAAAAGATATCACTATTCACCAAAAAAAAAAAAAATTTTCTGCCCAAAGGACAGACCGAATTGACCAAAGCCGGCTGCTGTGCAGCGGCAGTGCGTATATGCGGAAATGATTGGGTGTGATTGGCACACACACCGCGTTTGGCCTGTGAGGGCTATCACGGATCCCTTTTTGATAATCTGAACCGTTAAATATGTAGAACTCATTGAGTACTATATGTCTGCAAAAAATCACATTGATTGGATATCGATAACTATATGATCAGATCAGTTATATATGACAAATGGATGGTGTTATAATTAATGATTGAAAAATAAATATATCTGATCAGATAGCTATCGATATCCGATTAATGTGATTTTTTACAGGTACATAGTGTTCGACGAGTTATACACATTGAACGGTTCAGATTATTAAAATGGGACCCGTGATGACCTCCACGGACCAAACAAAACCGTGCAATGCTTTGTAAAAAAAATAGCCAATAATTTCCAACTCCTCCTCACAGCTGCCGAATTGTACTGTTGGGCCCACCTGTCACTATTCATCTCTTACACACTCTTTTTATACAATTTTTTAATACACATTTTTTCATAAAAATCCAAAAAGTTAACCCAAACCTTCATATTTTTTTTTCAACTTTTTTAGTCTAAAAAGACAAAAAGTGCACTTTTTTAGGTCACCCCAAACCAGCAGTCAAGATATGATATATGTGCTAAGAATCATGTTAGAGACCACAAAAATTTTATTAAAATTTCTATTAAATGTCTTTCGTTGGTATGGAACCTACATCATATGAGTCTCATACCATATAAAACATTTGGTAAAATTTTTAAGATTTCTAACACTTTTAATGTGCTAATATGATTATCAAGTTGAAATTTATAATAAGGCCAAGTTTGACTATCCTAAATAAGTACACACTCTTTATATTTTTTCCATTACATCATCTCTCTATTTTTCTGCACATCTTTTCATAAAAAGACAAAAAATATACTTATTTAAGTCATCCCAAACAAGTCCTAAATTGGGTGGGAGGTGTTCAAGAAATCGAAATCATTCCCGGCATCCACTTTACCGTTGGATCCATAAAAAGCACAGGGACATTTTAAAACAGCATGTTATTAGAATGATGATGTTTGTAAGGACCGTCGTATCAACTATGAAAATGTATTTTGAATGTTATTTGGAAGGTTAATGTATATAAATTTAAAATTAATTGTATGGGAGTCACACTTACAATGATTTTAATTTTTTTTTAATAATTTGTCTGAATTTATAATATTATTATTAAAGACTTCAAATGTTCTATCACATATTTCACGTGTAAAACTCACATGGTGTGAATTCCATATTCATATAAGACATTTAGTAAAATATTTGATAAAATATTTAAGATTTCTAACATTTTTCTAATAGTATTGTTGTTGTTAATGGGGTGTACTGTGGTTCTATCCAAAAGTGGAGTTTTAGCTGTGTTTGATTTTGAATTTTTACACGAAATTTATGAGGGAAAATAAGAGGGAAATTATTAATTAGGGCTACTATCAAAAAATTATTATAGATTGATGAAAAAGTTTATGCCTCTAATTATTAATGCTAATAAAGTTTACCATTTATTTGTAACTTTTTATTAAAAAAAAACCTACTCTGTATTGAAAATTTTCCAAAGTAAAATGGAGAAGAAATGATAAGAAAAAACATAGAAGCTAATTTTATTTATTTATTTATTTGGTAGGGTGGGAATAACAAATCAGTGAGAGTTTGAAAAAATAATTATAAATCAATGATAAATTTTTTAAATATTAATAATTCAAATTATAAATTTTTCTATAAATTTGTAATTATTTTTTGAAAGGTAGGCTGATTCGTAATTTCTACTAAAAAAAAGTCAGTATACACCTAAATATTTCTATCTTGCCAGAATGTATTTTTTCTGCACATAGCATTGCAAGACTAAACAGGTTGGTGGATTGTCCTTCTAAAAGGACAATTAGCCTATATTTGATTAGAAGAACGAAAAGAAAAAATGAAATACAATTTCACTTTTTGTTTAATTATAATCAAAACCACAAGCTAACTTCATACAATTCTCTTTTTTTTTTTTCTTTCTCTTTCCATTTCTCTTATCAAATCTAACAACCAAATACAACCTTAAAAAAACAAATTATGGTGGTTTGGCCATTGGAATTAAGCATTAGCTCAAATGATTTAGAACTGTTAAACAAACTAAGCTGTTTGAGCTCAACTCATTAAAATCTCGTTTACAATCGACTCGCTTTGTCAACAAGCTAAGCTTCAACACCATTTTAAACTTGCTAAATTTTCAAGTCAAGCTTGAATGACTTACAACTCTGCTTGATAAACTTATATACATTATAAAAAATCAAGTTATTCAAGGTTAACTCGTGTTTGACTCATTAAAAACTCGTTCAAAATCAACTTATTATGTAAATAAGTCGGGTTTGAACACAATTTTATACTCAAATTATCAAATTAATCTTGAACAATCTACTACGCGGCTCATTTTCTGCCCTAGGACAATCAATCTCCCTTGAAAATTCACCACAAAAAACCGTCTCAATCAAAGACCCCTTTAGCAGGTGGAAGTTCCCACTCAAAACATAAAATAAAATCCATGAAATCATCATCCAGAACGAATCACATGAAGTTGCAAAAAGTAGTCAGCAAAAATCTTCATGACCTCAACAAATTCATACCAACGAATCGCATAACGGTTGCATAAAACAGGTCACAATCATATAAAAAAGCTTCATGTCTCAACAAAATCATCATTATATGCCTAACTGCCTACCTCATTCCTAATTGCTTTCACATTCAATAGGCCTCCCTGCAAGCCACCGACTCCTACATTTTCCAAATGGAGGTGATACCATTGATCTAAACTACCAGAAGAAAACACAGTTGCATAAAATAGTTGCAATTAAAAAAAGCTTCATGATCTCAACAAATTTTTTTGAAGTGTGATAAAACACTAACCGCTGATATTATCTATCTGATAACGAACACAACCCAATGAATATCAAATGGACACCCTAAGTTCAAAAATGCCTTTGCCCCCAGATATCGCAAAGTTGAATGCACGATCTTACAACAGAGAAAGCACTTTATGACTAATAATACAAGTAAAAAGCGAGAGAAAATTGGGCAGGAAGAAGATAAGATGCTGTTGTTACTGATCAGATTGATTGCATTAGTTGTATGATTAAAATTTTTGACTAGCGCAAAAATGACTACTGCAAGTGAAGAAGATCATATGAGCTATTATCTCCACTCCACTTCAAGTAGTAAGCAAAAGATACACGAGGCCCTTGAGATATTCAACTATTTCCGATCCTCCAAGCTTTGAACTTCCGTACACCCTATCAACAAAAGTAATTGGAACCTGCTAACAGATGTAAAACTCAAGTCAAAATTTCAAGCCATAGGCATAAATTTTAAGTCAGCAACTTCAAAAGAAATATACATATATATATATATATATATATGAACAGAAGGAGAAGGAAAAAAAAAAAAAAAAAACCCCAGAGGATAACTAAAACAGCATTACGACATCTAAAAAGTATAATCAGTTTTGAAAAGCACAATAGAAAAGTAATCAGAATTTAGCATGGTAGATAATATTTTGAGCAATCACAACCTGTTTAAGATGGAATCAACAGAAAACACAAACAAATAGAAAATCAGCACATGAGGTTGTTTTGTTCCTCTTTATCTACACATAGCTTGACCGTTGAAGCCATAAAAGGATACAAGTAAATATGTTCCTTTTTATTTTTTGAACAGGCAGATGGTCAAAAGTTATGCTGGTTATCGATCTAGATATTTCTAAATATCGCAAACCACTGTAGCTGATACACTATTCAGACACCACAGCTCCTGTAGTCATTTTATTTGATGAAATACACATGATTTATTTACTTCCAGGACAAAATAACCAAGCATTATAAACTTTAAACAACCACTTGGCGTTATAAAAACATTAAAAATCTGCCCAAAAGACATAAATGCAGGAAACACGAAGTTAGCACTGACCCATGCTATCCTTGATGTCACTTAGGCAATATGTGGCAATGAACAAACTATGAAGAGATGAGATATGCATAATCATGCATAAAGCAAACTAACCCTTATGGCCCACTCAAGTGAGGTCGATTACATGAATCATTTTTCATCATTCTGCTTATGCTCAATTAAATTATATAAATTCACATCTTTTTTTCCCCTTGTGCATACAAGGGAAAAACAAATGTTACCAGATATGGCAAATTTGCATTGTTTTTCATAACTACTTTATGAATGATCCATATGGGCATAACAGGGTAACCTTTTGAGGCTATCAAGTACAGTGAGTCGGTGACACAATCAGCAAGCCGGATTGTATCTCACAAATCAATGCAAAACTCCCAGAATATTTTTATGCAAACACATGAACCACAAAGCCATACATGTCCAGTTCACAAGTAATGAGTTGCAGGATAAGAATTTAATACTAGCTCTTCAATATGACAGCCAGAAAAGTTGATTCCAACTCACAGTTTGTCAGCCACGTCCATCAACTCAAAGAATAAGAATTTAACACTACCTCTTCAATATGGTAACCTTTCCTTGAAGCCCTAACAATCATCTCCATCTGGAAAACGTATCCCTTACTAACACAGGAGCTTATGACATCTTCAAGCACAGATTTCTTGTAGAGCCTTAAAAATACACAACAAAATTTCAGTTTTTGAAACGTTAAAAGTGAAACAAATAAACTGTTTGATATCATAAGATATTCAATGTACCGGAAAGATCCAGTTAAGTCGGATACACCAGGCCAAAGAAGTGTATGTGCAAGGACATTCGCTCCCCTACTTGTCAATTTGCGCATAAGATTCCACCCATGCACACCACCACCTTTGACATATCGGGTACCAGTAACTATACTTGCACCAGTCTCCATCTGCTTCCTGCAAAAGTGTCAAACAAGCATAATTCGGAAATAAATTTTGACTACTATGCACATGATAAAATGTAACTCCAAAACCTAAGTGGAAGCTTTCTTACTTGATGAAGCTTGGCAGGTACTTTGGCTGTGCAACAAGAAACAGGAAAACCAAATGAATTGAATATTTATTGTTTTGGGGTTAATAATATTAAAAGAGATGGCAAACAAAAACAACTCTTGTAGTAAATGCACTTCCTGTGGAGATAAGCAAAACATGAAGAGTTACACAAAAATGCATACACGAAGAAATTACCCCCAAAATTCAAAGTGGGCATATTTGGTGGATTATTGGATTTACTTCCTTTTTTATTGGGTAACTAAGCTTTTATTACCAAAAAAGAGAATAAACAATGAAGCTCCAAACACAGACCCAAGTGGACTCAAGGATACGACTAGAAGACTAACCTTGCAAAGAGGTTACAGACCTAGCCTAGGAAACTCCCTCTTACAACCAGAGAGGGATAGGCACAAAAGACTCACCCCAAAGCACAAAACAACAGGACTAGACCATAGAAGAACAAACCTCTTACAACCAGAGAGCATAGGCATAGAAACACATCTTCTCACAAGCTGATAGGCTAGCCACAAACAAAATAACAAAATACAACTCAGCTTACATCTTCCTAATTGCCAGACCTACCAACTATTTTTTTATGTCCTCGACATTTTCCTCGTGGAAAAAAATTTATTTCATAGTTTTGGATATTAAATAAAATACCACAGCATGGGTTACATTTTGGCATTGGAAGCATATTACAACATGTTAGTGTAACATTCCATAATCCAGAAAAATCACTACTTGATAGAATCCTTCAAAAGAAAAGGAATCTGGTGATAGATCTGATGATTTCGATGAATTTTACACCATAAATAACCTAGAATGTAGGCAATAACAAAAGATCACCTTCCCAATATGCTGAATGTGTGTGGTATGACCATCAACATGAGTTTTCTTTCAAAGTAACTCATTGATTTATCGATAAATTTATTTATTTTTTTATTTTTTTGAGAAAAAAAAAAAAAAAAAACAACAACAACAACAACAGGTCCTAATTGTCATTTATATCTGACAGAACATACTTACATGGTGTGATAAGTCAGCATCCATGATCACAACAAAATTGCCTGAAGCATGCTTCAAACCATGTACATAAGCTGTCCCTGCAATTAAATCTGCATCAAGGACCAGCTCATTGTTTTCATTTCAAACAGAAGAGCATAAATACATACCCAATCCGAGCTTCTTAGGTCTAGCTCTCAACAGCTGCATTTACAGAGAGTCAAACGTAAGGGTGGTTGACAAGCTAAGAATAAACAAAACATTCAACAAAATGACTGTATTTGTTTTTGTGACACTTACAATGTGATCTTCTCCATACACCTCCTGCAACTTTTTGACAACATCTTGAGTTCCATCAGGACTTCCATCATCCACTATTATCACTTCAAAATCAACATCCCTAATCAGACAAAACAAATGTTAGGAGCTTGAAATGCTCTATACACGGGAAATTTTAATCAATTTTTTTAGCATGCAGTAAATATATCTATCGCTAAAATGATTCTGCAGAAGACACATGCACAAAGGAGTACAATCACCATTGAGAAGTTTTTTGCCAAACCCAAGTGGTTTGGAATCTTATTTCCCAATCATGAATAGTTTTCAACTTGTTTACAAAACCCATTGTTTCATAAAATCGTGTTTACAAAACACAACTCAAAATTCATGTTTTCAAAACATGGCTTCAAAGAGTTTTATAGGAAGTGTGGTGGGCAAAAGTTGAACCACTAGGCCGCGGCGGTGCTCCAGCGACTGTTAGACTTTTATGAGCTTGAAAACATTCACAAAAGGTGAAGGGCCTGGCCAGGGAGCAGCCTGGGGACTCTCCGATGCCTAAGTTAGTAACCAAGTAGACAAAGGAGCAAACTATGTGAGTAAAAGTTAAAATAGGGGCATTGGAATGTGCACCTCAACCATGGTGGCTATTTCTATTTATAATCTGCTCGATTTAGCCATTGTGGGCTGTTATCCCTCCTTCCACTCCACACGTCAACCTCTTTTCTTTAGGGATCATGCTACTCTACACGCGGAATTCTAGGAGGTAGTTGGACCTAAACCTTAGGAACACGCTTTGACTGAGTCTGCTCCTCAAAGGTGCGCTCTTTTTCTTATCTAGTTTTGACCTTAAATATTAAGATCTGAATCCTCAATCCTGGTCCTGATTTCTGGTCCTAGACCTTCATGCTGGATCCAGGTCTTCTGGACCTCGATCTTCAGCATCCTGGACAGCAAGCCATCTGTCCTGCCAAAATATCATTCTAGACCTAAACTCTAGTCCTGCTTAGGTTTGATGAACCGTTGACAAAAAGTTTCCAACTCTTGGGGTCCCTAACATACAGCTTCCAAGTCGTCTTGTGTTTTTGAGCTATTTGGGTTGTATCTTTTTAGGGTTCCAA
Source organism: Camellia lanceoleosa (assembly GCA_025200525.1). Classification (NCBI taxonomy): domain Eukaryota; kingdom Viridiplantae; phylum Streptophyta; class Magnoliopsida; order Ericales; family Theaceae; genus Camellia; species Camellia lanceoleosa. The sequence goes on along the minus strand of CM045766.1, from coordinate 5,268,906 downwards.
TGCAGGTTTTGTTTCTTGGAGTTGTGTTTCCAGGGATGTTATATCCTCTTGCCCCCCTAGTTCTGTTGTTGATGAATCATCAACCATTGAACTTGATTGTTGATGCTCCATTGAGAATTCTGCTACAAAATCTGCTAACACTCGGGCCTTGATAGTTGTCCTTGGTTGAAAGGTTACCTCAAACTCCCCCAATTCTACTACCCATTTTGCTCTTCGTCCAGAAAAGTCTGCTTTTTGAAAAAGGCTTCTCAATGGGTGTTGTGTGAGAACTGTGATTGGGTGTCTTTCGAAGTAATGCATCAACTTCCTTGCCACAGTCATTAGGGCCAGGGTCAGCTTCTCGAAAGGTAGATATCGGGCCTCAGCACTGTTGAGTGTTTTGCTAACGTAGTATACAGGTATATGAGTTCCTTCCACCTCCCTGACCAAGACTGAACTGACCACGTGCTCAAATACTGCCAGATAAAGGTAAAGCCTGAGCCAACACCAAAAGCACACTTATGCCTTAAGTATGTCAAAGGTAGTTTCAAGGTTCTTAAGATGTTCTGCTTCTTGCTTGCTTTTAACAACCATATCATCAATATAAACTTCCATGCTTTTTCCAAGTTGGTCAGCAAACATGGTAATTACTAGCCGTTGATAAGTGGCTCCAGCATTTTTGAGCCCAAAGGGCATTACCTTATAACAGTACAGGCCCCTAAGAGTTATAAAGGTAGTTTTTTCCTGGTCAGGCTCATGCATTGCTATTTGATGATAACGCTCATTCTAGCGTGCCCAAAAGTTGCATCCACCAATTGGTCTATTTTGGGCAAGGGGAAGAAATCTTTTGGGCAAGCTCTGTTAAGGCTGGAAAAATCTGTACAAACTCTCCACTTTTTATTTTTCTTTTTGACAACAACAGTATTGAGAGCCAAGTGGGGTACTGTATTTCTTTTATGGCCTTAGCATCTAGGAGTTTTCCAACTTCCTCAATCACCGCCTGAACGTGATCCACGTGTGACCGTCTACTCTTTTGTACAACTGGTTTATAGGTAGGGTCTATGTTTAGGTGGTGGCTGATAATATTGGGGTCTATACCAGGCATTTCGTATGGGGTCCAGGCAAAAACCTCAATATTATCCAACAAAACTTTAGTAAGGAGCTGTTTTTCCTACTCAGATAAGGAAGATTCAAGCAGAAAGTACCTCTCAAGACCGTCAGGCGCAATCTGAACTTTGTGCAGTTCCTCCACTATAAGCTTTTCTGGTTCTTTTCCAACATCTTCTAAGACTTCCTGGTCCAGAACCTCAACTGAGCAAACAAGTTTATGCGCCTTTTTCACTTCATTCTCGCCCAGTGCCAGCATTAAGCAAGCCATCTGTGCCGCCAAAATATCATTTTGGACCTAAACTCCGGTCCTGCTTAGTCGTTGCTCATTTTAACCCCCCACAGTAAGTTAAACATGACTCCTAAAGTCGTGTTTTGAAAACACGATTTTAACCCTAAAGTCATATTATCAAAACATGACTTCAAGAAATGTGTGCTTAGGAAATAAGTTTAAAACTACTTGATTTTGGAAAACCACCTAGGTCTGGTAAATAACTCTACCATTGAGTCTTAATGATGCTAGATGAAAAAGCTGGTTACATTTAAATGTCAAATTTAATATATAATCAGTTAGTCCCCAACCAGCCTGAGATTGAAATTCAGCAAACCATGAAGTAAAGAGAAGTTGCATTAGAGCTTAACTTCAGGAAGCTCCAAGAGCATAGCTTCGAAAGTATATGATAAAGTTGAAGGGAAGAGAAATAACAGAGACAATTTTATTATTTTTATTTATTTATTTAACTTTTGTTGCTGTCGTCGTCTTTTTTTTTTTTTTTTTTTTTTTTTTTTTTGTGTGTGTTATGAAATGAATAAATTAACTGACATATCAAAGATATAAATAAGGGACAAGTCCCATGCGAACATGAAACCAATCCTTTTATAGTACAGGAAAATGTATTGGAAAATTCCAAAATCCTCATCCATTAAAATACCTCCAACCTTTAAACCCCATTAAGAAAGATTTAAGAATATTTTTCTTCAGTGTGTATGTTGTAAGAGAGAACCTTTTATATTGTGTGTGACATTTTTTCCCTTAAATATAACTCTTTTTCCTGAAGTTTACCTGCAGGAACTCCACATCTTAACTAGTATGTATATTCCGCTCTTCTTCAATGAACAAATTAAAAGGTAGAGGTGCTTTCAAGACTAGCGAAGTTCACCCAGATGAACCTTGAATTCAGTATCCTCCAATAAACCAACCACAAAACAAGGCATAACCCAACTCACTTCACTTATAACCAATAGTGAAAACTAAAGGAATCAAGCCAAATACATGCAAAAGAAGTGGATGACCATTTTGAATTCATTTTGCACATGCAATGGCTATAAATTTCTAACCCCAATTAATTAAGTGATCAACAATAATAATCTCACCTCTTGGTGCTACCCATGCACCATATACATAGACTCTTCTAAGTTTGTGATGTACCCATGTCAGACACTAGAGACACAAAAGTTACGGTGTGTGTGTGTCCAACATGACTACTTGGACATGTACCCAAAAAATATGTTTAAGTAGTTGAGTTTACTATGAAATTATCTTACATCAATGCATGAAAAGCTCTATGTTAGTTTGTAATCACTATTTTATCCAAAATAATGAAAGAAGTTTTTAAAAAAATATGTAGTTGTTGTGTCCTTGTGTTTTTGGCCATGAGAGTTAATTGGATCCGACACTCAGACACATATCCACACCAAACACTCATACCCAAGTCCACGTAACATAGCCTACAAAGACAAAGCCATCAAGAAAGGAGTTTTCTGAGAAGTCCAAATAGCTTTTGCCAAGAAACAGTACTTCTCTTCTACCTATAACATCTCAAATAAAGAGTTCAAAAAGATCCATTATTGTTGTCATTCCAAGCTCCCGCATTAAACTTCATTCTATATACACATACTACTCAACATATATGATATATCCTGAAGATAACATACATGACAATTAAAGAGAAAAAAAGCTCCTTGTCATTCTAGGGTATAGCCCATGATTATCAATCACTATACCACTATCATTCACGGGTACCTTAAATATGTATTAAAAGAAGATCTTTAGAAAAAGCATGCCTACACCAAAACGTCTTGCCAAAAGGAAATTCTAAAACCACTCCAGACCAAATCAGGCATACCCATAATCATTCTAAAACCCGAACCCCCTGGAATGCTCACACTCACAAAAACACCAACCACCCGTCCCACTTCCAAAATAGTTACCATTCTTTTTTAATCCAATTCTTCCAAAATTAAAGCCAGGTTCAAAAAACTATTCATTCATATTGTTAATGATCTTCTTTATGGTCGAACCCTTGCCAAAATCGACATTATGACAATCAACCAATCCCAAGCTTGGAAAATGAAAAAATTTACACTGATTACATGAATTTAAAATGCTATACAGTGAAAATCTATAATCTATAGATGCAACAATTAGGAAAAGTAATATGAATTGAAATGTTAGGGAAGGTAAAGCCTTAAATTAACATAGGATGTTGCAGCAAAAATTATATGAACTCATTCATGCTATGTTTGGTTTAATAAAATAAGAGTGGAATGGAATGCTCATTTCATAGTCTCCTTACAGAATGGCCATTCCCTTACAATGGTGAATGATGATTTCATTTGCAATGTATTTTTCATTATTTGTTTAGTGAACCAAACATGAGAATGGACATTATGGAATGATCATTTCATTCCACCTTCAAATGAACGAAACACTACCTTAATTTAACTAAGCGGTGCAATGGCAAAAAAGTGTTCATGCAGCCAACCCACTTAATTTGGACACAGTTTTTGCAGGTCGAAATCGGGCGGTTGCATGTCATCCGTCACCTGATCGAATGGGGTTTGGGTTGAGAAAATTCCATCTGCAACCAACCACCCTTGGTTTCGAAATCGATTGAGTGGGTTGGGTGGATTGAAAGGTATGCGGATTAGGTTGGCAAATTGAATAAAATCTACATTTTTACTGAACAAATCCTATTTTACCCCCCCACACACACACACAAAAATAAAATTAAATAAAATTCCAACTTTTTAACTGGATTCTTTGCAATACTTTTCTTGCAATAGTCAAGACTATTGCAAGGATGAATGTGTTTTGGGCTTAAAGCATCTACTTACACTACCACTATTTATGTTTTAGGCTCAAAGTAGTTACCTAAACTACCATTGCAAGATTATTTCAAGGGTGATTATGATAGAGAACCCTAGTCCGAACAAGGAGGGGTTTTGCTATTCTGAAAAGTGAAAAGCATCACTTTTAGATTTTAATACTTTTTTTATTAAACAAATAAATAATATATACACATAACATGTCAATATTTATGACCAATTCCTAATTATTGGGTTATTTCGCAGATTAAAACTTTTATATCTGTTACCCGACCAAAACACGACTTTTTTTCAAATTGCTAGACCTGCATCCGTCCACCTATAGCATTGGAACCACCCATTTGAGGTCGGGTTGGGTGGTTCAGCTGGATGTTTGCCCCAGCCCTATGAAATGCAACCCATCATATTTCAGGCCTCAGTTCCCATTCAAAACCAAAATATTAATGAAAACCCTTTTCAGCACATCACAGGCAATTCATGGTGAATTTCTTATCATTTGTAAAGCAGAGAAACTCCAACACCTAAGAATTGGCAATTAAAGTGACCAAATTTTGAGATCCCAACAGCAAAAACTAGCCCAACAGCAGAAATCAACAAGGGCAAATTGCATTTCAGTGTATGACAAAAAACAAATTGCATTTCAGTGGTAAAACTTACCCACTTTAATAATTGAAGTGATAAATTTTTTCATAATTTTGCAACTTTTTTTGGTCTTCTCACTGATTTTCAATTTCCCCAATCAACAAAGAGTTATCAATAATATAGTGCAATCACAAAATGAAAGAGACAGAGATATATATATATATACACAGAGCGAGAGAGAGTACGGGATGTGCTTAAAGATGAGATAGACAAGGAGGGCAATGTTGAGGCGCTCATTATAAGTTGGGACGATTATGCTGTACTTGTTCCTCTCATTCTTCTTCTGCTTCTGTTGTTCCTCCTCCATTACTGTATCTCTATATAATAGCCCCTTTGGAAAACTCCAAATTTGTTTTTTCGAAAGAGAATCAAAAAGTGATGGATCAGAGAAGAGAAAGCAATGATCTAACTACGATGGCCTTTCTCTTGATTGATCAACTTCTATGTAATGTAACCTCAACGACTCTCACGAGTCACGACAACATTGAACGATCTCTCTACGCAGAGTTCTTCTCCACGTCACAACCCAGATTCCTTCTTTTTCTTGACTCTTTCTCGGTGCGGGTTAGATCAGAAATAACCCGGTGAAAATAATTCGGGTTTGTGTTTGTTTGGCCTGCTATAGAAAGTCAAGTTATTCAATCAGGATTCATTGTTAATTTTGGGGGATTCTACTTTACAACCAAAAAAAAATCACAAATGATGATAAATTATCAATAGATCCTAATAATTAAACTTAATTTTCATAAAATTATATTAAAAATAAGTCTTGTAAAATTGTCGTTAAAAATAATTTTTTTGTGATGATTTTTTATATATGCTACTAAAAATTAACAATTAGTAATTTTTTTTGTCATGTTTTTATAAATTGTAGTTAAAACTTCTAATTAGTGACGTTTTCTGTGACAAATTTTTTAACTTGTCGCTAAAAGTTGTGAATTAGCGACAATTTTTTGTGACAATTTTTTTATACTGTCGCTAAAACTTATAAGTAGTTACATTTTCTGTGACAGAATTTTCATATTGTCACTGAAAATTAACAATTAGTGACGTTTTTTAATAGTATTTAATGAAAAATGTCATTAATTATCATATAACCTATTAGACAATAAATTCACGTATTAGGACCTACATGTAAGTCAGCACTCTCAATTTTTAAGGACATCATGTATAATTATTTAAATTTTTATTTTATTCTCATTATACTTTATTACTCCCTCCATCCCAAAATATTAGTCCATTATTTCATTTTTCACTGTCCCAAAATATTAGTCCCTCTTCAAAAATAAAGTACAAAAATAATATAAATTTCTTATTTTGTCCTTCTTTTAAATTAATAAACAATATAAAAAGTACAATTATTACATTGATATTCCCAAAAAATATACTATCAAAAGGGTAATTTTGAAAAATCAACTTTTTTCTAATGCAATAATTGTATTACCAAAAAAAGTTAGATTCCCCAAAATGGACCATTATTTTAGGACAGAGGGAGTATTTTTTTTGAATTACCCTCAAGGTAAACTCAAATAATATATACTAAACAAACAAAAAAAATTAAATTATTTCAAATCTTTTCAATATAGAAAATAATTCTCAAATATAGAAGAAAAAAAATACTAGGCTTATAAGCACATAAGCATTATAAATACAGAAAAAATCAAACTTTTACATAAGTATAATAAATTTTTCCAATACAAAAAAAAAAAACAAAAACAAAAACAAAAAAACAAAACAAAACTTTTACATTATAAATTATCCACAAGAATGCTCGTGAAAAAGTAAAAACCAAATTTATAAGCACATAAGTATCAGGCATTAATATGAAATAGTAGTTCTCAAATAATGTACTATTTATTTAAATGACAAAAGAAGAACAACTCTAATAATATGTTATTGTTGTCACGACCCAAACCCGGTACCCAAAGGCTCAGCATCGTAACAAGATAGAAATAATGTAATTCGAATAATTCTGTAGTCACAGCGCAAGCGGATAAATTAAATAAATTAAAATAAATAACTAGGTACCAACTGTTTATTTAAAAGGAACTAAAACATAGTTACTTGAACTTCATTGTACTACAAGAGTCTAATAATAAAAGATAGAAAATAAAATAACATAGCGATTCATTTTCCCATCTTAATCTCGCTAAATTTCGTCACCTGAAAGGGATAACAGCTATAAGCACATAGCAGAGTGAGAAATATCATACTATGAGTGTAGGGCACAAAATGGCCATGGATATTTATTTAAGCTAAAATATTAACATAAATTGGGTTGAGTTGAATACACAAATTAATTAAGTGCCAGAAACTGAAATAATCACTGTAACCACGGTACATCACTAAAGTAACAATCACTACAGAGATCAATGGATCCATGACAACACTGGACCACAAAGTGGTCAAACACTAGCCAATGATTATTTTAAGTCCCCTAAGGCATGGGACTCCCGTGGTGGTACTCACAAAACATATTTTCATATAAGGTCATAATCAAATATTCTTTAAAATATAAACAAACATATCCATGGGTTTCTTTTTAAGCAAATAGGGTTTGGAAATAAATCCACGTAACTGAAATATTTATAAAACATAACTTTTATTAATATACTAACAAAACATAACTAGTATAAAATAGATTTTGGTAAGTCAAAATATCAGTAAAATACATTTTGGTAACCCAAGGTATAATATAACTCACCTTAACTTAATTCTTTATCCTTTCTTTCCACCACCACTCAAGATACTCACCCGTGCGTCCTCTTGTCTACTTTCTATATTTTTTTTTTCCGTTGCCTTAACATGCCACTCTTTATAGGAGGTAAATCGTGGGTAGCAAGTCACAGAAAGTTTCGAAATTTTGACGCGTGTAAGTCTCTGATCCACCCTTATTCATTTTATTAATTAACTTGTTTGAGTTCTATTTTTTACTTGACCATTGACTAATCCATCTTCTTAGGACTTAGACATATTTTGACCATTTGACCATTTTTTTAATCTAAAGGTTATTACCTTCTTTGGTAATTCAAGATGACTCCTAAAACTTACGTATAATGATAAATTATGTTCATGTCTAAAAACCTCACTACCCAACTATAAATCACCACTTACCACTTACTAAAATATTTAATGCGTAATATTCCACAACGTATTTCTTTAACCATAACATTCTTAATCTCCTAAATTATGCATTTATTTATTATCATTTATTTATTATTATTATTGTCACTACATGTATATATATACTTTATTTTTTTTTTTTATTATTATTATTATTATTATTATTATTATTATTATTATTATTTATTTATTTATTTATTTTATCGTAATGTTAAATTTAAAACAGTCGGGTGTCATACTTCTCCTCTCCTTAAAAGAAGTTTGTCCCCAAACTTGACGTACCTTGATTTTCGAAGAGATGTGAGTATTTGACTTGCATTTGGCTTTCAGTTTCCTACGTTACTTCTTCGACACGATAGTTTCTCCATAAGACCTTTACGATGGGAAATAGTTTTATTTCGAAGGATCTGATCACGACGATCGAGAATCTGTACAGGTTGCTCTTCGTAGGAGAGATCTTCTTGGACTTTCTAGGTTCTCATGATCGATAACATGCTCTGGATCTCGAAGATACCGACGAAGCATCGAAACGTGAAACACATTATGGACATTGGATAGTTCGGGTGGAAGCGCAAGACGATATGCTATAGGACCCATCCTTTCGAGTATCTCGAATGGGCCGATGTAACATGGTCTTAAGTTTCCTCTTTTCCCAAATCAGATTACCCCTATTGTCGGTGAGATTTTAAGGAACACATGATCTCCTATTTGAAATTCTAAGTCTCGTCTTCGTGTATCTGCATAGCTTTTTTGGTGGCTATGGGCAGTGCGAATTCGTTGTTGAATGAGTTGAATTTTATCACTCGTTATTTGCATGATCTCGGGGCCTAATAATTTTCTGTCTCCGACTTCCATCCAACACAGAGGTGATTGACATCTCCTTCCATACAGTGCCTCGTACGGTGCCATTCCAATACTTGCATGGTAGCTATTATTATACGCGAACTCCACTAAAGGTAGATGATCATCCTAGTTACCTTTGAGGTCTAGAACACACAAACGTAACATATCTTCCAAGGTCTGGATCGTCCTTTCAGATTGTCCATCAGTTTGGGGGTGATAAGCCGTGCTAAATCTTAGAGTGGTTCCCAAAGCTTCTTGTAATTTATTCCATAAGTGAGACACGAAACGGGGGTCTCTGTCGGAAACGATTGAAACTAGGGTGCCATGCAAGCGAACGATTTCCTTAATGTAGAGAGTAGCGAACTTAGAGAGGAAGTACATGATTTTGATTGGTAGAAAATGCGCCGACTTCGTCAATTGATCTACGATAACCCATATTGCATCATTCTTGGAGACTAAATGCGGTAGCCAGACCACGAAGTCCATAGTAATGTGTTCCCACTTCCATTCAGGAATAGGGAGTGGTTGCAACATTCATGCAGGTCTCTGATGTTCCGCTTTAACTTGTTGACAACGCAGGCATTTGGAGATATGGCTTGCTATGTCTTTCTTCATTCCTGTCCACCAGAAGTGTTCCCGCAGATCGTGATACATCTTCGCATTGCCAGGATGGATCGCAACCCTCGAGCTATGAGCTTCTACTAATATCTTTTTCTTGAGTTCTGAAAGGTCGGGTACGCAAATTCAATTTCAAAATTTTAGCATCCCATTGCTTATTGTAAAGTCAGGATTAGGTGTTTTTCCTTGCTCCTTGTACTTTTTCTTCAAAAGTTTATCTTCACATTGGTGGGCTCTAATTTCTTCAATTAACTCGGGTTCCACAATTATGTTGGCAAGCAATTCATAGATCTTGCGGGGAACGAGGGTACATGCCAAACTTTTGGTCGTTTTTCGACTTAGTGCATCTGCTACTACATTAGCTTTGCCGGGATGATGGTGGATCTCTATATCGTAGTCCTTCATAAATTCTAGCTATCCTCGTTGCCTCATATTCAATTTCTTCTATGTAAACAGATATTTGAAACTTTTGTGATCAGTGTAGATTTCACAGGCTACTCCGTAGAGATAATGACGCCAGATTTTGAGGGTGAAGATCACTGCAGCCAATTCTAGATCACGAGTTGGATAGTTCCTTTAGTGAGTCTTTAGTTGGCGAGAGGCATAAGCAATGACCTTCCCATTTTGCATAAGAACGCAACCCAAACCATTGTATGAGGCATCGCTGTAAATTATAAACCCTTCTGCTTCCGCAGAGAGTGCTAGTATTGGAGCCGTCACGAGTCTGTCCTTCAATTCTTGGAAACAACGTTCCTGCTTGTCCCTCCATTCAAAGGGTGTGTTCTTTTGAGTTAGCTGGGTCAAGGATGAAGCTATTTTCGAGAAGTCTTGCACAAAGCACCAGTAGTAGCCGGCTAGGCCCAAGAAGCTTCGAATTTCTGATACGTTAGTAGGTCGTGGCCAGTCCACGATTGCTGCAACCTTTTGGGGATCAACTGAAATGCCATCTATGTTAATGACGTAACCGAGAAAGTGTACACTAGTGATTCAAAATTCGCATTTCTTCAACTTGGCATAAAGTTTGTGATCACGTAATGTTTGTAGAACTTTTCGCAAGTGGTGTTCATGATCTTCTGGCGATTTGGAGTATATGAGAATGTCGTCAATGAAGACAATGACGAACTCGTCAATATAGGGTTTGAACACTCGATTCATGAGGTCCATAAAGGCTGCTGGAGCATTGGTGACGCCAAATGACATGACAACGAACTCATAGTGCCCGTAACGAGTTCTGAAGGCAGTCTTTTCAATGCTTTCCATTTTGACTTTTAGTTTATGGTAACCAGAACGCAAGTCAATTTTTGAGAACACTTGGGCGCCTTGCAGTTGATCAAACAAGTCGTCAATTCGTGGTAGGGGGTACCGATTTTTGATGGTGACTTTATTTAGCTCTCGATAGTCGATACATAACCTTATTGTACCATCCTTTTTCTTTATGAACAGTACCGGAGCTCCTCATGGTGAGGTACTTGGTCGGATGAAGCCTTTATTCAGTAGTTCTTGGAGTTGAGTTTTTCGTTCTTTCAATTCTGCCATAGACATGCGGTAAGGGGTCTTTGAGATTGGTTGTGTACCAGGTTGGGTTTCAATGGTGAACTTGATTTCCCGATCAACTAGGGTGCCAAACAGGTCCTCAGGAAATACATTTGGAAATTCTCGAACTACGGGGATCGCATCAAGTGTGGGGGTCTCTTGTTGAGTATCAATCACATAACAGATACAACCACAACAACCCTTTCTTAGTAGTCGTTGGGCTGTTATGAAGGATATAATACAAGGAGGGGGAGAGGCTCCAGTTCCTTCAAAGACAGGCTCGAGTTGGTTTGGTGACCTGAGGAATACCTTTTTGGCTTTACAATCGATAGAGGCACGATTAGCAGCTGACCAATCCACACCTAAGATTACATCCAAGGTACTAATGCCAAGGGGTATCAAGTCTACGTGTAAGGTTTCACCTTTTAAGGATACAGTACAAGATTTGTATACATTAGTACTGAGGGCGGAATTTCCAGAGGGAAAAGACACAGATAGTATGTATCCTAAGGGTTTGGGTGTTGATGTCAACTTGGTAGCAAAGTGTGGTGTCACAAAAGAATGAGTTGAACCAGAGTCAAAGAGAACATGGGCTAAGTGACCACACACAGAGAGTGTACCTGACACAACATTTTCAGTAACTTCTGGGTTTCCAGGCACCAGAGCAAAAGCTCTTCCTTGGCATTTTTGGTCATTTCTCGCTCCTTCAGGTACTGCGGGTTTTCGGACTGGTTCAAAGGGGCAGACGAGCGTTGGACAATTCCTCAGCCAATGGCCAACTTGGCCACATCTAAAGCATGTTCTCGTATCTTGACGGCATGGTCCCCAATGAATCCGCCCTGGTAGAAACAAGTGAGTGGTGCCTCCTTTAGGGTTTGCAGGGCTTTGATTGCTTGGAACGGTTGAATTGGTTGTACTCGTATTTATTCTCTTGGGAGGTGCAACACTGGGCCTTATGTTATCTCTTTCCCAAAATTGCTTCATCTGTCTTGGCTCCCCAAATCGCAAGGCTTTAATCCCTTTTTTCGTAATGTATACTCGATCTACCACCGCTGCATGGGTTGGTAGTTTCAAAACCTCCAGCATGTCCTTAATTTCAGGATCCAACCCTGCTTCAAATTTCCTGGCTTTTCGAGCTTCGGTGGGAATGACATATGTCGCAAATCGGGCTAGCTATGTGAACTTACTTTCATATTCGGCCACTATCATGGTTCCTTGCCTTAGATATATGAATAATGCCACTTTTTGTTCCCGTAGTGAATCTGGAAAGTACTTTTCATAGAATACTTCTAAAAATCTCGCCCAAGTCATAATATCTTCCTTTTCCAGGGTAAGGAGCCACCATTTTTGTGCATCATCTTTGAAGGTGAAGGTGGCAAATCTGTCTTTCTGTGCAAGGTAGTACGCGGAAGATTTTCTCCATGTCTTTGACCCAGGCCTCTGCTACTAGTGGGTTTGGACTACTGATAAACGTGGTGGGTTTTAGCTCTTGAAATTGTTTAATCGTAGTCGGTTCTTCTCGTCTTTCTAATGTCCCATTAGTTATGTTGCTTTACAAGGCCTGTAAAAAGTTGGTGACTGCCCTTTCCATGACCTGTTCCATTGAGATGGTACCACTGACTGATGATTCGGTTTCATTTCCTTCGTTGGCCATTACTACAAGGAAAAATAATATAAGCGTGACATCACATTGAGACAATTTTGATAAAACGTCATATATAACATCTTAGTTCTATTATCACCACATTCGTATATACCGTATTAGTTTTGCTATTAATATCACCACTTTCATATATAACATATTAGTTTTACCATCATGTTAATATTACCACATTAATACCATATATACCATTGTTACCATACCTAGGGCGTTAGTCTACCGGTCACAAATTAATGTCTAATCCTACTAATACAAAAAGATTAGACTACTCATGGTCAGCTCACAAAAAGGGTCTTATGGTCAGACATCTAGAATGGTCTATTAGGCCACCAAGAGAATTGGCTTCGGAAAACTGGTCCATGAAACAACCCCGGAAACTCACTTTGCATGATGGACTCAAACTCCCACCCACTAAGCTCAACTCCGAAGCAGCTCCATACTACCTGAACCATGTAAACAGGAGTACCGTGACCATAACCCCAGAATTCCCGTCCAGTAATCCGTATCGGTGTCTCCAGGTATGATGCACCGTTGGTAAAGTCCACAGTTAGGATATAGACAATGTGCTGGGGAGGTGGTGTCGTGGTGCGAATGTGGCTACTAGGATATGCGGGTCCTTTCCTCTCTGCAAAGCCTACGGGTAGAGGTGCGACCAGAAAATGTGGTGGTTCTAGGTCCAGAGCAAGACCAATAACGTTGGTCGGTCCTATGTATCTTTTACGAGTGCCACCTCGTCTAAGTCTCCAGAATAATAAGTCCTCAACAGGGTCAACCTGTAAATAAATGGATCTTTCCATGAGATGGTCAAGTGTTGGATGGACTTGCCTGACAAGACTCTCTGAGTCACCCCAGCCCTCTAATTGGTTCGGGAGAAGATGAGCTTTTGGGGGCTCGTACCAGAATAACTCCATTAGGTTCGCCATCCTACAACACAAGAAAACTTAGCCTAGACATATATATAACATGGTTTATTTGCATTAGACATACAACATAATACCAAATAATACAAGTTTACAATTTTATTTTATTTTTTTCAATTTAAATAATGTGAATTGCACTTACAGTTTCTGGCACTTAATTAATTTGTGTATTCAACTCAATCCAATTTATGTTAATATTTTAGCTTAAAAAAATATCTATGGCCATTTTGTGCCCCTTACACTCATAGTATGATATTTCTCACTCTGCTATGTGCTTATAGCTGTTATCCCTTTCAGGAGACGAAGTTTAGCGGGATCAAGATGGGAAAATGAATTGTTATGTTATTTTGTCTTCTATCTTTTATTATTAGACTCTTGTAGTACAATGAAGTTCAAGTGACTATGTTTTAGTTCCTTTTAAATAAACAGTTGGTACCCAGTTATTTATTTTAATTTATGTAATTTATCCACTTGCGCTGTGACTACAGAATTATCCGAATTACATTATTTGTATCTTGTTACGACGCCGAGCCTTTGGGTACCGAGTTTGGGTTGTGACAAAAGTGGTGATATTAATAGCAAAACTAATACGGTATATACGAATGTGGTGATAATAGAACTAATATGTTATATATGACGTTGTATCAAAATTGTTTCAATGTGATGTCACGCTTATATCATTTTGCCTTGTAGTAATGGCCAACAAAGGAAATGAAATCGGATCATCAGTCAGCGGTACCATCCCAATGGAACAGATCATGGAAAGGACAGTCACCAACTTTTTACATTAGAAAGACGAGAAGAACCAACTTCGATTAAACAATTTCAGGAGCTGAAACCCATCGCGTTTATCGGCAGTCCAAACCCACTAGTAGCAGAGGCTTGGATCAGGGACATGGAGAAAATCTTCCGCGCACTACCTTGCACAGAAAAACAGAAGGTGACTTTTGCCACCTTCACCATCAAGGACGATGCACAAGAATGGTGGCTCCTTACCTTGGAAAAGGAAGATATTGTAACTTGGGCGACATTTTTAGAAGACACGACGTCGTAACAAGATAAAAATAAAATAATTTGGATAATTCTTAAGTCACAGCACAAGCGAATAAATTAAATAAATTAAAATAAATAACTAGGTACCAACTGTTTATTTAAAAGGAACTAAAACATAGTTACTTGAACTTCATTGTACTACAAGAGTCTAATAATAAAAGATAGAAAATAAAATAACGTAGCGATTCATTTTCCATCTTGATCTCGCTAAACTTCGTCACCTGAAAGGGGTAACAGCTATAAGCACATAGCAGAGTGAGAAATATCATACTATGAGTGTAGGGCACAAAATGGCCATGGATATTTATTTAAGCTAAAATATTAACATAAATTGGATTGAGTTGAATACACAAATTAATTAAGTGCTAGAAACTGAAATAATCACTGTAACCACGGTACATCACTAAAGTAACAATCACTACAGAGATCAATGGATCCATGACAACACTGGACCACAAAGTGGTCAAACACTAGCCAATGGTTATTTTAAGTCCCCCAAGGTACGGGACTCCCGTGGTGGTACACACAAAACATATTTTCATATAAGGTTATAATCAAATATTTTTTAAAATATAAACAAACATATCCATGGGTTTCTTTTTAAGCAAATAGGGTTCAGAAATAAATCTACGTAACTGAAATGTTTATAAAACATAACTTTTATTAATATACTAACAAAACATAACTAGTATAAAATAGATTTTGGTAAGTCAAAATATCAGTAAAATACATTTTGGTAACGCAAGGTATAATATAACTCACCTTAACTTAATTCCTTTATCCTTTCTTTCCACCACCACTCAATATGCTCACCCGTGCGTCCTCTTATCTACTTTCTATTTTTTTTCTTTCCGTTGCCTTAACATGCCACTCTTTATAGAGGTAAATCGTGGGTAGCAAGTCACAGAAAGTTCCGAAATTTTGACGCGTGTAAGTCTCCGGTCCACCCATATCCATTTTATTAATTAACTTGTTTGAGTTCTATCTTTTACTTGACCATTGACTAATCCATCTTCTTAGGACTTAGACATATTTTGACCATTTGACCATTTTTTTAACTTAAAGGTTATTACCTTCTTTGGTAATTCAAGATGACTCCTAAAACTTACGTATAATGATAAGTTAGGTTCATGTCTAAAAACCTCACTACCCAACTATAAATCACCACTTACCACTTACTAAAATATTTAATGTGTAATATTTCACAACGTATTTTTTTAACCATAAAATTCTCAATCTCCTTGTCACGACCCGCTCCCCGTACCCAAGGGTTAAGCATCGTAATGGCCAGTAACTGAAGTTACCTCCGGCCAAATCTTTAAACAAATAAATAAATGCAAGCGGAAGAAGTATTTAAATGAGGGTACTAAAATAAACATTAGAGCTTCTATTTAATTACATTGTCAGAACTGAACTATGTTTACAAAGTGCTTTGTGCCTACCCTACACGCTAATCCTGACATGTCACCTGAAAGTGGTAAACAACTATAAACACATGGCAAAGTGAGGAATATTATATTAAGAGCGTAGGGGCATAAAATTCACCATGGATAATTATTGGCTAAAAAGAGAGCTTGATATTAAATACATAATATATAATACGGAAATTATTTGACATATAACACAGAAATTACGTAAACAACTATAACCACGGTACGGAACAGGACAGGGGTCACTAGAGTGACAATCACTACAGGGGTCAATGAATCCATGACAACACTGGACCACAAGTGGTCAAACACTAGCCAATGGTTATTTAAGTCTCCCAAGGCGTGGGACTCCCGTGGTGGTACTTACAAAACATAATTTTTTATAAGGTCACAGTCAAATATTCTTTAAAATATAAACAAATATATCCAAGGGTTTCCTTTTAAGCAAATAGGGTTCAGAAATAAAACCATGTAACTGATATGTTTATATAATTTATAATAGTTTTTAAAACATAACTTGTATAAAATAAGTATGGTAAGTCAAAACATAAGTCAAATACATTTTGGTGACTCAAGGTATAATATAACTCACCTTAACTTTAATACCCCACTATTTCTTTCCACCACCAAAGACCCTTTCAGCTTCCATTATTTTTCCTCTATTTTCTTCCTCTCTTTCTCTCTCTCTTTCTTTACTTCACTCTTACTTTTCCTTCTCTCATTTCTTTCCTTCCTTTCACATAGTCAACTTCTCCCTATATAAATAGATTGAATTCGTGAGGCCCAAGCCAAACTGCCACGTGTCGCCTTTCTATTAATCTTCATTAATTCAAGTTTATCCAAACTTAATGTAATTACGTATTTATACTTTGATCCTTAGATTTTTAACAATTATATTATTTTAAAATTACACATAATAATATATAATAAATCATATATTTTTCCAACTATAATTAAATAAGATTAGTATAAATTTTACAGAATAATTAAAAATCTGGGTTGTTACAATCTTTCCTCCTTTTAAAATTTCGTCCTTGAAATTTGTTATATGTGTAAACTATCCGCTGCGCACTCTGATAAATATATATTAGATGATTAATCTGATAGTTGGAAAAATATATGATTTTTATATATTATTATGTGTAATTTTATAAAATAATATAATTATTAAAAATCTAAGGGTCAAAGTATAAATACGTAATTAAATTAAGTTTGGATAAACTTGAATTAATGAAGATTAATGTAAGGCTTACTAGGCTTAGGCCTCACGAATTCAATCTATTTATATAGGGAGAAGTTGATTCTGTGAGAGCAAGGAAAGAAATGAGAGAAGGGAAAGTAAGAGTGGAGAAAAGAAAGAGAGAGAGAAAGAGAGGAAGAAAATAGAGGAAAAATAATGGAAGCTGAAAGGGTCTTTGGTGGTGGAAAAAAATAGTGGAGTATTAAAGTTAAGGTGAATTATATTATATCTTGAGTTACCAAAATATATTTTACTGATGTTTTGACTTACCAAAATCTATTTTATACTAGTTATGTTTTGTTAGTATATTAATAAAAGTTATGTTTTATAAACATTTCAGTTACGTTGATTTATTTCTGAACACTATTTGCTTAAAAGGAAACCCATGGATATGTTTGTTTATATTTTAAAAAATATTTGATTATGACCTTATGTGAAAATATGTTTTGTGAGTATCACCACGGGAGTCCCATGTCTTGGGAGACTTAAAATAACCATTGGCTAGTGTTTGACCACTTTGTGGTCCAGTGTTGTCATGGATCCATTGACCTCTGTAGTGATTGTTACTTTAGTGATGTACCGTGGTTACAGTGATTATTTCAGTTTCTGGCACTTAATTAATTTGTGTATTCAACTCAACCCAATTTATGTTAATATTTTAGCTTAAATAAATATCCATAGCCATTTTGTGCCCCTACACTCATAGTATGATATTTCTCACTCTGTTATGTGCTTATAGCTGTTACCCCTTTCAGGTGACATGTCAGGACCAACGTGTGGGGTAGGCACAAAGCACTTTGTTGGCATAGTTCAGCTTTGACAATGTAATTAAATAGAAGCTCCAATGATTATTTTAGTACCCTTATTTAAATACTTCTTCCGCTCGCGTTTATTTATTTGTTTAAAGATTTGGCCGGAGGTAACTTCAGTTACTGGCCATCACGATGCTTAATCCTTGGGTACGGGGAGCAGGTCTTTTGTCACGACCCAAACCCGGTACCCAAAGGCTCGGCGTCGTAACAAGATAGAAACAATGTAATTCAGATAATTCTGTAGTCACAGCGCAAGCGGATAAATTAAATAAATTAAAATAAATAACTAGGTACCAACTGTTTATTTAAAAGGAACTAAAATATAGTTACTTGAACTTCATTGTACCACAAGAGTCTAATAATAAAAGATAGAAGGCAAAATAACATAGTGATTCATTTTCCCATCTTGATCCCGCTAAACTTCGTCACCTGAAAGGGGTAACAGCTATAAACATATAGCGGAGTAAGAAATATCATATTATGAGTGTAGGGGCACAAAATGGCCATGGATATTTATTTAAGCTAAAATATTAACATAAATTGGGTTGAGTTGAATACACAAATTAATTAAGTGTTAGAAACTGAAATAATCACTGTAACCACGGTACATCACTAAAGTAACAATCACTATAGAGGTCAATGGATCCATGACAACACTGGACCACAAAGTGGTCAAACACTAGCCAATGGTTATTTTAAGTCCCCCAAGGCATGGGACTCCCGTTGTGGTACTTACAAAACATATTTTTATATAAGGTCATAATCAAATAATCAAATATTTTTTAAAATATAAACAAACATATCCATGGGTTTCCTTTTAAGCAAATAGGGTCAGAAATAAAACCATGTAACTAAAATGTTTATATAATTTATAATAGTTTATAAAACATAATTTGTATAAAATAAGTTCGGTAAGTCAAAACATAAGTCAAATACATTTTGGTGACTCAAGGTATAATATAACCCACATTAACTTAATTCCTTTATCCTTTCTTTCCACCACCACTCAAGATGCTCACCCGTGCGTTCTCTTATCTACTTTCTATTTTTTTCTTTCCCTTGCCTTCAACGTGCCACTCTTTCTTATTTATAGCAAGGTAATTCGTGGGTAAGAAGTCACGGAAACTTTCGTATTTTGACGCGTGTTCACTCCGGTCCACCCTTATCTCTATATTTATTACTGGTTTGATTTTATCTTTATTTTTTTTTTGACCATTGACTTAGGTTAACTATTTTGCTAATTTAAAAGTTATTACCTTCTTTGGTAATTCGTGATGACTCCTAAAACTTACGTATAATGATAAGTTAGGTTCATATCTAAAAACCTCACTACCCAACTAAAAATCACCACTTATCACTTACTAAAATATTTAATGTGCAATATTTCACAACGTATTTCTTTAACCATAAAATTCCCAATCTCCTAAATTATGCATTTATTTATTATTATTATTATTGTCACTACATGTATATATATACTTATTTTATTATTATTATTATTTATTATTTATTTATTTTATCGTAATGTTAAATTTAAAACATTCGGGTGTCACATTTCTCCTCTCCTTAAAAGAAATTTGTCCGCAAACTTGACGTACCTTGGTTTTTGAAGAGGTGTGGGTATTTGACTCGCATTTGGCTTTCAGTTTCCCACGTTGCTTCTTCGACACGATAGTTTCTCCATAAGACCTTTACGACGGGTATAGTTTTATTTCGAAGGATCTGATCACAACGATCGAGAATCTGTACAGGTTGCTTTTCGTAAGAGAGATCTTCTTGAACTTCTAGGTTCTAATGATCGACAACATGCTCTGGATCTCGAAGATATCGACGAAGCATCGAAACGTGAAACACATTATGGACATTGGATAGTTCGGGTGGAAGCGCAAGACGATATGCTACAGGACCAATCCTTTTGAGTATCTCGATTGGGCCGATGTAACGTGGTCTTAACTTTCCTCTTTTCCCAAATCAGATTACCCCTCTTGTCGGTGAGATTTTAAGAAACACATGATCTCCTATTTGAAATTCTAAGTCTCATCTTCGTATATCTGCATAGCTTTTTTGGCGGCTCTGGGCACTGCGAATTCGTTGTTGAATTTTATCACTCGTTATTTGTACGATCTCGGGGCCTAATAATTTTCTGTCTCCGACTTCCGTCCAACACAGAGGTGATCGACATCTCCTTCCATACAGTGCCTCGTACGGTGCCATTCCAATATTTGCATGGTAGCTATTATTATACGCGAACTCCACTAAAGGTAGATGGTCATCCCAGTTACCATTGAGGTCTAGGACACACAAACCTAACATATCTTCCAAGGTCTAGATCGTCATTTCAGATTGCCCATCAGTTTGGGGGTGATAAGCCGTGCTAGACCTTAGAGTGGTTCCCAAAGCTTCTAGTAATTTATTCCAGAAGTGAGACACGAAACGAGGGTCTCTGTCGAATACGATTAAAACTGGTGTGATATGCAAGCGAACGATTTCCTTAATGTAGAGAGCAGCGAACTTAGAGAGGGAGTACGTGATTCTGATTGGTAGAAAATGCGCCGACTTCGTCAATCGATCTACGATAACCCATATTGCATCATTCTTGGAGAGTGGTTGCGGTAGCCCGACCACGAAGTCCATAGTAATGTGTTCCCACTTCCATTCAGGAATAGGGAGTGGTTGCAACATTCCTACAGGTCTCTGATGTTCCGCTTTAACTTGTTGACAACGCAGGCATTTAGAGACATGGCTTGCTATGTCTTTCTTCATTCCTGTCCATCAGAAGTGTTCCCGTAGATCGTGATACATCTTCGCTTTGCCAGGATGGATCGCAACCCTCGAGCTATGAGCTTCTACTAATATTTTCTTCTTGAGTTCTGGAAAGTCGGGTACGCAAATTCGATTTCGAAATTTTAGCATCCCATTGCTTATTGTAAAGTCAGGATCAGGCGTTTTTCCTTGCTCCTCGTACTTTTTCTTCAAAAGTTTATCTTCACATTGGCGGGCTCTAATTTCTTCAATCAACTCGGGTTCCACGATTATGTTGGCGAGCAATCTATGGATCTTGCGGGGAACGAGGGTACATGCCAAACTTTTGGTCATTTTTCGACTTAGTGCGTCTGCTACTACATTAGCTTTGCCGGGATGATGATGGATCTCTATATCGTAGTCCTTCAAAAATTCTAGCCATCGTCGTTGCCTCATATTCAATTCCTTCTGTGTAAACAGATATTTGAGACTTTTGTGATCAGTGTAGATTTCACAGGCTACTCCGTAGAGATAATGACGCCAGATTTTGAGGGCGAAGATCACCGTAGCCAATTTTAGATCATGAGTTGGATAGTTCCTTTCGTGAGTCTTTAGTTGGCGAGAGGCATAAACAATGACCATCCCGTTTTGCATAAGAACGCAACCCAAACCATTGTATGAGGCATCGCTGTAAATTATACACCCTTCTGCTTCCGCGGGGAGTGCTAGTATTAGAGCCGTCACGAGTCTGTCCTTCAATTCTTAGAAGCAACGTTCCTGCTTGTCCCTCCATTCAAAGGGTGTGTTCTTTTGAGTTAGCTGGGTCAAGGATGAAGCTATTTTTGAGAAGTCTTGCACAAAGCGCCGGTAGTAGCCGGCTAGGCCCAAGAAGCTTCGAATTTCTGATACGTTAGTAGGTCGTGGCCAGTCCACAATTGCTGCAACCTTTTGGGGATCAACTGAAATCCCATCTATGTTAATGACGTGACCGAGAAAGTATACACTAGTGATCCAAAATTCGCATTTCTTCAACTTGGCATAAAGTTTGTGATCACGTAATGTTTGTAGAACTTTTCGCAAGTGGTGTTCATGATCTTCTGGCGATTTGGAGTATATGAGAATGTCGTCAATGAAGACAATGATGAACTCGTCAATATAGGGTTTGAACACTCGATTCATGAGGTCCATAAAGGCTGCTGGAGCATTGGTGACGCCAAATGACATGATGAAGAACTCATAGTGCCCGTAACGAGTTCTGAAGGCAGTCTTTTCGATGCTTTCCGTTTTGACTTTTAGTTTATGGTAACCAGAACGCAAGTCAATTTTTGAGAACACTTGGGCGCCTTGCAGTTGATCAAACAAGTCGTCAATTCGTGGCAGGGGGTACCGATTTTTGATGGTGACTTTCTTTAGCTCTCGATAGTCGATACATAACCTCATTGGACCATCCTTTTTCTTTACGAACAGTACCGGAGCTCCTCATGGTGAGGTACTTGGTCGGATGAAGCCTTTATTCAGTAGTTCTTGGAGTTGAGTTTTTCGTTCTTTCAATTCTGCCATCGACATGCGGTAAGGGGTCTTTGAGATTGGTTGTGTACCAGGTTGGGTTTCAATGGTGAACTTGATTTCCCGATCAACTAGGGTGCCAGACAGGTCCTCAGGAAATACATCTGGCGCCGCGAGTCTCTCTCTCTCAGCTCGGCGACCACCGCTCAGAGGCTGCATGATGAAGGTCCGGACGTACTCCGAGTAATCGCCCTCGCCTCTGTAGCCACTCGCCTCCCAGCCGATGGTGTAGTCCGCCATCTGCTTTCGGAACGCTCGGTGTCCCTCATACGCTCATGAGGGTGCAGGACTATCTCTTAGTAAGCCTGTGGTTCAGCGCAAAAAGCGCCCAGTACTCTCCTCCAGAATCCCAGAACGCGAGGTCTCGGCGGCAAACCGATCTCGCATCATCGCTGGCAAAGGAGCCCACGACTGCCAGGTGATCTGAAATTGAAATACATTTTGTTACCTACTGGTATTGCAAATATACAGTGGAAAAGCGAAGCTTAAATGAACTGCAAGTAAAACATACCTCTGCGGGAGTGATGGTGTCGAAGTAGCGGCGGAAGAAGCTGAAAGTCTCTCGCGGCCTCCGGGCGCATCTCCCGTCATAGCGGCGTGAGAAGGGGATGACTAGAGGAGTCTCCGTCTCAAGACTGCTCGACACAGGAAAGTAGGCATAGACCCACAATCTGCAAAGCGGATGTCGATGACTATCGGATCAAGCGAGAATCTGAGAATAAGCGAAATAATTTGTGTGTTGTGTAGTGTATTGTGCGAGTGTCTGATGTGAGTAGTGTCTGATCGGTGTAAAAGCAGTATGTGTGTGTGCCGTGTGTATGCGATTATCTGATCCGTGTGAAACAAACTACGATTATTAATGCGGTGTCTGAGTCTGAAAATATAAAGCGGAAAAGGAAATGTACTTCCCAAGCACGCCAGTAACCCCGAAACAGCTGTCATTGAGCGGAGCTCATATAGCCGTGAGGGTGGCGAGCCGCACCCCAATCAAACGCATAAGATGTCCGCGACATCCACCAAAGGTCGAGAAAGCGGAGAGGGCCTTGTGTTCGCCAGTCGTGAAATCGTCATCCCAAACAGGAACATGAGGAAGCCGCGTGTATATCTATCCACGCTTCACGAGTCATCGAAACGCATCAACGAGGCGGTGGACCACTGAACTACACCTCGAACCAGGAGTAGCGGACGAAACCTGGACGCGCAAGAGGTGGCGCCTCGCCAAGCAAATAGATCTGAGCGGCGGTCCACTCATCCATATCGATGTCGAAGGGGATCGGATTACCCCCCACCCCGATGCCTGTGAGCATCGAGAATTCTTAGAGGGTCATCGTCATGTCTCCCGCCATGGATAGGTGGAATGAATCGGTGGTGTCCCACCACCTCTCTGCCAGGGCAACTAGAAGAGGCCTGCAGCGATGGCCGGGTCGCACCCTGCGAGCGCCAAGCTGGTCGTCCACGATACGTCGAATCGCCTCGGGAAGCTCCGCGTACCAATATCGAGCCGCGACGTTCCCATACCCGCGGATGGTATGGGAATCTCCCTGTTTTCAAACAAATAGCAACAAAGCAGTATGAAATGTACAGTTTTGAAGGAACAGTAAATCAGTGCAAATTTGGCATGCGTGCAAGTTTTTCAGATTCAAACAGATCCTGGGTGCCGGTGTGCTTACAGTGAACTACAACGTGTGATGCGTCAACGTGTTTGAGTGGTTCAGTGCAAATTTGGCATGCGTGCAAGTTTTTCAGATTCAAACAGATACCGGGTGCCGGTGTGCTTACAGTGAACTACAACGTGTGATGCGTCAACGTGTTTGAGTGGTTCAGTGCAAATTTGGCATGCGTGCAAGTTTTTCAGATTCAAACAGATACCGGGTGCCGGTGTGCTTACAGTGAACTACAATGTGTGATGCGTCAGCGTGTTTGAGTGGTTCAGTGCAAATGTGACATGCATGCAAGTTTTTCAGATTCAAACAGATACCGGGTGCCGGTGTGTTTACAGTGAAATACAACATTTGATGTGTCAGTGAGTTTGAGTGGCTCGGTGCAAATGTGGCATGCGTGCAGGATTTTCAGATTCAGACGAATATCGAGTGTCAGTGTTTGTAGTGAAATGTGGTGTGTGCCGTGTGTTTGGGTGATTGAGGCTAGTGCAGTGTGTGTGCATGTGTCCATCTTAAACAGATATCAATTGTAAGCATGATTGCGATCGACTACAGTGAACAGTGTATCAGAATCAAGCAGTTAAAGAACGAAAACAACTTTGGCAGTTAACAGTTCTACATTGCAGAAAGTAAAACAGGGAAGAGTGTTACCTCGGAAGCGCCAAAGGATAGGTGAGAGGTCGGCTCGCGTAGGAGGAGCTCCGGGTCCAGTGCTCGGTCAAAGCTGCGAAAATGACGGAGTCCATCCGGTGGTAGCATATGAATCGCTGGGCAGTATGTCACCGGGTCGAAAGGACGCTCGCTCAACGAGAGAAGCTCGACCCTGGGATCCATCTCATGATCTGGGGGAGTCCCGACGTGTGGAATGTCGTCAACCATGGTAATGGTAGTGAGAAAATGGCCGAAAAATCCGGAATGCGGAAAGCTAACCGAAAAAGTCAACCGGCGGGCGAAAATGGCGGAAAGGCGGAAGATGAAAAGGCACGGAAATGAAGAGGAAGTCCGAAAAAAGCGGAAATAGCAAAAGAGGCACCGAAACAAAGATTTGTTCGGTTGAAAATGAGCGAAACGCGATGAACTTCGCGAATCGAACGACGAAAATGGCGCGAGAACGCAAAGAAACGGAGAAAAGATGAGAGGAAAAGGCTCTAGAAAGGGAGAGAGTTGATTTTCGGCGGTGGAGAAATGAGAAAATAGGGTTGGGAACCCTATTTTAAAAGACCCATTGCAAAAAGTCGAAACTGTCCCCGATCAGCAACTTTTGGCCGGTCGGCACTATTATGTGCCGGTCGGCACAATATTGTGCCGGTGGAACTTTTATGCAGCCGGTGGCCAACCGGTGGCCACCTAGTCCAGTCGGTGATGTTCCCACAGCCTTGTTTAGGCCATGTGGGTAGTTTCTGGTCTTTATAGCTCAAGAAAGTGCAAGAAAGTGAATCCCCGATGCTCAACCGGCCTCCGTTTTGACCTCAGACCGTGTCTTCTGTGCGTGGCACTCAGATTCAAGCAAAGATTGTATCCTTTTGTATCCTTTGTCTTTTACAAGATTCAAAAATTGCCCCGTGTGCGTTGCACACATCCATCACATTGTCCGGTGCGTCACATCGCGCTGTCTTGCACGTCCCTTGCGACTTGCACCGTTTTGTATTTTCGTGTGGCGTGCGTGTCATACTTGCATTTCATTTTCCATTCAAATGAGGTATGCGTGCCTCATTTTACATTTCATTGCATCTCAAGGTACGCGTGCCTCGTTTTGCATTTCATTTTCCATTCAAATGAGGTATGCGTGCCTCATTTTACATTTCATTGCATCTCGAGGTACGCGTGCCTCGTTTTGCATTTCATTTTCCACTCAATGAGGTATGCGTGCCTCATTTTGTATTTCATTGCATCTCGAGGTACGCGTGCCTCGTTTTGCATTTCATTTTCCACTCAATGAGGTATGCGTGCCTCATTTTGCATTTCATCGCATCTCGAGGTATGCGTGCCTCGTTTTGCATTTCATTTTCCATTCAAATGAGGTATGCGTGCCTCATTTTGCATTTCATCGCATCTCGAGGTATGCGTGCCTCATTTTGCATTTCATTGCATCTCGAGGTACGCGTGCTTTGTTTTGCATTTTATTTTCCGTCTAATGAGGTATGTGTGCCTCATGTCCATTTCAGTTTTGCATCTTGAGGTATGCGTGCCTCACTTTGCATTTCATTTGCATTTCGTTTTGCATTTTGCATCCTGAGGTATGCGTGCCTCACTTTGCATTTCATTTGCATTTCGTTTTGCATTTTGCATTCAATGAGGTATGCGTGCCTCATCTTGCATCTCATTTTGCATTTCATCGCGCTATTTTGCGCACCTCATTGTTTTTCGCCGGTCTGGCGAGACCTTAAACACGCACGGTCTAGGAGACCTTAAATCCTCGGAAGGTGCAAGACCTTCGTTGTTTCGGCACACACAATTCATGCATTGTTGTGCATTACATAAGCAGCGTTCTTTGCGCAAGATTTCAAATTCATACATTGTCATGCATTAAATAAAGCCGCAAGATTGCGCATTTCAAAAACATGCATTGTCATGCATACATTTTGCATCTGATCTAGGAGACCTTAAATCCTCTGAAGGTGCAATTCGCCGGTGTTTGTCGTGCCGAATGACTTTTGGTGGTGCAGTAAAGCCACTGTGCGTGTTCTTGGTGAGTTCCTAGGAGACCAATGGGGACGGTGAAAACTAGAGTTTGAATGGCTTATGCCTAGAACGTAAAGGTTCGGGATTTTTGAGACTAAAGTCTGGTTTAAATACCCAGGGGGTGTACCCTCGGCTTGAAATCTGTATAGAAACCCCATAGGTTGAGGCGGTGTGTCTACGCCTCAGTTCTGAATACCGAACCAACCTAGTATATCGCCCTGTTGGGAGGATAGGGAAAACTACAATCGCAGCCATTGCATCATACTGCATTGTCATGCATCATTAATACTATTGCATATGTCATGCATTTCAAAAAAAAAAAAAAAACAAATATTGCATTGTCATGCATCATTGTAAATATTGCATATGTCATGCATTTCAAAAATCCAAAACAAAAAAACCATGCATATGTCATGCATTTCATTGTAATATAGTGCATATGTCATGCATCCTTTATAAATATCCATTCCATTGCATATTGTACATATTGCATTTTAGTTATATGCATCCACTGCATCATCTTCCATATATGGCTTGCACCTTTCCTTGTTGAGCTTGATCTGGTATGTGCCCTTACTTTTCACGTTGAAGCCGCGATTACGCATGTACGCGCCTATTCCTTGATGAACTTGGTTTGAGGGTGGCGGCACCTTTTCTGTGTTAGACATGGCTTGTATGTGTACATGCCTTTCCTAGGCAAAATACGGTTTTGGCTACACGCCATATCCATTTCTATTACATTGTAGTGTAATTATTGCATCCAGCATTAGGGTCATTATTCTTTCCTCAGCGGGTTGTCACCCCACTTATGTCATTCCACCCAATATTTGTTCTTGTGTCCGTCTACATCACTCATAGTTCAGACATCGTTCTATGGTAGACAGACTCGTTACTTTCATCGATCTATTTGACATATGTGTGGTTTCGAACCGCTCATGATTGAATCATGATTCGATTGCTCTGCATTTAGTTTGCATTGTTTCAATTGCATTGCATTATCATTTGCATTGTTTATACTTAGTTTTGTATAGATTGCATATCATTTTGCATTTGTCATTGCATTGTCATGCATATTGCTAATGATATTGTACCTGTTGAGTTTACTTTCTTTTCAGGCACGATATTGTATGTACGGTTCATTTGAGGCCGGTGCAACCGGACGAGCCGCACAGGTATTGTATCCTCCGCGTGAGACGTTTTGAGAATTGCATAATTCTCTTACATCCTTTCTACATTGTAGTGTAGATTGGCATATGCTAGCTTACAAGCTATTTGCATCGTGCTTCATTCTGACTTTCTTTGCATGATCATTAAGTTATGCTCGGCTTCGTGCATTTTCAGTTGCATTTTGCCCCTACCTTCGGACGCATATTTTGCTTGTCTTGCATGTTTGTCTAAGTCTTGCATATTTAATGCTTGTCTTGCCTTGCATATTTAATGCTTGTCTTGCCTTTCAGGTGACGAAGTTTAGCGGGATCAAGATGGGAAAATGAATCGCTATGTTATTTTGTTTTCTATCTTTTATTATTACACTCTTGTAGTACAATGAAGTTCAAGTAACTATGTTTTAGTTCCTTTTAAATAAACAGTTGGTACCCAGTTATTTATTTTAATTTATTTAATTTATCCGCTTATTACTGTGACTCTGAAATTATCCGAATTACATTATTTCTATCTTGTTACGACGCCGAGCCTTTGGGTACCGGGTTTGGGTCGTGACAAAAGTGGTATCAGAGCCATGGTTTTTTTAAAAAAAATAATAATTAAATGAATAAATAAATAAATAAATATATATATATATAGTACAAGTTTTAAAATTTTATATAATTTTCACATTATTTACAATTATAAAAAAAAAAAAAAAAAAAAAGAACATACTTGTGTTAAACTTGCTTTATTTTGTATTATGTCTAACGCAAATAAACCATGTTATCTATATGTCTAGGTTAAGTTTTCTTGTGTTATAGAACATAGCGAACCTAATGGAGCTATTCTGGTACGAGCCCCCAGAAGCTCATCTCCTCCCGAACCAATTAGAGGGCTGGGGTGACTCAGAGAGTTTTGTCAGGCAAGCCCATCCAACGGTTGACCATCTCATGGAAAGATCCGTTTATTTACAGGCTGACCCCGATGAGGACTTATTATTCTGGAGACTTAGCCGAGGTAGCACTCGTGAAAGGTACATAGGACCGACCCACGTTGTTGGTTTTGCTCCGGACCTAGAACCACCACATTTTCTAGTCGCACCTCTACCCGTAGGCTTTGCAAAAAGGAGGGGACCCGCATATCCTAGTAGCTATATTCGCACCACGACACCACCTCCCCAGTACATTGCCTATATCCCAGCTATGGACTTTACCGACGGTGCATCATACCTGGAGACACCGATACGGATTACTGGACGAGAATTCTGGGGTTATGATCACGGTACTCCTATTTACATGGTGCAGGTAGTATGGAGCTGCTTCGAAGTTGAGCTTAGTGGGTGGGAGTTTGAGTCCATCATGCAAAGTGAGTTTCCAAGGTTGTTTCATGGACCAGTTTTCCGAAGCCAGTTCTCCTGGTGGCCTAATGGACCATTCTAGATGTCTGACCAGAAGACCCTTTTTGTGAGCTGACCATAAGTAGTCTAATCTTTTTGTATTAGTAGGATTAGACATTAATTTGTGACCACCAGACTAACGCCCTAGGTATGGTAACAATGGTGTATATGGTATTAATGTGGTAATATTAACATGATGGTAAAACTAATATGTTATATATGAAAGTGGTGATATCAACAGCAAAACTAATACGGTATATACGAATGTGGTGATAATAGAACTAATATGCTATATACGACGTTGTATCAAAATTGTTTCAATGTGATGTCACGCTTATATCATTTTGCCTTGTAATAATGGCCAAAGAAGGAAATGAAACCGGATCATCAGTCACCGGTACTATCCCAATGGAACAGATCATGAAAAGGGCAGTCACCAACTTTTTACAGGCCCTGCAAAGCAGCATAACCAATGGGACATTAGAAAGACGAGAAAAACCAACTTCGATTAAACAATTTCAGGAGCTGAAACCCACTGCGTTTATCGGCAGTCCAAACCCACTAGTAGCAGAGGCCTGGGTCAGGGACATGGAGAAAATCTTCCGCGCACTACCTTGCATAGAAAGACAGAATGTGACTTTTGCCACCTTCACCTTCAAAGACGATGCACAAGAATGGTGGCTCCTTACCCTGGAAAAGGAAGATATTGTGACTTGGGCGAGATTTTTAGAAGTATTCTATGAAAAGGACTTTCTAGATTCACTACAGGAACAAAAAGCGTCAGAATTCATACATCTAAGGCAAGGAACCATGACAGTGGCCAAATATGAAAGTAAGTTCACACAGCTAGCCCGGTTCGCGACATATGTCATTCCCACCGAAGCTCGAAAAGCTAGGAAATTTGAAGCAGGGTTGGATCTTGAAATTAAGGACAGGATTGAGGTTTTGAAACTACCAACCTATACGGCGGTGGTAGATCGAGCATACATTGCGGAAAAAGGGATTAAAGCCTTGCGATCTGGGAAGCCAAGTCAGAGGAAGCGATTTTGGGAAAGAGATAACAGAAGGCTCGGTGTTGCACCTCCCAAGAGAATAAATACGAGCACAACCAGTTCAACCGGTCCAAGCAATCAAAGCCCTGCAAACCCTAAAGGAGGCACCACTCTAGCTTGCTCTACCTGTGGACGGATTCATTGGGGACCATGCCGTCAAGATACGAGAACATGCTTTAGATGTGGCCAAGTTGGCCATTGGCTGAGGAATTGTCCAACGCTCGTCTGCCCCTTTGAAGTAGTCCGAAAACCCACAGTACCAGAAGGAGCGAGAAAGGACCAAAAATGTCAAGGAAAAGCTTTTGCCCTGGTGCTTGGAAACCCAGAAGTTACTAAAAATGTTGTGTCAGGTACACTCTCTGTGTGTGGTCACTTAGCCCATGTTCTCTTTGACTCTGGTTCAACTCATTCTTTTGTTACACCACACTTTGCTACCAAGTTGACATCAACACCCGAACCCTTAGGATACATACTATATGTGTCTTTTCCCTCTGGAAATTCTGTCCTTAGTACTAATGTATACAAATCTTGTACTGTATCCTTAAAAGGTGAAACCTTACACGTAGACTTGATACCCCTTGGCATTAGTACCTTGGATGTAATCTTAGGAGTGGATTGGTTAGCTGCTAATCGTGCCTCTGTCGATTGTAAAGCCAAAAAGGTATTCCTCAGGTCACCAAACCAACTCGAGCCTGTCTTCGAAGGAACTGGAGCCTCCTCCTCAGATATATCCTTCATAATGTCAACGACTGCTAAGAAAGGGTTGTTGTGGTTGTATCTGTTATGTGATTGATACTCAACAAGAGACCCCCACACTTGATGCGATCCCCGTGGTTCGAGAATTTCTAGATGTATTTCCTGAGGACCTGCCTGGCACCCTAGTTGATCGGGAAATCGAGTTCACCATTGAAACCCAACCTGGTACACAACCAATCTCAAAGACCCCTTACCGCATGTCTATGGCAGAATTGAAAGAACTAAAAACTCAACTTCAAGAACTACTGAATAAAGGTTTCATCCGACCAAGTACCTCATTATAGGGAGCTCCGGTACTGTTCGTAAAGAAAAAGGATGGTACAATGAGGTTATGTATCGACTATCGAGAGCTAAATAAAGTCACCATAAAAAATCGATACCCCCTGCCACGAATCGACAACTTGTTTGATCAACTGCAAGGCGCCCAAGTGTTCTAAAAAATTGACTTGCGTTCTGGTTACCATCAACTAAAAGTCAAAACAGAAAGCATCGAAAAGACTGCCTTCAGAACCCATTATGGGCACTACGAGTTCCTCGTCATGCCATTTGGCGTCACCAATGCTCCAGCGGCCTTTATGGATCTCACGAATCGAGTGTTCAAACCCTATCTTGACGAATTCGTCATTATCTTCATTGACGACATTCTCATATACTCCAAATCGCCAGAAGATCATGAACACCACTTGCGAAAAGTTCTACAGACATATACGTGATCACAAACTTTATGCCAAGTTAAAGAAATGCGAATTCTGGATCACTAGTGTCTATTTCCTCAGTTACGGTCACGTCATTAACAAAGATGGCATTTCAGTTGATCCCCAAAAGGTTACAGCAATCGTGGATTGGTTACGACCTACTAACATATCAGAAATTCGATGCTTCTTGGGCCTAGCCAGCTACTACCGGTGCTTTGTGCAGGACTTCTCGAAGATAGCTTCACCATTGACCTAGCTAACTCAAAAGAACACACCCTTTGAATGAATGGACAAGCAGGAACGTTGCTTCCAAGAATTGAAGGACAGACTCGTGACAGCTCCAATACTAGCGCTCCTCGTGGAAGTAGAAGGGTTTATAATTTACAGTGATGCCTCATACAATGGTTTGGGTTGCGTTCTTATGCAAAACGGGAAGGTCATTGCTTATGCTTCTTGCCAAATAAAAACTCACGAAAGGAACTATCTAACTCATGATCTAGAATTGGCTGCGGTGATCTTCGCCCTCAAAATCTGGTGTCATTATCTCTACGGAGTAGCCTGCGAAATCTACACTGATCACAAAAGTCTCAAATATCTGTTTACACAAAAGGAATTGAATATGAGGCAACGACGA
Source organism: Camellia lanceoleosa (assembly GCA_025200525.1). Taxonomy (NCBI): domain Eukaryota; kingdom Viridiplantae; phylum Streptophyta; class Magnoliopsida; order Ericales; family Theaceae; genus Camellia; species Camellia lanceoleosa. The sequence continues at coordinate 5,236,508 of CM045766.1, read as the reverse complement.
TGGCTAGAATTTATGAAGGACTACGATATAGAGATCCATCATCATCCCGGCAAAGCTAATGTAGTAGCAGACGCACTAAGTCGAAAAACAACCAAAAGTTTGGCATGTACCCTCGTTCCCTGCAAGATCCATGGATTGCTCGCCAACATAATCGTGGAACCCGAGTTGATTGAAGAAATTAGAGCCCGCCAATGTGAAGATGAACTTTTGAAGAAAAAGTACGAGGAGCAAGGAAAAACGCATGATCCTGACTTTACAATAAGCAATGAGATACTAAAATTTCGAAATCGAATTTGCGTACCCAACCTTCCAGAACTCAAGAATAAGATATTAGTAGAAGCTCATAGCTCGAGGGTTGCGAACCATCCTGGCAATGCGAAGATGTATCACGATCTGCGGGAACACTTCTGGTGGACAGGAATGAAGAAAGACATAGCAAACTATGTCTCCAAATGCCTGCGTTGTCAACAAGTTAAAGCAGACCATCAGAGACCTGCAGGTATGTTGCAGCCACTCCCTATTCCCGAATGGAAATGGGAGCATATTACTATGGATTTCGTGGTCGGGCTACCGCAATCAGTCTCAAAGAATAATGCAATATGGGTTATCGTAGATCGATTGACAAAGTCGGCGCATTTTCTACCAATCAGAATCATATACTCCCTCTCTAAGTTCGCTACTCTCTACATTAAGGAAATCGTTCGCTTGCATGGCACCCCAATTTCAATCGTATCCGATAGAGACCCTCGTTTCGTATCTCACTTTTGGAATAAATTACAAGAAGTTTTGGGAACCACTCTAAGATTTAGCACAGCTTATCACCCCCAAACTGATGGACAATCTGAAAGGATGATCCAGACCTTGGAAGATATGTTACGTTTGTATGTCCTAGACCTCAAAGGTAACTGGGATGATCATCTACCTTTAGTGGAGTTCGCGTATAATAATAGCTACCATGCAAGTATTGGAATGGCACCGTACGAGGCACTGTATGGAAGGAGATGTCGATCACCTCTGTGTTGGATGGAAGTCGGAAACAGAAAATTATTAGGCCCCGACATCATACAAATAACGAGTGATAAAATTCAACTCATCCAACAACGAATTCGCACTGCCTAGAGCCGCCAGAAAAGCTATGCAGATACACGAAGACGAGACTTAGAATTTCAAATAGGAGATCATGTGTTCCTTAAAATCTCACCGACAAGAGGGGTAATCCGATTTGGGAAAAGAGGAAAGTTAAGACCACGTTACATCGGTCCATTTGAGATACTCGAAATGATGGGTCCTGTAGCATATCGTCTTGCGCTTCCACCCGAACTATCCACTGTCCATAATGTGTTTCACGTTTTGATGCTTCGTCGATATCTTCGAGATCCAAAGTATGTTGTCGATCATGAGAACCTAGAAGTCCAAGAAGATCTCTCCTACGAAGAGCAACCTGTACAGATTCTCGATCGTCGTGATCAGATCCTTCGAAATAAAACTATACCCCTCATAAAGGTTTTATGGAGAAACTATCGTGTCGAAGAAGCAACGTGGAAAACTGAAAGCCAAATGTGAGTCAAATACCCACACCTCTTCAAAAATCAAGGTACGTCAAGTTTGGGGACAAACTTCTTTTAAGGAGAGGAGAAATGTGACACCCGAATGTTTTAAATTTAACATTACGATAAAATAAATAAATAAATAATAATAATAATAATAAGTATATATATATACATGTAGTGACAATAATAATAATAAATAAATGCATAATTTAGGAGATTGGGAATTTTATGGTTAAAGAAATACGTTGTGAAATATTACACATTAAATATTTTAGTAAGTGATAAGTGGTGATTTATAGTTGGGTAGTGAGGTTTTTAGACATGAACCTAACTTATCATTATACGTAAGTTTTAGGAGTCATCTTAAATTACCAAAGAAGGTAATAACTTTTAAATTAAAAAAATGGTCAAATGGTCAAAATATGTCTCAATCCTAAGAAGATGGATTAGTTAATGGTCAAGTAAAAAATAGAATTCAAACAAGTTAATTAATAAAATGGATAAGGGTGGACCGGAGACTTACACGCGTCAAAATTTCGGAACTTTCTGTGACTTGCTACCCACGATTTACCTTCCTATAAAAAGTGGCATGTTAAGGCAACGAAAAGAAAAGAAAAGAAAAATAGAAAGTAGATAAGAGGACGCACGGGTGAGCATCTTGAGTGGTGGTGGAAAGAAAGGATAAAGGAATTAAGTTAAGTTGAGTTATATTATACCTTGGGTGCCCAAAATGTATTTTACTGATGTTTTGACTTACCAAAATCTATTTTATACTAGTTATGTTTTTTTAATATATTAATAAAATTTATGTTTTATAAACATTTCAGTTACGTGGATTTGTTTCTGAACTCTATTTGCTTAAAAAGAAACCCATGGATATGTTTGTTTATATTTTAAAGAATATTTGATTATGACCTTATATGAAAATATGTTTTGTGAGTACCACCACGGGAGTCCCATACCTTGGGGGACTTAAAATAACCATTGGCTAGTGTTTGACCACTTTGTGGTCCAGTGTTGTCATGGATCCATTGACCTCTATAGTGATTGTTACTTTAGTGATGTACCGTGGTTACAGTGATTATTTTAGTTTCTGGCACTTAATTAATTTGTGTATTCAACTCAACCCAATTTATGTTAATATTTTAGCTTAAATAAATATCAATGGCCATTTTGTGCCCCTACACTCATAGTATGATATTTCTCTCTCTGCTATATGCTTATAGCTGTTACTCCTTTCAGGTGACGAAGTTTAGCGGGATCAAGATGGGAAAATGAATCGCTATGTTATTTTGTTTTCTATCTTTTATTATTAGACTCTTGTAGTGCAATGAAGTTCAAGTAACTATGTTTTAGTTCCTTTTGAATAAACAGTTGGTACCCAGTTATTTATTTTAATTTATTTAATTTATCCGCTTGTGCTGTGACTACAAAATTATCCGAATTACATTATTTCTATCTTGTTATGACGCTGAGCCTTTGGGTACCGGGTTTGGGTCGTGACAAAAGATAGTATGTGTCCTAAGGGTTCGGGTGTTAATGTCAACTTGGTAGCAAAGTGTGGTGTAACAAAAGAATGAGTTGAACCAGAGTCAAAGAGAACATGGTCTAAGTGACCACAAACAGAGAGTGTACCTGACACAACATTTTCAGTAACTTCTGGGTTTCCAGGCACCAGGGCAAAATCTCTTCTTTGGCATTTTTGGTCCTTTCTCGTTCCTTCAGGTACTGCGGGTTTTCGGACTGGTTGGCGGACGAGCATTGGACAATTCCTCAGCCAATGGCCAACTTGGCCACATCTAAAGCATGTTCTCGTATCGTGACGGCATGGTCCCCAATGAATCCGTCCACAGGTAGAGCAAGCTGGAGTGATACCTCCTTTAGGGTTTGCAGGGCTTTGATTGCTTGGACCGGTTGAACTGGTTGTGCTCGTATTTATTCTCTTGGGAGGTGCGACACCGGGCCTTCTGTTATCTCTTTCCCAAAATCGCTTCCTCTGACTTGGCTCCCCAGATCACAAGGCTTTAATCTCTTTTCTGCAATGTATTCTTGATCTACCACCGCCGCATAGGTTGGTAGTTTCAAAACCTCCAGCATGTCCTTAATTTCAGGAAACAATGCAATTTAGAAATAGTGGAATAGGCACACATAGCACTTTTGATATTATTTTTTTAAATGTAAATATCGGCCTTTGTGGTCAATAAATTTTGTAATAAAAATAGAAACTCCAATGATTATTTTGGTATCCTCATTTAAATATTACTTCTGCTTGCGTTTATTAATTTGTTTATGAATTGGCCGTAGGTAACTTCAGTTACTGACCATCACGATGCTTAACCTTTGGGTACGGGGAGCGGGTCGTGACAAATGGTATCAGAGCAATGATTTATAAAAAAAAAAAAAAAATCATCATTGGAGCATAGGACACACACACATTTAAGAAGTGGGATAGTGGGTAACTAGTACCTAAATATTATATTTTGTTCGTCGATTTAATTATATTATAATTTTATATGATTTTATATATATATTAATATTTTTTTTTTGTGCATATTTTGTAAAGGGTAATAGATATAATTTATATTTGTTATAGTAAAAGAGAGAAAAGAAATAAAGGATGTCAGGCTCAAGACCCACCAAAATTATAATATAATTAAATACATGTAATTTTCAATTCAGTATTCAAAAAAAAAAATTATTTCGATGTTTTCAAATTATAAAGATACTAATTTTGAAACTATCAATAAAAAGTTCATCTCAAATTTTTTCAACTCTTGCATATAATTCTGTCATTATGTTCTCATTTTATTTATTTATTTATTTTATCATAAACAAAACGAATGAAAAGTTTTTAAAGTCACCCATATTTTCTTATTTTGGCCCAAACCAATTTTTGACAACTAGACAATGAGTTGTTTTTGGTAAAAAAATTTTGAGGTAGTATTTTCTATCAGATTAATCATCTAATATATATTTATCAGAGTGCGCAGCGGATAATTTGCACATATAACAAATTTCGAGGACGAAATTTTAAAAGGAGGGAAGATTGTAACAACCCAGATTTTTAATTATTCTGTAGAATCTATACTAATATTATTTAAATCACAATTAGGAAAAATATATAATTTATTATATATTATTATGTGTAATTTTATAAAATAATATAATTATTTTATATTTTGGGGATCAAAATATAAATAAATAATTAATTAAGTTAAATTTGGATAAACTTGAATTAACGAAAATTAATAGGAATACGACGCATGGTAGTTTGGCTTGGGCCTCACGAATTCAAGCTCTATTTAGAAGTTGACTCTGTGAGAGAAAACAAACAAAGAGACAGGAAAAGTAAGAGAGAAAGAAAAGAAGATCAGGAAAGAAAGAAGGAAAAAGAAGATAAAGGAGAGAAAATAGAGAGAAAAATAATGGAAGTCGAAAAGGTTTTTGGTAGTGAAAAAAAATAATGGGGTATTAAAGTTAAGGTGAGTTATATTATACCTTGAGTCACCAAAATGTATTTTGCGTATATTTTGACTTACCAAAATCTATTTTATACAAGTTATGTTTTATTAGTATATTAATAAAAGTTATGTTTTATAAAGGTTTCAGTTACATGGTTTTATTTCTGAACCCTATTTGTTTAAAAGGAAATCCATGGATCTGTTTGGTTATATTTTAAAGAATATTTGACTATGACCTTATAAACAATTATGTTTTGTAAGTACTACCATGGAAGTCCCACGCCTTAGGGGACTTAAATAACCATTGGCTAGTGTTTGACCACTTTGTGGTCCGGTGTTGTCATAGATCCATTGATCCCTGTAGTGATTGTCACTCTAGTGACCCTTGTTCTGTTCCGTACCGTGGTTATATTTGTCACGACCCGTTCCCCGTACCCAAGGGTTAAGCATCGTGATGGCCAGTAACTGAAGTTACCTCCGGCCAAATCTTTAAACAAATAAATAAACGCGAGCGGAAGAAGTATTTAAATGATGGTACTAAAATAATCATTGGAACTTCTATTTAATTACATTGTCAGAGCTGAACTATGTCTACAAAGTGTTTTGTGTCTACCCCACACGCTAGTCCTGACATGTCACCTGAAAGTGGTAAACAACTATAAGCACATGACAGAGTGAGTAATATTACACTAAGAGCGTAAGGGCATAAAATTCACCATGGATAATTATTGGCTAAAAAGAGCTTGATATTAAATACATAACATATAATACGGAAATCATTTGACATATAACACAGAAATTACGTAAACAACTATAACCACGGTATGGAACAGAACAGAGGTCACTAGTGTGACAATCACTACAGGGGTCAATGAATCCATGACAACACTGGACCACAAAGTGGTCAAACACTAGCCAATGGTTATTTAAGTCTCCCAAGACGTGGGACTCCTGTGGTGGTACTTACAAAACATAATTGTTTATAAGATCACAATCAAATATTCTTTAAAATATAAACAAACATATCCAAGGATTTCCTTTTAAGCAAATAGGGTTCAGAAATAAAACCACGTAACTGAAATGTTTATAAAACATAACTTTTATTAATATACTATTAAAACATAACTTGTGTAAAATAGATTTTGGCAAGTCAAAATATAAGTAAAATACATTTTGGTAACTCAAGGTATAATATAACTCACCTTAACTTTAATACCCCACTATTTCTTTCCACCACCAAAAACCCTTTCAGCTTCCATTATTTTTTCTCTATTTTCTTCGTCTATTTCTCTCTCTCTTTCTTTCCTTCACTCTTACTTTTCCTTCTCTCATTTCTTTCCTTCCTCTCACAGAGTCAACTTCTCTCTATATAAATAGATTGAATTCATGAGGCCCAAGCCAAACTGTCGCGTGTCGCCTTTCTATTAATCTTCATTAATTCAAGTTTATCCAAACTTAATTTAATTACGTATTTATACTTTGACCCTTAGATTTTTAATAATTATATTATTTTATAAAATTACACATAATAATATATAATAAATCATATATTTTTTCAACTGTAATTAAATAATATTAGTATAAATTTTACATAATAATTAAAAATTTGGGTTGTTACAATCTTCCCTCCTTTTAAAATTTCGTCCTCGAAATTTGTTATGTGTGCAAACTATCCATTGCGCACTCTAATAAATATATATTAGATAATTAATTTGATGGAAAATATTAAAAAAAAAAAAAAATTTACCCGAAACATCTTTCTGCCTAGTTGTCAAAAATTGGATTGGGCTAAAATGAGAAATAATGGGTGACTTTAAAAACTTTTCACTCGTGTTGTTGACGATAAAAATAAATAAATAAAAAAAATAGAATGGGGACACAATGACAGAATCGTATGCAAGGGTCAGAAAAAAATTTAAGATGAACTTTTTATTGATAATTTCAAAATTAGTATTTTTATAATTTGAAAACATCGAAATAAATTTTTTTTTTTTGAATACTGAACTGAAAATTACATGTATTTAATTATATTATAATTTTGGTGAGTCTTGAGCCTGACATCCTTTATTTCTTTTCCCTCTTTTACTATAACAAATATAAATTATATCTATTATCCTTTACAAATTATGCACAAAAAAAAAATTTATTATTAAGATATATATAAAATCATATAAAATTATAATATAATTAAATCAACGAACAAAATATAATATTTAGGTACTAATTACCCACTATCCCACTTCTTAAATGTGCGTGTGTCCTATGCTCCAATGATGATTTTTTTTTTATTTTTTATGAACCATTGCTCTGATACCATTTGTCACGACCCGCTCCTCGTACCCAAGGGTTAAGCATCGTGATGGCCAGTAACTGAAGTTACCTCCGGCCAAATCTTTAAACAAATAAATAAACGCAAGCGGAAGAAGTATTTAAATGAGAGTACTAAAATAATCATTGGAGCTTTTATTTAATTACATGGTCAGAGCTGAACTATGTCTATAAAGTACTTTGTGCCTACCCCACACGCTGGTCCTGACATATCACCTGAAAGTGATAAACAACTATAAGTACATGGCAGAGTGAGGAATATTATACTAAAAGCGTAAGGGCATAAAATTCACTATGGATAATTATTGGCTAAAAAGAGTTTGATATTAATACACAAATTAATTAAGTGCCAGAAACTGAAATAATCACTATAACCACGGTACATTACTAAAGCAACAATCACTACAGAGGTTACTAGATCTATGACAACACTGGACCACAAAGTGGTCAAACACTAGCCAATGGTTATTTAAGTCCCCCAAGACGTGGGACTCCCGTGGTGGTACTTACAAAACATAATTGCTTATAAGGTCATAATCAAATATTTTTTAAAATAAAACAAACATATCCATGGGTTCCCTGTTAAGCAAATAGGGTTCAAAAATAAAACCACGTAACTGAAATGTTTATAAAACATAACTTTTATTAATATACTATTAAAACATAACTTATGTAAAATTGATTTTGGTAACTCAAAATATAAGTAAAATACATTTTGGTAACTCAAGGTATAATATAACTCATCTTAACTTTAATACCCCACTATTTCTTTCTACCACCAAAGACCCTTTCAGCTTCCATTTTTTTTCCTCCGGTTTCTTCCTTTCTTTCTCTCTCTCTTTCTTTCCTTCACTCTTACTTTTCCTTCTCTCATTTCTTTCCTTCCTCTCACAGAGTCAACTTCTCCCTATATAAATAGATTGAATTCGTGAGGCCCAAGCCAAACTGCCACGTGTCGCATTTCTATTAATCTTCATTAATTCAAGTTTATCCAAACTTAATTTAATTACGTATTTATACTTTGACCCTTAGATTTTTAATAATTATATTATTTTATAAAATTACACATAATAATATATAATAAATCATATATTTTTCCAACTGTAATTAAATAATATTAATATAAATTTTACAGAATAATTAAAATTTTGAATTTTTACAATTTTTTGTCATGACCCAAACCCGGTACCCAAAGGCTCGGCGTCGTAACAAGATAGAAATAATGTAATTGGATAATTCTGTAGTCACTCCGCAAGCGGATAAATTAAATAAATTAAAATAAATAATTGGGTACTAACTGTTTATTTAAAAGGAACTAAAATATAGTTACTTGAACTTCATTATACTACAAGAGTCTAATAATAAAAGATAGAAGACAAAATAACATAGCGATTCATTTTCCCATCTTAATCCTGCTAAATTTCGTCACTTGAAAGGGGTAACAGCTATAAGCACATAGCAGAGTGAGAAATATCATACTATGAGTGTAGGGGCATAAAATGGCCATGGATACACAAATTAATTAAGTGCCAGAAACTGAAATAATCACTGTAACCACGGTATATCACTAAAGTAACAATCACTGCAGAGGTCAATGGATCCATGACAACACTGGACCATAAAGTGGTCAAACACTAGCCAATGGTTATTTTAAGTCCCCCAAGGCATGGGACTCCCGTGGTAGTACTCACAAAACATATTTTCATATAAGATCATAATCAAATATTCTTTAAAATATAAACAAACATATCCATGAGTTTCCTTTTAAGCAAATAGGGTTCAGAAATAAATCCACGTAACTGAAATGTTTATAAAACATAACTTTTATTAATATACTAACAAAACATAACTAGTATAAAATAGATTTTGGTAAATCAAAACATCAGTAAAATACATTTTGGTAACCCAAGGTATAATATAACTCATCTTAACTTAATTCCTTTATCTTTTCTTTCCACCACCACTCAAGATGCTCACCCGTGCGTCCTCTTATCTACTTTCTTTTTTTTTTTCTTTCCGTTGCCTTAACATGCCACTCTTTATAGGAGGTAAATCGTGGGTAACAAGTCACAGAAAGTTTCGAAATTTTGACACGTGTAAGTCTCCAGTCCACCCTTATCTATTTTTATTAATTGACTTGTTTGAATTCTATCTTTTACTTGACCATTGACTAATCCATCTTCTTAGGACTTAGACATATTTTGACCATTTGACCATTTTTTTAATTTAAAGGTTATTACCTTTTTTAGTAATTCAAGATGACTCCTAAAACTTACGTATAATGATAAGTTAGGTTCATGTCTAAAAACCTTACTACCCAACTATAAATCACCACTTACAACTTACTAAAATATTTAATGTGTAATATTTCACAACGTATTTCTTTAATCATAAAATTCCCAATCTCCTAAATTATGCATTTATTTATTATCATTTATTTATTATTATTGTTGTCACTACATGTATATATATATATATATATTATTATTTTATTATTATTATTATTATTATTTATTTTATCGTAATGTTAAATTTAAAACATTTGGGTGTCACAATTGTTAATTTAATTACTGTGCCCTTTAATTTTTATTCAAAAAATGATATAGAAAATAATTGATGGTGCTCTACAAAAATTTTAAAACCCCTTTATATGAATACGTACCTCCTTTTTCATAGGTTGCTTCAAAAAACTATTTTGATTATTATTTTCATCTATTATTTGATTTTGTTCAAACTTCCTTCTGGGGTTTAGGGTTTCAAAATAACAAAAAATAATGATGTTAATGATGATAGTGAGTTTTTGTAGGGTGGATTGGAGTTTTAGAGGGAAGAAAAAGAAGAATAAATAACTTTGATCTCTTGAAGAAAATGATACAGAAATTTGAATAAAAATAACCAATTATGGTGTACCATGAGAAAAAAAATTGGGGATTTAATATGTGTTGTCTTTATTTGTAAATTCATGTGTTGTCCTTATGAATTTAAATTAGACGTACTGAGAGTTGGATAGAATTGAGTAAAAAAAAATTTTAAAAAAAGTACAAATCGGTCTAATCTAGACCAAATCACACTGTTTGGTTTGATTTTATTTTTTGAATGTACGGTTCAACCCTTATTCTTAAAATAAGTGAATCATATTTTACAATTCGATTGATGATTTTATGATTATGGTTTCGATTTGGAACCAAGCCAAATTGTTTATATATATATATATATATATAAGATGTTAATTATGGTAGACAATGAAGTATCTTATTAGAGCATCTGTAACGAGCTATTTTTGTTATAATATATAATATTAGCGTATGCTCGTACTTGAAGGCATGGTGCAAATAATGTTAGGATTAGAATATAATTGTAATCCCAACACTATTTAAATTTTTTTTTTAATTTGATAAAATCACAAATTTATTATAAAATTTTGGAGTTCTCACAAAACTTCCCACGAAAACTCGCTTCTGCTTATATAATATATAGCTAGATAAATAGATGTGCCTGACATAAATACAATTTCCACGGGCATACATACAATGTTGCTTTTGCTTATATAATTATATGGAAATTGTAGGTATGCCCATAATGTCATAGTGTATTATGGGCATACATACATTGTATAGAAATATGTGTAAAATATATTAAACAAAAAGGAGAAAATAAAAAAACAAACAAATAGAGAAAAAAATAAAAACGGGAGAAAATAAAAAAATAAAAAGAAAAGAGAGAGGAAGGTGGGATCATGAGATTATGGAAGCATGAGTGAGAAAAGGAAAAAGTAAGAGAGAGAAGCGAGAAAATAAAAAATGTACATATAGGATATTTTTTAAAAAATATATCTCATTCGTTATTTTATAATTTGAATAGATCTGAGCCGTCTAAATGTCCTAGTAGGACAAATGTGTGTAGAACAAATTCACTAGTAGGACAAATGTGTGTAGAACAAATTCAAAAACCATCCTACTTTATTATATAGATATATCTCATAAAGGGGAACTTACGTGTAGATCCTAATAGGTGGACCTATTGTCCAATAGGTCCTGTGAGAATTAATGACATTTTTCATCAAACATTATAAAAAATAGTCACTAATTATTAATTTTTAGCGACGATTTGAAAATTTTATCACAAAAAAGTGTCATTAATTAAAAATTTTAGTGACAGTGTAAAAAAATAGTCACAAAAAAAGTTACTAATTTTGAACTTACAGCGACAATTTTAAAAAATTCATCACAGAAAAACGTCACTAATTATATGTTTTAGTGACAATATATAAAAATCGTGACAAAAAAAATCACTAATTGAACATGTTTTCTTCATAGTGCATGCCTTCCTCGCTCAGCTGTTACTCCATTCTTCATCACCACTAGAAAAAGAAGAAAAAAAAGTTGTTAAACTGTTGGTCTTTCCATTGTTACTACATCCATTGCGCATATTCAAACACAAAGCAACAAAAATTATATATTTGAAACTCAAAACACTAAACTTTGAATTTTAATTGTTTTGGTGTTGTACTAACAGTCGTCGATGCATAATAAGCTACGGCAAGTCAGTGAAGAAGTTGCCTAGAAGATCCCACATTTTGGTTTCTTTAACATAAAGCCCTATGAATCCCAATTTCTGACCCCTATATTAAATTTGTATCATATAGAAACGTAACACAAAAGGTTAAACCTTGGTGAACTACATCATCTGCAAGTCCTTGGCTTTGCTCATGAAAGTGCCAGCAACATCACAAATATTGGCAATCTTTTATCGAACAGAATGCAATGCTATCTCAATTACTTTGCCGATTTGGTACTTGGGATTGTCCAAGCTATGGTTTTAATTGGATGCCTCGGACCCAGGTAATAGCTTTGTTTGCTCTTAGTTTTGGTTGAATCCCCTAATTTTGGCTTTTGGCAAAGTATTGTACAACTTTTTAGAGCATTGAACAATTCTGATTGGTAAATGGTAAATAGGCTCAGCTTTTTTGGTTTCCTCACTATGAAAGTTGGTTATGGACTAATTCTGTAGACCAGTATTGTTGTTACTTGAAATTTTATAAATTCTAGTGAATTGACTGTTGTCAGAGCTTACAATCCATATTTGTACACAATTGAAGACACTCCAAATTTGGAATGCCATTGTTGTTTTGATTGTAATGTTTTCAGTGCTAGGTTAAATGTTATCTGGTTGATTGGAAAATTGTCTCTTCAGATCAAAGATTTGAGGAATGACATGCAAAAGGAAAGAAAATAGGAACGATATCACTTCTCAAATCCTTAATTCAAACATTGTCCTAAAAGTGTTCTAAGTTGTGCCATAATGTGAAGAATGAACCTCTTAGCAACATGATAAAAGCCATGACAGAGAGTTGTGGGATAGGCTTCAGAGCCAAGCATATAAATACGCAATCTAACAGCATCTCCAATATCCCTGCATTAAATGTTCATCAAATCAAGAAAAAATATTTTTTCATCAAATTTAGAATTCATCAAATTTGTATTTGATGAAAATCTAAAAAGATAAAACATTGAAGATGATTTTTTATTTTTTTATTTATTTATCAAATTTGATAAATAAGAAAATTTGAGGTAACAGGAAATTTTTTGAAAAGATTTTAATGAAAAATTGATGAAATGATTGGAATAGTTCATATTAAATCAAGCTTTTATTCAAATTTTGAATCAAATTAGATATAAAAAAAGAAAAAAGAAAAGTGAAGGGTTGAAAATGCTCTAACATCCCACAATATAACATAAATGCCAAAAAAAAAAAAAAAAATAATCTGTAAGCTTCATATAAAGGATGGCTGTAAAATCCATAAATGATGAATCCACAGCCCCTGCCTCACCGTGTGAGAGGGGACTTTCAAAGTATCAAAATTTAGATGTGTATTAAAAAGATTTCTTTAGGTTGTGTACTGCAGTGCAGGAAACTTGACACATGCAAATTGCAATCAACCACAAGATGTTATAAAATTTACAAACAAAAGGTTTTGAGCCCATCCATCACTTTTATTTCTCACAAGCAGAGACTGTACATAATGAGGCTGCGATGGACCAAACAAGTAGTCTGATCATTCGTTACACAATCAACTTAGTGGAAGTAACCATAGAGCTCCAAGAAGCAAATGCAAAAGTTCCATGGATTAGTATCATCGGTTGTGGGAGCAGCCAATAAAACCCTAAAGAATCTGAAGGGAAGCAGAGCATTGGGACCAATTATTGGCCATGAAGCAAACTGACCCGGTTTGCACATTGTCTGGTCGTTCTCGTGCACTCTCAAGTTAGTCCAAGTCTTCCCATCCAGAGAACCCTAGAATTAATGTCAATAAAATTTCATGATAAACTCTTCATTTTTTTCTTCATTCAAACCATGATTGGGAGGGGGATGGAGGAAGAGAAAACAACAGCAGAGCATCATATTTACCTGAAAATTCCAACTTCTTATGTAGGCCCTTGACCCGTCCTGCCTCAAGGTATAATAGTTGCACATAAGCTGCATCCATCAAACAATCTAGCATCAGAAAACTAATCGGAGGGAAAAAGCCATGCAATTATTCATATAATATATTTCCATAGTTGAAGGCAACGGGGAAAAAAGGCTGAGCACATTTTATAGACAATCTTCACTAGTGTCAATTGTCAGTTCAATGTTCGTTTCCATGAGAAAAAAAATGAGGAATTAATTATAATGCCAGACCTAGATGGAAGGTAGTTTTTCACCAAATAAAGAAAGAAAAAAAAGAGAGGCCACAAACAAAATACAAATTCAATACCTGGTGGTCTTGGCCAATGTCAATAATCCACCGCGTGCAATTCTTTCCATCTTCAATCCTAGGTCCGGCAAAGGATGTTCCCTGATGCACAGTAAATCAGTTCAATGACCGTCCTAAAGAGCTCAGAAATTATAGGAACTTTAACAAGAATTTGATTTATCATAGGGTCATACCTGGTAAGTCCTTGAGACCAAAACCTTAGGGTCGGTATGTCTTGAAATGGGACTGCTAGCACTAACACAAATTCTCTGAAACATGCAATTTAGAGGATAAGATATCAATAATTTAGCAAAACCATTGGCAAATCAAGAGAATAACAGTATTTCGAGAAGTCACCTTTGCGAGAACAGGATTTACCCATTGATGTTCCCCAAATGATGTGCCAATGAAGTACAGAACTCCGTTGCTGTCACCATCACGTATGTATTGCAGCTCCTTAAAACTAGATCGCCTGTGTTGGAATCTTGCACTATAAAGTGAAATTACGTCAGCCATAAATCATTCATTTGTAAGGATTTCAAGTAAAGAAACTAATTTTGACATGCTTTCCTACTGCACGCAAGCAAACGTACATAACTTGGACTCAACTTTTAAAGAAGCTTCGTGTTGCAATTGTGCATGACATCACATTATTTGAAAACCATCTCTACATATTGATGTAGTTGGCAAAAATCAGTTTCTTTGAAGGGTAACCAAATAGAAGATGAATTATTGATCACTTAAAACAAAGATTTCATAACTCTCCGAAAGATTAGTTTATGAAAATCAGTTGATCTCAACTGAATGGAATCAAAGGACTTACAAGCATCTCTTACATGCCTAAGCCCTGAGACTTCCCATTTCCAACCAGACACCCGAGTCAAGAGTCAAAGCCATCTCTTAGTAGTGGAAGTCACACTGCATGATTTATTACCAGAAATAATACCGTGCAATCTATTACTCAAAGTACTTCTGATGCTATACCACGCCACTCAAATGCCTAAGCTAAGGCAACATTTAGGCACGTTGAAGTGATAAGGACAAAAAAGGCATTGGATGAAGGATTTAATGGTCTTTGGAAAGATTAGATTTTAGGAATTATTACCATATTAGAATATTATTTAGGATTTTATTAACGATTTAATTATTGTCTTATTTTATTTTGGAAACTTTTAGTTGGGACTTTCTTAGATGTGCCTATAAATAGGGCATTATGTAGTGGGTTATTCAGATTTGACTATTGAATTGAGATATTGACTATTGAGATCTAGGTTCAATTTTCTTTTCTTTCGGTGTAGTTTGTTATTTTCATTTACAATATTTTATTTTCTGGTCGTCCTACATCACGAAGTTTTCTGCAAGCACCACAGGGACTCTGTGCGTCTTGTGGCTTGGAAGCTAGATGAAGAAGTTTAGCCTGGCACTATGCCCTGTAGGCATAGCCAATCCTAATCATAGAGATATCATGCCACTAAACCTATCTATGAAATCTCAGTAAACAAGACAAATCCTACCAACTTGATTGCTTTCTGACAAATCTTAACAAAATCTCAAGAAAACAGGACAATTAGTTATGGCCACTTGACTAACCTTCCATAAATAGAAGGAAGTACTCCTTTACATCACTAGTTTCTTCTACATCACACTCTTCAAGAGAGGTTGGTCCTAAACCATGTACTCTGAGCTCCTGTACTCCACTGCCTCCTCTTTCTCAGATAGATGGATCTATCTCTTCCCTAGTCATCCATTGGGACTCTTTTGTCTCACATGTTTTGTCACTCTCCAACAAACCTCTAACCAGCCCTTTCACAAAGACATGATCGTATAATTGAATACATAGGATGCAAGCTAAGAAGCACGGACACCTCTCTAAAGGCTCCGTGCAGGCTCAAACGTGTCGAACCACGGACACGCTGGCGTCGACACGCGCGGTTGACACGTGTCTGACATGCACTACAGAGTGTCCAATTTTTTTTTTTTTGAAGCCGGACACGCACGGGACACGTTATGGACACTTTCGGACACGCACGGGGTCAATTTCAGAATTTACAAAACATTTTTAGGGTCAATTTCAGAATTTACAAAATATTTTTGGGGTCAATCTGTAAAAAAAAAAATCAATAACCTTCATTTTGCCCTAAATCGATCAAAAGCCCTATTTGCCCTAAATCGACCAACATGAATAGCAAAAAACAAAACGAGAAAGAAAGGAGACGAAGATAATAGAGAAAGAGAACCTGGTCGATCGTCCGTCGCTCGTCATCGCTCGTCGCTCGTCATCGGTCGTCGTCACTCCTCGTCACTCCTCGGCCGTTGATCGTCGCTCGTAAGGTACACCCTTGGCTTCGGTCTTCTTCCTTCTTCTTCTGGTCTTCGTTCCTGAGTCAATGTTTCTCCTCTCTTTCTCTCTCTCTCTCTCCGTCTCCTCTCTGTCTCTGTCTGAGTATTTTTTTGTTTTTTATTTTGTTGTTTCGCGTCTTTTTTTTTTTACATTTTCATTTTATATTTTTTTCCCCTTACTTCAGAATATATATATTTATTAATTAGTTTTGTTAATATATTTATTAATTAGTTTTATTAATATATTTATTTCAGAATATATATATTTTATTAGTTTTGTTAATTTTAATAATAATGTGTGTTTATTAATTTTATTATAGGAACAAATTTTTGTTAATAATGTGTGTTTATTAATTATATTTTTTTCCCCTTATTTTAGAATATATATATATATTTTTTCAAATTTTTTTTTAATAATTTTATGACATATAATAAATAAAATTAATTATATATATTGAACGTGTCCCCAGCGTGTCGTGTCCCCTATTTTTTGAAAATTTGCGTGTCGGCGTGTCCGTGTCGTGTCGCGTATCCGTGTCCGTGCTACTTAGGATGCAAGGAAGTAAAATATTTACCAACACAAGAATATAATTTAATTTGGTAAGAACAGGATAGACTTTACTGTCCATTTCAGCTGTGGGATTTCACCCAAAATCCATTCGATGTCAAATCCAGGCCAGACAAATTCTGTCTAGCTTTTCATTGTCAACCTAAAGCCAATGTAGATTTTCTTTCATGAAATACCAATAGAATTTTGTGTCCACAATAATGAAGAGGCATTCCTACATGGCTCGTTTTATATTTGCCTGCACAAACATGTTCAGCCACAAAAAGGCTAATAGAATCATTATGAAGATGTCAAAATGCCATAAAATTTCAAAATAGGTGGTCTAGATAGATACACATGGACCAGAAGGTAAAAGTAATACAACAATTATCGTGGCATTTAGAGTGACAATGGCAATGCCTTGTCTGCCACCCTTTTTCCATTCTATTTACAATGAAACATGGAGAAAGGAAGGGAGAGAAAAACAAGGCAGGTTAGCTTGAGTGGAAAGTGTCTTTATATGAAGAGAGATGGATTTGGGGACGTAATACTACACAAGAATGGTCAAACGTGATACGTCTATTGCAATGAGGCTCAATTGAAAAATAGAAACTTCTAGTGTTGACTAAGATAGATGGTAAACTAAATCTGTAATTTGATTCATCACTTAGAATAGTGCCTTGATCCAAAATTCTTCTCATCCTGTATGTTCTAAGCAACCAAAAAAAAAACATGCATCTTCTCCCAATGTCATAAATCAAGTGTGAGTGTTATTATATTTCTTATTCTTAATTCAACAAGTCCAGAAGTCAAGATTGTACAGAAGAGATTGACATTTAAAACATAATACTTACTTTCGGTCACCTTGTGGATTAGCCAATCCAAATTCTAAATAACAAATGGCCTCTTTCACCTGTTACAGTCCAATAAGAGAAGTCAATGAACAGAATAACCCTACATAATCAACATATCCAGAAATTTTTGGCTGAAAATTCATATAACTGATAATTACAATTTTACTCACCAAAAAATCAAAAGTAGGAATCATTCTACTAAGGCCACTCCTTTCCAACTGCAATAGCATAAGAAAGTGAGAATGAGGATACAAGAAATAAGCCCAATTTCTAATCTGGCGAATAGATCTCTACTGTGAGATATTATCTCTTTATTCTGAGCCACATACCTTCTTAAGCAAGGCATATGGAAGTAATGGGAAGCGCACAAGGGGCAACAAGTAATTAATAGACTGAAATCTCTCCCCAAAAAGAAGTTCTGGCGCAGAATTTAATATCATCTCATCCACTACGTCCCACACATAAAATTCCTTTGCTTGCATGCACCATAGTAAGATTGCATTAAGAACTCTTTCTTCAGACGTTACTGTCAAATCTGGATGCTGCAAAGCCCATAACTATTATAAGAAATGTTCTAATATGGACACACTGGAAAGTAGTCTTTCGAAAATATGGTCAAAAATATGGCCAGGTACTTTAGTATCAAAGACTATGCATTAGAAGACTAAACTTGTTTGATAGACATCCCATCCATCTAAAATCCATTGAAAGATTGCTTTTGAATAGTACAATATTTCAGCACATCATAGCTTGCCACCACACAAGACCATATATCCTCATCCTAGAATTTCTTTTTCTTTTCTTTTTTGTTACTAAAAGTGAAAATTAAAAATGATCTTCTCGTTTTTCTCTCTTTTTTCTTTTTCTTTTTCTTTTTCTTTGTTGAAAATATTTTTCTGTATAATTAATACAGAATAATCCTTTATTCATGTTTCTGTTACTAGTAATCTCCATATTGGAAATTCTTGGACCTTCCACACTGGACTTTACAATATATGATGTATTGAAGCAAATGCAAAACACTCATTCTTGTTATCTCATCGTCATAAACAACTTTGAAAGAAAGAACCCACCTTAAGAATCTTGCTAAATGTTGCCTCATCTAACAAAACGAAGTCAATGCTTGCAGTTGTACAATAATCGAAGTGCATTGAAAATTTCTTCTCGCATGTTTCTTCAATAAGTTTACATGGAGGAACAGACGAAATCACTTGGAGAATTGGGCACACTGTGTCCTGCAACAAAGTTCAATGGTTAGCTATAGAAACAACAAACCAATTACTTTGCCAAAAGTGTCTGCTTCCTCGTCCAATAAACTTGTGCATAATAGAAAAATTCTTGTTGTATGACCTTCTTCCGATAGAACTCCATCCCTGCATATAATATGTAGATGAGAGGTATCAATATATCATAATTCATTATCATAAAAGGGTTCTCTTCTTTTGTTTTCAGAAGTCCGAAACCGCAACACTTCTCCTTTCTTTTATTTCTAGTCATACAACTAGCACTTTATTCGATCCAAAAAAAAAAGCACTTTAGCATAATGATAAACACAAAGATATAGTGATGACTAAATTGAGCAATTATATTTTGTGCTGAAGAAAGGATTACAAAATACCTCTGACAGGCATTCCAAAAGTGTTTTGCAGCATTCCTGATGAAGGAGAGTAACACCAAATTGATCTGCCAATAGAAGAAGCTGGAGTAGCAAGGTATCAATATCCATGGTCTCTTCCTTGTTGAGTTCTCCATAGTACATGAATTCAAGCATAGCCTTAAATGCTTCTAGTGGCACATCCTGTAAAAGAGCCTTCGATGAAATGCTCTCACTCATTCCGTTGGTGAACATCTGCCAATGCAACCATGTCGTTCAATAGCCATGTCATAAAATCATCAAAATTGTTAAGAGAACACAACCATCATCGTCCTTTCATACTTACTCAATGGATATGTAAAGTTAATGCAATCTGCCAAAATATGTTGCATGGCAACAACATAGCTTTTGGACATCACACAAATATATGGTTTGAATACAGAGAATCCCAAAAAATACAAAAACATTTAGAAAGTGTGGAAACTAGATTTTTTCTTTATCAGATATAAATTCAAAAATTAAAACTTCAATTTACTGAGGCCCCCCTACTCCAGCCCTTCACGATGTGTAATGAACATGTATTGAGATGAGCATGAGTACATTCACTTTATATTCATATAAGGTTGACTTTTCATAACTCCACAACCACATCAGTCACACTCATGTTCATTGTAAAGTGAAAGGATCACTCATACATAAAATTGTATAGGAGCTGATGTAGATTCAATCTTAATTTTTGCTTGTGGTTTTCACCTGAACGATCAAAAAATATTTTATCCCAATCTTCTTGATGAATAAGAATTATGGTGGTTCTAGTTCTATACATGAAAAGCAGCAGATTCTCATTATGATCTGAATGTAAGTTCATTAAGTGTTGACTTATTTGCCCAAACAAACTCCAACTAATAGTCCGTTATCCAACACAATAATTATTTTCCTTGTAGAGCTGGAGTATTTATTTTAACCCAGGAAAAAGAGTGAAATTCTGAAAAAAGCTGAGTGTTGAGCAGATTATACTGATCAGCCATCAGAATTTTATTCTCACTATTCCACACACATACATGTTATATAATTGGCATGAGGAGTCATAATGTAACGAAGAGCTAAGAAGTTGGCTCACCTTTAAAAAGGGGACACTCCATAAGCCAAGGATAATTTTATGCGGCTGGGCAATAAGACCATGACCACCAATATAGATGTCCACATCACTGTACTCGCCAGTTATGAGAAATTGTTCAAGCCTCTGCATATTGAGGGGAAGTCCCGAGGGAAAGGTTGTACCACAATGGATCTTAGAACTTGGATATGATATCTCCACATTCTTGCCTGAGTCAAACAATTTTTTGTTCAGTTTAAAACGTTCAGTAATTTCTTCACACTGCTTCACCAATGGCATCACTTCATATTTTAAGCTCAGAGCCCTCAGGGAGTTGAGTTGTGACTCTAAAATCTGCATCATATAGACATAAGCATTGTAAGAAATTAAAGTTCTATAATCACAGAAACAGCCTCGAAGTTGAAACTTTATTTCAGCCTAGGAAGTTACAATGATTATGAAATCACCAGTGGTTACTGGTTAGTGACTTTTTAACCAAAATCTCCCAAATATCTTAAAGAGCAGACAAGTTTCAGTGTTAAATTGATAAATAGCATGCAATTTAGGATAAAATTATTTCAGACCTCGAAAATCTCCAAAGTGAAAAATCAATACCAATGGGATTGTTCTTAACTCAAGAATCAATATAACAATGGGTTTGTTATAAGTCTCTATTTTAAATATTGCAAACGAATAATTATCACACCTGAGGCTGGCCAGTATCAGTCAATTTTGGAGTTGGAAAGGTAAAAGGAGAGGAAGAGGATAAAAGGTGGGAGTAGGACGATTCCATAAGGCTCTATTCATTTCCATAGTTGGGAGAAAATAAAAATACCTCAGACCAGAAAAAGAAACAAATTATGCTATCCTCATTCAGTCATGCAATTGGATAGAATATTTGAACTCATAAGTGATTTTCATTCTAAAATGTAGTAATACAAATATAACAAGACTGGCCACAAAATTATAGACAGGAAGTTTCTGTTAAGTTGCAATAACCAATTAATAACATGCTAAATCAAGCTGGAGAACGAAAAAAATGATCAAGATAATTCAAAATGCATAAAAATTAGAGCATAAAACACAATAATTACCTTGGTATGGCCTGTGTAGATATATTGCAGAAATGCACGTAGAACTGGATAGCTTACATCCTGAAGCTGGATGACATCTTGATTGCACAAACTCGAACCAAAATTACCAGATGCCGCCAAGATTACCTTATGAGCCGGGACAGTCTTTTCCTCCTCGCCCACAATGAAGAATATATCGGATAGCTCCCAACTCTCAAGAAAATTCTGGAGCCCCCAATTTTCATGATGTCTACTTACATTTTCCATCTCTTCGACACCACCCTCATCTCCTTCATATTCACCACCATTCACATGCTTCCACAATGATATATGGTTTTGTGTTAGTGGCAAAACATTCACATTTCTATACCCAACATGTTTGTCCCAACTACTGAGCCCAACGTACTGAACGCTACAATTAGGATTCGAATCAAGCCACTCAAAAACAAGATTCTGAAAAGGGTACCTTCCTTTGCCAATGCTAATCAACCCATCATAGATACTGATCCAATAGCTCTGGAACGCCGAAGAACAACACAGCCCAATCCCAGCCGCATCAACCACTGTCTTCCCATCAACCTCAATTTTCAACCGGCGATTCCTGTGACTACCAAGAATCACAGTATAGTGGGGACTATTATCCCTCTTGTAATGGTAATGTTGACTACCTACATGCTCTCTAAACACGACGGTGACGTCGTTGTGAGCAAAAGCCTCAAAAGCCACACAACCTCTTCCAGCTTCCCTAAACCTCAAATCATTGCGCCAAGCACACTCAAAGGGTGCTACAGTAAGAAACTTTTTCTGCTGTTTCTCAACCATCTCTGCTTTTTAGACAACAAACCTTCTTTACTCACTTGACAACTAGACTGAAAAACCAACAATTTATAACAAAAAAACAATAAATAAATTAAGCACTTGAGACTTAAACTAAACAGCTAGTGCTATGATTTGAATTTTCCATGTAAGAAACAAACAAAATTCCACAGAGAGCAAATCAATCCAAAGCAAGAAAATGATAGGAATGGTAAAGAAAAGGAGGGTTTTGACAACTAGACAGAAAATCCAAGCCTCAAAAACAAAAGATAAATAAAAATAAGCACTTGAGAGCTAAACTAACCTGCTAGTGCTATATATTGAATTTTCCATGTAAGAACAGACAAATTTCACAAAAAGCAAACCAATCCAAAGCAATAAAATGAAAGGAATGGTAAAGAAAATGAGGGGTTCCAAATATTGTTGAAAAAAAATCATATCCCACTAATGAAATTTCATTATTAACCCAACAAAAAAAAAAAAACCAGATTATGAGATTCAAATGTCACTATCTGAAATTGCTAGAAACCCTTCACCCAACACAAAAATCCAAACCCTGGAAACAACTGTATATACATAAAAATTCACGATTTGAAAATTCATCCTCATCCTACACCACATACTTATCCAAGCAGAAGAAAAGTCAGAAAATATCCAACACTACACTAGAAGAAACCCAGATTAGACCTACAAAAATCTGGATAAAACGACAATTCTAGCAGATGTGTGAAGATGAAAACAACAAACAAGTACCAGATTGAGGGGAAAAAAATACCAACCTCACAAATTCTGTTGATTTTCAAGAAAAATTAATGGTGGGTCGTGGCTTTAAATTCACGGAACTATCGCTGTCATCAAATCGAACCAAAAGACAAACCGATATTTTTACATCATCATCTCATACATCTGTATCTCTCTCTCTCTCTCTCTCTCTGTATATCTATATATTTTGCACACACACCTATAATGTCTTGATTGGGGAAAGTCGTTGAGGGTGAAAGTGTCGAAGTCTGGGCCCTGTTTTTGATATTTTCGGAGATTTCACGGTGAGTGAAATTTATGGTTGAAAATAACTCTTTACATTTACGATAAATTATAATTGTAATGTCTGATCACCGTTCGTTAGAATTGTTTGAATTTGTGCAGGTGGATTGATCACCGTTCGTTAAAATTGTTGGAATTTGTGCTTGTTGGTTGATTCATCAATCATTCGGAAGGTGGTTTGACAGGTGGTTTGGGAGGTGTGACTTATGCTGCATGGGGTCAAGGAATTTGAAGGGGAATTTGAAATTAGAGAAAAAAAAAAAAGCATATAAAATTAAATAAAATATAAGTATAATAAAATGAGTCATTTGTTATATAATTAAAAATTTGAAAGGATAGAATGTAATTTTTAAAATTAAAAAAGATAATTTTTATTTTAAGTAAATCTCAAGGGGTGTATTTATAATTTCTCCTTATATTTATGGGGTCACATAATTTTTCAAAAAGAATAAAATAATATTTTTCTTAAAAAATATTTATTATTTTCATATAATTTTTAAAATTCAAAAACATTTTTTAATTTCTATTAATTAAATGAGTTTCACTACTGATATTGATTACTAATGTAACGATCACATATCATATAATAAATTAGAGATGTATGAATGAATTCATATTATTGTCATTTAATACTCAAGAAGTGAATATGTTATAAATGGTATGGAAACAAAAATTGTCATTTCAACATTTTTTTTCTTATAATATGGGTAGAATAATAGCATTTTCTTATCCTAGTATTTTTTATGTGTCAATATTATATTAATATTTTTAATATTGTATTAAACATAAGATAATATTAATGCAATGTTGCAACTTGAGATGATAATAATAAAATTACTGATTTTTTTTTAAATCACTAAATTCATATAGTATAAAAAAAAATGGGAAATTTATTATAAGACATTCTTATATACTAACAAGTCTTATTATTTTAGATATTTAATCCACTAAATCTTAATTATTATATTTAAGGTATTTTATGAATAATTTTATCTTTATAAATATTTTTTGAACCCTTAAAAAATTCGTGACATGAATATTTACATTAAATAAATTTGACAATGAAAATATTCATGTTAACAGTGTGAATGTTCACATTATGAAACATTAACATTGTTAATGTGAATATTAATGCGTGCATCTCTCTATTATTATTAGGGATAATTTGGTGAGTAGGTCACTCAAAAAATTTATTAGAATATAATAAATTAACTTGGACTAAGTGAAACATAAGTAAGAGAAGAGATATTTATGAATAAATGTCTCATTAAAAATTGTACAAATATAAACTACGAAAAAGTAAATTAAAATATTTTACTTTTAAGCACATTTGTTATAAAACAATTATTAATAAACATATGAAAAAATTCACGCAAAAATAATAAATCACGAAAACCAAACTGAATAATTGTTATTTTTTTTACAAAAAACAAAAAAATAAAATTTTGATGGTAAAATGTGGCATCTAAGTGCACTATGCGCCAGTGACAGCTGGCAACATCAAAATCTATCACTAAATTTTAATATTTATTTATATATATAAATTTCTATAACTGCTAATAAGTCCGTTGTAGTCTAGTTGGTCAGGATACTCGGCTCTCACCCGAGAGACCCGGGTTCAAGTCCCGGCAACGGAAATCGAATTTTTCGGCTGGAGCTTAACAATCTTCCCAATTCAAACATTTCTGGCTTTTGCACCGAACACTCCATCCCAATTCAATTTTATTTTTTCTTTTCATGTGAGTTCTTTTATAGAAAATTTATTTAAAAGTCCTAGAGAACTTTTGTACCATTTGATCACACATTTTAAATGATTGATTAAGGAGTCTTTATTAGATGTAGTGTGTGACTAATAAGTCCTTTTTTATGGTGTGATACTCTAATATAACAAGTATTAATGTGACACTCCAATGACGTGATATTCCAAAAAAAATTAAAAACTCCTCAGTATACTTTTTTATAAATGTGACAACATGACAGGTATGATATGACACTATAAAATTTTTACTCATCCTTAGTGTATATTTTTCCAAATGTAACAACGTGATAGATATGATATGACACTCCAAATATAAAAATAAAAACTCCTTAGTATACTTTTTTCAAATGTGACAACATAGCAGGTATGTTGTGACACTCTTAAAAAATTTAGTGTACTTTTCCTAAACGTGACATGTGACACTCCAACGTAACGGACCCAATTTGATTGAATTACTATATGTCTTCACGTCACGCGCCAAAAAAAAATTAGTAAAGAATTCACGTACTACACTACGCGTGTTAAAAATAACCAAACTATAAAAAAACTACTAGTGCGTTTTTGAATAACGTGACACTCAAACACCCTACCACCTTCCCCATAGATAACCATGCCAGTTGTCCCTCAATTGTACTAATAATGACAAAACAGTTAACAAATAATTTAAGGAACCACTTGGTCAACAAAAAAATACTTAAGACCTTATAGATTATAAGTCTACAAAACGAGATTTATTAGTCAATTCCTCTTTTTTTCTTTTGGGCAAACTTCATTTTACCCTTCTGTGATTTAAGTCGGGTGCGAATTACCTCATGATATTTGGAAATCATTACATAATCCTTTGTGGTTACAGGATTAAAATGCACAATTACAATTGTTGTCAAAACTAACCAAAAGTGTAATTCATGCGCATCTGTTGAGAGTTGTTATGAATATGAGATTTTTTTAAATCAAAACACCTTAGTAAGTCTCTACAATTACAACCCTACCATTGTACTACCTTTCATGATCCAGGCGGTTTGGACCGGCAAGCCATACAATACAGCAACAATGGCGAAGTCAGGAAGCCACAACAATGAGGCTAGCGACGATGACAACAAATGATCCGGACCAGACTCATATATCTCATCCTCACCTCACCACACCTAAGTTCTCTCATTTTCATGTGTTCCTCCTCATTTTCTATGTCTACAAGCCTCTCTGTTTCTCTCACGCAGTATCTGCAAAAAGAATGAGATTGATATGTAATTTGTAATGAACAGCCAGTGAATGGCCAAGAAGAAGAAGAACAGGGACTAAGAAGAAACAGGTTTGGGATATTAATTCTCTATATATTTATTCCACAGTTCCCAGGCTATTTATAAGCCAAAAGAGAACACTAGCTACAGGGAATTAACAACTGAAAATAATAATGCAGAGGTTTGTGGTACGAGGTGGAAGAGAGGTAACGTGGAAGAGGTTACAACCCATTTATTGAAAACAAACTACAACTACATCCTATTCTTGAGGCATTGAGGCAGAGAGGCATTGAGGCAGAGAGGCTGCTATTTTCATGCATGCCTATGGCAAAATAATGAACATATCACTCCTCCCCCCTTACACTATCCTTGTCCGCAAGGATAAAGTGTGCACGTATCATTCCAGAATTATCCTTGGCCGCAAGGATGAAATTGGGCCATGGCTTGGTAGTATGCAGATGGGTCATCCTCTGTAGTAAGGGCGGTTATAGGTGGCTTGGTTTGATCTTCGGCGGCCAAGACATCTTCGATCATGAAGAGTTGGGGTGTGGTACAACGGTGGCCGGGCTCGTATTTCTCATCACAATAGTAGCATAGGCCCTTTTCTCTACGGATTCGAGCTTCGGGGGCTGTAAGTTTCTTGAACGTGTGGGTTTGAGGAGGAGATGGATGTAGGTTCGGTTTTTGGGTAGGGGGTGGACCAAGGAGGCTAGCCGTTGTGGCGTTGGCGGGGTTATGGTTTGGAGGAGTGTTGGTGGCGACAATTGGTCGGGGGAAGATGTTGGTTTTCTTTTGTAAGGTATTGCGTTCCTCGACAAGTCGGGCCATGCCAATGGTTTCGGATAAGGTTCGAGGCTTCTTGAGCTTAACGTCCAAGCGAACATCATCTTTTAGTCCGGCGATAAAACATCCAATCACATGACTATCCGGTAGATCATCAATGCGTTGGGAGACCAAAAATCGGCAATGTTCCACTTCGATGACCCTTTCGAACTCTTCTTGGTATGCAGCCACAGTGGTGGTATGTTTCAATCGAGTGAGAGCTTCGGAAGGGTCATCGAAGTCGGTGGGTCCAAAACGGCGAAGCAAAGCTGTAGTGAGTTCGCCCCAATCGACGGGTCCTTTAAACTTGGTGAACCATCGGTGCCATTGTAAGGCAATTCCTTCGAGATGAAAAGAGGCAAGTTGGACTCGTTGGCCCGGCGTAATACTTTGAAATTCAAAGTATTGTTCGGCTCGGTATATCCACCCAGTGGGATCATCTCCGTTGAATTTAGGAAATGATAGTTTCAGGTGGGTATGATTTCGGTCCGGGGTGTTGTTAGTGGCGGAAAGCAGTCGATTTTGAGAGGTTTCGGTTTGAGCAAAAGGGTTATCAATGGGGGCAGTGCTATGCGAGATTCGCATGGATTGAAGTTCTGTCAACACAGTTTGGAGGGTACCATGAATTTGATCAAAGCTGGACTCATGTCGAGCTAGGATTTCGCTGACTTCATTGCGAAATTCAGCGTTGCTTTTGGCCCGAGTATCCATGTAACCTGGCTCTGATACCAAATGATATGTAATTTGTAATGAACAGCCAGTGAATGGCCAAGAAGAAGAAGAACAGGGACTAAGAAGAAACAGGTTTGGGATATTAATTCTCTATATATTTATTCCACAGTTCCCAGGCTATTTATAAGCCAAAAGAGAACACTAGCTACAGGGAATTAACAACTGAAAATAATAATGCAGAGGTTTGTGGTACAGAACGTGGAAGAGAGGTACAGAACGTGGAAGAGGTTACAACCCATTTATTGAAAACAAACTACAACTACATCCTATTCTTGAGGCATTGAGGCAGAGAGGCATTGAGGCAGAGAGGCTGCTATTTTCATGCATGCCTATGGCAAAATAATGAACATATCAGAGATACGTAGATAGATATATACACAAATTACACTGCCATCTCTCTCTCTGTATATATATGTTTGTGTATGTCCATTTCTCTCTCTGTATATATATGTTTGTTTTTGAACTGGTAATTCTTCAATCTTAGATCTGGGTGTTCTATTGGTTCCTCAATCCGACATCTTCATTCAAGACCAACCAACCCAACAAAATCCCAAAAACCATCGTTTTTGCTCTCTGATTGTACTCCAATTCATGAACTCCATGGTTTTAGCTCTGTCATCATCTCAGTGTTTCGGATGATGATGTTGATGAATCCAAAATAATTTTGTGATTCCAAAAACATGATGTTGATTCCAGAAATATATGTAATGATGTATATGTATATGAATGTATATGATGATGTATATGATTCCAGAAAAATAAATATATAATGATGTATATGTGTATAAATGTATATATGTTTGAATAATATATATATATATATATATATATTTTGCTATGAAAATATAATTAAATTTAAATTACGTTGAAAAAGTTAGGAATTGAATAACAATTAAGAAGTTAATGATAATTTGTGATTTAATTAAATTAATTTTTGATGGAAATTATATTGTTCAAATTAATTTGTCAAATTGAAACCTTAATTTCACATGATGAAACCCTAAGTTCTCTCCACACAACCTTTACTTTTCTCAAATGCATTGAATGAGAAATAATAAACAAGGGTTATATATAAGGGCAAAATAGTCTTTTTATTTCTGAAGTTAACGGTGTTAATTGTGCATTTCAATCCAATAATCATGGGGGATTATGTAGTGATTTAAAAATATCAGAGGGTAATCCGTACTCCACTCAAATCACAGGAATAAAAGTGAAGTTTGTCTTTTTATTTTTTTGATTGATAGTAAATCTCTTTATATTTTAAAATTTTCAAAGTCTTTTACCCCTAATTAAAAAATGAAGTAAAATCAGAAGTGTCAATTTATTTATTTTATTTTGTTAAAAGGAACTTCATCAAGATATTAAAAAGTAACATACATCAATCTAGGATGTGTAACCCTCTAGCATTATCTAAAAGTTGATTATTTATACATAAAGGAATATGAATGAAAATTTGAAGGTCTTCCTCCGTAATGTGGTTCCCTTCACTGGTGAAATATCAGAAGATTTGTTTGCTTCTCTAAGGGCATGATTAATTGGCCATTGTTCTAATTAGTTCAAGAGATACCTGCAATAATAAATAATGAAACTGAGGTGGTAAGAGTTGTGACAATAGGCCACTATCCATTTACCAAGCTCATCTCTGAGTAAGCCCCCTCCATTAGCTTTACTTGAATTGCCTTTTGCTGCTCCATCAGTATTGAGTTTGACAAACCCAGCTTTGGGTGGTTTCCATCCAACAAGAACCTATTTCATGGGTCTCTCATGGGTGTTAACCAACGATAGATGTTGCCATTCAAGAACTTTGGTCATCACATAATGGTCTCATTTGAAAACTTAGTTATTTTAATTTTTAGCTATTTTAGTAAGTTAAAATAGTTGTGTTTGGAAAGAATGTTAGATTTTTTTATAGTTAGATGTGATATTTGTGAGAGAGAAAGTGAAATGATTATAAATTTGATATGATATTTTGTTTTATTAATTATTTTAATCTATTTTATTTATTTAAATTTTAGATAAAAAATCTCCTAAATCCAACTTGCCACGCCAACGTGTACTGAAAGGGTTTGGATGGGTGGTGTCAAAACACACAGAATTGATATGGACTTCCAAATTTCCCAACAAGTGAGGGGGAACACAAGTCCCCATGAAAGGTCTACTATTGTTGGCACAATTTAAGAGTCGAGAATACCACCAGGGTTGGTGGCCTGGTGGAGGATGCGGCACATTCCCTAACTGAGAGGTAAGGTCGATTTTTGAGAGGGGCGTTTAAAATCTCTTTGAGAACACGCTCATACTCCCATCGAACTCTGTCCTCTGTTGCGGTGTGTGGATGCCTTCCATTGGTGTCCTGGTGGTGGGTCCCTCACTTGGTAGGGGTTAATTCCTAGCCGACAATTAGTTACCCCGGGGCTAGGGTCCAACAGGACCATGATAACACTACAGAGCCCTTTTTTTCATGTTCAAAAAAATAAATAAATAAATTTAAGAGTCGAGAATTTTGTAGTTCTAATTAGCTTAACCTTAGGTGTGTTTATATCAAGTATTATTTTTAACTCCTAATTTTTCTTTTACTTTTTGATAACTCAATTCAAGATTTAAAATTAAATATATTAAATGAAAATCAATTAAAATCTTTTAATAATTTCAATTACTATCACTTAAATGTTTAAGTGGCTCTTAAAATATAAGTTAAAAGTTTAAAAAAAAAATTGAAGTAATCTCAAATTTACTGACTAAATTTATAACTAATTATGTATAAGGATCATAGTTTCAAAGAACAGAAAATGATGAATTTTATGTTATAATTTTTTCGATCCAATTGTTGTCTATGATTTTGTTTAATATAATATTCATAATTTTTACAATTAAAAATATAATTTAAGTAAAGTAAAATTGTTTATGAAATTATTATTTATATTAAATGAGAAGGAAAATTTGAAATAAATTTCCCATGACAAATTGACTTTGTGGGAGCATTTCATAAAAAAGTTGGATTTAGTTGTGAAACTTGATAGAACTCAATAGTAATTTTGAGAATAAAATAGAAGTAGAAATAATAAATTTTAAATTTCATCTTATACATATCAAATACTTGATTTTAGTTTAACACTTTTATTGAATATATTTTCAGTTTAAAATTTTCAATATTCAATTTTTAATATTTAGGGTAAATTACAGTTATCTCCCCTGTGATTTCTGACAATTATAGGGACCACTCTTGTGATTTTAATAATTATAGAAATCTTTCTTACTTTTTCTGATATTGTCAAGATTCCCCCCACCTGTTAATTTAGCCCAAACAGTGTTAACTTGGTTGTGCAAATAACCATAATACCCTTTGGCCCCGTTTGTTTTCGGTGATAGAAGGGAGGGGATTGATAGTGAGGGGATTGTTAGTGAAGGGATTGATAGTGAGGGGATTAGTAAAATTGTGTTTGTTTGATTGAGAGATAGGGATGGGATTAACCATGTGAAATTCCACAAATACCCTTATTGCATATTATTAAATTTGGACTTATACCAAGTAAAGAATAAATAAATTTGTACTCAATATTATTATTCTTCTTTTTTTTTATTTTTTTTAATATTAAAGAATCTAATTATCAACAAATTTATTTATTCAATGTTTTTATTTTATTTTTTTTTAATATTAATGAGTAAAGCAGATTTGCCACCCAAATAATAAATTTGCACCCCATTTGATACCTCTTTTTTTATACTTGTTGGGATTTTTTTTTGGGACTTGAAATTTAATTTTGGACTTAAAATTTTTGATTAAACTAAATTATTTATTTATTATATACATATATATATATATATATTTAACACACACACACCTTAACAGAAATAAATAATTTATTTATTTTATTTTATTTTATTTATTATATACATATATATATATATATATATATATTTATTATATACACATATTATATACATATATATATATATACACACAATATATACACAATACATTTGTTTTTGTATCTTTTGCAAGGCCAGTGGAGGTAAAAATGTCAGCAAGCTATCAAATAAATCTGATGGAATTTCATAAGCATGCGGTGGAAGAGTATCATCATCTGCAACCATATTTTAAGATGATCTGCAATTTTGAAAACAAGAATCAATTTTGCCAGAGATGGAACTTCACCCATTCTTGAAAAAATGATCTGCAATTTTGCCAGAAACTTCGATTACGATTTCAACTCAAATTTACAGAATCAGAGAGTTAGGGCTAGGGCAACAGTTAGCTTTTCTCACCTGCAACACCAATAAGATTGAAAATCTGAAGAAGAAAAAGAGCTTCTCTTGCCTCTCCCTTTGGCTGCTGCTGCTTTGATGAGTTAGGGTTAGGGCAACAATACGGGTAAAGAAGTAATCACACTCCTAATACCAACGGACTAGCTTTGAATACCAACATCAGGGGCAGACTGTGAATCCCCTCTGCAAGGCCTCTATGAAGCCGTTCGGCTTACTAATCCGCCCCTCATCTCTGTAAACAAACAGGGTATTAAGTGGGACCCACGGGTAACCTAATCCCAATCCCTCTCTTATCCCCTAAAACAAACGGGACCTTTAAATACTATTCATAACCTCAAGGGAACTAAGGCCATGTTTGTTTGGGCGGATTGGATTAGGTTGGATTAGCATTCCCATGACTAATAGTCCTAGGACTAAGAATCCTTTGGATTATGTATCCTATCTTATGTTTGAATTGAGTTAGGATTATAAGGAGGACTGATAGTCCAGACTTTGGTTTAGTATTTCAATTTATATCCCACCCCCTTCTGTGAGATTAAATAGTCCATCATATGTGGGATACCATATCCAAATGGATTGTTAGTCCGTACTTTAATTGTTTAACCAAATATCGGATTAATAATTTTATTGGACTATTAGTCCAATCCTAAGCTCATGTCCACCCAAACAAACATGGCCTAAGTGTAATTTACTTATATACTAAATTATCATTTTATTTCTCACATTTTTTTTTTTTATTTCCTTGACTTTGTATTTTTTTCGGCTAAATTTTTTTGAACTTTTATAAGTTAAAAAAAATCAACCATTAATGAAGGTAAGAAAGAATATCCATGTTTCTTATTTGAATTAAATTTAATATTTAATTTAATAAAAATAATTTAAATGAGGGAAACAAAGATGGAGATATAGATTTTAGTTGTAATAAATAACAAATTATTTGAGTATTTTATTATTTTCAAATAATTTCTTTCTTCAAGTAAAATTTCATTTTAATTAAATTTAAGAAATGACAAATTTAAATAGTTTATTATTCTCTAATAATTTCTTTATTTTTCATTCCCTGTCAACTAATTTTAATTTATTGTAACGTAATTAGATATTTTTTCACTTTCATAGTTATTTTTAAAAAATTTGTTAATAAGGTGAGAAATATTGACCCATTTTTTTAATATCCATCGACTAGAAAGTGAAAGACTCCAAGATGAAAATTAAAATTTGAGAGTAATGTAAGATTGTGAAAAGATAAAAATGATAATTTTTTTTATATATATTTATGAGGTAGCCTTTGAAAATTTTGTAAGTCAATTCTTTTTATTTATTATAAATATGAAATGTTATTATGTTTTTTTTCTTAAAAAAAATTTAAAGCGCAAATCTATATAATAATGCGAGAAGGTTTTTGAAAATATATCAAAATGCCTAAGAGATACATTTTATATCAATGATTGAGATGATTCCTAATCAAAATTGATGGTCAGATTTATGTTTCCCACCCATCTTTCCTCTCTTCTCTCACCACTTCTGTCTCCTTTCATCATTCCACTACTCTCTCATCTCTCTCTCTCGCTCCAGAAAGTATAGCAACTCTCTATCTCTCCCTCTTTTCCACTCCGGTGAAGGTCTGCCTCTACAACAAATGCGACCCTTCTCTCTCTCTACACATCTCATTCTTGGTCTCGCCCCTGCTAGGTCAACGCTTCGACACCCTTTCCCACGGAAGCTGTTCTTCAAGAAAGTTCAACAGATTCGAAATACATGAGGTCAAAAACCCCAAGAATAGAGGTAAATAGCTGTTTTTTTTATTTTTTATTTTTAAGGTATCCCATGAGCAAACCAAGTGGATAGTTGTAGCAAAGAAACAGTTGAGATGATGGCCCTTCTTGAAGCCCTCGGAAGCGTTTGTTTCAACTTAAACTGGACTTACTCTGTTTTTTGGACAATTCGTCCTCGCTCGTATGTTCCCCTCTCTCTCTCTCTCTCTCTGTGCACTCTTCATATCTTCAAATTAAGACGTTTTTGCCATTATTGCAGGAGAGTTAGAGGTGGTAATGGTTGCAAAGTTGGAGATGACAATGGTAGCTTATAAGTATAAACTTCTTCTTTCCTTCATTTTCTTGCAAAAATAGAGGAAAATAAGAGATGGGTTATGTTAATTGTTTTGTTTTACTGTTTTTTATGTTGTTCTAAGGTTAAGTACTGTTTGGATGAGCAAGTAATTGAAGTGGGTTATAGGTTGATTGGAAGATGGGTTTTACTTAATTTTCTTGCGAAAATGGAGGAAAATAAGAGATGGGTTCTGCTAATTGTTTGCTTTACTATTTTTTTTTATGTTGTTTTGAGGTTAAGTACTTTGGATGAGCAAGTAATTGAAGTGGGTCATGGGTTGATTGGAAGATGGGTTTTGCAAAGGAAGAATTGCAGGTTGTTTGGAAGAAATTGATGGATCCTGTCAAAAAGCCTTCAGCAAATTGTCCATTTAGTTATATAATTATGGACAAAGGTGGGTACTTGGTAGGTCTTATTTTTAATTTTTTTTAATATAAAATCTCTCTCTCACATAGTAATTTTGGGGAGTAAAATTAATTATACAAATAAGAAAATTAGCTAAATCTTTAGTGCTCCTCTCTCTATTTGATTTTTTTTTTTTTTTTAATTAGCTGTTGTTCATAGAAAAATTGGCTAAACCATTAAAGATATCCTACTTCTTTAATATGACACTTGGCTTCTATTGGAAATTAAATTGTTCAATTTGCTTTTAGTGTACGACTTTTTTTTAATTTAATATTATCATTTGTAAATGTTTTGCAATAATAGATGAGCATATAATATTTGATCTTAAAATGTAATTTATCCAATTTAATGTAATTTATCATTTGGATTAAAATGTAATTTATCTAATTTAATCTTAACATCATGTTTCTTAAATGGATTTAATTTTTTAAAAGATTTTGGATCTGAAATAATACTTGATCTTCATAAAAATGGATTTTATTTTTTAAATGAGTTTTGAAATGGGTATTGATTTCTTATGAATTAATCAAATCAAGAATTTGAGAGAAAATAGAGTGAAGGAAAAAATAGAAAAGTATGAACGAAAGAAGAGACTCATTGCTGCTTATCGCCACTGTCCGTTCCGTGGCTGTCCACCACCATTAAAGAGGAAGATAAAACAAAGGAAATAAAGAGTTTGGAGAGAGAATAGTTAGAGACGTTAGAGAGAGATATAATAGGTAGAGGGAGGAGAGGAGAGTAGAGATAATAGGTAGAGAGAGAATGAATAGGGAAGATAGAGAGAGAATGAGTGGGTGACAGTAAAGAAAGAGTCACAAAAAAAGAAAAGAAAAGTGAGTGCGACATATGTAAAGAGTTTTAGAGAATTGTGATTCATTTATCTCTCTTCTTAAATAATTGAAAAAATTAATGTAATCGAAAACATGTGTATTCTCTAAATAATAATAATAATAATAAAGTCAAACATAATTGATATTTTAATTTTTGATTATTTTAATAGATTAAAATAGTTATATCTAAGAAGATAATTAATTTGAGAAAAAATGATTATGAATTTGATAGTCTCACCATAACATAAATCATAATTTTATCTCTCCATAAATCATAATATTTTATGTTAAAAAATGTTTATAGAAAAAAAATTTTGATTGTCAAAGTTGAACCTAAAATTTAAATAAATAAAAAATTAAAAAAAATGTTCCGATTTATTAAGGAACGTAACATTATTATAAATGTTTTTAATTAAAAAACGTAACTATCATTTTCCAAAAAAAAGTGGTATCATTAGAAATGCTTATTTATTGAAAAACGTAACTGTCATTTTCACAAAAAAGAAAAGAAAAGAAAAGCAGTTATGTGGAAAATGTTGTTTTTATGGAAAATATTTTTTTGGGGTTAGATAAATTTAAACTCAAAATTTAAATTGAGTTTGGTTAAAATGTAATATTTTCACAAGGTAAGTAAGAGAAAGAAGGAGATGATGAGGGTGTGTGATTTGTTTAAAGACTAAAACAAGAGTTTTTTTTTTAACAGAACTTTTTTACCTACTTCGGTGACCAAACTCACGAGACATATTCTTACAATAAATTACTTTTTTCAATTTTTACTATAATTTTATTGGGTGTATTTTTATATGGATAATTTTATAAAAAAAAACATTTGAAAGTCGAAATTGGATCTGTATTAATATTTTGACCACAAATTTTTAACAACAAATTTGATAAATTACATTTTAATTTAATAATTTTATTTTTATTTTTATTTTAATCTCATCATTAATTGCACTGTGCCTTTAGGCATTTGCATGAACTAGTATGTTTACAAAACAAAAGAAAAATTCATATTTCTTAAGTTGTTACGATATTAGATGATGTTAGCATGAGAGAATAGAACAAATAATAATAATAATAAATTATGCGGTGTTACTATTGGTTGCAACTTGCAGTGATACGATGAAAAAATGAATGAGAAAATAAATAGAAAAAAATAAAATAAAGAAAATGGAAAGAGAGGGATAATTTCTCCAAATAGGTATTTTTCATATGGGAAAAAAATCAAATAACTATATATATTTTTAAATTTTTATTCAAACTCTAATTTCTCAAAATAGGTATTCATAAAATTGGTGGTCTTTTTAAAAAATAAAAATTGACATCTTTTATATTTTCTTTTGTAATTTTGAAATAAAGGATTGTATTTAATTTAGTATAAGGTTTGATGGTGATCAATTTATTGGCTCTTTTTATTTTTATTTTTATTTTAAATAAGGTAATTTGTGGTTATTTTGCTATATTTATATACTTGTCATTATAAAGGTTTTGGTTCTATGCAATAAATTATTCTCTTTTTACAATAGATTGAATTTCTATTTATTGTTTAAACACATGTACTGATCTAAGTTAGGGTTTAGGAACACATGTAAAATATAATACGTTAATCTCTAATTATTATTATTATTATTTTAGATTTATATATTGATGAATCGAATACGACATACTTAAGATTCTCTCACATTATAAAACAAAACATAAAGCATTGAAAATTGTGGAGGATAGAAATTAGCTCGTGTGAGGTGGGCCTACCCAATGCTTACATGAAAATAGAATTAAGGTAATAAAATAATACTTTGCAATATAACTTGATAACTTGTCAACTTGCCAAATTGCTTTGGCATACATGCAGCATACAAATGGCTCATTATCATTGGACCAAATCGGTGGCTTAAGCTCATTGGACAAAATAAATAGCAGGTTAATCTATATAAATAGATGTAATCTTCAACTCCAGGAAAAGGTATGCCTAAACCTTTCCTTTTACTTGTTTAGTTTCATTTAGATATATATTATCTAATTTGATCGTCGGAGTGCTCTCCCACCAACAACTACCGATCAGGAGGCACTAATTGTTTTTTCTTTTGCAGGTTTGGAATGGTGCAACTCAATTATTTGTTGATCTTTCAATTAATATATGGGACAATTTCTGCCTCCACAAAAACATATCCAAATTATAGAGTAAAATATGACCCAAGTACAAATATATGCAAAATTCAAGGATTGTTCCATGGATCCAAAGAGTTCATTTTGTTTAAAAAAATAAAAAGTCAATTTGTTTTAAATTTCTTTTAAAAAAAATCAAACAATAAATACGTTAGTTTAAATGATAAATTTTACGTTATTTATGTAATGTGAAATAAATCTTATGTGAAATTATTAATGTATTATCTATAATAACATTAATTTTAGAGATATGGTTTTTTTTTTTTTAATATTTTGTCAATGAAAATTATATTTTTTTTAGTTAAATATTTTTATAATATCTTAGCAATTTATAAATTTTTTAAATATTGTATAGAATTTAATAATTTTGTTCAACATTATTAAAATAATGTATGGATCTTCATTAATTTTTTTTTGTAAAACCTCAAGATAGGTGAGTGAAATTTACTATTTGAATATATAAGAGCAATTTTTGGGATTTTTGACTTATAATACATCACATCAGCTTGACATCAGCATATTCTGTTAAATAAACTAGTAGAAGATTAATGGTGGGGGAATCTTAATAGCATTGTTTAGAAACCCAAATTGGACCAACCGGTTTGACCGGTTGGACCAGGAACCGGGCCTTGTTCCGATCCGAGAAACCCCCTAA
Organism: Camellia lanceoleosa; assembly: GCA_025200525.1. NCBI lineage: Eukaryota > Viridiplantae > Streptophyta > Magnoliopsida > Ericales > Theaceae > Camellia > Camellia lanceoleosa. The sequence continues at coordinate 5,198,093 of CM045766.1, read as the reverse complement.
ACCCGAACTAAGGCCAAAATCGGTGTAAAATTAGAAAACCGGCAGACCTGGCAGTCGAACCAGCGACCCGGACCGGTCTTAAGGGTTGGCCCCTTTTTTTTTTTTTTTTTGCCTTTTACTTTTTTTTTTCTTTTTTCTTTCTTTTCTTTCTTTCTTATATATATATATATATATATATTTCAAAATTTTAACTAAAAATTCTTACTTCAAGAGTCCATAAGGAGAAGTCTCATTGAAAGCTTGAGGAAATTATGAAAGTCTATTGCTATTTATAGAAAAAGATTTTTCAAAGAGAACCTACAAAATTCTATGTGGGATTTAATCAAATTATTTGAATCATATTGATTGGAGGGAGAGTTGAAAATTTCATTTTCCTCCAAAATTAAAATTTAGCATTCAATCAATTTGTTTGAAGGGAATGCTAAAAAAATTTAATTTCTTTAAAACAAGTGACTTATGACTTTATTAAATATTATTAATAAATACTATGTAATAAATTTTTTTATTTGAGTATTTATATATATTTTATTTATTTATAAATTATAATTATATAATATTAATTATGACATCACGGTTTGACCGCTTTGGCCCAGCGGTTGAACCAGTGGCCCGTCCACCCAGTCCCTTTTTCGGTTCGCTCACCGGTCCGGTTTTCAAAATATTGCTTAATAGTTTCAAAAATAAGACGAATTTTTGTAATTATTGAAACTATAGGAAAGATCTATATAATTGTCAAAAATCTCAAAAAAGGTAAGCGTAATTTACTCTAATATTTAATTTTTAATTTTTAGTTTTATCAAACTTCTATGTTTATATCTTTGTTTTTCTATCATGGGGCATGTAGCATAAATTGCTCATTCATTTTTAATAAAAACCTTTGAAAGGAGAAACATTAAGTACAATTTAAATAGACTTTCCTATTGAAGCACCAATAAATCTTAATTTGTGAACTTGTGCACTAGTTAGCCCTGTATTTTTTTTGTTAAATCAAAAGGTCCTAAAATAATCAGATTGACACATATGTCCTCTTCCATGTGCATTTTTATGTGTTTAATGGTGGCGAATGTGAAATTTTGTTGTGAGTGAAATTACATTTGTGGACATGAAGCGCATTATAGACATTTTTTGGTTTTCCTCTTTTTGATTGAATGTTTGATTTGCATATAGAAACATTGTCAAGAAACATTCTCACATTAAAACATTTCCATGTTAGGGGATTGGAACACTAGATGTGATTGTGGATTTTTCGAAGAGTTGTTCCCCACAAATTCCACATTTGTGTTTTCAACTAAAACCCTAATTGGAGGAACCTCTTTGCCAACGAACCACCTTCAACAATAGCCGATTCATCTCCGCCGATGAGGGTTTGGCGTCATCGTCTCTAGAGACATACATACAAACACAGTGGACAGTGTTCGTCGTCGTACACGTCGATTACGCTATTGTCGTAATTTCAAACATTAACTGTAACGCCCTTAAAATAATACATAAAACCCATCATTTAGCCATGCAAGATATAAGAGAAATCAACCACATTTCTATTCATCAGAGTGGTTCTTACAAGAATATTAAATGCCCTACGGGCTTACAGCTTTCCAAGTTAATACTTGGTTACAAAAAGAAAGAGTACTAACTCAATACATTTTAAGCCCTTGGTTCGAATTTACAGGTAATACATCAAGAAAGCAAAACAACAAGTGAAATCTGTCTACCTCTATCCTTCTAAGCTATGCCCTTGGAGGTGGCACGCTACCTGTACCTGAAAATGATGTCCCATATAGGGTGAGCCACAGCCCAGTAGAAATACACTAAACCAACTATGAACAATGACTAAAAGATTAGCAATTGATACATGGTCAACACTCACACATCCATTTACATCTTATTACAATTCCATGACAATCAAGTCTATGTTACAATTCACTTTCCATTTCTTGTTCAACATTGAGTTTGAAAACAAGGCTCAGTACTCTGGAAAAAACCTTTGATGAGATTATAATTCATCACTAGAACACTTTCGAAAATTCACGGTGGATACACATTTTGGTGTTGTATCAATAGCACATAAACCACTTCCATACTTCACAAACGATGATGATATACATTTTAGTGCTATATCAAATCAACCAAACTTTTCAATAGATAAGCATATGAGCTATATCACTACTACAACAGATAAGCATATGAGTTATATCAACATTCCAATAGATAAGCATATGAGTTGTAGCATCACTACAATGGGAGAGCATATGAGCTGCAACCCTGGGTCCATCCCCCATCTTCCCATAACCATTAACCGGTTTAGAGGTACATCCCCCATTTTCTCCTAAACCGTAGAGTACATCCTCCATCTCCTCCCATACACAATCAATGCATATAAACACAGAATCATATACGCAATCAATCAATACATAAAGTTAATGTATTCTATCAACCGTCTACACATAATGCATATAAATACTTTGGTCATATGCACAATCAATCAATACATAGAGTTAATGTATTCTATCAACTGTCATACTCTATGACACATCCAATTGATTAGTTTTAGTTTGCCTAATCATCATGCATTGTCTATAACAATCAAAACTACCCTCCACCAGTAGCCCAAAACAATTATTTCTAAACAGGAAATAAATGGACAAATGGATAATATATCAACATTTCAACTAGGTGAGCAATAAAAGATTCAACTACACCCTTTAGTCCCATACAATCCCAATTTCAACATTCTCAATTCCATTTCTCATTTTCTTTAATTAATCATACACATTAATTAATTAAACCAATTAGGGCAAATAGCCATAATTCACAAAACAACCCTAAGGTTCCATTTCCATCAATGTTCCAACATTAATCTCATTTCTCTATGCCTAACTTGCATATAGGTTTATATAATTAAAACCCCAACTTTTGTAAAATTGCACAAAGGCCCAAACTTTCTCAAAATTACCCAACAACCCCCAACATATCAAAATGCTAAAATTCAAAGACAAAGTTCATAAGATAGAGTAGGTTATCCCTACCTCGAAGTTTGAGCTCCAACAGAGATGAAGACCAAGACCCAACGTGCTCCAAACCTCAACTTTTTCAAATTAAAACAAAGATCTCGACACCCTCTATCTTTTTAACAAAGGACTTAGGATAGATTCACACTAGAGATAGATGAAATCTTAGAGAAAATATAAGTTTAGAGAGAGAGAGAGAGTCGGCTGCTAGGGTTTCAAAAAGAAAGAGATGAAAAAGTGATGTTTAAATTCGCCATCGTCACGATATAAAACAGCTCGCTCGGCGAACACTTGGTCGCCGAGCGACTGCACACGAAAACCTCGCTCGAGCCAAAAACTCGAAGCTTCAGGTCTGCAACCCGTATACGCTAGAGCGACAAGATGCTTTCGAAAGCGAGGAACTCGAAAACATACACCTCTCTCGCTCGAGCGAAGGAAAGCTCGCTCGAGCCAAAAACTACAGCTCTCAGGTCCAAGTGAGACGCAGACGCACGCTCAAGCGAAGAAACCCTGGCTCGAGCCACCAGACACAAAACTCAATTCTCGCTCGAGTGAACAAAACCTGTCTCGAGCAAAGGACCAAAAACACAAGCTCGCTCGAGCGACAAACGGCTCGCTCGAGTGAAGGTCCAAAATTCTGGACAGCAACACTTGGCTTCCAAACACAACGAACCTGTAACAAACCTGCCCAACACATCCTATAACTCAAATACAAAGTAGGAAAGGATGTAAACAAGATAATAATCAACTACTAACATCTACGGACACACGTCCGGACCACTGTACAACAAGGGGTAAACCTGGGATCGCTATATTAACAATGAAAGGCGAAGATGTGTAATATTTGACACTTTAATTGTTGATGTGTGCTGCAATTTGTTACCCTTTATTTGTATTCGATTTTGGTTTTATGGTTTGAGTCGTCATTGCATGCTCTAATTGGTTGATGTAATGTGCAATGTGAGATTTGGGGTAAATTTAACATTGTGATTTTGATATATGACAATTCATGCACATCGAATGTGTATGATTAGAGGTGATGTTCGTATGGTTTTAATGTTATGGTGTTGTGTATTGAACGTTAATAGTCAGAGTTATCTATTAGTTTATGGCGAAAGGGGTATGTTGATATTGTTGTGTGTGTTTATAGTCAAAATAATGCCCTGTTTGGATGTAGGATATGCATTATGTTGTTGTGGTAATTTATACGTGTGGGTGTTGGTAACATCATCCATCCAATGCAAGCAATGGGGTTTTGCGTCCCTTCATTGGTTTTGCATGTTGGTTTTAGAGTGAGATTGGCGGGTACGTGGTTATGTTTCTCGCATATCGCACCAATATGTTTAATGAGGAATTATGTTGTGTACTATAAGTGTGTGTCTTGCAATATGGTATTTCATTTCGTAATTTTTGTGATTTATGTTGGACACGTCATAATATGCTTAGTATGTGATGTGGTACGTCATGATGTTTCCCAGAAAAAGCAAAATTGATTCTCATGTTACAAGAAAAACAAAATCAGCAACTGAAACCCATCGACCGTACATCACTCTACAAAAATCAAACACACAAAAATGAAAATGTAAAACGTTACCCTCTTAATCATTACACTCAAATGAGCAAAAAAGAATCTACTAAAATCATAACAAAGATAAATGTGTAAACCACCCATACCAAATCAAAGGAAAATATTCCTTACCAATTAAATAAGACCAAATGGTTAATAAGAAAAAAATATACGACTAAATGGATTATCATTCCCTAATTTAGGATTTACCGGTAATTTCTCCTTTATGTTTTTCATAAACACATGTCAAAATTGATTTTTATAAGTGCTTATAAGATATTACATTTTTTTTTCCTCATGCATAGTTCAATTCTCTGTCTTAATCATAATGAAAAAAATATTTTGAAGCTTTGAAAATAATAATTTATTTATAAGATTGCATTTGTTAATAATTGTCTTGATAATGGCTTAACATATAATTTTTGGTTTTGTATTTACACAGAGTTTGTATTTGTGATAAACATATATATACTGGGGGTGTAGGTGCAACAAATTTTAAATTTAAATTTTTGAATAATTTGATAAATGAGAAAAATTGTGTAGTAATTTTAGACAATTTGATGAATAAAAAAAATTATTTAATAATTATTAGATATGATAATTACTAGATATGAATGGCATTCTTGAGAAGAAAAAGATGTGGCAATGTTTACACTAGGAAAAAATGTGATAATGTTTACACACTTTATATAACTAGTGGTGGGTGCAATAAAATTCCAATTGCAGTTAAATATTTAAAATTTTGAACAATTTGATAAAAGAGGAAAACTGTTTAACAACTTTTGAAAAAGAAAACGTTTAGCAATTTAGAACAATTTGATAAATCAGAAAAATTATTTAGCAATTATTGAAAATAAAAAATAGGGCAAATTATATTGATAGTCCTTATAATTTGATTCATCTGTCATTTTGGTCACTGTAAATTCAATTGTCTTAATTTCGACATTGAATTTATAATTTTATTTCAATTTAGTTCAATCAATAATAATTATTAGTGTTTTTTTTAACAAAAAATGTGTATATGAACAGTATGTGTTATACTTGTATAGGCAAAATTGTAAAATTGTTTAACTGGGTGAGTTAACCTAAATCATTCAAGCCTAGTTAGACAATCTGCTTCTGTCCAAAAATTTTTGCGAAATGAGAAGAAAAAAAGGAAGAAGAAGGTTTAGTTGGAGGGGTTCACTAGTTTTGCTAGATTTCATGGGCATAAAGATGCAACAGTCAACAAGCATACCTTCAAATCTGTCATCCACAGACTAGCAGCAGCTGCTATAACACATTCAGATCTGTCTGAAAGTGCTACAAGTCCGAACAATTATCTCCTTAAAGAAGCTCAAGCCACTTTACAATTGGGGAAATCTCTTGGCATCAATTTCAATCAAAAAGAAGATGTTGTTTTAAACAAGATCATTGAGCTAGAGCTAAAGGATAAAAAGAGAACCAACAATGAGGGGAAGGCCTGAGAAGAAAGGTAGAATTAAGAAGTTTTATGTCTGTGGGTCATTGGTAGGATTCTAGGAATAATGGTTTGGCTTTAAGTATCAAGAGTTGGAAGCAAGATTGTGTAATGCTCTACGGTTGGCAATGTAAGAACAAGCTTCACTGTATTTAAAAGATATTAATTCTATTGTGTATCAAACAACAATTAGAATTAAAGAAATAAAGAAAATGAGAGAATATGTTTGATTACAAAAATCAAACTCGAAATAAAAAATAAATAAATAAATAACAGATTTTATTTTGTTATAAAAACAAAATTAAAATCTGATTAAATAAACAAATTTAAAAACAGAATAAAATTAAACAACTTACTTGGTTAATTTCTTTGAATTACTTATGATCAAGTCCAAAGGTTTAACTTGTGTCCTTAAAACAGATTCGTCCTCTCCACGTGCTTTCGAATTTGGACGTCTATCTCCCAAGATGAAATGATCTTACCACAAACAATAGCAAAGACTACAAATTGTTTGCCTTACGAACACACTAAGTGTTTACACTCTTTCTTTCAAAAATAAAATGCAAGAAGATGAAGAATAGAATTAGCGTAAGTGAAATCTGAAATTTGAATGAATTACATCAAATGAAGGTGGTCCTATTTATAGATGTGAAGGTGACTCTTGGTTTTGAATTGAACAGGTATGATACCTGTTGGTTTTGAATTTGAATCTGTTTATAATTCAAACAGATAGCAAAAAACGGGAAGGGCCTTGTTTGGGTGTGCGTTAATACCAAACTAGTTTATTACTGTTTGAAAAACGGGAAGGGCCCTGTTTGGATGAACACTAAATCCAAACCAGTTTATTTGAATTAAATTCAAATGTTTTTTGGCCTAAAAAGATTAGTATTAGGCTGAACAAGCCCAACCCAACCTCACACCACGCCCAGCCAAGCCTGTGCCCAATCGACGGACGGACGGATGTGTGGTGATTTTTTGGGTCCAATGGGTCTAGCCCATTTTGCCCATAACCTCTCCCTCTAAAACACTTGGGTACCCCTTAGGGCACACCCCAAGTACCAAACCCATGCCTTATAAACCCTTCAAAACCTCCCACCAAATCAATGTGGGACAAGCCTTATTCAAACCATTAAGGAATTTTCACCAAAACACCATTTCCATGGAGCATACTTTGGCTTCAATTTCCCATTCACTCGGTAATGGTTTTGAGCAACCAAATATACCACGTGAATCACAACGCGGCAAAGAACGCGTTACCACTTTGACCCGTGTAAATCGATGCACGGGGCCCACCTAAAAATTAGACCAAACTTAGGAAAAAATTCTGATTTTACCCAGAATTTTATAACAATTTCCAACAATCCCCCACATGAATGGAATTTGATGACAACGGAAATACAACAATATGCAGACTTAACGAAAGAGTATAAGTCGAAAAATATCTTGCATCAGGATAGGTAGTTTTCGGCCTTGAACCTTCCCTAGTGATAACCTATCGGACTTACTGGCTAACCAATGGACGCGATGCCTTGAATTGTTCAGCCGTTTGTGTAAGCCAAGACAATAGATTTCACACAAAATATCTTCTAACACATCGTGGTTCTCACTGTTGTGTTCATTTTGGCCTTGAACGCTCCTGGTTTTCATGAGTGTTGCTAGAGAATGTAGCATCTTTCATTCTCATAGAACCGGCCCCAGTTCAACACTCATATAGGTGATTCTTATTGTAAGTATCTTCTTATACTCGTCTTGATTTTATGCCTTAATCAAGATATAAGTAATCATTAAAAGCAAAGCTTATCCTTATGCCCCTGCAGACAACATATGTTGCAGATATCACTCTCACCATAGGAATGAGTAGGGAATGTTAATCCCTTGGTGATTTCTGGCGAGCCATACATAACTTAGTTGTCCCTTTGAACTTAGTTCTTGGGATCTCCAGTCATATAAGTAGGGTTACCATTATGACGACTCTTATGTAATAGGCTTTAATCCCATTCCCTTCGATGAACTATACATTAGCTCTTTTGTCAAACCTTTTGTTAATGGATCCGCAATATTCTCTTTAGATTTTATATAATCTATTGAGATTATTCCGTTTGACAACAACTGCCTAACGGTATTATGTCGACGACGAATATGTCGTGACTTACCGTTATACATATGATTCTGTGCCCTGCCTATTGCAGATTGACTATCACAATGAATGCAAATAGCTGGCACAGGTTTTGGCCACATTGGAATGTCTTCTAAGAAGTGACGAAGCCATTCTGCTTCTTCACCTGCTTTGTCTAAAGCAATGAACTCGGATTCCATTATAGATCGTGCGATGCAAGTTTGTTTCATGGACTTCCAAGAAATAGCAGCGCCTCCTAGAGTAAAGACATATCCACTAGTAGATTTTGAATCTTTAGTATCCGATATCCAATTGGCATCACAATAACCTTCGAGTACTGCTGGATATCGAGTAAAGTTCAAACCATGATCACGAGTAAATCTTAGATATCTAAGAACTCGAATGATCGCTTTCCAATGGTCTTCTCCAGGGTTACTAGTGTACCTACTCAATTTACTAATAGCATAAGCTATATCAGGACGAGTACAATTCATTAGGTACATTATGCTTCCAATAATTTGGGAGTATTTTAACTGAGACATTGCATCACCTTTATTTTTCGATAAATTAAGACTGATGTCTACAGGTGTTCTCGCTAAATTCAAATCATCCTTGATAAATTTATCAAGAATTTTCTTAATATAATGAGATTGAGATAATGCATATCCGTCAGATGTTTTAGTAATTTTTATTCCTAATATAACATCTGCGACCCCCATATCTTTCATATCAAATCTTTTGTTAAGCATTTGCTTAGTTGATTTGATCATGTTTTGACTGCTTCCAATGATGAGCATGTCATCCACATAAAGACAAACTATGACATATCCTTGGTCAGTGTTTTTAACATAGACGCATTTGTCACATTCGTTTATCTTAAACCCATTAGTAAGCATTGCATGATCAAATTTTTCATGCCATTGCTTAGGTGCTTGTTTTAATCCATAAAGGGATTTTACAAGTCGACAAACTTTCTTTTCTTGCCCTGATACTACAAACCCTTCGGGTTGTTCCATATAGATCTCTTCATTTAGATCACCGTTTAAGAAAGCTGTCTTAACATCCATTTGATGTATTTCTAAATTAAACAACGTTGCTATAGCAATAAGCATGCGAATGGGTGTTATTCTTGTCACAGGGGAATATGTGTCAAAATAATCCAGACCTTCCTTTTGTCTGTAACCTTTAACTACAAGTCTTGCTTTATACTTGTCAATTGAACCATCTGCTTTCATTTTTCTCTTGAATATCCATTTATATCCAAAAGGTTTAGAACCTGGTGGAAGATCCACCAATTCCCAAGTATGATTTTGCATAATGGATTCAATTTCATTATTATGACCTCTTTCCACAAAGGTGCTTCAGGACTGTCATTCTTTTAAAGCTTTGAGGCTCATTTTCTAACAAGTATGTCAGAAAATCTGGACCAAAGGATTTTGATGTTCTCGCTCTCTTACTTCTTCTTGGTTCATCATCAGTTAAATCCTGTTGGTTGAGACCATTACTAGTCTCTTGTGCTTGATTGTCTTTAGTCTCTTGACTTTGTGTACAATCATAAGTTCTTTTCTGTGAACTTAATTCCTGTCCTTTCTTGTAAGGAAAGACATGTTCAAAAAACACAGCATTCCTTGACTCTATAATAGTGTTCACATTTATATCAGGTATATCTGATTTATAAGTCAGAAACCGATATGCACTACTATTCTAAGCATAACCAATAAACACACAGTCTACTGGTTTTGGTCCAATCTTTGTCTTTTTAGGAACAGGAACTTCAACTTTTGCCAAACACCCCCACACTTTCAAGTATTTGTAGGAAGGTGGTCGACCTTTCCACAATTTATAAGGAATGCTTTTAGTTTTCTTGTGGGGTATTCTATTAAGAACATAATTTGCAGACAATATTGCTTCCCCCCCACAAGTTCTGTGGTAAGCCTGAACGTAGTAACATGATATTCATCATTTCTTTTAGGGTTCTATTCTTCCTTTCAGCAATTTCATTTTGCTATGGAGAATGAGGGGCTGTAGTTTGGTGAATAATGCCATGTTGTGCACAAAATTCATTTAATGGTGCATCATATTCACCACTCCTATCACTTCTAACCATTTTAATGGTTTTACCAAGTTGATTTTCAACTTCTGTTTTGTAGAATTTAAACATTTCTAAGGCTTCATCTTTACTTCTAAGTAAATAAACATAACAATATCTTATGCAATCATCGATAAATGTTATGAAATACTTTTTGCCTCCTCTAGTTTGAATAAATTTTAGATCACATACATCAGTATGAATTAATTCTAGAGGTTCGGTTTTTCTTTCAACCGATTTAAACGGAGCCTTAGTTAGTTTCGCTTCTACACAAATTTCACATTTATGATTAGGATTAATTTCAAACTTTGGTATATAATCTAAACCAATTAATCTACGCAAAGTATCAAAATTCACATGTCCTAATCTACCATGCCATAAATTTGACTCAAGAATATAAGCAAAAGATGTGTTATTCTCATTCATAGCAACTTTTGGTACAACTGTCATTACATTAAGTTTAAAAAGACCATCACTCATGTATCCCTTACCAACATACATACCACTCTTTGTTAATACAAACTTATCAGACTCAAAAACAAGCCTAAAACCATTTTTACTTAACAAAGAACCAGAAACTAAATTCTTAGGATGTCGGTACATGCGATGCGTTGTTGAGGGTTAGTTCTTTTCCTGATGTCATCTTCAATATCACTTTTCTTTGTCCAGCCACAGTAGAAGTAGAAGAATTTCCCATAAAAAGTTGCTCACCATTTGCAGCCTCATTGTAGGTAGTGAACATCTTCTTGTCCGCACATATGTGACGAGTTGCTCCAGTGTCAACCCACCACTCTTTGGGATTTCCAACCAAGTTAGCCTCAGACACCACAGCAGAGAGGTTGATGTCATTTACTCCGTCAGAGATGTAATCCAATTCTGTTACATTGGCCTGATTAGTGGTCTTCTTACTTGTACTTCCATGATCCTTCTTAGGACGGCGGCAGTCAGAAGCTCGATGTCCAGTCTTGCCACAGTTATAGCATTTTCCTTTGAACTTCTTGTTGCCATTGTTGTTGCCTTGTTTAGGACCATCTCCAGTAAACTTCCTCTTTTTGTTATGTGGTTTTTGAACTTGTTCAACCACATTAGCCTTGGACTCAATGGGATTTTTCCCATTCCTCTTTTCAGCCTTTTGGTTATCTTCCTCAATTCTTAATCTTATAATTAACTCATCCATGGTCATCTCTTTGCGTTTATGTTTTAAATAATTTTTGAAATCTTTCCAAGCCGGTGGTAACTTTTCCACCAAAGCAGCAACTTGGAAAGATTCGCTAAGAGACATACCTTCTGAATGAATATCATGCAAAATTATCTGAAAATTTTGAACTTGAGATATTACCGTTTGGGAGTCGACCATTACAAAATCTAGAAATTTACCGACGACAAATTTCTTTGTCGGCATCCTCATCTTGTATTTCTTCTCCAAAGAATCCCACAATTCTTTGTCGACTTCAGAGGATTGTATACATTATCTGACATGTTGTCAAGGCCATTGAGGATGTAGTTTACGCAGAAATCTGAATGTTTCCAAGCATCTCTGGCAACAACTTGCCGATCACTTTCACCCTCTTTAAGTCTTTGGAGCCTCTTTATGGAGAAAGCAGGGCCAAATTAAGAGTTGTAAGATAGAAAGCATCTTCTGCGCCATCTCTTAAACTTCGATCAATTAAATTTTTTCGATTTTTCTCCATGATTGATTGGTACATGAACATGGTTACGAATAGGGACCGATGTTGGTGTAACAACAGAGTACCCTTGCGAATGCGATTTAGGTTGTAGTAGCCATAATCTCGATTACAAAAATCAGAAAAAAATTAAAACACAAATTAATTTTCTAGTCACTAAAACCAGAAAATAAAATATAACACAAAATAATTTTATTTTCCTTGTTACTAAAACAGGAAAAATAAAATACCAAAATAATTTTCTGTAATACCAAATAATATTCTGAAATTGTTAATGACACCAGTATCGTACTACTAGTTGTCAAAGAAAAAAGACAGTATATTACTACTATCTGTCAAATAGCATAAATCACTATTTGTTTTTCCAACCAGAATATTACTTTGAAAAACAGAAAATTAAATACAATGAAGATACCAAAAAAGGTTCTGTCTTAAGATTGTAAGAACAAGCTTCACTGTATTTAAAAGATATTAATTCTATTGTGTACAAAACAACAATTAGAATTAAAGAAATAAAGAAAAGGAGAGAATATGTTTGATTACAAAAATCAAACTCGAAATAAAAAATAAATAAATAAATAACATATTTTATTTTGTTACAAAAACAAAATTAAAATCTGATTAAATAAACAAATTTAAAAACAGAATAAAATTAAACAACTTACTTGGTTAATTTCTTTGAATTACTTGTTTGATCAAGTCCAGTGTTTAACACTGTGTCCTTAAAATGATTAAATCCTCTCCACGGTGCTTTCAGAATTTGGACGTTTATCTCCCAAGATGAAATGATCTTACCACAAATAATAGCAGCACTACAAATTGTTTGCCTTACGAACACACTAAGTGTTTACACTCTTTCTTTCAGAAATAAAATGCAGCAAGATGAAGAATAGAATTAGCAGAAATGAAATACGAAATTTCTGAATCAATTACATCAAATGAGGGTGGTCCTATTTATAGATGTGAAGGTGACTCTTGGTTTTGAATTGAACAGGTATGATACCTGTTGGTTTTGAATTTGAATCTGTTTATAATTCAAACAGATAGCAAAAAACGGGAAGGGCCTTGTTTGGGTGTGCGTTAATACCAAACTAGTTTATTACTGTTTGAAAAACGGGAAGGGCCCTGTTTGGATGAACACTAAATCCAAACCAGTTTATTTAAATTAAATTCAAATGTTTTTTGGCCGAAAAAGATTAGTATTGGGCTAAACAAGCCCAACTCAACCTCACACCACCTTGCCAAGCCCGGTGACCAGACGGACGGACGGACGGCTACAAGGTGGTGATTTTTTGGGTCCAATGGGTCTAGCCCATAACTTCTCCCTCTAAAACACTTGGGTACCCCATGGGGCACACCCCAAGTACCAAACCCATGCCTTATAAACCCTTTCAAAACCTCCCACCAAATCAATGTGGGACAAGCCTTATTCAAACCTTTAAGGAATTTTCACCAAAACACCATTTCCATAGAGCATACTTTGGTTTCAATTTTCCATTCACTCGGTAATGGTTTTGAGCAACCAAATATACCACGTGAATCACAACGCAGCAAAGAACGCGTTATCACTTTGACCCGTGTAAATCGATGCATGGGGCCCACCTAAAAATTAGACCAAACTTAAAAAAAAAATTTGATTTTACCTATAATTTTATAACCATTTCCAACAGGCAATAGTGTGGTAAGTGTGGAGGAATTAAAGTCGGACTGGTCTTGTGGGTTATAAGCAATTGTAAAGCTAATTTTTGGGTGGCAACAAGTGTTGATTTAAGCTAGTGTTGTTTCTCACCAACATTATGCTTTGTTCCTCTTTTTCTATTTGTCTTTTTTATCCTTATTGATGTAATTTCATATGTAATGTATGTCTTCTTCATCAATAAAAATTTCTTTTTGCTGATAAAAAAAAAAAAAACCCCTCAATCAATGTAGTAATCATTTTCTTTTAGAAACCCTAGTCGACGTTATTAGTTGGACCAAATTAACATAAAATCTAAAACTAAAAGTTAAAATTGAGTTAATTAAAATTATAGGTACTAAAATGATACAAGAGAAAAAATGCAAACTCTACCAATATAATTTATCCTAAAAAATATTAGGTTAAATTACACACACAAAAAATCCTAAGAATTTGACTTTTGTAATAATTTTTAATTTTATCAATTTAGGCACTAATCTTTTGATTTGTTTTCAATTTAAACCATCAACCTATGTTCATTAAATAAAGTCAACAGAAAAATAGAATTTTAATCATTAAACTCAATGTAGGCATATATAAAATATCTAAAAGGTTCTTTTCCATTGAGTTGAATGATTATAATATCATTTTTTTATCATTTTTATTTAATGAAAATATTCAGATGATTTTAGATTAAAAAAATAAAAAATTTAGAATTTAAATTGATCAAATTAAAATTTTATTTTATTATAAAGATTAAATCCTAATTTTTTTAAATAATAATTTTCTCAAAATATTATTAGAAGATAAAAAAGTGACAGCATTCGACCCAAATGATATATCTTTTATGTAATAGAATTTTCCTACATCTATTTATTAGGTATATATATTTGAGAATTTTATCATACACACTTTCCTAATATATGCACCATTAATTACGTCATTTTCTTTTTTAGGTATGATTAATTTTCTTATTTAGTTATAAAATTATTTTGAAATACTTAGTTGTGACTCTTTTGTATTTGATTATAACATTTTTGTTATAATGATAACTCAAAAAATATAAAATTATAGTCTTTTTTAAGAGTGAACATGGTCCGGATTGGATCGGATTGGGATAAAATTAGAACCAATCCGTTTCTACGATTCCTGAAAAATTGGAACCAATCCAATCTGTTTAAATCATAGAACCAATCTATTTAAATACAGATTGGATCGGTTCAGGACCACGGATTCAAATAATTAAATAACAAAAATATATATATAACACTTTAATTTCATAAAAATATAAACATAGCGCTATATTAGTTCCACAATAGCAACATGTTTTTCTATAATAGCGATATACTGTTTTAGAATTTAAATAATCATAAAAAAATTAGTTTCACCGTAAATATTTAGACCATTACAAATTAAAACTAAAAACTAACAAACAAAAATAATAAAAGAAGATATTATACGGTTTTAGGTTTGAGTTTAGATTTTATATAAAACAAGAGAAGATACTATGGACAAGGATATATAATAAAAATATAGACTATTTGTATATGATCCGGATCGGTTCCAATCCGAAACCGTGGGGTTCAATCCGAAACCAATCCTTTGACTACGGATTTTTAATTCTTCAATCTGGAATCGAACCGCGGATTCAAAAAACCAATCAAAACCTATCGAATTGAACTGAACTGGATCGAATTACGAATTTTACGAATTTCTTACTCAGCCCTAATCTTTTTTACTAGAAATGTAAAATTAGAAATTTTCCTTCAAAATAACGAACTTTCAAAATCCCTTTATGTCTATCTTTAACCAACTCCGTTGCCGCGAAAAGTGTTGTTCATACCGAAAACCCCGCGAAAATGTACCAAACACCAAGAAACAGAGAAAAACTCATCTCCATCCATGGTAATTAGGGTTAGGGTTTTCGTCTCCTCCTCCTGAACCCTCCTCACCCCCACCACCCTCCTGCAAACGAATCCCTAAAAATCCCAATTCCATTAACAGAGCATACATACATTCAAATCCAAAAGACTCCATTAGAGAGAGAGAGAGAGAGAAGCAATGTTCAAGAGCTTTCTAATGGTGACAGCTCGAGAGGACGAGAAAGCAGGAGAAGGAGTGATTATGGAGGGAGAGAATTTATTGAATCCTATTAACCCGGAAAGCAAGATGGATGTGATTCAAGAACTGATTGCTCTGGTCGATTCTGTCCAATCGATCGGAGATTTTCGAAAGACGCAGAGGAAAGAGGCGTATAATCTCATGCGGCGATTGAAGCTCTTGTTGCCGCTTTTGGAAGAGATTAGGGATCTCGATACACAAATGCCTGAGGTGGGTATGATTTGTTTGTGTAATTTGAAGAAGGCCTTCCTTTGTGCGAAGAAATTGTTGAAGATTTGCAATGAGGGCAGCAAAATCTATCTGGTATGATCGATTTCTATGCATCTGAGGCTGTGTTTCGATGTTGGATTTTTGTAGGGAAAATAACGCTCCGTTTGTTTTGACATAAAGTATTTTCTTATGGAATTTTTTTTCCTTTTTTTTTTTTTATATTTTTATTGTGGAAAATGTTTTTTTATTTTTATTTTTATGTTTAGCTGCAACTTTGAAATTTATGTGCTAGTGGTGGTGGAGGCGTAGTGGTGGTGGTTGTGATGTGGGGTAATGGTGGTGGTGGTGGTTATGATATATGTGGGGGTAATGGTGAGAGTTTAGTTTGAAAACATTTCTACATTTCAGAAATGAAAACATTTTTTTGCCCAAATAAGTTAAACATTTTCCATTGATTTTCGTTTTCTAGCATGCCAAATGCTAAAAAAATATGGATTTTTTTAATTATTTATTTTTACAAAAACTGTTTTTGGCCCAAATAAACTGAGGGTAAGTGGGAAAAGTTAAGAAGTAGAAGCTTTTTTATTTTTGTGTTCCCATTTCTTTTCCATCCGCAAGTTCAAGATCAACAACAGCATAAACGAATTAGAAATTCTTGAGTTTTGATATCACAGACCTGTTTCTTTTCTAATTCAGGCATTAGAGAGCGAGGATTTCATGATCAGATTTCATTCCGTTTATGAAAAATTGAATCAAGCTTTGGAGGGTATGCCATATACAGAAATTGGCATTTCAGAGGAAGTGAAAGAACAAGTATGCTTTCCTCTCACATTATTATTAGCTTAATATGAATTGATGATGATGTTATCTTGGTTTTGTTTCTTCTTTTTATTGCATGCTCTACCCTTTTTTTTGAGAATGTGGTAAACTGGTGTTAGGCAAAATTGAGGCTAACATATCCTAACCCTATCGTACCTATTTATCACCCAACCCAAGGCCTAGAGGCATGTGAATTTAAAATAATGAACTAGAATTTATTATTGATCAAGTTCATTGTCGAACATATAATTTTTACAATAAGTATGTTATTGTGTGTTTCAAGAATTCCATCGTCTCAAACGAAGATAATGCTTCGAGAAATATATGAGCAGAGAAGTTCGAAGTTGGTTAACAAAAAAAAACTATGCAAAGTTTGTATAAAGATTATGTGGCTTTGTCCAAAAATAGAATAACCAACTGTATGCAAATGTTATACAAAGATTATGGGCTTTATCCCAAAATAGAATAAAAAATTGTCGGACATGTAGGTTGGCATGTAGAAAATTATGGGACTGTTTAGGGATCAGTTGCTAATAGGTTGACATGTAGAAAATTGGCTAATATTTCTGCAATTTAACTAATATTCATTTGGCTCGAAATATAATTTTAACTTATTTTCCAGGTTGAGCTAATGCGTATGCAACTTAGAAGAGCAAAGAGGCGAACCGATACTCAGGATATGGAACTTGCAATGGATATGATGGTATTGTTATCGACAACGGATGAAAGGAATGCAGACAGTGCCAGCATAGAAAGGCTTGCAAACAAGCTCGCTTTACATACCATTGAGGACCTAAGGGCGGAAACAATAGCTGTAAGGAAGCTTGTTAAAGAAAGAGCACAAAACACAGAAGCTAACCAGCAAATCATCAATCTTTTGAGCAAATGCAAACAAATTGCAGGAGTTGAAGACACCGGTGTTCATGATGATCCTGCTGTGCCTAAAGCTCTTGCAAAGTGCCCGTCTCTGGCAATCCCTAATGAATTTCTGTGTCCCATTACACTAGAAATAATGACAGACCCCGTTATTGTTGCAACTGGACAGGTAAAACCCATATGTGGCAATAAAAATCTTTTCTTCACTGTTTAAATATTCATTTGGATAAAAATAAAATGTCAACTTATTTTTTTCCAATATTTTTGTCTTTTTTGAACTTTTTTCAACTTGGAGCCAATTTTTTTTCTACTTTTTATGTTCATCTCGACTAGAAAAAAGTTGAGTCAAATTTTGAAAAAAGTTCATTAAAGACGAAAATTAGCCCAAATTTATATTAAAAAAACCTTATAAAAATTGTCTTACTTCTTTATTTGGAATTTAAATTTAAAAAAAAAAAAAAAAAGAATTCTGTAGTTAAGACGGATCTAGAAAGTAAAGAAATTTGACATAATTTAAGAGCTAAAAGTCCTAGAAAAGGCAAAGACTTCTTCACTTCATGTTTTCTCTTTCAGCAGATTCTTCTGATCTATCTCTCATATTTTATTGAGCACTAAGTAGGATGTTAGTTTTCTTAATTTTACACAAATTCTATACTAACTTCTGGTTTTAATTGTCATCCATTGCAGACATACGAAAGAGAAAGCATACAGAAGTGGTTGGATTCTGATCATCGAACCTGCCCAAAAAGCGGGCAACTTTTGGCTCACTTGTCACTAGCACCAAACTTTGCTCTCCGGAATTTAATTTTGCAGTGGTGTGAGAAGAACAAATTTCCTCTTCCAAAAAAAGACGATCCTGCAAACTTGGAGAGCTCCTCTATGGAACCCAACAATGAGATCTCATCCATGGTTCAAAACTTATCCTCCAATAAGTTAGAAGAGCAGAGAAAGGCTGTGAGAAAGATCCGTATGGTTTCCAAAGAGAGTCCAGAGAGCAGAATTTTAATAGCCAACGGCGGTGGAATACCACCATTAGTTCAACTCCTTTCCTACCCAGATTCTAAAATTCAAGAACATGCCGTGACAGCTCTATTAAATTTGTCAATTGATGAATCAAACAAGAAACTCATATCTAGAGAAGAACCCATTCCATCCATTGTCGAGATCTTGAAGAACGGAACTATAGGGGCCAAAGAGAACTCAGCAGCAGCTTTATTCAGCTTATCGATGCTTGATGAGAACAAAGCGATTATTGGGTTATCAAATGGTATCCCACCATTGGTTGAATTGTTACAGAATGGGACAATTAGAGGTAAAAAAGATGCTGTCACTGCTTTATTTAACTTATCGCTAAGCCAAGCAAATAAGGCTAGGGCCATTGAGGCTGGGATTGTTGCACCTTTACTTCAATTACTTAAGGACAACAATTTGGACATGGTTAATGAGTCCCTCTCGTTGTTGCTACTTCTTGCATCGCACGTAGATGGGAGGAGAGACATTGGACAGCTCTCAGTTATTGAAACTCTTGTTGATTTCATCAAAGATGGGACCCCCAAGAATAAGGAATGTTCAGCAGCTCTGCTTCTTGAGTTGGGTTCAAGGAATACGAATCTCATGTTGGCTGCTCTTCAGTATGGTGTGTATGCCGACGTGGTTGACCTTTCGAAGAATGGGACTAATAGAGGTCAAAGAAAAGCGAATTCAATTTTGCAGCTCATGAGTAAATCTGAACAAATCCCTTAAGGGTTGATGACGGCAATCTGATTTGTAGTCTACCCCGTGTTTGCTGGAATGATAAAAATTGTTGGTAATTGATTGTGTAATTTTCTACTTAGTCGCAGTTGATCTTTGTGAATCCTGTCCAAATATATTGTTTTTTTTTCCCCTTCCCCTTGTTGTCTTTTTTTGGATGAAATTGTTATATGTATTAGCATCTTCTTTAATGTGTAGCAAAAATTCTACAACTGTTGCGATGCATTCCTGCTGCTTTTGCTTTCTAAAATATGTGAGATCAAGTTTACAAAGCACTATGAATGAGGTTGAAGCATTACAAAAATTGATCATAAACCATTTGCACTTTTAATATGTTCTGAGCATTATATCTGATTGGACATTGATGAAAACTCGTCCACATTGAAGATTTTTGCAGGCAGTTGGCAATGATTATGCTGATATGAAAAGGTTTATTGTTGTCCATAAGAAACCTCATAAAAACCATTAGATCTGGTTTTTTTGTCAGCATTTACACAGTATGACTTCTATCGTGCTGGTTTTTTGAGAATCTTTGCCTCACTAAATGGCTTGTAAAAGGGTTTAAGACCTGGTTTTGTTATGTCAATAAAAAAGAAAAATACATCTCCAGATTGTCGTGCCATGAAATGAAATGAATTATGTTCTTCAAGCCTCAAGAGTCTATGTTATTAAGAATTTGAAGTAATCAATCCTTACTTGCAAAGCCTCAGTTCTCCATATCTTTATGTTCAAATTGAAATCAGACCAGTAGCTTTGACGGGATCAAGGTAGTGATGTTTGCAAACGCAATGTGTTTGCCATTGTAAAAGCTATACTTTTGGATAGTTGGGTTAAATTTGAAAACCTTTTAACAGTCAGTTATTGGAGTTTAAACAGTAAACATTTTTATGATCATTCTTATAAAACAAAAACCGTGACAAAGCTTCAAGTTTTGAATTGTGTGCTTTATATAATAATATAGATGACAACAAAACATTGGTGATGGGCCTTTTAACGGAGCTTTTTTCAAATTAAGTTAAATTAGCAATTTAATTTTTAAACTAGGCTAAAACGTGATTGTGAACCACGCTTTCAACGTTTTTGTGCCTATTGCGCCGAAATTTTGTGAAATTGTAAAAGCGGATTTCCAAACCACGTTTTAAATTAAGAATTTAATTATTATTTTTTTTTTCTAAAAACGTTATTGTGAACCACGCTTTTAATTGAAATTTTTTTTTTTCCTAAAAACGTGATCGTGAACCAAGTTTGTAGCCAAAATGTAAAAACGTGTTTTGAAAACATGTTTTCAACACCAATTGAAACCACAGTCAGAGGCTTCAATCACACACACTCACACACTCACACTCACACTCACACTCACTCTCTCTCTCTCTCTCTCTCTCTCTCTCACTCACACACACACCACTCACACACTCACATATATAATTTTTAATATATATAAATTTTATTTTATAAAATTGAGACTAATATTAAATATATATAATAATAATTTTATAATAATAAATAATAATCAACTATATAATTTTTGTAAATATAAATCATTTTTATATAATTTTAGAAATAATTTTTTATAAATTAAATTGAAACAACTATACATACGTATGTATATAACCTGTCTAAAAGTTAAAATGATAATTATTTTTTATCCTTAAATGATAATTATTTTTTATTTTTTATTTCTTAATCAAATTAACTTTTAATTTAAAAAAAAAATTTAAATCAAACCATACATAGCTTAAAAATCTTTTGATAAGTCATTTTACGTTGGTAACTTATTTAATTATTTGTTAATTTTACGACATTTTTACCATCTGAGGCATGTTTAGTAATCATTTCGTTTTCAGTTTTCAATTTATATTTACAAAAATTTTAAAAACTATCATAAAAACTTGTTTGATAATTTTTTTGGTTTATAAATGGTTGTCTCAATTTGTAAATTTAAGAAAAAAATGTAAATTCAAAAATGAGTTTACATTGGTTTTTAAACAAAAATTTAAAAATTTTACTAATAAAATTTTTTTTTCAATTAATTTTTTTTCAAATAAATTCAAAAAATGAGTTTACGTTGATTTGTAAATAATTTTTTTTTTTTCAAAAAAACTCATTTTTTGAATTTACGTTTTTTTTCTCAAATTTATAAATTGAGACAACCATTTATAAACTAAAAAAATTATCAAACAAGTTTTTATGATAGTTTTTTTAAATTTTTGCAAATATAAATTGAAAACTGAAAACAAAATAGTTACCAAACATGCCCCAAATAGTAAAAATGTCGTAAAATTAACAAATAACTAAATAAGTTACCAATGTAAAAAATGACTTATTAAAAGATTTTTAGGCTATGTATGGTTTGATTTTTAGAATTTTTTTTAAAAAAATTAAAAATTAATTTGGTTAAGAAATAAAAAATAAAAAATAATTATCATTTAAGGGTAAAAAATAATTATTATTTTAACTTTTGGACAGGTTATATACATACGTATGTATTGTTGTTTCAATTTAATTTATAAAAAATTATTTCTAAAATTATATAAAAATGATTTATATTTGCCAAAATTATAAAATTTTATAATTGATTATTATTTGTTATTATAAATTATTATTATATATATTTAATATTAATCTCAATTTTATAAAATAAAATTCATATATATTAAAAATTATATATGAGTGTGTGTGTGTGAGAGAGAGAGAGAGAGAGAGAGAGAGAGAGAGTGTGTGTGTGTGTGTGACTGAAGCCTCTGATTGTGGTTTCAATTTGTGTTGAAAACGTGTTTTCAAAGAGAAATGTTAGGAATCATGAAAATTATTTCATGAAAATGATCATGAAAAATTTGTAATCCTTAGATTACCTTGATTAGTGTGTCATGCTTTATTGTAAGTATAATTCAAAGGTCACAAATCTTTCATGACCATTTTCATGAAAGATTTTTCATAATACCTAGCATTGCTGGTTTTCAAAACACGTTTTTATATTTTGGCTAAAAACGTGATTCATAACCACGTTTTTAGGAAAAAAAAAAAATTTCAATTAAAAGCATGGTTCACGGCCACGCTTTCAGGAAAAAAAAATCTAATTAAAAGCGTGGTTTGGAAACACACTTTTATAATTTCACAAAAATTTCGTGCGATAGGCACAAAAACATTAAAAACGTGATTTACAACCATATTTTACCTTAATTTGAGAATTTCATCCAAAATCTAATTTGAAAATTAAATTATTAACTTGACTTAATTCGGGAAAAGCCGCCTTTTAACTGTAAGCCATTAATGAAGCTTCGCTGCCATTTTTTCAAACGATTAAAGCTTCTCCAAAACAACTTCTGGAGGGGTTGCCAAAGTCAAATTTGGGCATAACACTAAAATTGTCGCTCTCCATTGGGCTGTCAAATTTTGGCAATTGCAAAATCTTGTGCCAAAATTAGGACAAGATTTGACAATTGTCACAATTTAGCAAGAACCGTTGTCTCTACATAATAGGCCAGCAAATGCCATTTGTAATTGGTTTTTTGTGGAAGAAATAGAACAAATGACATTAATTGAAGCATGGTTGTCAAATTATTACATATTAGTACTGAGTGTAAACGAGCCAAGTCAAGTCAAACTTTAAGATATTCGAGCTTGCCTTGCTAGAAATTAGTTGAGCTCAAGCTGAGCTTAAAGTCAAGCTCAAAAAATTGAGCTCAAACTCAGCTTAAAGTCAAGCTCAAAAAATTGAGCTCAAACTCAGCTCGTTAAATATTTGAAAAACTTAAGCTCGACTTTGATTTTAAAAGAAAAAATAGAAAATTATAAAGAAAATATAAAAGAATGATGCTTATATGAATAATAAATCTCATCAATCAAATTCATAAACTTACACAAATACCACATACAAATAAAGAAATAAATAAATAAAGAAAATATATTTGATATATTATTATCGAATATTAATTTATATACTTGTGTTTACGAACTTCGATCATAAGTAAATGGCTGCCTTATGGTACAGGGTAAATGGAGGTTGGCTATGTGGGGAGAGGTTGATCCTTCTTTTTTTGTTTCCTGCAAAATTATTCATTTGGACACACCAGTAGATGTTTTATCAAGGGTCCTTTGATATTCAAGTTAGAGAATACTTTTTGGAAGAAAACAATGGAAAATTAGGGTTTTAGGAATTAGATTGGGTACCTTCTCATATGGCCTACTTCTCTTATATACTCCTGTGGTCCATATCTTTTAGAAGTGTCTTCTATGTGACTTGTGAGAGTGGTTCTATTAAGCTTGGCCTAATTAGGGGACACCATACGACACCTTCCATTTGAGTAGTTACTTGATTGTTGGCAAGCGATGAGAGTAGTTCTATGCTTGGCCTAATTAGGGGACACCACACGACACCTTCCATTTGAGTAGTTCCTTGAATGTTGGCAAGCAATTACAAACATGGGACAACTCTAGACCCCATCACATGCCCTTATCCTAGGCCATCCCTGCTTGGCTACTATTCGATCCACCTGTTCAATTGGTCACTAGGCTAGACTATTGGTTTTGGACTAAAGCCAAATTTTTGGGTAAGGTTGCTTTGGCAAGCTAGACATGTGCTATTTATGTGCATCAAGCCTTATCGAACAGATCTACCAAAATTCAGCTTGATTGCTAAATGATCCTAAAAATTGAGCTTTGGTTAATTTATTTTGATGTACCAAATGAACTAAACTAAAACGTAAACCTTATGTAACTGAGAGGAGAAATTTGGACCGGACTGTACGGCCGAGCTACGATAACGCAAGTTGGTCAAAACTTACGGCGTCGAGCTATGTTCTCAGTTGGCGCAGCCGCCGACCTGTCATGTGCAACCAAAGGGATTGGTCGATCAGGCATGGATAAAGGTCTGACCGAGCTATGAATTGGAAGGCAGTCCAACGGGTGCACAGTGATGTGAAACAAGCGAGCCAAGGGTAGCCCAGGCTAAACCGAGGACCGACGAGAGACGGCGTGCCTTCACAAGAGTGAAGGTAGAGCGGTGAAAGGCCTGCATGTCCCACGGCCGGTCAGCCGGGAGTGACCGGTCCTTCGCAGCTCGGTCGTGAGCATCGCATTTTTGTCCCTCACCAAGGGACAGGTCGGCGATGCATAGCTCGGTTGAGTTGCTTGTGAGCGCAATACTCCACGTGGGATAGACCGGTCATGGCACTCTAATTAAACGTGCCACCTGGGCCAATGGTGTGAGAGAGAGGACATCTGTTCCAAGCACGCGTCAATACCGTTGGGTAGTTCTGCGTGTACTGGTTGGAAGACTAGGCCTTTACACGCATAAGGTGGTGAGAGGCGAGCGCTGCCACCTGTCCAGGAAGGACAGCAGAGGTAGTGCGCGCACGATCTTGGGGCTGCATGGCCAGCCAAGAAAAATGAGAGGGAGATGAATGTTAGAGGTAAGCAATTTTGCGCCACCTGAAACATACACTCTCTCTCTAACAGTCTCATTTTTCCTCAAGTAATCTGACTTGATCGTCGGAGGGTCTATCCGGCAAACCACTGCCGGGCAGTTCACCGTTTCTGTGTTGCCAGGTTAGATACCGTCACGAGAAGCTTGGAGTCAAAGGAGTATGGAAAGCAGAGAATATTTCGCCCCCGTACAATTGGCGCTGTCTGTGGGAAGACTTTGATATAGCACCCTTGTTCTTTGAGCTTCTTCGGCCATTTCCATGGCCAACAAGACGAAACCCCGTTGTCCGTCGTCGATGGTATCACACCAGAGTCTGTCCGACGAAGAGAAGGCCCTCCGAATGTTCCAGCCATGGCGGGCTTAGAAACCTCTTCGCGAGGTGCGTGAGACAAACCCGGGAGGAGTACTGATCGCTCGAAGAGTCCTAAGGGCCGTCGGTGGCGGGGGGAGTCCCATGCGCAGCACCTGGAGCACAAACTCAAAGACCAAGATGCCCTCATTCGCAACATGGCGGCGGAGATGGAGATGCTGAAACGCCAGATTAAGGGAAAGGGTGTTGCTGGAGAGGGCAACCTTAGTGAGCGCACCCCATCCCCGCATTCTAGTGGTCGCCACCAGGGGAGTACTCATTCTCTCTCCATCACCAGGAACTATGGGGTTGGCGATTTTGACCCAAGAGATGGCAGATCCCTCACTCGCGACAGCACCTATCGTCCCTTCCTCCCATTGTCGACGTCGTGATACTCTGTCTCCACCCGTTCCAAAGACCTCAGGGATGTGTTGGAGGAGAGAGCGCGCCATCGAGAGGCTCAAAGAGTGCCGGCGTTGCAGAGGTTAAGCATTCCAGTTCATTGTAGCGAATAAGTGGTGATGCCGGCACCCAGGGTGCTGGCCCCTGCGCTAGTGGACAAAGAGCTGGCAAGACTAACAGCCACGCCGTTGTCTCCAGAAATCGAGAGTACGCCACTCCCCACTGGATTCCATCAGCCAAAGTTCACTTTGTACGACGCAAGACGGATCCGTACATACACGTGAGCCATTACCGGCAAGTAATAGTTGGCCACCGGCGCAATGACGCCCTGATATGCCTCATATTCCCAGCAAGCTTGGGAGAGCTGGGCTTAAAGTGGTTTGCAAGGCTCCCGGAGGGGAGTATCAAGGGGTGGCAGCAACTGGCGGAAGCCTTCGTCACCAGATTCAAAACCAACACTCGAACACCGAAGGAGGTTGACCATCTCCTGGGCGTCAAGATGGAATCCAGAGGTTCATTGAAGGCATACAACGCGAGGTAATGGGAAACTTACAACGAGATCCTCGACTGCCCTACCAATCTGGCGATCACTCAGTACAAGCGGGGTCTCCCAGTCGGACATAGGCTGTGAGATTCGCTCACGATGCACCAGCCCACCACTATGGAGTCCTTGATGCAACGGATCAATGAGCACATCCGTGTAGAGGAGGATTCCGCCTCCGCGACCGAGAAGGATAATCCGATCGCGGCGGACAAAAAGGTAGCAGGAAAAGTTCACTCGGTCGGGCAGGAAAATAACCGCCCAAAGGACCGGTCAAAAGATCAACGTCATGGCCTAAACTGCGATGATAGAAACAAAGGTCACAGAAACGACCGAGCTGATGCTCCCTGTGACGCAGCGGAAGATGCCAAGAGAAAATTGAAGGCGCGGACTGGAATCACCACGGTCTTTAAAATCCCTATCTACCGCATTTTGAGCGAGATCCGCGACGAGTCTTTTGTCCGCTAGCCAACCAAGTTAGGGAGTGCGCAGAGAGGCTTCAATTCAAAATATCGCTGCACCTTCCATGAGGAGCGGGGGCATTGAACGAAGGACTGCTTGCCACTTAAACAACACTTGGAGAAATTAGTAGCGGCTGGGCATCTTGACCAATACATAGATGGGGGTATAAAGGCCGTACCATTGGGACAAACCGAACCGAACGGTCTAGCCACCTTGGACGCGGCGCCGCAAGGTGTGATCAACGTCATCCATGGCATCATTGAACCGGCCAGGGTCTGCGAGCTGAGAGGAATGATTGAGAAGGCCGAGCACATGAGGGAAGTGCTCTCCGTTCTGTCTGCCGTGAAGAAGGGGAAGATCGAGGAGAAAGACGTCCTTATCTTTTCAAGCAAGGATTTGGAAAAGATCCAGATGCCCTACAATGATGCCCTAGTGGTAACTCTTCGCGTTAAAGACTTTGACATCAAGAGAATCTTGATCGACTAGGGGAGTTCGGTCGAGATTATGTACTATGACGCCTTCAAGTAGATGAAGCTGGAGGACAAGAACTTGGCCCTCGCGACGTCTCCTTTGGTTAGATTCAACTCACAGCCAGAGTGGCCGGTGGAGAAGGTCATATTGCCGGTCAAAACGGGTTCAGTTGTGAAGCAGGTGGAATTCTGGGTGCTCAAGGTCCCATATACTTACAACTTAATTTTGGGCAGGGGCTGGTTGCATGCCATGCAAGCAGTAACGTCGACTTACCATCTGGTTTTGCGCTTTCCGGTGCCAACCGGACAAATAGAAGAAGTTAGGGGAGACTAGGTGATGGCAAAACAATGCTTCGTTTCAGTAAATGGCAGTCGAGCAGCCAAGGGGTTCGTCCAAATGATTGAGGGGCCCGAGTGAAATGAGGTCCTTGAAGATGTAGGTAGAAAGGCCAAGGAAAAATCGGTCGAGGATTTGGTAGAAGTGCGCATCGACGAGAACGACTCAACTAAGTTCTTCCTCTTGGGATCATCTTTGTCTAGCGCCGAGCGGTTAGACTATGTCCACTTCTTGACTTCCAATTTGGAGGCTTTTGCGTGGACGCCTTACGATATGCCTGGCGTTGACCTGAGCTTCATTTGCCATCAGTTGAACGTCTTCCCCAATGCACGGCCAGTCATCTAAAGAACACGCTGCTCAGCCTTGCACCATGCCAAGGTAGTGGCAGAGGAAGTGAAGAACCTGCTAGAAGCTGGGGCCATAGAAGAGATGTAATACCCTCGGTGGATATCTAATACGGTGGTGGTTCCAAAGAAGAATGGTAAGTGGCGAGTCTACGTTGACTACAAGACGGTCAACCGTGCTTGCCCAAAGGATAGCTTCTCCCTCCCTCAAATTGACCAGTTGGTGGACTTAACCGCTGGCCATCAGCGGTTTAGCTTCCTGGACGCGTATCGCGGCTACCACCAGATAGCCATATATAAACCGGACCGAGAGATCACATCGTTCACTACCCCCAGAGGGTTGTATTGCTATAAAGTCATGCCATACGGGATGAAAAATGACGGAGTAACTTTTCAACGGATGGTGACAAAGATGTTCGCCCCACTGTTGGGCCGCACCATGGAGGCCTACATCGACGATATGGTGGTGAAGAGTAAGGAGAAATCTCAGCACTTCTCCGACCTAGCAGAGATGTTTGCTATACTTAAACGCCACAAGCTTCGTTTGAATGCCTCTAAATGCGCCTTCGGAGTCGACACCGGGAAGTTTCTGGGTTTTCTGGTCACAAACCGAGGGATTGAAGCCGACCCATCACAGATCAAGGCGATACAAGACCTGGAGCGCCCAAACTCCATGAAGGATGTGCAACATCTTGCAGAGATAGAATTTGAAACATTTATCGGTCTTCAGATCGTTGTAGGCCCTTCTTCAAAACTTTGAAGACCAAGTTCTTCTGGGACGACAAATGTGACCGTGCATTGGCAGACTTAAAAGTGTACCTCTCATCAGCCCCTATCTTAGTCATGCCTCGGCCGGGCGAATAATTATATCTCTACTTGGCAGTCTCTGAACATGCGGTGAGCGCCGTTCTAGTCCGCGCTGAAGACATCTAGCACCTGCCCATTTTCTATGTAAGCAAGTGTAATAAACCCGACCCTAATTAACGTTAATTGAGACTTAATTATGTCTAATAATAATTAAGGGAAAATCTGGAATTTATTTGCATGTACATTGCATGAATTATGTGTTTCTATCTGTTCGGTGTCAAAACATCTGTTTGTGTTTTAAACTTTAAATTGTAAATTAAAAGCCTTATCGGTACCTGATTCCGAAATTAACTAGTGTTTTGGACTAGTTAGATTTTATGTGATTTTATGGTAAGTTCAATTAAATTTCAATTTGGGATGTTTAAATCAGATTAAATAACATTTTAATAATGACCCTAGCTAATTACTACTTTGCCATTATAGTGGGCCAATTGTTTAAGTCTTGAATTAGCTACAAGGCATCACTTTGTTCACCTCTAGTGAGTAAAACGGCTGAGAGAGGAAGTGAAGGGAGAATTGGTGTAGAATTGAGAATTTTTGAGCTCAACAAGTGAATTTAGCTTGAACTTGAAGAGGAATTGTTTAGCCAAGCTTCCATACCTAGACTTGGAGACTCAAGGTAGGAGGAATTACTTTCTTAGATGTAAATCGAGCTATTTCTTGCATGAATCATGTGTAACTACCTACCTAAGTCTAGAATTAGCTCATACATGCTGAATTCAAGCTTAATCTATGCATGCATGCTCAAATCATGCTATTTTGAAATGTTTTCATGAAGATTCTTTACATGCAATGCCACATTCAAGTTGTAGTCCATGAATTCAACAAAATTCTAAGTTTAATTTTACTGGGGAAATTACTAGGAGGTCCCATGTGTAACACGTGGTGACCATTTAATCCCAAAATGTTTTGAGTGCACCAAAAAGTCCTTTTCTTTATCTCTCTGGTTTTTGTCTCTCTTGTTACGTGTTCATCATCAACAATGGGTTCATCAACATCAACAAAAAAAAATCTTCAGATCTGGAAATTTTCTGCAGATTTTTCATCATCATCAACAATATGTTTTTCATCAACAATGCGTTCTTCAGATCAATTTCGCATCCCAAAATTCGATGCTCTGTTTCTTCTTCTTCATCATCGACACCATCATCGCCGTCGATTTCGTGAAATTCGATCTTCGAACCTATTGGATGACTCGATAGAAGAAATCAACCGGTTAGATGAGTTAGATGGTAGTGAAGTACCCACAGCAGATTCACGGCTTGTCAGAGTCATTGTAAGAATCGCCATGAATATGGTTTTGTCAATTTCTCTCTATTTACTGATTTTTTTTGGGATAGTTGTTGATCTATGGTTGTTGTTGTTGATGATAAAATAGATCTATAATATCATTGAAACAGATCTGTAATGACTTAGATTTGTACATTTATTACATGATTTGTAATGAGAAAATTTTCGAATCAACAAGTAATTTTCGAGTTTTAGTTACAGGCGGTGAAAACTGTAAAATTTTGCAGTTTGAATTTTTTTTTTTTGTGCTGGAATGAATCATGGTTTAAAACTGTAAAATTTTACAGTTTTATAACATGCTTTAGAACTGTAAAATTTTACAGTTTCATAACATGTTTTAAACATTCCGACGACTTTCCGGCGATATTGAACATTCCGACGAGTCTCCGGCGACCGTTTGACGGAAGTCCGACGATAGTAAGATGTGAACCGTGTCTGTAAATTAAAAAAAAAAAAAAGGATTTTTTGGTAACAATTAAAAATATGTGTGGACTAATTGGTGCAAACATTTTGTTTTGGGATTAGATGGATCTTGAACTTGTTGCATGGGACTTATCAGTAAGTTCCCCAATTTTACTTTGGATCATGTTTTGAAGCTTTGAAATCAAATTGAACTCTTGCATGTTTGTTTAAACTTGGTTCTTGGGAATTTATGGAAATGGTACTCTAATGGACTCACTTTTGGGCAATGATTTTTATAAATTGGCTTTTAAAACTTGTTGTACTATGAGTTTGAAATGTTTTCCCAGAATTTGGGCCCAAGAGATTGAGTTTTTGGTTAAAGAATGCTTGGTTCGAACTTGGAAGACAAATCTGGAAATTCCAGATTTTGCTTCCTCGCTCGAGCAAAGGATTCCTCGCTCGAGCGAGCACCTTTGTCCAGGGCCCCGCTCGAGCGACCATCGAGCGACCATCGCGCGTAAAATTTCAACATCCAGTATTTTTACTGTTTCATCAGACCGCTCGAGCGAAGGAGGGCTCGCTCGAGCGAAGCCTTTGATTTTAGAAGCTCGCTCGAGCGAAGAGAGGCTCGCTCGAGCGAGGCCCCTATTTTCAGCAACTTTTGAAAACCATTTTCTAAGGCATTTTTACACCCCCATTCCATCCTAGGCATTCCTAGGCCATGCTTTAGACTCCTTAATAAGGATAAGAGGTTAGATACACACTTAGAATCATGGATGTGAGTTTTGTACAATTGAAGTACATGTTTCAAAGTGTGTACCCGTAATATGTTATGTAGGTCACGTGCCGCAATCTGTTGACCCCTTGACTTCGCTTCACTTGTATCAACGCCCATCGTGAGTAATAACTTTGTAAAGTTATGTTCAATGTTATGTATTTTCGATACTATGATACGAAATGATTGATTCTTGAAAAGCTATGATATGTTGGAAATGAATGAATGAATGTCGGTTTTTCAAAAATATTTGTGGCACCCTTAGTATCTGGCCCTTACCCGGGGGATATAATACCGTGGATCTGGCCCTTACCCGGGGGACATAATACCGTGGATCTGGCCCTTACCCGGGGGATATAATACCGTGGATCTGGCCCTTACCCGGGGGACATAGTACCGTGGATCTGGCCCTTACCCGGGGGACATAGTACCGTGGATCTGGCCCTTACCCGGGGGACATAGTACCGTGGATCTGGCCTTTACCCGGGGGATATAATACCGTGGATCTGGCCCTACCCGGGATATAATATCAGGATCCGCCCTTGCCCGGGAAACAATACCGTAGTTATTCAGATTCGCCCTTGCCGGGGAAATAATACCATGGCTACTTATGCCGCAGTTATGGACCTCCCGGTCGTTGGTACCAACTCGCTCGTGATCTCTAGACCAACTGACCGTTAGCTAATGGGTGTACCACATACGATCTTATGCCAACCGAGTACGAATATGAAAAATAAGTATGCATCTGTATCTATTTCGGATTTGAAATCTGAAAATGCATAAGACTCTTTTCTGATATGATTGTGTTTCTAATATGGACTTTGGTTTCTAACTCTGTAAGGGACATCATTCATTAAAATCTTTACTCTGTTATTATTCACTAGGCTTTCGCTTACAGTTTATTATATATTTGTAGGTGAGTCGGCACAAGACCCTGGCCAGAGTTGATGGCCCTCTGTTTCGTTTTGTTTTGGTCAAGCCACCAGTTGCGC
This sequence comes from Camellia lanceoleosa, assembly GCA_025200525.1. Taxonomy (NCBI): domain Eukaryota; kingdom Viridiplantae; phylum Streptophyta; class Magnoliopsida; order Ericales; family Theaceae; genus Camellia; species Camellia lanceoleosa. The sequence continues at coordinate 5,166,060 of CM045766.1, read as the reverse complement.
CTCCCGAGGAGGTTCCGCTTGAAGCCTGATGTTTGGGCAGTTTTGCACTTCATGCTAGTTGATGGTTATGTTTTGTAATGTCGGATCCTGGGGCATACTTATGTAAATATTTTGTAAATATTGGTATACATTGACTAGCATGCTATGTATATAAATAAGTTTTTGTATTTTCTGTCCCATGTATGTCATCACAGCTCATTAGACCTTGTTTATTTTACTATATTGCTTCCGCAGCCCCTTAATATTTGTTATTCTGTTTGGAGGCCGTAGGTAATCCACGGATTACTGGCCGGTTACGTCGCCAAACCTATAGGGGCGGGTTTGGGTCGTGACAGCAAGACTCTGCTCCCGGCCGAGACGAGATATCTTCCGCTGGAAAAATTAGCGCTGGCCCTGATGATGGCGTCGAGAAAGCTGGTGCACTATTTTCATACCCATACAATAGTTGTGCTAACCGAGTTTCCACTCAAGGTGTTCTTTGAAAATGTAGACTTTACCAGGAGAATTTTGAAATGGGCCGTGGAATTGGGACAGTACGACATCAAGTTCCGCCCACGCACCGCAATCAAGGCTTAAGCTCTCGCAGACTTTGTGGCGGAGTTCGCCCATGGAACGCATCCAGTTTGCCCAGTTGATTTGGCTGGTGCGAATTTAGCACAACCTATGGATCAGGCAATGGAGACAAGTGTTGGCTCGCAAGTGAAAGAAGGGCAAAAGGCGACCGAACTGGCGGAGCCGGGTAACTCATTGGAAGACGGACTCAACGAAGACAAGGAAAGAGACCAGAATAAGCCGATCAGAGACTTGGAACTGAGAAGCTCCCAAAACCCTTCTGAGTGCTGGAAGCTGTTCATTGGCGAGATGTGGAAGCTCTTCGTCGATGGGGCATCCAACAGGCACGGGACCGGGCTAGGTATCGTATTGACTTCTCCGGACAGGCTGATTATCGAGTAGGCAATTACGCTTGGCTTCCCTGCATCCAACAACGAGGCAGAGTATGAAGCCCTCCTTGCCGGGCTAAGAAGTGTACTGAAAATGGAAGCATCAGCCCTTATGGTATTCAGCGATTCCAAGCTGGTGGTCAATAAGGTCTCAGGGGAGTATGAGGCAAGGGATGAAAGAATGGCCAAGTATCAGGCCTTGGTGCACGCAGAGATCAAGAAATTCGACGCCATAAGAGTGGAACAGATCAACTGCGAAGAAAACAACATGGCTGATGAATTGGCCGGACTTGCTTCTACTCAGACAGCTTTTCCTAACCCCTTGATGATAGAATTCTTACCTCGGCCAAGTATTGAGAAATCAAAAGCGACCGAGGTACTATGCACCAACTTGGGTCCTTCCTGGATGGATCCTATCATCGCCTTCCTAAAAGATAAAGTTCTACCGAAAGAAAAGAAGGCGGCCAACAAGATCTGGGCCAAGTCAGAGTAGTTTTGTCTCTCCCCGTCCGGAGCCTTGTATAAGAAGTCTTTTACCGGGTCGTATCTGAAGTGTGTCCACCCCGCCAAGGTGGAAGCTTTTCTCTATGAGATCCATGAAAGCATCTGCGGCAGCCATACTGGAGGCAGATCTTTGGCTTACCGAGCAATTTTCCAGGGTTATTGGTGGCCATGCATGCAGGCGGACGCGCAGAAATACGTTCGCAGGTGTGAAAAATATCAGAAGTTCACTCACCAGATCCACCAGCCAGCTAGAGAATTGCTCTCCCTTACAAGTCCTTGGCCGTTCGCGCTTTGGGGGTTGGATATTGTTGGACCGTTCCCAGCAGCACCGGGTAATCGCAAGTTCTTCATCACTGCCACTGACTATTTCACCAAATGGGTTGAGGCCGAGCCACTGGCGACCATAAAGGAAAATGATGTGAAGAAGTTTGTCTGGCAAAATGTTATCACCCGCTTCGGCATACCAAAGGCCCTCATCTCAGATAACGGTACTCAGTTCGATGGGAAACTCTTTTGTGGATTTTGCGAAGAGCTAAAGATCGAATTTTACAATTCAACGCCGGCCTATCCTCAATCAAATGGTCAAGCAGAGGCCTCAAGCAAGATCATCTTGGACGGGTTGAAGAAGCGGCTTGAGAAGGCCAAAGGGAAGTGGGCTGAAGAACTCCCTAATGTACTCTGGGCGTACCGCACTATACCAAGACGGTTGACCAGGGAGACTCCGTTTGCCTTGGCCTATGGCATGGAAGCTGTTATCCCGCTAGAAATTGGCATGCCAACCATCCAGTCTGAAAGCTTCCAGCCAAATTTGAACAATGAAGCAGTAGCATTGGAGCTAGACCTCACCGAGGAGAGAAGGAAGCGGACACTAATCCACATAGCGGCCTATCAGCAAGAACTCTCCAAGAAATACAACAAGACTGTGCACTCCAGGCTGTTCAAGATCGGGGACTGGGTCTTAAGAAAAGTGCTGGGCAACACAAAGGGTCCTAGAAGCGAAAGCTTGCAAATTGGGAAAGACCATACAAGGTGACTGGTCTCGCTGGCAAAAGGGCATACCATCTGGAAGATTTAGATGGCAAAGCTGTCCCCAGACCGTGGAATGCAGCCAACCTTAAGATCTTTTACTTTTAAGATGTAATTGCTTTTATTACTTAGCTTTCTAGCCCGTTAGCCTTTTTGGCATTTGATGTAAGTATAGCACTGCTTTTTGTAATAAAAAATAGCCTTCTTGTTGCTTTTTATTGCCTCTTTCTGTACAATGACACCGCAAGGATACAAGGCCACTATGGATGCCAGGGGCAAAGAGACCGACTTGAATGGAACCGGACTGATTTTCTCTCGCCGGTATATAAGCGGACCGCACAAACAGTTGGTGTATTGTTTAGCGATATGATTGGCGTATGGTCCAATTCACATATAGACCGAGCTGGTTTTTGCTCGCCCAATTGGGATGTTGGCGTCGTGGCCAGCTTGGGTCAAATATCGGTGTTTTGCCCAATATTAAGGCTGAGTTGATTTTGCTTGGCCGAAAAGAAATGTTAGTGTTTTGTCCAACTAATAATAGCCGAGTTGACTTTGCTCAGCCAAGCGATATGTTGGTGCCTTGTCCAACTTACAAGAAGCCGAGTTGACTTTGCTCGGAGAAAAGAAATATTAACATTCTATCCGACTCCAAGGCCAAGCTGATTTTGCTCGGCCACGTCGGAGTATTGGTGTTTTGTCCAATATACAGGGCGCGCTGGTTTTGCTCGGCCGAAGCGAAATAATTGTGATTTGACCAACTTTCTTTTTGCCCGCCCAAATACTAGACTTAAAGTGTTGTCAAAGCCAGATCGGCAGTGGTAATTTTTGCTCGGCCGAATAAAAATTTTTGGTTTCATTCGAAAAATCAAAGAACCAAGCTACCAGTTGATTCGCAAAAATTTAAGTTGAAGAAATTCTGATAAGATTGGCATATTGCGCGGCATAGCCGACGTACCAGTTGTGATGCATTAAAGTTTGAATGAAGAAATTTTGCACGTGCCAACCGAACAGAAATGGGAGATAAACGAGCAAAAAGTTCAAATTTTCATTGATTATGGAAATTACATTACAAAGGTGGGGCCTAGCCCGATTACAAAAGAAAAAAAACAGCAAACAGACAGTAGTGGATCAATTTAGTCGAGGTCGATATCAACGGTTTGCTCGGGCGTCTGGGTAGTCTACTCGATCACGCCCTCCTCGATTCCGTCTTCACCACCTTCCATGGCAGCCTCCTGCTCGGCCTCCCCATCTTCAGCGCTGTGAGAAGCTTTAGGAGGAGTCTGCTCTGCGGGTTGTTCGGCCGCCGCTTCCTCCTCGGCTAATCTCCTGGCCTCATCAATGAGCCTCTTTTGTGCGGCGTTGGCGTAGGCCTGCATGTAGTGCGGTAGGAAGGCAGCAGGCGGGTTCTGGAACATTTCAGCGTCTTGACCAAGGCCATCTTTTTCTACGGCCACTTTCCAGCCGCACTGGAAAAAGATGTCCTTGGTCGCCTGAACCTGCCGTTCATAAGTCTTCTCGCCCTGCACGTATCCCCGGTCTTCGGCGTCGTCAACCGCCTTATCCTTCTCTTCCTTGTGGGCGTCACGCAGTTTACAAAGCTCGGTGAGGTACCGAGCCTTCGTTGACTTCACGGCCCGCTGCTTGTCAGCTTCAGCTCGGTCAACCTCCTGGCTCAGGTCATCTCGCCGCCACATGCAATTGCTTATCTCTACCGCTTTGGGCCTTGTTCGCCGATGGCATCGCATGACAGATCGCCAGACGGCGATCATGCGCTCGTGGACGAGATAGTTCTTTTGTGCAGCCTGAAAACGAATGAAAGATTGTAAGAATGCAGAAAACCGAGCAAAAACCAGTCAATAACTTGAAGAAAAAGAGTGGAAAGCTTACCAAAACGATCGATTTTGCCGTCGAACGAAGCACCTTTAGGTCGGACAACTCGTTGTGCTTCTTCATGTCGGCGGGAAGGATCAGCCCCTTGGTCATGTTGAAACCGAGGGAGTAATCCTTGTCCGCGTACACTGAATCGGCCTCAGAGACAACCCGGCCTTTGTACTTGATCTCGGGTGCCCAAACCGAGAGGGCAAAAGTGACCCCTCAAATGTGTATTAAAAGTGGTGGGAAAACCAAGCCATTGCCGTTGAATCTCGCGTGGAAGACAAACCGGGTACGGACCAATGGCGTGAGGCCACGTGGCACTGAGAACGCGGCTATCAGTACGGTTGTACGACCCTTGATAGGACTACTGAGACAATGGCTGACCAAATGGAATAGCTCAGCAACGGATTTGGTGCCAATTGCGCTCGGCCTGTACTAGCGCAACTTGATGACCGTTAGCTTGGCCATGTATGTAACCCCAATCACGATTAGCTCGGATGGGATTAAAGGGCGATTGAGAAGGAAAATTTGGACCGGACTATATGGCCGAGCTACGATAACGCAGGTTGGTCAAAACTCACTTGCCGAAGTCATGTTCTGCGCCGACATGGCAGCATTAAAGGAACTGGTCGATCAGGCATGGATAGAGGTCTGACCGAGCTATGAATTGGAAGGCATTCAGCCAGGTGCGCAGTGATGTGAAACAACCAAGCCAAGGGTAGCCCAGGCTAAACCGAGGACCGAGTGACCGATCGCAGCTTCGATCGTGAGCATCGCATTTTTGTCCCTCACCAAGGGACAAGTCGGCGATGCATAGCTCGGTTGAGTTGCTTGTGAGCGCAATACTCCGTGTGGGATAAACCGGTCGTGGCACTCCGGTTAAACGTGCCACCTGGGCCAATGGTGTAAGGGAGAGGACGTCTATTCCAAGCACACGTCAATATCGTTGGGCAATTCTGCGTGTACTGGTTGGAGGACTAGGCCTTTACACGCGTAAGGTGGTGAGAGGCGAGCGCTGCCACCTGTACAGGGAAGGACAGCAGAGGTAGTGTGCGCACGATCTTGGGGCTGCATGGCCAGCCTAGAAAAATGAGGAGGAGATGAACGTTAGAGGTAAGCAATTTTGCGCCACCTGAAACACACACACTCTTTCTCTAACAGTCTCCTTCTTCCTCAAGTAATCTGACTTGATCGTTGGAGGGTCTATCCGGCAAACCACCGCCGGGTAGCTCACCGTTTCTGTGTTGTCAGGTTAGACGTCGTTACGAGAAGCTTGGAGTCAAAGGAGTACGGAAAACAGAAGATATTTCGCTCCCGTACAATAACACTATCAAAATTTAGGCATCAAGATGCCATTTTGATAATGCTTCATTGGAGATTAGAGATCGCTTGAATGTGGATGGAACTTGGAAGCCTACAATAGACTTGAAAGATTTGAATTGAACATACATACACACATGGTGTGATATTGCATGTGTAAGGTTTTAGTTTTCGTGATCCAGGCCCAACTTTAACATGGGCCAGTCTACACTTGGGCTGTGTCAAACATATATAAACAGGCCCACTCTCAGATTTCCAGCCCAATTTAATTTAAATTCAAATTTTTTATTTTATAAATAAAATAAAAGCATATATAATAATCATATAAAAAGACTTGTTGGCATTTCTCTCCTTTGGAGCCAAAGCCTTCTGTTTTGAAAAAAAACTCTCTTTCGCTCTCTCTCGCGCCGTCTCTATTTCTCTCTCCTCCCTCATCGTTTGCGAACTCGCTCTGATACTGAAGGGTAATTCTCCATCCAAGTGCTTTCTATCTTCGATATCTATGTCCGTTCAGAATTCTGTTTTTTTATGCCCAAAAATGTAAATATTTTTTGCTTTTCTCTATCTACATAAATGTATAATTATGGATCTTGCGTTGTAAGTACTGAGAAAATGAGAAATTTTGGATCTTTCGTTGTTGCGATTTTCCGATTGTGTCGAGCACTGGAAAAAATGAGAAATTTTCAGTGGTATTTAGTGTTAATCTGGGAGTGTAAAGTTGTTTTTATTCTAACAATTGGAGGTAATTCCAGTTAAGTGGTTCAATTTGGGGAACTTGTTCATCTTCCTCTGATTTGCTTGAACAAGTTGTTTTCTTTGAGGCTTTGGATGTGGTTGATGATTGTCACAATTGTTCCAGATCTTCCCTGCCTGGGTTAATAGATTTTAGGGCAATTTGAGGTGTTTGAAACCTATATTTCTTTGTGTTGTTGTATTTACGGGAAAAAAATTTAGATATTAGATGGAATCGTGTCACATATTGGCTGACTGAATTTTAATCATTACAATTTGTCTTTTCTCGTGAAAAAAGTACGCAAGAAAAGTGCCGGTGAATAGTTGTACTCAGAACTGTAATTTCTTAGTATCTAGAAATGATAATTAACTTATGAAAGTGCCAGATTTATGGGTTTGAGAGGCTTTGCGATTGAGTATCAGCTGGAACATTAATATCTTGATTTTGCATACTTTCTATATTCTGAACCATATTTTTATGTTGTGTCTTTGGTTTATTGGCACATCTTGAGGATGTATATTTATGGACACAGGCTACAATGACCAGTATCTAGTAAAACCTGTATGTATGTGTATTTACGTTACTTACGTGTCTCTGACATTTGTTTTAGGAGATACTTTGGTTGCACGGAGGGGCTTGTTGATTTTATCTTACGGCTTGTGCTTGTGCTTGTGCTTGAAGGCCTTTGCAATTTTCTCTAAGTTGAGTTAGAAATATTTGTTCCACAATGCTTAATTCTGAAGTAAACAGCAATGTGATGGGCAACAGTGGGGCTGGCATGCCTTCTGACCATAAACAGTCACCGCTAAGAAAGATAGCACTGAGAGATGTCCAGAATGATAATAGAAGTTTGATACGTAATCATCCAGAAAATTCCCCCATTCTGGGTGGAAAATCCATCACAGATGCAATCAAGGTTTCTGGAACTAAGAGACTCACACCTGAGTGCCCTTTAAGCCCCCATTTTGGCCCTTCCTCGAGCAAAAATGGTGTAAAAGATCATTTCATGAATGCCCGAAGAAAGTTTGATTCAGAACCAGGCAAAAAAATTCAGGACAGTACGGACAAAAGTGCTGATAACCTTCAATCGAGCTCAAAGCATTCTTGCCACAAGCAACAGGAATTACCTCGACAGCAGACTCAGATGAAGGAGAGCAATTTGTTTTGTTCTCCTGTAGTTAGACCAAATCATATGGCTTCAATGATGAACTTTATGTGTGGTGGATCTCCAGTTCCCATTGAGGTCAACTCAGAGGTCTGTCATTCAACTGATTCTAAGGCTACCAATGATCAACAAAAAACAGAACGGTTTATTCATTTGCAGAAGGTCTTGAAGCAGTGTGACGAGTCTAATCAGAGGGATTATATCCAGAGTAATTCCTTGCCTAATTTTAGAGATAGTTAATAATATTTCTATGTTTTGCCTATATTATTTTGACACTTCAATTTTACTGTTTGTTCTCCATGACCTTGTTAGTACTTCTAAATTTGTCGCCAGCTGAACTTAGCAGACATGCAGTTGAGTTGGAGAAAAAAGCAATACAGCTAACGGTGGAAGAAGGTAAGAAGTTGTCACCTGTTCTTGCGTTTGTTGCCTTCTCTTCATGAATAAATCTATGTCAGTTTTTCAATAATAGACTTCTTCTAGGAAAGGTATGTTCCTGAGTGGTTTGAAATATTTTATGTTTCTAAGGTGTAAAATTTGATAAATAATTAAAACTGTGAACAGCATTCAATGGCTTTGCATCCTATCAGTTGTTCCAAGTAGAAGAAACTCAAATGTGATATAAATATTTGTTGCTAAGCTATTGATTGATAGGGAAGAAAGGTCTCAAGATCCCAAAGGAGTGATAGAATCAAAACGTCCAAGTTAGGCTTGATACTTCTTCATAGCATAAAAATTAGACTCTTTTGGACTGTTCTGAAACAACGATGTACTTTATTGGTGGCTGAACATTTCTTTTTGAATTCATCCATTTTTAGTTTTTCTTCTTAAGAGCAACGTGTTCATAAATCTATGCTAGGATTGGAGAGTTTTACTGTAAAGGCAAGTTACACATAATGACAAATTAAGTGTAAATCAGTTTACAAGTTAGGCAAAATTGTTTGCTAAGGCTGGTTCTCTTGTCACTGTTCAAAACTGTAGTTGTCATTTATTCTTTTATTGAGCTTTTATCTTCCATGTCATCTATCTCATGAAATTGAAATGATTTACTGTTTTAATTAGTTTTGGCAACCAATGGTAATGAGATAATGGAAAGCTATTGTCATTTAGTTTTGTTTTTATTTTTTCCGCTCTATTGCAGGGAAACAGATGCAACGGATGAAGGCTCTAAATATATTGGGGAAATCTGGCCCAATGAACAACCCATTGTTGACAACTAAACAACTGCAATCTAAGAAATGAAAATTCACAATGGCAATCTGTTGCCAATTTGTGATTAACAATGAAACGGGTGATCAGGTTTGCCTCATCTACTTCACAGGGATGAAGTTTGATGTTGATTCCATTTCCTTTTCAGACATCAGCTACTCCAACCCATGTGGCTGCTTGACAACTGTTTCTGTTGGCTTTCCTTTGGAGAAAATTATTTCCGAAGCTAATAAAAATCACAGAGCACATTTAATTTATCTGGAGACGCTGGGGCAGGTGCATAGTCTTGTTGGCACCTATAGGTTGTTTCTCTTCAGATGGCAATATGCTGCTCATTATTTTTTAATTACTCTTCGTCAAATGCTGTATGTTCTACAGATTCAAATGAATTAATGTTGTAACATTTTTGTTGTAATTTAACTCTGCTTTCCTAATGTTCCAAATTTTATGATTATGAAATATATTATATCTTTTTACTTTATTACATGCTTCTAATTATATTATTGTGTTGTGTATTTTGTATGTTTTAGCATTCGCCATGAATGGTACAGGTTTTGTAAAGGAATTAACATCACATTGGAATATTCCTCATTGAAGATCATTATATCTGATTCATTTCTTGTTAGGCTTGCGCCAGGTAAATTCTTGATCCTTCCGTAATCAACAATTGGGAAGAATTTAAATAGGCGATGATGGCATGGTTAACACTAAAAATGATTGTTGTTGCCACTTCTTGTGATGATGGCACGGTTAGTCTAATGCTAGAAATGACAATCATGAGCTGTATTGTTAGAATGGTACGATTCGCATCGTTGGTGACTTGAATCATGCGATTCAACTCATATTGCACAATTAATTAGTTTTTACATTATTCTTCACCTTTGACCCCCATTAACAATTTTTTTCACTATCAATTTGGCCAACACTCATTTTACAATCATGAACTGTGTCCTCGTAAAGTCTGGAGTCCGAAATATAAATAAATACTCTTTTTGCTATAAAAAAAAATTTTTAAATTACTGTTGCAAACATATTGTTTTAGTTTAGGACCCCAGGACCATGATGAGTATATATGGGATTACTCCTATCAAAGCAACTGGGCTCGATTGAGGGAAAAAAAACTTGCCATGTATTTTAATATTTCCAACGATATATCATTTATCTTTTGTTATTTTAATATTTTTTTTTCTTATGTGTTGGAATATTTGAAATTTTAATGAATTTATATTAACTTTATGAATAATGCTTGGGACCCCCTTTTGGGGTCACCCCCTCACCCCCCCCTGCCACGTGGCAGGGGGTGATTGGAGGAGCAGGAAAAAAAAGAAAAAGAAAAAAAAAAAGTAATCAATGAGAGAGAGAGGGGGTCAAAGGGGGGTGAGGGGAAAAGGGAGGATGAATCATTGTTGTAACTTTATTGGACCAATTTGTACGTTTTTTTAAAGATAACTTTTCTTGTCATTAATTATGTTAGTATATTAGCCCCGTTTGTTTTGGGGTAGGGGTATTGGAGGGAAGTTGGGATTAGAATAGCTGTGGGTCCTATTTAATGTGCTATTTATTTACAGAGTTGAGGAAGGGACTATTAAGTCGAAGGGTTTAGGATAGGCCTTGCAGATGGGATTCGGATGGGCCTCCAGGACTTGGTATTAGAAAAATAGTTCGGCGGACTAGAAATTTTTTATTTTTATTTATTTTTTATTTTTATTTTTTACACGTCGGGCATTTTTTTTTTTGAACATTAATGTTTAATTTTTTGTATTTTTTGTTAAGTAAAAATCATTATTTTATTTATTTTATTTTTTTCTGAAATTTTTTTATTTTATTTTTATTTTTTTAAAATTTTTTACATGTTGGACATTTTTTTTAAAACATTAATGTTTAATGTTTTTATATTTTTTTTTGTTTTATTATTTTATATTTATTTTATATAAAAATAATTTAACAATCCCTACACTAACAGCTATCATCAAAATAAATACAATTTTACTTAATTCCCTCACTATCAATTCTCTCCATTACACCTCTGAAAACAAACGGATTTTATAGCGTTGTAGTGTTGTGCTAGTGTGTATATATTATATTATGCTTAGTGCTGTCCCTCCTCTTTCAGCTACTTTTGACCCCTCTGTACACACCCTCCCCTATAAAGGAGGGTCTTCTCTGAAGATTGAAGATACAACATTCAATACATCAATTCATATGAATACACAATTTATTCTTTCTTTCTCTATATGTTTATTTTAACTTGGTATTAGAGCTATAAGATTTAAGTTTATATTTCTTTCTCATCAGCGGACAGCCGGTTGACAACTTTGCCTTCGCTACCCGCTGGAGTTTTCTACACATAGCTTCGAGTTCTTCGCCATCAACGACGGCAACATACTCGCTGAAAGAGAGACAGACAGGACAAGCTTGAGCCATGGCACCACATTCTCTACACAGACAAAGGTGTCGACACAGCAATATACCCACCGAACCAACTCGTTCCCGGCACGCCTTGCAACTCGGTTCACTCGCCTCGATCCACTCGCCGCCTCGACTCGGTCCGGATCAATGTAAGCCGACTCCGCATCCTCCGCCTCGCCTCCGGCACACCCCTACTCCTTCCCTCTATCCTGCGGCTACGCGCCGCCGCCCATTATGACTTGCTGAAGCTGAGCCTGAAGCGACACCGCCGTGGCTTCCTGAGCCTGCGCTTCCGCTCTCAGCTGAGCAGATTTTGGAATGAAACTGTTCTTCTAGATAGTTTGTGGACCGCTATGTTCATCAAATCTTCTAACAACAGTGGAGTGGTATCTAGTGTTCACTTCCCTCTGCATCGTATTGTCTCAGCTCCTAAACCTCAACTCAATAGCCATAACTTACTCCACTATGGTATGGGTACTCTCAGTCAAACCCCGAATCGACCACCACCGTCGCCACACAAACACCCATCGCCACCCCCGCCTTCCGCGCATTCATCTCCAACATCTCCGCCACCCTCGCCTTCCTTCATATGGTGGAAGCAGAGCAAGCACCTCAGGTCTCTCTTCTTTGTCGAGATCAGCGGCTTTGGAGTCGAGCTTCATAGCCTCCACGGTGAGGTCGGCAGAGTGTTCGATCCAATAGCTCTTTTGAATCTCACGTTCTTCTCCATGAGCAGCCATGGTTGACTCTTCTACAAGGATGGTGAAAATGAAGGAAAATGGATCTACTTTTTCTTCCTTTTCTTTTATTTATTTCTTTTAATTTTTTATTCTCTTTATCCCATACCCTCCCGTCCATATTCCCCGCTACCCCATCCTTTACTTTTTCTTCAACCAAATACCCACCTTTATTTTATTTTCTATTCTTTTTTTTTTTTCCTTCCTTTGCTTTTACCACGTCACATGTTCCCCACTCTCTTCTTTTTCACTCCCCTGTTCCCCACTCTCTCCTCTTTGATTTCAAATAAATTTTTATTATTTATTTGTTTTTCTTTATTTCTTTATTTATTTACTCTTTTTCAAATCTCGCCTTTTCCTATTTTACTCTTTTCTTTCCAACACCAAAAAAAAAAAAAAAAACCCTCAGCTTTTTCTGTACTGCCATTTCTACCATCCGAGTTTGCACAACACACTTGCTTTATTCATATCAGGGATCCACTCTAATCACAATTCTACACCAACACAGAAAAACAAAAAAACAAAAAAAAACAATCCAACAACCACACATTTTTTATTTCCCGTCCTCTACTCTGTTGCCGGTCTCTTTTTCTTGCTTTTATCTTGGGTGTCCCATGACAGCCCTACCTCAGCACTTCTAAATCCACCGAGCAAGTTGCCTCCTCGCTGCTCCTCAAACGCAGCATATGGCAGACCTTCGAATCGGAACATGATAGTGGCCTTCCGTTTCAACTCCTTATTCTCTGCCTTCATCGCGTAAATCCCTGCTCGTGCATCCTTGTACATACGCTGCAGCAGAGAGAGTTGGGCATTTAACTGCCGTACCTCACTTGTCTTTCTCTGCAATCGGTGAGACAAGTTAGTGACCGCAGTCATGGTCTCCACACATGACTTCAACGTATAATGGTTGGCCTCAATGTCCGATTGAGCTGCCATTATTTGCTCCACTGACAGCATAGGAAAGTTCAGAGGAGTCAAAGCAGGAACAAGGGCGCTTGGTTTCAATTCAAGGGCGATAGAACCGGTTATCTCTATTGTAGACTCGTTTAGGTCTGGAAAAAGGGTGAGCGAACTACAGGAAGATGAGGCCATATTAAAGGCAGCACAAGCAAGGGATTGCAGAGTGGACGAAAGGGGTTGCAGAATTCGTCGCTTTGGTTTGCTTTCAATCTCTAACCAGCCTTAGCCTCGATGCAAAGACGAAGAGAACAAAACGAGAGCGAGAGCTGAAATAGTCACGTGAATTGCCGCATGTCCGGCGCGACTTTTGATGGCTCATCTTGTGTCAAGGCATGACTTTTAACGGCGAGGCGCGCTTTTTTAAGGCGAGACCGACATAAATATATACATCTTTGTATGTATATAGACACGACCACACAGTGTATTTTACAACGGTCCGACACGACCACACAATGTGTTCTATAACGGTCCGACACGATCATACAGTGTCCTCTACAACGGTCTGACACGACTACACAGTGTTTTCTACAACAGTCTGACACGACCATACAGTGTCTTCACCAACGATTCGACACGACCATACAGTGTCTTCTATAACAGTCTGATACGACCATACAGTGTCTCCTATCCTATTTTATTTTATTTGTCAATTTATTTTCACGTTTTGTTACTATCTCCAAACTCAAGTTGGTTGGTACGTATCCTCCTTGAATTTGAGGGGGGCTGTTAGGATAGTATAGTGTTGTAGTGCTGTGTTAGTGTGTGTATATTATATTATGCTTAGTGCTGTAGGGCTGTCCCTTCTCTTTCGGCCACTTTTGGCCCCTCTGTACACACTCTCCCCTATAAATGAGAGTCTTTCCTGAACATTGAAGATACAACATTCAATACATAAATACATATGAATACACAATTTATTCTCTCTTTCTCTATACATTTATTCTAACAAGTTATATGATTTAGTAGTTTATTATACATTTATATATTATATAAAAAAATGGTAAATTATAAATACATCCCCTAAGGTTTGCTTAAAGTACAGATTGTTCTTGTGGTTTGGAAAATTACAAATACCTCATTGTTAGCATTTTTTATTTAATGGAATTAACTAAAAAAATAAAATTCATAATTGCTCTCTTATACAATAATAAAATTACCTAAATTATTAATTGAAACATATTCTAATATCATTAAAAACTATTAGTAATTGACTTGATGATTTATTAATAAAATAGACGATTCGTTATGAAATTAGAAATCTTAGGGGGTGGAATGTAATTTTCAAAATCACAGGGGGCGATTTGTATTTTAATCAAACCTCAGGGAGTGTATTTGTAATTTATCCTAAAAAAATTATTCTTATTTATATAATATGTGAGATAAATATGATTTAATGAGACATTTTGGTTATGTTTGGTTTGTATTTATGAAATAATTTTAAAAAATAATTTTCTATCAGATTTAAAAACTTGTTTGGTTGTATGTTTTAAAAATAGTTTTGGAAGTCTGGAGAGATGATTTAATCTTTCTTTCTTTTTCTTTTTTTTTTTTTTTTTGTAATTGAATAGATGGGTATAAGAGAAAAAGTAATTGATAAATATATAGAATGTGAGATGAGAGATGGGAGAACAAGTGATTAATTAATTTATAGTAGAGAGAAAAGTGATCTTGAATTTTTTTTCAAAAATTTTCAACCAAACAAAATTTTTAAATTGTTTTTCAAAAATTATCTCTCACGAGACAAACCAAACAAAACCTTTAGGCCATGTTTGTTTGGCTATTTGGGAAGGAGGATTGGATTAATAGTCCGTGCGACTCACCTAAAGAATATTTGGTTGGGAATATGAGTAGGGATGATTAATTAATTTATAGTAGAGAGAAAAGTGATTTTGAATTTTTTTCAAAAATTTTCAACCAAACAAAAATTTTAAATTGTTTTTCAAAAATTATCTCTTATGTTTGTTTAGTTCTTTGGGAAGGAGGGTTGGATTAATAATCCGTGGAACTCACCTATAGAATATTTGGTTGGGAACATGAGTGGACTAGTAATCCCTCCACGTGGTAGGATTAATAAGCCGTGGTAGGGTTGAGATTATAAATTGAGTGAAGGGATTAGTGAAGTTTTTAATGATTTTTAAGCAAAAATTATATTTTTTAGAATAAAAAAAAATACTAAAACTTAAAAAATATTAATTTTATATATTAATACTATCTATAGTATTACTAATCCAGTGGTGTACAAACAAATACTCTTTATTCAACATCTCTAACCTAATACAACTATATTAATAATTTTCTCACTCAATCCCACCGTACTATTAATCGCCTCCAACCTAACAAACATAGCCTTGGGGATTTGACAACAATGAAGTTATTGGACCTAGTATTAGAATCACCTGGGGCTGAATTGTAGAAGGCCACAAGTCGCAGCCTGCAACCCTTGGGCCTAGCCCGGCCCACTTTTGAAAGGAAGATCCAGGAATGACTTTGTACAGTGGACTTTCTTGGTGCAACTTCTTGTAATTAAGGTCCGTCTGGGTGTTTTTTTTTTTTTTTTAAAAAAGAAAAAAAAAAATTGTTTTGGGACCTTTTTTTAGTAAATCCCTTTTCTAAAAGTTCTATTTTATGGCATTCGTTTGGAAAAGTGGGTTGATTTTTTAATTTTTTGATTTTTTTGGCTATTTTAGCCTGGTTTGGGAAGGGTTTTTGACTTTTTTGACTTTTTTTGTAAGAGAAAGAATATAATGATTATAAGTTGGATGTGATATTTTATCTTATTGGGCTAAAATAGCTTATTTTGTCTTATATGGCTATTTTAGTCCATATCTTGCTTCCCAAAGGGAGGCAATCCAAAATGTTTTAAATTATTTCATTAGGTCCTACTCATTACTATATAAAGATCAAAAACCCCTCAAGCCCAAACCCATGTTCATTATCTTTGAACCAAATAACAATCTCTCTCTCTCTTCCAAAAAATCACGGAGAAGATCTCTCAACCTTTCAAAATCCTAAACCCTAGTCATCAATTCCCTATTTTCCTTCTCATCATCTCATCGCGATGTTCATCGTCGCTGTGCCTTTCTTTGCCAAAATTGCCATTGTCATCTCCATCTTCACCGAAATCACCATTGTTGACCACATGTGGCAACCAAACCATCGAAATGGTCACCAAACGTAAGTATTCATCACCTATTTTCTATACAAACCCTAAAGTCTTTCTGAATTTGCACCAATGTGCACATATCCCTTGATTCTATTCATATATTGTGTGGAAGCTCATATTATTGTTGTTATTCTCTTAATCATGCGATTATTGTTATTAATACTATTCATGATTGAATGTGAACCCCTCACTCCCAATTATATGATTTTTTTTCATGAAAAAAAATTACAGTAACAGTTGTTATTGTTGTTATTAATGGTAGTGAACATTCACATGGAAAACACAATTGTGGACTAACTCATTTGTTTCAATTGTTGTTGTTGTTGCTATTGTTATTGTTGTTCTGATCTGAACATTCATAGTCGGCTTAAATTGACCACCCACCTGTTAATGGTTGTGAATATTCATATCATATGGTGTTTGATTATGAGATTTATTTTCATTTTTGTACTCTCAGTAATTTGTGTGAGTATTCATATTATTCAATATATTTATGTGCATGTTGACACTATACAAGTCATTTTTATTTTAAACATGGTTTTATGTTGCTATAATTATGGCTTAATTAGATTTTTTTAAAGTTTAACATTATTCACAATATAGATCATGTGAACGTCAGTGTGAACATTCACATTATTCTTATTGCTAAAATAATTGTTACATGGGTTTGGTCAATATAGTTATGTCAATGTTACTATTGAGACAGTATGTAAATGTTTCTTTTGTGTTGAGAAATTATGTTCTTGTCTATATGATATACTTTGAAATCAATGATATGTTGGTGAAGTCTTAGTGGCCTATCTTGTGAATAAATTTGTTATATGATTGTTGTGGATCTACCTATTTGTATGATATATTGTGAACATTCACATCAAGCTAATCTCCAAATAATAAAGTGTCTTCTAATTATAGTTCAATTTTGATGTAAACCTTAACTACTAATTTAAGTTTAACTATTTTGTGATGTTAACAATTTAAATGTTCATATAAACATTCACTAATGTGCATGTGTATGTAGTAGATGTTGCCTTAAATTTCGCACAAAGAGGAATAGAGAGAATTATCATGTCAAAGACGATAACATGTCGACAGAGAGGAGCACTCACATTGACATGTGTTGTGTTAACTACTACTGATCAAATATTACAGGCTTAATTAAATTGTTGATGAGCACCAAGTTCTCAAAGGCTTAGTTGTTTTTTATAACTAAATTATCAAAACATACAGTCACATCACTCTTTTTATTTTCGATAATGCTACATGCACCAACTAGTATACCAATTAGTGTACTAACTAGTGTTATGACATTATTATTGGCCCTATCTATTATACAAATTATAAATATCTAAAATCTTTAAAATTGTGCAACATCATCTATTAGTATACTAATTAGTACATCAATTAATACATATAGTATTATTCTTTTATTTTTTAACATATTTTTTTTAAAAAATTTAAAAAATTAATGAAATAGTCACTTTCAAATTTAGATTTGAATTTAAATTTTGCATTATAAACATAATAATATTTTAAACAAAAACTCAAATTTAAGAAGTTGTTTGGGATGACCTAAATAAATATATTTTTTGTCTTTTTATAAAAAGATGTATAAAAAAATAAAAAGGTAATGTGATAAAAAAATAAAAAGGTAATGTGATAAAAAAAAAATAAAAAAATAAATTATTTTTAAATTTCCAAACTTAACCTAAATTTAGGAACCGAGTTCCCAAAATGAAAATGTTGAATGGTTAATGAAAACAGATCTATCTATTGGTGTGGCCAACCTCGTCTTGCGGTTCATTCCAATCTCCTCATCATCATCAGAGATAGAGAATCTTTGCTGCATTCACACCATTCCCTGAAAAAATCCAAAAACGGAGATCACATTTCAAAGACGTCATTACATACGTGTCGCGTCACTAGAGGTCCACGTCATGGCCTCGCATAGGTGTGGTCGTCAGGCAGTTCAAGATAATTGCCAAAACATGGATAACGAACCCTCTTCGAATGGCCTTCTCATTTTTTTTTCAACGATTTTCGTT
The DNA here is from genome assembly GCA_025200525.1 of Camellia lanceoleosa. Taxonomy (NCBI): domain Eukaryota; kingdom Viridiplantae; phylum Streptophyta; class Magnoliopsida; order Ericales; family Theaceae; genus Camellia; species Camellia lanceoleosa. The sequence continues at coordinate 5,147,976 of CM045766.1, read as the reverse complement.
TTTCTTTCTTCATTTTTTTTTTTAATGTTTAGGGTAAATTACACTGAAGTGTTTGGTCCATTAAAATAAAACGAACGATCGTCCATCAAAATATTTATTCTCTTATTTAGTTAATTAAAAAAATAATGACAAAATACATTACAAAATATAATCATCATTTACTATTTTAAAAGAATGATCATTTCATATTTGGTATTATATTTTTTTTAAACCTCATTAAAGGTTGGTGTAATTTACTTTTTTTAATTTATTTATTGTGAATAAATTACAAAAAAAAATTATACAATTTATTTTTTTGTAGCAAAATAAATCGTGAGAGAGAGTACGTGAGAGAAAGAGAGAGAGAGAGAGAGAGACATATATAGAAAAAAATATAAAAAATTATTGTAGAGTTTTTAGGATTTGAGAACTTTTTGACCATTTATCTCAAATATTTTTCTTATTCTTTTAAAATTTGGGGTCCGAGGGACTTTAACTATGGGAAGTAGCTCCTCAATATTCCATCTTTTTTCATATCCCCTAAAGACTCTTGTAAGGGTGATTTAAATAGTTCATTTCCTAAGTCTCAAAAAAAATAACTTACATGTGAAACACTAGTTTGATCAAAAAACGATAGACATATTAAAAAATCATATTTTGTTTTATGAAATAGATGATAAATATGAATTCAAATTACCACTAGTTTGATCAAACAACGATAGACATACTAACAAATCATATTTTGTTTTATGAAATAGATGATAAATATCAATTTTAATTAAAAAAGGTAAATTATACTTTGCCGCATTTATATTTGGTCATTTTTTCACTTTGGCCCTTTAGATTTGTTTTTTCTTACTTTAGCCTTTCATATTTTAAGTTTTTCTCAATTTATTTGTAAAGCTAACTTGTGTCCAAAATTAGACAGAAAATGACAAATTGACAGTCATATTACCTAAAAATATTTTATTATGTATAACTCACACATTTTACATAAACTCAAAATTCAATATAATAATATATTTTTTATATTATGTGACAGTTGTGATATTTTATATTCTGTCTAAGTTTGAACCAAAGTTAGCTTTAGGAGTAAACTGGGGAAAAAAAAACTTGAAATATTGAGGACAAAAGTGAAAAAAAAAAAAAAAAAAAAAAAAACCTTGAAGGCCTAAAGTGAAAAATAATCAAATATAAAGGGACAAAGTGTAATTTATCCAATTAAAAACTATCTATTTTATAAAATAAAAGATTTTGTTAATAAGTGCCCAGAATATTAAATAAATATTTATTTCTTTATAGAAAGTAGAAAAAAAAATAAGTGTAAAGAATTAAAGATTATTATTTTTTTAATAATTATATATAATGAGACTAAAATGCCATTTTTCACATTTCACTACATTTTTTTATCTACTGTTTTTTTTTCCTGGACTTTTTCATCTCACACGCGCATTAAAAAGTTACTCTTTTGACATTTCATATTTTTTTTTTTTCACAAATTAACGAAATGCAACAATAATTATCTTTTAATTGAAGGCAAATTACATTAACAGTTCTTATAATTTGAAATAAAAATGCTTGGGACCTCTAATTTAGAGGTACCACTAGTGATGTGGCAGTGGGTCCCCCACTGCCACAGCCAATCATGTGTTTTGATTTTTTTTTTTTTTTCTTTTCTCTTTTCCACCTCATTAGAGGTGGATTTAGAGGTCTCTTTTTAGAGGTCTCTAGCATGGTTGAATTTGAAATTGTATCACTTTGATTCTTGATCTTTTAATTGTGATATATTTGATCCTGAATTTTGAATCTTATTTCAAATAAGGACAATTGAAAATATTGTTACTCTATTTGAAGGGCAGAGTTGTCATATAACTTATTTTGTGTTGGTTAACTTATATGTTGTTTGAAATATAATGTGTTTTTTTTTAATGAATAATGTTGGAACTTTTTTAGTTGTAAAGTTTTGTTTGATTTGATTCTTAAAAAAAAAATTCAAAATTTTTTTTCTAAGAAACAAAAAAAATAAAAAATAAAAACACATCAATTTTTTTTATATATATATAATTTTATCTTTTGTGAGGATAGAAACAATATATAAAATATTTATTTTTGTTAAATTAGTTTTTATTTTTTCAAAAGTAAGATATCGCGACAACTTTGATATCATTACTAAACTAATCCATTAAATCAAAAAAATTCAAAACTAAAAATATTTTATATATTAAACATATAGATTATATATTAAAAGCCTAATAATCATCCATTACATGATAACAATTCAAAAATATGTGTTAACAACAAATACAATCATCTATTATATGATAATTATCCAAAAATATCAACAAAACAATCACTCATTACATGATTATCATCCAAACACATACTAAAAATTAATTTGGTAAAAAAAAATGTGAAAGATTTATCATTTTTATATAATTTTATCTTTAGTGAGTAGAAATAACTTTTAAAAAATTAAAAATAATTTTTTAACATTTATTTTTGTCAAACTAATTTATATTTTATCAAATTGACAACTTTACTCTTAAAATTAAGCAATAATGTCTCTAATTGTCCTTATTTAGAACGAGATTTAAAATTTAGAATCAAATATATCATAATTGAAAAGTCAAAAATCAAAATAATATAAATCTCAAACTATAAAGACTGTTAGTGTAATTCGCCTAGATATAAACAAAGTAATAGCTCTAGATAATGAAACTCTATGATGAACTCATTTGGTGAAATTTATAAATAAAAAATTATATTTTTTTTGACAATTATTAGCTTAATTTTTTTTATAATTTAGTTATAAATTTATTTGGTATAATTTTAAAATATGTAAAACAATTTGACTTATTTGGTAAAATAAATTGTCACATAATTTTTCATTTTATAAATATTCAAAAGTCATGTCCATATGGTTCAATATGCTATTAATTAAAAAAATGTAAACTTTAAAAAAAATATAGAAAAATATCAAAAAGGTATTTTGGTCAAATTATAAAAAAATATGATTTAATATTATACATTTATTGTTTTTCCTACCTTCTATAATAGTAGAGAAAGTTAATACTCATTTAATACATTCTTAACAAGTGCTTTGTTAACAAAACCTTAAAAGAAAATACAATAAATTAGTATATTTCCCGATGTCTGATCAAATTAATTTTTTGCATATATATTTTTCTTTACGAAAGTTATGAGGTGAATGGTTTAAATCACCTTCGTTGCCTAAATAGAGCTCATGAAGTGAAGTTTTGAAAACTATTGCCAGGATGAAGTCTAGAGGCCCCTTAACAAGTGCCTTGTAATCTTTCAATATTCTCAAACTCCTATAGAAATATGTAGAGAGATTTATCTCTAATTTAAAAAAAAAAAAAAAAATAGTAAGAGTAGAAAAATATGAATTAAAAATTTAAAAATTATTTTTGAAAACTATAAAACTTTTTGTGAATCACTTTGGTTAGTTTTGTTTTTAAAATTCAAATTTTTATTAAAAAAAATTAAAACTAAATTTGTAAAAAAAAAAAAAAAAAACATTTTTGCCATTAATTTTATCAAATAACTAATAGAGTAATACTATATATAAAACTTATAGGGAATGATGTGTCTTATTTATGACTATTTTTTAGAAGTCAAAATACCCATTACTTTGGTTTATAATTGCAAGAAGGAAAATGCTAGATCTTAAATAATTTACTAAAATTTTTACCAAACTTCTCACATAGGTATATGACCTACACAACTCACATGTGTGTGAGTCTCACACCAATGTGAGAGGTTTAGTAAAAAATTTAATAGATTATTTGAAATCCCTAACATAACTCTTGCAAGAATATTATTGTCACATTATTATTGCCTTAAATTTTCTATGACAATTGTGTACAACAACACTAAGAATACAAAAAATTGACCAAGTACTCAAATGTGCGTGGGACCCACACTCAAGTGTGTATTTGGTACAAATTTTAGTATTCTCTCCGTCTCAAAATATTAGAGCAAATTACCTACATCCTCCTCTTAAGGTTTAGCTAAATTATAGATTCTTCTCGAGATTTCAAAAATTACATCCCGCCCCATTGCAATTAACGTTATTGATGGAGATAGTAAATTGACTAAAACACCCCTAATTGTGTTATTAGAGAAATGATGATATTTGGCTAATACATCATGTCAAGTCAGTCAATAGTTACTCAGTATTTGTTTAAGAATGTTTTTTAAAAAAATTAAAAATTAATTTGGTTAAGAAATTAAAAAAATAATAGATAATTATCATTTTATATAATTTTATTTTTGAGAGGTTTAGAAATAATTTTTACAAATTAAATATATTTTTATTAAATTAGTTTCTATTTTTTCAAACAACAAATCAAATATGGTTTCAAAAACTTAGGCAGCATTTGATTTAGAACTCAAATAATGATTTGAATAAAAATATTTCAAAATTATTTTCAAAACTCATAGCCAAACTCTTTTCAAAATTCCTTACAGAATTCTATTTTTTTTTAAAAATTAAAAATTTTGTTCTTTAAATTATTTTTTATTTATTATTATTTTTCAAAAACTTTTTTTTTTATTTTTGAAGAAAAATATTTTTTAGCTTTTTTTTTTGAAAAAAATATTTTGTTATTTTTTAAGTATTAGCCAAATAATTTGTTATGATTTAAATATATATGGGCAATCCAAAATTTTTAAAATTTTAAAAAATTTAAAAATTTTTAAACAATATTCAAAAGGTATTTAAAATATTTTGAAAAATATTCAAAAAATAAAATAAAATATTTGAAATAATAATTATATATTTAAAATAAAAAAATATTTAAAATATTTTTTAAAAACTACAATACATGAATGTAGTAAATACAGTGCACATAAAAAAAAAATTACAATAAAAAATATTTAATCTACAAAAATAAAATTAAGAAAATATTTAAATATTTAAAAAAAACCCAAAAAATTTCAAAATACAACTCAAAACTCAAAATACAACTCAAAATTCTTTTTAAAACTCAAAACTCATAATCAAACAACTTTTTTCTTTTCAAAACTCATTTCAAAAACTCAAAACTCAAAATACAAAAATCTAATCATGATTCAAAAACTAAACCAAACGGGCCTTAATTTATTTTTCCATCTAACGTAATTCTTTTGTTAATTTTGTTGGCTTATCAAAGGAATTTTAGGTTAAATCCCGTTTTTTAATGCTTTGAAAAGGTACCAGGAACAATATTGTCCATCAAGATCTATTTTCGTGATATTTGTATGTTTCTGCCAATAATTCATAACGTTTACTTTACGACAGAGGATAAATTGTTATGCAAATACAAATCTTGGGGCTACGATATAATTTCTGAAACCTCATGAGAAAATTTGTAATTTACATAAACCTCAAGGGATGTAGGTAATTTGTCCAAAAATATTAGTTCTTTTTGAAGAATTTAAATTTTTTTTATAGTACAATTATTACACTTTACAAATATTAAATTTTCAAAACTATCATTTAATAGTATGATTATTACATTTAAAAACTATTAATATTAATAAATTTAAAAGAAGGATAAAATATAAAATCTATGTAATTTTAATTATTAATGTTTTTTAAAAAATTAATATTTTGAGATTGAAGGCTTAAAATATTTGAAGTATCTAATATTTTTAAATTATCTCTATGTATATCATATTTTTTAAATTATCTCTATGTATATCATATTTTTTAAGGAATTTATTTATTTATTTTGGTAGGTAGTGAATAGGAACAGTAAAAAGGGTTCTGATTCGTAGCTCGAATGTGTAGCTCGACACTAAAACGACGTCGTTTTGGTATTTTTATTTTTATTTTTCTTGTGTTTTTGTTGCAGACGAAGGAAGACGAAGAAGAAGGGTGGAGAAGAAGAGAAGGGAGGAGGAGGAGGAGGAGGAGGAGGAGGAGGAAGGAAGACTGGAGAGGGCATAATCACAGAGGAGGAGGAGGCGGTGGCGGGGCAGGAGGCTACGGCGGTGGTGCTGCGACTGCGAGGCGGTGGCGGTGGTGCGACGATCGACGAGGAGGTGGTGTTGCGACGATCGGCGGCGGCTATGGAACGGTGGCGGTGCTGCATCCTCCTCTTTCTCTTCTCTTCCCTTTTCTCCCTCTTTCTTCTCTCCTCTTCCCTCTGTCTGTTCGAAAATGAAAGAAAGAAAGAAGAAAAAAAAAAAATCGAGCCAAAAAATTCGAGCTACGAAACTTTTTCCCAGTAAAAATAGCACACGAGTCGAGCTGGCCCAACTATGGGAGCTTCTGTTTACACATATCAATTATATTTTATATAGATATTTTTTAATAAATAATTGGTTCAGAAGTAACATTTTAAAAATAAATAATTGATTTGAAAGTAGTATTCTGAAAATAAACAATTTATTTGAAAGTAGAATTTCAAATTTTTTTTATTTTTTTAACATTTAACTTTTAAATGTGTTTATTTGATGTTTATAATAATAATTTTATTTGTAAATAAAATTATAATAAAAATAATTATTATTAAGTGCGTGGAAAGAGGTGAATGGAGATGTGCTCACCACAAGCTCACCCCAACTATTTATAAATATTTATAACTCTTCAGACATTTCTTTCAGAAGATAGACACAAGTAGTGTGATCGACATCGCTTCTCTCTCTCTCTCTCTCTCTCTCTCTCTCATCTACCGCTATGGATCCATACAAGGTACGCACTTGATTTCAAATCCCTTCAAATTTGTCTATCAATTTCAATCAACCAATCATTCGATTCATCGCTGTTCGATTCATTTTGGACCTCTAGACTATATCTATCTATCTATCTATCTATCTATCCACCTTTTAATCTAATGTTAGTTGAATTCATAATCTTAATTCGAATTGGTTTCTGATTTCAATTGACTCTACTTTGTTATTGTTCTCTGGAAACGTTGATTTTATTTTGTACAGAGATTCTTTCGAGTGTTGCTCTGCTTTTTCTCTTCCATAACGATGCTTTTAGATTAATCTAGTTTTATAAGTTTTTTTTTTTTTTTTTTTTTTTTTTTTTTTTTTTAGTGTTTTCCGTCTTTTCATTATTAATAATATGTTTTGTTTGCGCTCCATTTGGTAGCTGAGAAAATTCGAGAAAAATGTTAAGACTGTTCACTGTGTTTTAAGCTTACCCTGCGGAGTGGTATCTTTTCATTGTTTGGTTTCTATACAACGAAATTTCTGACAAAATTTGTTTGGTTATCCAGTTTTCAAAATAAGATTTTGAGTTTTGAATTTGTATTTTTTTTTTTTTAGTTTTTTATATTTTGGTCAAATTTTTTAATTTTTTAGATGCATCTGATCTGTACTACTTGTACTCATAAAGTAAAATATTTTTGAAATTTTTTTTTCAAAAAAATAAAATAAAATAAAATATATTAATAAATACAAAAAAAATATGAAAATGTACTGAATTTTTGTATTTTATTTTTTGAATTTTTTAAAAAAAATTTCACAAATATTTTACTTCTTTGAATACATCTAGATTAGATGTGTCTAAAAAAAATTGACCAAACTATTTAAAAAATTCATTAAAAATAAAAAAATACAAATTGAAAACCAAACAGACTTTTTTGAAAACTGGATAAGCAAACAGATTTCATTTTATGCTTTCTTATAAACCAAACAGAGTTGTGGGGATTGTTTTATCTCTGTTGTTTGGTTTTCTATCTTCAGATTTTCGAGTACTGGTCTCTCTTGATTAGGGAAATGCTATGCACTTCATAACAATATCATAAAATTTTGTAACATAAGCCATAGAATGCTATAACTTTTCTCACCACAAAAAAATGACTTTTTCCAAACCACAAAAAGTATAACTTTTACCTTAAGAACCTCTTTGATTGGTGCACCCTCTGCTGCAGGCCTTGATGCTCCGATGTATCAATAGCTGATACTCTAATCAATAAATTTGCTATTTTTAACTTTTGCCCCAAATTGGCATAACATGCCACAAAATTAGTAACTTTCACCACAAAAAAATAATAACTTTCTTACAATGTGTCCCTTTTCAGAGGTGCACATTATAGATTTCCCCCTTGTTTGTATATCTATACTATCTATCTGTTCTATTATATAATGCACACAACTTATTTGGTGTGAATTGTCACACTTTTTTCCATTTCCAAATTGCACTTGTACAACTACCTCAAATTTTGTTATTGAATTTCAAAATTTGATAATTTTTCAGTTTTTTTTTTTCTTTTTCTTTCTTCTTCTACATTCAACTGGTTCATTTTCATAGCATGCCTATCGGGTGTGCACACCATCTAGTATATATATATATATGTTGTTTTTGTATGTTCACGTGCTCCTTTTTACACTACGCAGTACCGTCCTTCAAGTGCTTTCAACTCTCCTTTCTGGACAACAAATTCTGGAGCTCCAGTGTGGAACAATAACTCCTCATTGACTGTTGGAACTAGAGGTAATTTTATTCAAATATGTCTAATTTGTGAGCCTGACAATGTTTTATCAGTCCCAGAGTTGTATGTTTTTGATGATAGGACTTTTTTTGAGCTAGTCAATGATTACTCTCTGTTTGACTAGATCTTTTTAATGAGTTTGATATGCATTTATTGTTGTTTTGTTCAAGCTGTTCAGATATGGATGGAGTACAGTTTTTTTGTGAACCATGTTTCAGAGCACTTTAGAATTATAAATTTGTAATTGTCTTGTGATCGTAAAAGGGGAGGGAAAAAAATTATGACAGTCATCTTATCATTCTTGTCGTTTGGGTGTCTAGAATATTCCTTGTAAATATTCTTCAACTTGTGTGATATATATACCAGATGTTATATTGACATATAGCCAATATTTATCAATATCTATATTGACAGATAGCCAATATGAAGAGCTGTAATAAGTTTTGAACTTGCCTTCTCCAAGTACGAAATTTAGAAGATTCATATTTTGGAGCTTGCAGCTGTCTAAAGATTTTTTTTATTCTTCTGTTTCTATTGTTGCCAATTATGGTTTTCAAGTTTAGTTTTTAGCTCTAGCTAGAATGTTTTCACGTAGTATCTTCTGATATATAAAAATTTCTACTGTCTATTCTTGAAATGTCAGCATATGCATAATGATGAGATCTAAGTGCTTTGTGTTAGAATTAATATAGAATCAAGGGCATTTAAGTCATCCTATATTGTCTTTAAAATTATGAACTATTTCATTTATCAAATTGTTGTTAATTATATGCATGAGAACTCCCTATTGTTTATGAGGGATTTAGAAAGGTTTCTTTCTAAAATCAATTAGTAAACTTTGTGGCTTTTTCGTTTGAAAGCTATAACCATGTGATGTTCAAACAATATCTGTCATGTGTGCTTGAGATGTTGATACATACCTCTTAAGACATTTCGGCAATAAAATTATTAATGGTGGACAACTGAAATCAGTGGTACAATACTAAGAGTCTAATATTCTGTTTGCTTTAACTCCATTTAAAATTTTGCTTAACATAATGATGTATAATATAAATTTACTCCACTTGTCAGGTCCAATTCTTCTTGAGGATTATCATTTGGTGGAGAAACTTGCCAATTTTGACAGGGAGCGTATCCCAGAACGTGTTGTCCATGCAAGGGGGGCCAGTGCAAAGGGTTTTTTTGAGGTCACCCATGATATTTCTCAACTTACATGTGCTGATTTTCTGCGAGCACCAGGAGTCCAGACACCTGTTATTGTTCGTTTCTCCACTGTTATCCATGAGCGTGGTAGCCCTGAAACCCTGAGGGATCCTCGAGGTTTTGCAGTGAAGTTTTACACCAGAGAGGTAGGTGATACTCTTTTGTAATATTCGCCCTCTCTGTTTGGAGGTATTTTTTTTGTCTTTAGCGACAGTGATTGTTAGTTCACTTGGGTCTCGTACATGTGTATGCATCAATCTACAAAGAAATCCTTTTGCAATATATTGCTTGTTCTTTGTTAATAAAAAAGCTACATAGCTTAGTTAGTTATGGAGGTTAACTGATTAAAAGAGTAATAGAGTTGTAACTAAAGATGTATAATTAGTTTTTCCATTATTGTGTTGGGATCTTTTGTAGAATTAAGGCTTTCTTGAGTTGAGTTGGGTCCTCCTTGTCTATGTCGTGACCTTTTCCTTGTGGATTCAGGGTAACTTTGATCTGGTGGGAAACAATTTCCCTGTTTTTTTCGTCCGTGATGGAATGAAGTTCCCAGACATGGTCCACGCTCTTAAACCCAACCCCAAATCTCACATCCAGGAGAATTGGAGAATCCTTGACTTCTTTTCTCACCATCCAGAGAGTTTGCATATGTTCACCTTCCTCTTTGATGATGTGGGTGTTCCGCAAGACTACAGGCACATGGAAGGCTCTGGTGTTAACACCTACACTTTAATCAACAAAGCTGGGAAGGCTCACTATGTCAAGTTTCATTGGAAACCTACCTGCGGAGTGAAGTGTTTGTTGGAGGAAGAGGCCATTAATGTTGGGGGAGCCAATCACAGCCATGCCACCAAGGATCTGTATGACTCAATAGCAGCTGGGAACTACCCTGAATGGAAACTTTTCATCCAGATAATTGATCCTGATCATGAAGACAGATTCGATTTTGATCCACTTGATGTAACCAAGACCTGGCCTGAGGACATCATACCCCTGCAGCCGGTGGGCCGCTTGGTCTTGAATAAGAACATTGATAACTTCTTTGCAGAGAATGAGCAGCTTGCATTTTGCCCTGCTATCATCGTACCGGGTGTCTACTATTCAGATGATAAGCTGCTTCAAACTCGGATATTCTCCTATGCTGATACCCAGAGGCACCGTCTTGGACCTAACTATCTGCAGCTTCCAGCTAATGCTCCCAAGTGCGCTCATCACAACAATCACCATGAGGGTTTCATGAATTTCATGCACAGGGATGAGGAGGTAACATTCTCTTTTGAATCTTCTCTTTTGTGCAAGTACCGGGGAAGGTTAGGTTGGTATCTGGTTTACCTCTTCCAGCGCTATGAACAGCCTCTTCTAACGACTTGTGTTTTGATAGTTATTTTAGATTCCTAAAAATTGCATGCCTTGAGATTTGAGTGCCAAATGTATGGGCATAAGTTGCAAGCCATTATTACTTTTTGTTGCTTGCATTTTGTTTTGATTGTGACTTGATTAGATGCTATTTGCTGTTCCAGGTAAATTACTTCCCTTCAAGGTATGATCCTGTACGCCATGCTGAGACATTCCCTATACCTCCTCCTGTTTTGAAGGGAAGGCGTGATAAGGTAAGTTGCCTATTGAAGTTCTGAGTTTGATTTGAGGTAGTTAAATGAGTTGAACAATGTTAGGTACCATGTCTCCTCCTTTTTAGTTGTCTGAAATCAGCAGATTGTTTTTTGTTCACAATCTTCTTTGGCAGATTACTAAGTAGACAAATGATATGCTTTAAAACCCCATCGGTGATGATAATGCTTATTTATGTATATTATATTTACCATAGCGGTGGTAAGGCTGACTACATACTACCTATCCTAGTCTTGGACCTTGGAGCCTTCTACACTGCATGACCTTTTAGCGGTGGTAGGGTTGTGCGTAACATTCACATCATGGTGGTGATAATATTTTGAAGAAAAGACTTTCTTTGATCTACAAGTCATCATACCTCCACGAGTGAATTACTGTGTCATAGTCGGGTCAAAGGAAGTTTGTAATTTGTCTCATGACTAAAAGTGATAGATTTTGCTATTTGTTTACCTAGATGCATATTCTGAAAGTTTATTACTGATCATGAATTAGATGCGTACACTGTCATATTATGTTTCAGTTAGCTTATAGGTTAAGAGTTTTACTTGGGTTTTGTAGTATCTACTGATCAAATTGATGGGTGAGCAATAATCACTCACACGCAACCATCTATTAGAATGGTTTGAAGATGTTATAACTCCCCAAGCTTCCTCTCTTGATGCAGGTCATCATTGAGAAAGAGAACAACTTCAAGCAGCCTGGAGAGAGATACCAATCCTGGTCACCAGACAGGTACTATCTTGTTCCTCGATTGTTCCAAAAATGGTTAAATATTCTTTGTAACACTTTCCTCTGATGGTCTCTCAATATTTATCCAGGCAAGAGCGGTTCATCTGCCGATGGGTTGATGCTTTATCTGACCCTCGTGTCACCCATGAGATCTGCAGTATCTGGATCTCATACTGGTCTCAGGTTAGACTTCTTACCATTGTCAAGCGTTTTTGCAAATTATAGCTAGGACTTGCAATTTTAATTCTGAAAGAGTTAGGTTGTTTTGTACTGATGCAATAATGGGTGGTGTTGCGAGTTGCAGGCTGATAGGTCTTTGGGTCAGAAGATAGCATCTCGCCTGAACGTGAGACCAAGCATTTGAAAGCAATGTTAGCCTGGATGTTTCAAGTTGCACAGTTGCATGAAAGTATGAATTAAACATTGATACTCTGTTATATTATATACCAAACTATACGTTGCATGACATGCGACTTTTTTAATCTGATGATGTCCCAATCTTAATAAAGGATAGTTATATGTGGAATTATTATTTAGGTTTTTACGTTCTCCCTTCTGTAAGTAGTTGTATGCTGAAGCAACAATTTCTGCTCTGATAAAATGGTCAAGAAGAACTTGAACAATAATATCCTGATCCTTAATAAAAGTTCTGATTGGATCTTAAATTAGTAAGAAGGAAAAGAAAAGGTGATTTTTGCTGTCCTTATGCATGGTGCCCCATGCCTATTCCAATGCAGTTGGCGTAGATAGGAATTTATCTTGCAGCCAAATATTTGTCCTCTTCAATGTTAGATTTTAGTTCTATCAAACCTGATTTTTTTTCAATGTTTAGATTTTTAAAATCAACTTTCACACACAATACAATATAACATATTCCCAATAACATCCATGTTGTTTTGTGGCTTGACTGTTTGCTCTCAATGATTGGGAAACAAGAAGTTTACCTCTTTTGTACAGTTTATCAAGTATAAATCTTAGGAACACCTAACTCCTCTAAAGCTTGAGTCCATTTTTGATTTTTTTTTTTAAATAAAAATTAATTTGACAAAAATAAACGTCAAAACTATTTAAATTTTTAAAAATTATTTTTACCTCCCAAATGATAAAACTATATAAAAATGATAAATATTTTTTTTCATTTTTTTCATCAAATTAATTTTTAATTTTCTAGAAAAAAAATTTGAAAATCAAACAAAATAGAGCCCGAATCTTCTCCATGAGGGTACCTTACACACCAGAGACAATCTTAAATCCAAGGGTAAATTAGATCATTGGTTTCTCTTTAATGTTCTCTTTTTAGTGTTGTGTATGGAACATAAATTTGAATAAAAAATTGAAAGAAAAAAAAAAAAAAGTGTAAAATATAACCATATTTTACCTAAATTTTACATACTTTTTCCCTTATCTTTTTCAAATCTATGATCCCTAATTGAAATTTTATTTTGGGCCTTATAGTTTCAATTTGAATAATTTGAACCACACTCTTTAATTTTACAAATGGTCCTTATAGTTTCCTTTGAATTCTATTTTGACCCCTCTAATTTTGTACGCGGTCTTTTTCCGTTTAAATTTTTAAAACATCACATAACGAAGGGATTATATTGTAACAAAATAAAAAAAAGTAGGGTGCAAATTGTTTAAATTGAAAGTACAAGGATTAAATTAATACTTCGCTTAAATTACATAGACTAATGACATAATTTATCCTAAATCCAAAATTGACTTGAATTTGGACTCTGTACAACACAATTTCACATGAACCGGGGTACGATCTCAAATCTGAAATTTACATGAATTTGGATTACCTGAAACACATTTGGAGGTGATAATTGCTTCAAATTGAAATTAACACAGTTATTGTGGTACTAGATGTCCAAGTCTGTAAGCACAAGCGGGTTATTTAAGGGAAGTTTTTGGCTATGGTGCTAAGTTAGGTGCTTCCCTTAAATTCTTGTATCAAGCTCAAATATGTCTGTCACAAATCGAATGTTCCCTTGGCAGAGTTTTGAAGAAACTCAAAAGCTAATCGTATTTTAAGTAGTTTGTGGGAAAATTTTCCAACCGTTGGTTATGATTCTAAATTCTTGAAGAATTGGGAATCTTCATCGTTTGTCCAATCCCTAGTTACTTGAATTTGCATGTTCATGAAACTTGAGTTTTTTGAAAGATACGTATACTCTTTTTTTCACTTCTTTCAATATATCAATACAAGGATACTTTACACGTAGAAATACTACTGCAATGTGTTCTTGCACTGACTTTACAAGTGATGAGGCATCTAAAGAGCAAAATTTTACCCCAATAAACAAGAGGCACTTACAATGCACCAAATCATCTTTTACGGATGTGATGGAACAGGTGTTGGCTCATCTTGCTTCTCCATTACTAAACTCCTTGATGGTGGACCGAATATGCTCAATAGTACCTACACACAGTTACCAAAAATTTACTTATTCCAAATGCCCATGACAGGAAGCAAATAAATTGTAAGTATCGATATTATTGTCTATGATTTTTGGATTAATGATGAGAATAAAATTAAGATTAACAATTGCCAATAATTGGAAGGAAACTTTTAGAAATGATCTCACACCACAGAACCCTGGGATGAAATTACTTCCAAGTAGTATATATCAAGACAAAAACAAGATAATATGGACAATTAAGTCTTGTTTTTTTTATTTTAAATAGCTGTTTATGATTTTGTTTGATGAAATTTGTTTAATTTTTACAATTAAAAAGTATAATTTTCAAGTAAGTTCAAATTGTTTATACAATTGTTATTCATATTTTAATAAAAAGGGTAGTAAAATTGGAATCAAACATACCACTATGGAGAATCGAACTTTTTACGAATAAGTTAATGAATGCCACAAGAACACAAGGAGAGGAAGTACGCATATAACTTACAGGTAAAAATACAAGCCCATGCAAGAAACCAAGAAGGACCAATGCCAAGTACATTTGGAAGTAATAAACCTGCAAAACAAAAGATAAAATTTATATTACCGAAGAAAAAGCGTATTAACAATAAAAAATCGAATGGGTAATGTCAGATACCACAAAAACTTCTGTCCTTGAGAAGCAAAGAACAAGCACTCCAACTAGCTTTGTGAGCGTAATTCCACTGCAAAAGTACATCAGGAAGATGGATTTGTTACTTCAAAACTATTTCATGTTGACAGAGAAAAATTAACACACATAATTATTGTATAGAACAAAACTAATAATTTTTTGCAGCTGATCAGAGACCTGCCCAAGGCATTGAGCTTTACTGTACAGGCCAGTTTGTTAGAAAGAGTTTGATCTGTAGGGTATGTCTGATGTGCATCACAATCATATTAAGATTGATTACACAACCACGTTCGTGGGGTAATCTGAAATTTCTTTTCTTTCCTTTTTTTCTAAAGAAAAAGAAAAGATGCGAATGGGAAGGAGTGGTCAAAATGATGGTTTCCCTACTAAGGAAAAATGGATGGTAGTGCTACCATCACATCATTATTTTGGTATGTTTAATTTCAGTGCATCACATCATTATTTTTGATCTGTTAAGCTTACAGGGCACTGAACAGGATAAGATATATACAATCAGCAATGGAGTTTATAAATCTATTGTATCCATTGAAAGATAAAGGAAAGCAGAAACCAAATGCACAAAGAATAATCAGGCGTTATCTGTTTCTACTTTTAATTTCCAGGTAGGTGAAGGCATTATCTGCTCTGTCAATCGATAAATTGACTTTCATTTTTAATTTTTAAAATTTTTAGTTATGTAAATTAAATAAGTAAATCAATCATGTTGGTCCAGCCCAAGAATTGCAGGATCCCAAAAATTGGCATTATGGTATATAACAAAAGAGTTCGATTTCAATCAGTCATAAATCAGAAAAAGAAAATTGCATGATTCCTAAGATGGGCACTATGGTATAGGGCATATACAAAAGAGTTTCCATTTTAATTGAGTCATAAAAAAATCAAAAAAAGAAAAAGCAGAAATGCGGAGTTTGATTCTCTAAACAACCCAAGGGTAGTTAATTTTATTGATTATTTCGAAGTGTCAGTCTACCACTCAATATTCATTCATATGGGTTCAAACCAATGCATGTTGTTCCATCTTGTTTGTCAACAGCAGATTTCTTGCGCCTTCTTGTTTTGGTTTTTGAAAAACTTGTTACGAGTGCAATTATTTGTTTGTCAACAGCTGAAGTATTGTGCCTTCTTGTTTTGGTTTTTGAAAAACTTGTTAAGAGTGCAACTATAGGAATTAACTAAGTGGTGCAAAACCCTCATCCGGACAATAAAACACACAATTTGATTGTAGAGAGGAAAAAGAACCTGAAGACAGAAGCACCCATTGTACCCAAAGCCTCCTTTGTGCGTTGGTTTTTATCTCCACTGCTTACCTGCATGAGAAATGTTTGAGAACATAACGGTGGAAGACCATAATGCACAGTATGCATATTAAATATAAGTCAAATAAGTAAATCAATAGCTTTCTATTTGAGAAAAAAAACCCTGACTGTCATCAAGTTACCAATCGTAATCTTTACTACTCCGTCTCGCTAGGAGTAACTTTACAAATCAAATAAATTTTCTTTAATCCCTTTCAAAAAAGGCTCAGGTGTTTAAGGCTGAAAGAATTCTATTATCATCAGTTCGTTCAATACACCATGCTAAATTATAATTTACTATAGGCATTCTTTTAAACATCACAAAAAGCTTTAACATCGATGATCTTTCTTTTTCCTATCTGACTTGTGCTTTTCTCTACACTTGGAGTACTAATGAAGCATAAACTGATTACCTGCAACCCTCAATTTGAAGTTAAAAAAAAAAATCTTATTTTCCTTTTCTGGATCATGTTTTACTATGAACCAAATGGCACACTTGATCCTTTTGATGCTGTGAAAGATTTATTGGTTGATTGATAATAAAAAGGGTGGTGAGCACAGATTTGAGAGGGTGGGAGTATGTGGAAGGAGGGGGTGTGTGTTTGTGAGTGGGAAAGAGAGGGAGAGTAGATTCTGAGGGAAAAGAGAAATATGGAGAGACCACTTAGTTTCATTTATGTTGCTCACATTCATATTTTCTTTTTTTGTTTGGATGTTTCAGTAGAGCTTGTAAAAAAGAAAAGAATTACAACCTCACTTTGTCATAGTATTTTAAAGGTCTGTCACAAATTTGCATAAAACTCCAGAATAAACAATTGGAAATCACTTCTCCAAGTGAATCTAGATTATGAAGATAAAATTAAAAACAGAGTAAAACTGACCGAGAAAGCATGTGTTATATGCACACAGAACTCAACGGCAATGCCCACCGACATTACAAGGTTAACAACAGACACCGCATTCAGTTGGATATGTAGAATTGCCATTACACCCTGCAGAGTTTCATCTTGTAAGTGGAGGCAACACACTGGTGTAGATTGGCTTAATTATGAAATGATGAATCATAAGTGTAGTCATTAATTAAATGATAGAGATTTCATAAATTATTGTCGAGGAAGAAAATGTACCATCATATCCACAACAATCATTGTCAATACAAGTATAATGATTGCTGAACTCCATAAACTACAGTTGAAATAGCAAGAGCAGAACAAAATTAATATTTTTCTGGGAAAAGAAAGCACTTTATTTAGGAAGCAAAAGCAAAGCCCAGAAGAGGGAAGAAATATACGGACCTACATGTGATAATTAAGCAAACAACAAAAACTGCACCTGTTAAAGAATCAAATAAACTTAATCAATGCTTTCAAAAGGTGAGCAGCACTATAACCTGACAAATGCACATATGCAGTATTAACTCAGGTTTCATTACTGTCCAAAAAATATATATATATATATAATAACTATACCAGAATAATTACAGTCTAGTGTTAACACCTCAGTATGAAGTGATAGGAGTTATGAACTCAGGACATGGTTGAAAGCCACTTATGAAATGGTCAGAACTGAAATTCATTTGATATCAAGCCACTTGAGGGTTTTCATGTTCAGATGTCAAAGAAACCTTTGAGCATCACTTTGAGTAAAAAAGTTAAATGACAAGAAAAATGACTGTATATAGTGCCAGCTCCTTGATCTTCATATAGATCATAACCACCAAGCAAAAAAAAGTAGATATATAATATAAAAAGCAAAGCATAGACTATAATCCCAAAGGGATACATGTACAATTATGAAAAATGTTTATGAGAACTTGATTAAATGCAAGATTTGAATCAAAGCTATGTATGGCAAGCCTTAGGTTCTTCAGGCAAAATGTAGTCGCTAGTTTAAAAAAAATTAACATAACTTTGCCATCAAGAAGACCATCAAAAAACAAGTAGGCAACTTCTCAAAAACAAGAGAAGAGTTTAAAATAGTGTTCAGAGTAGAATAACCCTTGAGAATAAGAAAAAGAAAGAGAAAATAATTCTGTTTTTTCAGTTATAAAAAAGAGCCAAAAATTTCAAGTAATTACAAATTTTGAGCTTTAGCAGTGCCGACCAAATTAAAAGTAAGAATCCGTAAGAAAGTATCCCTTTGTGCATCGATATTTTAGGTGGTCAATTCTAAAAAATCACTAACCAATAGCTATGGCAAGGTTGATCAACGCTGTCCTCCATATGTCAAGGTATTGCTCAAAAAACATATAAAATACGGAATATGGGAAGATCTCAATCTGCATTAGGAAAAAAAAAAATTATACAAACAAACATGGCATGACAAAGGCACAGATTCTGCAATTTGCTTAAGTAAACGAAGGCTTACATGAAAGGATCAATAGATTGTTATTTAACATAGCTCAATAATAAAGAACATGCTTCTTAAAATGGAGCAAATTTTTGGAGGTAGTGCCAGACGAGGAAACATCGTAGGACCTCCATCCCATTAACTGGACAGAAGACTCTTGTACATAATCCACTTTGACTTTGGATTAATTTTGAAGGAAAGGATATGCTTGAGCATTGTGGTCCATTTTGTCACACAAGATTTTAAATTTTTTTATTTTTTTATAAAAAAATTCCAGTATTACTAACTATATAATATTATTAGGGTAAATTACACTGGCACCCCTTGAGGTTTGTCTTTAATACAAGTACCCCCCTCACATTCTAGAAATTACATCCCCCTCCCTGAGATTTAAACTTCCATTACAATTTAATCCTTCCGTTAGTCAACCATTAAGTCAACTAATGGAAAAAACTAATATAAGAAATTAATTTTTTTAAATAACTATTTTACTCTTATTAAAAAAAACACTGTCTTAAAAAAAAAAATTACTAGAGTAAAGAAAATCTGCAGGGAATTACAAAAATTCATTCAATACATATATTATTATACTATTAAACATTTAGGTAATGCTATGGTATGGTACACAAGCTTTTGTGGTGTTCATTATCACAAATATTATAATTAGATCATTTTCAATCATAACTAAAAAAAATAGTTATAACCAAACACTGCATAAGGTATAACCAAATACCTTTTGAATCATAATCAAAATAATATTATAATCAATAGTTATAACTAACACCATAATAGGTCATAACCAAAGACCACGATTGGGGCATGTAAAATTTTCCTAAATGGTAAATTGTTTGTCAATTTTACATATGCAAACAAGGGTAAAATAGGCATTTTAAAAAATTAACTTCTTATATTAGTTTTTTCCGTTAGATGACTTAACGGTTGACTGACGGAAGGATTAAATTGTAATGAAAGTTTAAACCTTAGGGAGGGGGGTGTAATTTAAGACAAACCTCAAGGGGTGTCAATGTAATTTACCCTTATTAAAAAAAGGACTTGTGGATTCTATAACTAGACTGAATTTGACGCTGTCAGATCACTTGATGAAGGCAATCAATTGTCCAAGAATTGACTAAAAGCAAATGGGTGACATCCCCTCAACAAAATTCTTTGGTGAAAATAAGAGACATGGTCCCATCCCCAAAACCAAAACTACATGTCTCCCTTATACAATGAAACAAGAGAAAGCTCAGTCAGAACCAAAAAGGACTTTTGGGTGCAACCAAATTATTATCAGTTGCTTGAGTTTTGCCCATGCCTAGACATATTTACATATATATGGCTCATGGAAATACAAGCAGATTAATATTGAGAAATACATCATGGGCTCTCTTAACATGTAGTGCATTAACACATGCAAACAGTATCATTCTTTTCCACATAAATATTCATTATTGATGTGCTTTTGATATACCAAATGACAATTTGGTTTAAATTATCAAATATTTTCCAACATTTACAAGTGATAAACATAAAAATTGCAAAGGAACTGTATGATTTCCCGGGTCACTGCCTAGTGTAATGGAAAAAGTTCAGGTGTCAACAATTATAACGCAACAGCAAGTCTGATGACAGCCACTTCATGTCACACCACCCCTCACTGAATCTTAGTGGACCAGCACTCAGTAGGGCCTTTTAAATATGAGAAGAGAAGTATAACCCAACTCAAAATGCCTCCCAATTGCTTGGTTGATTACACAAACAACTCTGCTGTTTTAACTCCAACCAAAACCATCTCCCTATAAATCATGGACCATAGACCATATTACCTTAACCAACGTTCCTTAGCTTCAACTTGAATTAAGGCCTCCTTAGTCATATAGTCTGTGTACTTAATTGGTGCTACCTTGATCATTTTAGCAATGCATTTGTGTTTTTACCTTTTCTTTTGTGTGTACTGCTACTTATCTATTTTAGTAACTCCTAGTTTATGGGTGCCTTTATAATTTCATTACACGTCTTCCAATACTTAAAACAACTCATCAAGGCATTAACTTGTTCAGGAAATTATTTTTTTACTTATTTTATGTGTTAATAATGAAAGGCGTAACAGGGTGCTCTGGAATTTCAGATGAAGCACACCTTGAACGTTGTGAAATCAAGTTAAAATTTAATTTGAGACAGTTCTTTTTGCTAATTTTATGTTCATATTGATCTGGTACAATGTTATTTGCATTTCACTACGTTTTATGAGTCAAGGGTATTGTGGTTATATCAAAGCTTGCTTATCAGCCTCAATGCCGAGACACAGAATCAAGTCACGGGGATCAGCTTCTCTGAAGGGAAAAGAAAGAGGGGATAAGACTACCTACCTAAAATCTCTCTGAGACCCTGCTTCAAAACTGGAGCCTCATATGTTGGGTATAACCCTGATTTTCCCCCAGGCTTGCTGGTCATGGGAAGTTGTTATTGTCTAGGGATTGTATTATTGGTTTTTATGTTACTAGGTCTTTTGTAGAGTTTTTTTTTTTTTGTTTGTTTGTCCAAATGGTCTTTTATAAAGGCTTAAGTAAATATACAATAGTCTTATTAATCACAATCTCTTGGTTGCACCCTGAAGTCTAGTCTAGTAGATTTAGTAGAAGACAACTTACAGATATGCAAGTAATCTTTCTATAGAGTTTAAGAACATGTTTGAGTGATTTTACTTGGCTCTTGTGGGGGTGAAGTCCAACTAACATTCCCTAGGTGCTTCCTCCTACTATTCTTCTCTTTCTTTCTTGCAAGTTGTCACATTTATAATCTGCCACCAGTTAAAAACTGTTACTTCCAACACTAAAAAACAATCTTTAGTAAGACCCATCTTTCCTTTCATAAAGAGTTAACCCTAAACAATCAAAACCACAAGGAAAAATTACTATTCTCGAATTATGTTCACAGCTCTTAAAAAGCAGATACCCAGCCCGAGAACTCTCTCATACAGAACTCCAACCAAACCTCATGCTTTCCCTTATTTTGTGGCCATTGATTGAACTCAAAAAACATTATATTTTAGTCATGGTCCAAGATCTGTTAGCTTTTGAAGCTGAACTAATTTCTTCCGCTTTCTGGCTACAGCCTCACACCCTCCCTACTACTTTTTGAAACCATAACCCACAAACTATTAAAAGCCTTCCCCACCATAAAACCTCCGTAGGTAGCCATATTTTGAGTATCCAAGTGGGGTATCCCGCATTAGCTGGACTACAAGTCCAAAGTTTACTCTTACATCAAGATCGAAAGAATCATAATTCTATCAGGCAATGCTTTAAAGCCCAAAAGAATGGAAATAAAAAAAACAAATGATAAATTCATAAGCTGGAATTATAGATAAAAGGATAAAGGGAAAAAAATGATATTAGGGCCTAACACATATACAAATGGCTTGTTTGACAAAATAGACAAGTAGTGGCCAAAAAAAGTATGTGAAGAGAGAAAAGTATCTGATGTTCCAAAACAAAATCAAATATGTACTCCAAATCATGAAATGGAAGAAAAGAACTCAAATGGCAGATCCTTGAAAAGTTGAGCCAAGGATTACATAAAAACTATGATGTTATAAAGTATCCTAACTAATAAATATGTACAGCTAGGAGATGCGAGAGTTAGGGTCCTAACCATGATGTAATTCAGGTGATTTATTCCACCATGTTTTCCATGAAAGTATACATTCACTCAAGTTTGCACAAAAGAAAAATGTGAGAATGTTGGCATCCAGTAGATAATTATGAAAACCATGAAATAAATGGCACAACAGTCTGTAGTGATTTCATACCTCCTATTTCACAGTCACAATCACAGAAATGGTATTAATGCAGCAACATGGTAATGCAAAACATTTTTTCTTTCTTTCAAAAATATCAAGCATGTAGACAAAGAAAGACAAAAAATATAGAAAATTTAAACTCATGCTTAGTTTCATGTCTGCATCATTATACCATCATAAAAATGTAGCATCTACTGTATAAACAGTTAATTCTACTTCCAATGCCTTCTTGTGTTACCTTCAATGAATTAGAAACCCTGGAACTGAATTCTCGTGCAGCCCTCAACGAGTTGACATAGTCAGTCTGAAATAAGTTACAGGAATATCAAGTTGGGAGTTATACACAAGACCCTATAAGCTTTTAGTCTAAGTTTAACTATCCAGGTATAGAGTCATACTTGCTTGTTAAGAGGTGTGTGATATGTACGGAAAGCTGATGCTTGAATAACACCATCCTCATACCCTGATTACAAACAAAAAACCATATATGCATATGATACTAAAAAAATGATAGAAGTAACAATTATGAAGCAAAACAAGTATGCAAATTCACTTACCATTGAGTTCCACGCCATTTGTGTAAGCCCCATGGCCACCTTTTGCACAATCAGCAGAAGGTAGAGCATCTAGGAACCATGGAAGCTTCTCCCTAAATTGTGCTGTAGATGGACGATCATTTTGCAAATCCAAGTGACCGAAACACTGGACAACTACAGTACCGTTAGATGTAAAATTTTGATACAAAGCTGAGAGATACTCTTGACTCCACATTTGATATAGAGTGAAATTACCGTGGTACAGTCTTTGCATACTCCACCAATGCCACATGGGCCACTATCGGGTGGACAACAAGCAGGCTGAAAGGAAATTTTATGTGCTTCAATAAATTAGTTCATTTTGCAATAACCGATGTCAAATAAATAACGAGAGAAAAAAAAGGCTAAAGTTAAATGTTTCACTGGCTTAAGACATAGAGTGATGTACAACATATCTTAAGGAAGGATATGCAAGTTATGGCCTATAAGGATTCACATACCATTGGTTGGCTACGTCAACCACATATCATCAATACACATTGACAGAAAAGAATTCTGGCTAATACAAGTTTGTTTGGTTGTGTTTTCAACTTTTGTTTTCATTTTCCACAAACACAGATTTGTATTTTCCAATGCTTCTCTACATAAAAACTTTCAGCATAAAAAGCTTCTACTTCAAAGTTTTGATATTTTATAATGATTGATATAAATATTAAACCTGAGAATCATGTAACTCGCAATTCATGCAAACCTTAAAAAAATAGAATATTTAGCTAAAAAGTTGAAAATAATTGGACAGGCATTGAGCTGATTGAAAACAAAAAAATAAAAAATAAAATAAAAAAGCTATTACCTGATCATTAGGGGGACAATAACTTCCATTTGTGAACTTCCTACAGCAACCAAAAGCTTCTGGAGATATCCACACAAGAAAATCATCGAGCCATGAAGCAGCAGGTTTAGCAATGTAACTTGACTCTGGTGTTAAAGATGCTCTTGCAATCTGCAGAAGACAAAACTTTCAAATTTAAAAAAAAAATCAACTCTTGGAGCAACCTGACGCAAAGAGTAAAATGAAAAACCTTGGGAAAGTAACATACACTCCAATGATTTAACCAACACATAGAAGAGTTATAGGTTTCCAATGGAAGGATGAGAAAAAGCTACCCAACAAGAGCTCTCAATCAACTTATCCCAAGCAAAAATACCCTCGCCAATATAAAAATGAACCCTACTTGTTGGGTTGTGTGAGCACAACAATTCCATATATATTTGAAACTATTACAATCACAAGATCCAGAATAAATTATTTTGCGCAGCAAACACAAGGACATTGTGATGTAGATACTTGTCAATGATTTGAACCTTCCCTTATTGTAGATGTGAAAGCTTGATATTCATTGTTTGGCTGATTTGCTAACAACTTAAGTTTTTGAGGGAAGCAATCCTAATATGACCTTGAAAAGGAAGGTCGTTTGTTCAAATTGCTACATCCCTTTGAAAAATACAACACACACGTGGTATTCTGCCCACATAGGAAGGGGAAATTCGATGATATAAATAAACACTTGAAGTCATGCTATCTCTGTCAATTTTATGTTTGCAGAGCAGCCAGTCATTCATGAACAATCTAAACACACTAATAGCTGAATAAATCAATTAATAATTTAGTAAAACAAGATTGAAGAGAGATTAACAACTAAAGAAAACAAACCAGTACAAATACGAGTATACAATAGTTTCAAACAGATTTTCTAGAAAACTATAATGAAATCCTGTGGTGATTTACCTCAACTTCTACACAAGGTAATAGAAATATATTATATAGAATTAGTTCTGGTCTTCCAAGATAAATCTTCCCAAGTATAGAATAGAAATAAATTTGAATCATCATAATTAACGACATTATCACTCATTGGCTTATGTAATAGATATAGTGAAATTATTGTATCGAACAATGCATCAGTTGAACCCCATGCTGCCTCACACAGGGCCCAGTCATAGTGTTGGTGTTCAAAATAAAGTTCAAGATATCTGATATCCAAGAAGCAACCAGTTTGACATAAAAACCAGATTAAAACAAATCATCTACCATGTTACAACTTACAACCTCAAAATGCATACAGTTAACATTATACAGAAGGCCATATCTGAAGCTGTATGTATGATGCTTTATGTTATTGCATAAATACATGGCAATGGAGAGGTGTTACACATAGGGCACTGACAGTCAGGGGAAAAAAAAAAAAAATTCTGCAACACTATATTAGAAGAGAATTTATGCATATATACCTCATTTAAAAGAGAGTCAGAATCACATTGGCTAATGGAGCACAACTGGTTGGTTTGTCTTGATTCTGAGCTGAGGAGATAGAGCAACATCATTATGACAACTACTATAAAATCATGTTAGGTTGAAGATGAAAAAAAAAAACTTCGACCATAAACCACTTTAAAAATTACAATTGAAGTTTGTGTACTTCATTCCAATTATGCAAAGGCTAATTGCCATCTTGTTTTCTGGACAATATTCTTTTATTATTGCAGACATGTTGGAGATACGAAGTCCACTGAAATGTTAAATATAGTTGTGATTGGAGTAATTGGTGGACAAGACAATATCAAGCTGACACTATATGCTACAGCAGCAACTTTCGTAATATACCAGGTGGTATCACTAACATCACTACATATAAGATGTTTTTCTATGACTTTTGTCAAATCATCAAAAGCAAGATCAACTATATAGAAAGAAGAACTAGATAACAAGAAGCCAAAACATTTTAAGGACCATTATCATCATGGTACTAATATGATTTATAGCTAATAGCCTAATCGTAGACTGCCATTCAGAAACTAAACATAATGTTCAAACCAGATTAAAGATCAGCAAATAAAATTGAACAATAAGTGTCAGAGAATGTTAAGAAGTAAATAAATTAAAAATAATATATGCTTTTGACAGTTTACTGAAAAGTATTAGTGAGAATGTAAAATGGAGAAATTAGGGTTGAAGGTTAGGAGGAAGAAGAAGAAGAGAGAACCTTTGTATATATTGAATCACAATTAATTCCCCCAACTTTACATCACTCAAATATATATAAAAAACCTAAAGTAGCAATATGACCATCGTACCCTCGACTTAAGTAAATATTAACAAGAGAACAAAAATAACTAAAAGAACTATTCAAACTATTCAACTATTCTAACACTCCCCCTCAAGCTGGAGCATAGAGATCGAACATGCCCAGCTTGGCAGACAAACGAAGAAATGAAGGCCGAGCCAAAGGTTTGGTGAGAATATCACCCAATTGATCCTCAGAACGAACATAAGGAGTCACCAGTTGCTTGCGGAGTAAGAGATCACGAATAAAATGGCAATCAACTTCGATATGTTTGGTGCGTTCATGAAACACAGGGTTATTGGCAATGAAGATAGCAGCCTGATTGTCACAAAACATGCGCATAGGAGTGGAAACAGAAAAGCCAAAATCTTGGAGAAGAGACTGAACCCAGAGCATCTCAGAAGCAGTATGAGCCATGGCGCGATATTCAGCCTCGGCACTAGAACGAGCAACGACAGTCTGTTTCTTGCTACGCCAAGTGACAAGATTACCACCAACAAAAGTACAATAGCCTGAGGTGGAACGGCGGTCAGTCTTATTACCAATCGGCATCATCGAAGCGTTGATGCATAAAGAGGAAGAGGGGCGATAGAGCAACCCCCGACCGGGAGCATGCTTTAAGTATTGCAAGATACGACACACAGCCACAAAATGGGGTTGGCGGGGAGCATGCATAAACTGACTGACCACACCCATAGCATAGGTAATATCTGGACGAGTGACAGTGAGATAGATTAACTTGCCAACCAACCGACGATAACGACCAATATCAGGAACTATGAAGCACGGATACTTCAAAAAGGGTGACGTATCCGTATCGGATACGTATCGGATACCGATACTCCTCGGATATCATGGATCGTGTCGGATACTTCTTAAAAGTATCGGATACTTCTTAATTAATTTTTATTAATTTTGAAGTATCGGATACTTAGTTTTGAAGTCGGATACCGGTTACATATTACTTATAATATTTTGTTTAGTTCTTTGATAAGAGGAATATAGTGAGAGTTAAAGTGCTTGAAATTTGTCAAATTGATGTATCCTTGTTGTCTCTCTCACTTCTCTCTCGCTTTGTCACTCTCTCACGCTTCTTCTCTTTGCTCTCATTCTTTTTTTGGTGTTGGCATATAAGGATGATGTTTAATTTGCATTTTTTTTTTTTGCTTTTAGTTTTGGATGTTTTATGAATGTTTGGGCACTTTTAGGTCAATAAGAATCCCTCTCTTTATTTATTAATTTACTTTAAGTTTTATTTTTATGCATATTACATTATTAAAATTATAAAAAAAAAATTTATGAATGTATCCCCACTATACCCGTATCATACTTTTTCAAATTTTGATATATCGCCATATTCACATCCCCATATCACCATATCCGTATCCGTGCTTCCTAGGCTATCATTGATGACTTAAAAAAGTATATTTACTGAAATTTTCATTTAAGAATGGTTTTTTAGCTTTAGCTAAGGTCTTGTGATATTCACTGATGAAGGGGAACAAGTTGAAGCTATTGATCTTGAAGACTTTTAGTTTTATAAGAATCTTTCTTCTTTACCAAGTTGTGTTTTGCTTTAGGTTTTATTTTTATGCATACTGCATTACTAAAAATTGTTAAAATAATATTTTTACTGACGTATCCCGCCTGCATCTGTATCCTAGTTTTTCAAATTTTGTCGTATCGCCGTATCCGTATCGTATCGTATCCGTATCCCGTATCCGTATCCGTGCTTCCTAGATCAGGAAAGAAGTTGCCAGTGTCACCATCAAGCTTGACACTAGAATCCATGGGAGTATCACTGGGGCGAGTGCCTAAGAGACCAGTCTCAGTAAGAAGATCAAGAACATACTTCCGTTGAGAAAGAAACAAGCCCTGAGAAGAACGGGCAACTTCAATCCCAAGAAAATACCGAAGATGGCCCAAGTCTTTGGTGTGAAATTGTTGTCCCAAATACTGCTTCAAATCAGCAATACCATTGGAGTCACTCCCTGAAATGATGATGTCATCCACATAGACAATAAGAACAATACTCCCAGCAGACGAGTGGCGAACAAAAACAGAGTGATCAAAAGGGGAACGGTGAAAGCCATAGGCAAGCACAACAGCACTGAAGCGATCAAACCAGGCACGAGGGGACTGCTTAAGACCATACAAGGCCTTCTTCAATCGACAAACAAGATGCTCTTGGCCGGGAACAACATAGCCAGGGGGCTGATCCATATAGACCTCCTCGCGGAGATCACCATGGAGAAAAGCATTCTTGATATCCAGTTGATATAAAGGCCAAGACTGATTAACAGCAACAGAGAGAAGAATCCGAACAGAGTTAAGACGGGCCACAGGAGAAAAGGTCTCCAAGTAATCAACACCATAGGTTTGGGTGTAGCCTTTAGCTACCAGGCGAGCCTTAAGTCGCTCAATAGTTCCATCAGGAAGATACTTAACAGTATAAATCCAACGACAACCCACAATAAATTTGCCAGATGGCAGAGGGGTAAGGTCCCAGGTCTGATTTTGATGAAGAGCATGCATTTCCTCATCCATGGCAGACTTCCAACTAGAGATGGACATAGCCTCCAGATAGGTGCGAGGGATGGAAATACTAGACAAGCTACAAGCAAAATAGTGAAGACCAGGAGAGAGGCGATCATAAGAAACAAAATGAGCAATAGGATGCTGAGTGCAAGTGCGTTTACCTTTGCGGAGTGCAATAGGAAGGTCATCAGATGGTAGAGCAGCAGGTGGAACAGGGGCCTCAGACGAAGGAGATGAACTGGTCGGGCCATAAGACACAAGGCGACGAGCTTGAGACCGTTGATAAACTTGCAAAGGAGGGGTAGAAGTGAGAGGAGATGGAGAGGATAGAGGAGGGGATGTGGAAGAAGCATAAGAGGGAAGAGTAGGAGTGAGAGGTGGCTCCCCTCACGAGAAGAGAGAAGATCGGAAGATAATCTGTTGCGGAGGAAGAAAAAATGGAGTAGACTCAAAAATGTGACATCAAGATCGACAAAGTAGCGACGAGACTCAAGATGATAACACCGGTACCCTTTTTGAGTGCGAGAATAACCTAAGAACACACACTTGCGTGCACGAGGAGATAACTTATCCAACCCAGGGTCAAGAATATGGACAAAGGCCACACATCCAAAAATACGAGGAGGCAAGGGAAAAGGAGATGTGGTGGGATATAACAGAGAATAGGGAGATGTGTGCACAACACTAGAGGGCATGCGATTGATAAGCAAACAAGCAGTGAGAACGGCATCGCCCCAAAACTGCTTGGGGACATGCATATTAAACATCAGGGTGCGAGCAACATCTAGCAAATGGCGGTATTTCCGTTCTGCAACACCATTTTGTGGGGATGTATGAGAACAACTAGTTTGATGAATAATACCATGAGCATCACAAAAGACAGTTACAAGAGATTGCACATATTCTAAGGCATTATCAGACCGAAATATCTTAATACGTTTGCCAAATTGAGTAAAGATTTCATTATAAAACTTAGAGATGATGGAAGGCAAATCAGATCTTTGTTTCATTAAAAACAACCACGTCATCCGAGAGTAATCATCCACAAAAATAACAAAATAAAAGAACCCATTAACAGTGGGAGTTCTAGCAGGACCCCAAATATCTGTATGGACAAGAGCAAAGGACTCAGACACACGACTAACACTACGACGAGGAAAAGAACTACGATGATGCTTCCCAAATTGACAGGCTTCACACTCAATCTGAGAAACATGACTCAAACCCGGAACAGCTAACTTGAGCTTGGCCAAGGAGGGATGACCCAAGCGAAAATGCCACTGAAGAGGAGATACACTAGCACTCAACACAGCAGATGGAGGAGGAGAAGTCTCAGCGTCCAAAAAGTATAAGCCATCCTTCTCATGCCCCGAACCAATCATCCTCTTGGTCTGGAGGTCCTGCAAAACACATGAAGTAGAAGAAAAGGTTATCGAACAACGGAGAGCTTGAGTCAATTGGCTAACAGAAAGCAAATTAAATGAAAATTTAGGAACATAAAGACCAGAAGGTAGGGACATGGATGGAGTGGGATGAAGAGGACCTTGACCACAGACAGGCCGAGAAGATCCATCAGCAAGTATAATGATATGATCAACAGGTCTAAGAGTATCAAAAAAAGAGGAATTACCAGAGACATGAGAACTAGCACCAGAGTCTAGGAGCCAAGGCTGAGAGGACTTAGCCACACATGCAATATTACCTGAACTAGCCATGGTAGCAGTAGAGGATGAAGGTAGACTAGGTCGGAGAGACTGGACAAGGGCAGTAAGCTCACTAATTTGAGTAGTGAGTGTCTCATGCGAAGTAACAGGAGAAGCATCTGAGCCAATGGACAACAAGGAAGGCTGTGAGGATGGGACATCCATAATCTGATGGACATGATCAGGTCTGCCATGCTTTTGCCAACACCAAGGTTCAGTATGACCTTGGAAACCACAATGAGTACACTTGCGATCTCCACGGGTACGAGATCCAGGTCCACTACTACTTCCACCACGGAAACCACCACGAGAACCACCGCCACGAGAACCACCTCCACAAGAGCCCCGTGAACCATAAGAAGAGCTCCGGGAACTAGAAGAACTATGAAAACCCCCACGAGTAGACCCAAGATCACCACTACTAGAAACCAATGCAGAAGATGATAAAGAAGAGGACCCAGAAGTGGACTGTGCTTGTCCCAATGAAGAACGTAACAGCCTAGAATAGGCATTGGCAGCCGAAGGTAGAGTGTCACTGGCAAGAATCTGATCTTTGAACCCTCGCAACTCAGGATCTAAGCCAGAAAGTAAAGAAGCCATCATTAACTCCTCCCAATGTTGTTTCGCTGGTCACATCGAGTGAAAGGTCGATCTTTGCGAATCGATCCCACAAAGTCTTGAGACTACTATAATAATCGGAGAGACCGGCGGATTGACGATAGCAAAAATCTGTTCATATAACTCGAGACCCGAGAGACATTACTTTGATTTGAAAATGACTCGAAGGAGTCCCAAATGGCCTTAGAGGTATCACAAAATTCCACCGTAGTAGCAACTGTGGTTCCGGACTATGCCAAATCCAACCCATCACACAAGAATCCTCACAACACCAATCATCATAACCTTTATCATCGGTAGGAGGAGGAGTTCACTAATATAAGCGGGACTTCTTCTTACCTCGTAAGAAAATCTTGACAAAGATGGGCCCAAGCCAAATAATTAGCACCATTCAATTTCTTTATAGTGATAGATTTAGGCATGTCATCATCTTTACCCATAGTTATAGTCTTAGCCTCAATCTCAGCCATAATGATCAACCAGACCAGCAGACAGCCAATACCCACACCCACAATCACCAATATAAACACAGAAATAGCTCAACAACCAAGTTTGGACCCAAAAGAGACCAACACAACAACTCAACAGTAGCAATCAATAAATTTCAGCCCTTATATAGGAGCCTTCAACAGGTAGAACCGAAGAACACAAGGTGCGGGACCGAAGCGACAAAAATCGAACAGAAGAGCAACCCAACAGGAGTAAAACAACAAATTAAGATCAAGGATCCTTAGAGGAGGGATTTTCGGCTCCTAGGGAAGTGAGCCCAGCAAGAAAAAACCAGAAAAACATAGTCCAAAGGCAGATTCACAAAAACCAGTCCCAAAATCGAAATACTTTCAAAAATCGAAAACTTACATCAGGGATGATCAAAAAATTTCACAAAAATCACCATAAATCTCAGGAGGCAATTTCGAGTCTAGGGGTGAAGGACCCGTCCGTACACTGTTTACGTCATGCTGACGTCATCAGCACGTCTCCGTCACCTCAGATCGATCGGTAGAATCTGTAGAACCCTTTCTAACGAAGAAGAGATGGCTCTGATACCAAGTGAGAATGTAAAATGGAGAAATTAGGGTTGAAGGTTAGGAGGAAGAAGAAGAAGAGAGAACCTTTGTATATATTGAATCACAATTAATTCCCCCAACTTTACATCACTCAAATATATATAAAAAACCTAAAGTAGCAATATGACCATCGTACCCTCAACTTAAGTAAATATTAACAAGAAAACAAAAATAACTAAAAGAACTATTCAAACTATTCAACTATTCTAACAGTATTCAACCTTAAAATTAATTATTTTATTTTAAAGGCATTTCCAGTATTCCCTGGAATTCCTTGATGTATTAAATTGATCCTTTTAGCACTTACTTCTATAGCTGATACTTTCTTCTTCTATCTATAGAACATGAAAATCCGTTGAAGGTATACAAGATTCATAAACATGGGTCAGTGATCTAGCATAGCATGTAGTTGTTCATTGAAGAAAATGTTGACGGCAATAGTAATGTCAACGATTGAGACATAAGATATTGATAGAGATTTTACGATTAAAAAACAATGTTTAGAGAAAGCACAGTTAGAAATGGAAACTTGATATAAAACATTAAGAAATCTATAAAAACAATGAAATATCCGAAGAACCAGCTTATAGTTAAAGAATTGTGCAAGTAACAAGTGTGTCGGGGAAAAGCATCTGAAAACTACAGTGAAGTCCCAACACGTAGGTACAAAAGTAATGTACAATATATAAGCGTGAGGTCACCGCACCTTATCGCCTAGCTTTTGGGATTGAGTATTACCCAAGACTATAACATGGTATTAGAGCTAGAGTACGAGGGATGTGTAGGCTATTGCCCCCTAGCTGCACGTGGCGATTGATGTAAGTGAGCACGCGTTGCGTGTGAGGAGGGTGTGAAGTGAAGTCCCACATTGCCTAGGTAAAAAGTAATGTGTAGTATATATGCGTGAGGAATCCTCACCTTAACAACTAGCTCATGGGGTTGAGTTTCACGAAGGCCGTGTAACAAAAACTTCCACGGTTCAATACTACTTGTACATTAGCATCAACACACAATTTAAAACTTCCATGAGACCTCCATAGATATTCAATTTCGGTGACAACATATCTCTGTATCTCCTAGATATTTCATATAGCCATGGATGGCATGCTAGGAAATTTTAATTTCCACAATTGTTCTTACATATGCATCTCCATCTCTCTCTTGCTCACAGGCCCATGTGCACACATCCGATTCTCTCAACAATAGTTTCACAAGTTCCAAAATTTAATGAAGTTTAGATAGTTCAAAAGAATCAAACTGTCCATCAACAAAGAACTTCCATAGGTTGATCATGTATTATGAGCATGGTTATTAGAATCGGATCGTAGGATCTTACGATGCTATGACTTCAAAGAGGCCAAATGATCACTCTAGGATCTTAAATTTAGTAGGATCTTACACTTATTACGATCCTATTCATAAAATTGTGTAGAATCGCATACGATCCTGATTCTACTACGATCCCGATACTAAAATTTTTTTTTGTTATTATTTATTTCTTATATATATGTATGTATATGTGTAAATCTATATAAAAATTTAACTATAAACACTTTTTTCAAACGTCTTTTCTAATTGATGTTAACATAAAATATACATTATATCAAATTTATTGTTTTTATTTAATCTTTTTAAAATTGTAACATATATTATCACTATCGATAATTTTTCATTTTATTTTACATTGAAAATAGAATCTTACGATCATCAATCTGATTCTACGATCTGATCCATGAGTCTCTTCCAATAATCCCACGTAGGATCCCGATTTTAGCAACCTTGATTATGAGCATTGGCAGGAAGCAAATCCTTCCTCTTTATGGAAATAGAGAAATCCGCATGTAATCAAGGATCCAAATTTGGTTTCGACTTTTTTTTTTTTGGGTTAGCTCAAAAATGGAAACATTTCCGAAAAACGAGGGAAACAGTTTAAAAAGAAAAAAAATAAAATAAATGCGTGAAAGTGTTTGAAAACAAAACAAAAACTTATCTAAACATATATGTAACCTAATAATTGAATAATTAAATATGTTTGAGTTCTACTAATCCATTCACAAAAGGGCATAAGTGTACAATTTGGTGCTAAATGTCAATACAAACCAAAATTAATTAAAGTCAAACAAATTATCAAACACAAGTGTTTATGATTCTGATTTTAAATTATAGTCATTAAATTAAACAAAATTCTATACCTTGCATGTTAACACATGCATGGTCACATGTAAACAACAAATTTGATACTTTTTTCCTAGGAAAAAAAAAAAAAAATGATTATCAGGTATCAAAGCAAATGCATAAGAAGAAATAATTGTCACCATGATACCTGTAATTGTAGTTTTTCACAACAAAATATACAGGCGGTCCAATCCTGAGATACTCTGAAACATTATTGAAATAACCCTGCCAGTGACGGGATGTTTTGGTAAGATCCCAAGCCCAATATGACTTGATATTCATAGGGATAGCAATTAGGAGAAGAGTCCCCCAAGGGCCCCAACTCAAACCACCCGGTTGCCATCCCAAGACATGCATATTCCATAAAACCATCAGATATCATCAAATCAAACCTGAAGATATGAGTCTCGGGGGAGAACAATCTGTTGTTCCAGGCCAGGTTCAATCCTTGTACATAATGCCTTCAAGGATCAAGAAAAATGAAAGGTCAACTCAATCAAGTAACACAAAGAGAAAATAAATACAACCATGTACATAAAAGATTTTATAATAAAAGTTGGGGAAACTTACAATGCTAACAAATGCCAAAGCAGCAAACACAGAAACGACAACTATTTTCACCCACCAAAGACCCAGCATGGGTGCATGAACCTCCTAGAAAAGGACAATTGAAAACCCACATATTAAGATAAAGAAGGTACACACACAAAAAAAAAAAAAAAGAAGTAACCATGCACAACCTTACCAAACGGGAGCATCATGAATAAGTAGTCAGTAAGCATAAATCTACAAATATTTTGGAAGGAACATGGTCAACCACAAGTTGCTGTCCCCATTTAGCCTAGTGTTGAGTGTTTAAATATTCACAGAGTCAAGTATTCAAGGATACACAACACCTACATGATCCATCTACATGCATGTGTGTGTGTAGTACACATCACACACGAACTACACACACACACACACAAACCAACCTAGAAATTTTGTAGAACTTGTGTTCTGAAATATTCTTAAAAAACAAATTAGAAAATAGATTGACAGAAATAAACACAAAAAATATATTTTCTAATTTTCAAAAAATATTTATGTCCCCAAAAAGAGAAAGCCATATCAAAATAATAAGTAATTTTTTATTTTTTCAAAATTTTTACCAAACTAGTTTTGGAAACAATTTTAAAAAACAAATTTCCAAATACTCAACCAAACAGAGCTCCCAGTGCAATTGGTTGCAGTCAACATTTTCAACACCACCACTGATATATTAAAAATGGATCTTGCTGCAAAATATCCATGAGACACACACCCACAAACAAACAAAAAAAGACAAAAAGGGAAAGATCACGAGACACTATTCACCAATTTCAAAATACTTTTCATGAATTTCATAAAACATCTAACCCTTTTACCTTTTTCCAAAACACTTTTTATCCCAATCCAAACATTAACTAGTGCTCCGGGGCACTTGTTACTATTTGACATTAAAGACATGTAATAATTAGGATTTTTGAAGGTTTTTTTTTTGTTTTTGTTTTGGTTGATAAAGTTGAGTGAGTTAACAAGTACACAGGTTTTAATTTATCCAAAAAAAAAAAGTGCACAGGTTTTAGTTAAGCTGTGGGAAAATGCCAATAACCGGCATGCTTATGCACCAAAATTAAGAACACCAACAGAAGATGTATACTTCTTTTTTGGTGTGTACCCAGAAATCCCCTTATTACATATCAATAATTCGCTTTTAGTCACTACATTTTACAAAAACAAAAAGTATTACTTACAATCATTCTATATGCTGGTCATATACGTGTAACATTACCTTGCACTGTTTGTGTTACTATTTATGCCCATGGATTTACCTGATATCTGAGGCCCTGAGGTAGTGCACAGTAAATCAAATATACATATATATATGTGTGTGTATATATATATGTGTGTATAAGGTACAAAAAAATAGTTGGACAGTTCCAGCTGTACCAAAATGACCATATATTTTCTGAATTACTGCAGAGAATCCATAAGAGCTTTATATAGTTGTATAATGTAGTTGGCCAACTTAAGAAAAACCACAAAAAAAAAAAAAAAAAAAAAAAAACAGAACCGTGTGTTATTACCTTCATATATCGAGTCAGTAATCCAGGTTTTCTCTGACCAATGCCTACATAGTCATATAATAATTTTCTTCAACCAGCGTCCATGTTTGGATTACTAAACAAAAACGATAATGGCAGTGAAAAATAAAAATTTGCAGACATGCGAGAAATCTTAGCTGTACCTTCATTTGGATCTGTATATGATCCAGAAATTTTAATGCAAGGAAAACAATCAATCCTCTTCTCCTCAGCTCTCATAAAATCAAAAACAATCAAGGCAACAAAAGCAGTAATTTGCAGAAGGAAGTCCAGGAGAACTGCCAATGCTGCAAAATAATGTTGTGATGGAA
The DNA here is from genome assembly GCA_025200525.1 of Camellia lanceoleosa. Classification (NCBI taxonomy): domain Eukaryota; kingdom Viridiplantae; phylum Streptophyta; class Magnoliopsida; order Ericales; family Theaceae; genus Camellia; species Camellia lanceoleosa. Next base: position 5,111,245 of record CM045766.1, on the reverse strand, counting down.
GTCAACTGATAAGCCTACAATAAACATAAAACTAACAATGACAAGAATAATGATGACAACCACTGCTGTTACAGTGCTACTACTAGTTCTGCTACTTTTTCAATGTCATTAATTACGATAGGGAGTACTTTTCTGACCTGCAAACATAGAAAACACACGGCATGCCGGCATAGGAATAAAACTTCCAACTGCAAATGCCAAAACCTCTGAGAGGCTAGCAAGGGTAATGGATGGTCCAACTTCTACAAGTGCATTACTTATTCGGCCTTCTAAAGGCAACTCCAATGGCTGCCGCTTAACAGCATGTACCAGTATACACATGTTATCCACCCCAACCTGATATAAAAACAAAAAGTGTTCAATGGACACTAAGCTAACATGGAAACTAGGGAAAGAATTATCAAGAAATATTTTGTCAAGAAAAAAAAATATAATATTTCCCAACAAAGCTTGCAATTAAAGTAACATATTCTGTGACGGTCCTTGCAATAGTACATCTAAGGCATTTTAAAAGCTAATTAACATTTGGAAACCAAATAAGATTGCTGCAACTATCTCAGAACAAGCATTAGAATATAAGAAAATGTTGAGTTCCTCCTCATAGTTGAACTTTCCAAATGATGCAACTCAGTGTAGCAAAGGCTCCTTATATCCTCCACAATGTTTTTCTTTGAAATATTTATTTTTACTTAGCTACCATAAGAAAACAGTGCCAACTTTGCTAACAAACCATATTGCCAAGTCTTAGTGCATTGTTTTTACAGTAACAGAAACATTGGAGCAGCCCAATGTTGCATTGGTCTGGAGATTTATTCAAATATTAAGTTCTTCCAAATGTCCCCAACTTCACCCACCAAGCCACAACCCTTGTCCGCACTCCCATGATCTAATTGTGTCATCACAAGATTGTAATTAGTCTACCTCTCGTGGCATTGCTCTTTGTATAATGCTTCAATTCACTGCTCCTTTCACACATCATCATGTGTTGGACTTGTATCACTCAAAGATACGTGTAAGCTGGCCCGGACACCCTGTTATCCAAAAAAAACTAAAAACCCACTGCCTGTTTTGTCAACATTTCATATCTAAGACTGGGTTTCTTCACCTATTGCTTGTTTTACAAGTAGCAGCAAAAAATTATACTTGAAGGACATCACCCCATAAATGATAGGTCACCTAGATTTGTGGGTTATTTGTTATTACCACACACATTATTCAACTATTCATGTAGGTTTCCACTAGAGTACATAATCCACGCCCAGTTACAAACATGAGAATGTGTATTCAGCTTTGACAACAGCCATATTTATGCATATGACAGCCAAAAGCTAGGTTGTCCCATCAATACCTCTCCCAGTACCTTATTTTATGATTACTGAGATGGGTCATAGATAATGGATTTTATATTCATGTTATGGAGAGAGCTTTCTATAACAGTAGAAAAAAAATAGTTTAGGTTAGAGACATACCCTATATGAATATATACTTGTACAGGAATCTAACACTTCTATTTATCCCAAACACATTTTGCATAAATAAATCCATAAACCTGCGGGCAATATTTCCATACACAATGAAAAAGGCTCTCCAATTTCTAGTTTGTAGCTTACATGTGTAAAAGGTACAGGCCAATGAACTCAATATTTAAGGTTTAACTTTGCATTTACCTTTCAACATGTTTCCAAACTTCTTTCAATATTCCGAAAATGAATGTTCAAACTATGACAACAACATATTCAAAGATATTAACAAGGACATGATTCCCTTGGGGGCAGGACGCCCTGCGTGGTGACCTCTAGGGTATGTGATTAAGATAAGACATAAAATTACTAACAGCAGAAGAATATTCTGTATAATAACACTATTTTGGAGAATTCAACTTCTAGGGGTGTTATGCCTACTTTGACAGTAGCTATAACTCAAGACAGGACTGAGAAAAAACCCCAGTCCACAATAATATAGAAATCATATTAAAGCTAAAAGGATTTTTCAAACAAGTGGAACTTACAGCCAAAACAAGAAAAGGGATGACTTCCATAATTATAAGCGTAGATTTTATTCCAAATGCACTGAAAATCCCAACCGATCCAAGAACGGAGAGCATGACAAGCATAACTCCTGAAAGACCAAGCAATACCTGGAAGCCAACCAGTCATATGATTTAAACTAAATAAAAGAAGATAAGGTTAATTTTTTTTTAAAGTGAAAACCTAGCATTCCTAAATACAAATAATGTGTTCCAAAGTAGTAAAAGGGAAGCTAAAAGATAAACCAAGCATAAAATGAAGGAGATCCTGTGGAGTACATGATGTCAATGAGAGTACTTTTTTTATGAAGCAACTCAAGGATGTGCGAGGCAAAATTAGAAGTGTTCATTAATTTACTACATCCCAAAAATCATCCCATTGCCCAATAGCGGAGCAGAAGAAAACTGAGCCCAAATTTTTTAAGTTTCAGACCCTTGACAAAGACACAGACACTACCAAAAGATATATAGTGACTCCAAAGCATCCATATCAATTTCATGCTAAGATCAAGGTGGATACTTGAAAAATTAAGAATCCACTCCTAATTATGTTTAGTCCTCATTTTCATGTTTTGAAAAAGGTAAAAGAGGCTACTACGTAAATGGCATACAACTATCAATAAGAAAAAAAAAAAGAAAAAAACAAATCAAACGTTACCCAAGACATATAAAGCTTGAAAATATATACAATAAAGAGAGTTAAAACATGAATGGAAGGCACCATACCTTAGATGATATGTAAAATGAAGTGAAACTCGGTGTGTCGCCCAAAGTCAAAGATATATAAGCAAACATCACAAGATAGCTTATCTGAAACAAAATAGGGTAGCAAAAGAAAATGAACAAGGAATCACAAATTTCACTTATTCAAATAAAATTGCACTAACCTACTCAATGGAAAATTTCATAAATTAATTAACAAAATTGCATAATCAAGAGGTCTTGGTTTGCCGAGGGCCAAGTTCGAAGGGTGTTTTCTCAGTATCTTCATTTTATCAGGGATTGTGTGGTGCTGTGGAGGGGGAGTTTCCTTGGCGTCGGATTTGGGTCATAGGTGTTCCTTCAAAGGTGGCTTTCTTTGTGTGGATAGCGGCTTATGATAGTATTCTGACGATTGACAATTTGGTTCGTCAGGGGCATGTTCTGGTTAATTGGTGCTTTATGTGTTGTGGGGTTGCGGAGTCGGTAGACCATCTGCTTGTTCAATGTCCGGTGGCTTCTCGCTTGTGCGATCTTATTTTTTCTACTTTTGGGGTGCAGTGGGCGCAACCAGAGAAGGTGTTGGGGGTCTTGTGGAGTTGGGCAAAGGGTCGAGTGGGGAAAAGGCATCGGAAGGCTTGGGCGTTGGCTCCTCTGTGTTTGATGTGGTTCATTTGGCTAGAGAGGAATCGTCATATTTTCCAAGAGGTTGTCCATTCGGTATCTTGGTTGGAAACACGGCTTCTCCATGTTTTGTGTGGTTGGGTGTCTGGCCGGGTGGGTGCAGATTTGTTTACCTTTTTAGATTTTTTTAGATGATGTGTTTGGTTGAGTGGTTTAGTTTGTTTTTGTTTCTTGTTTGTCTTTGTGCGTGGTGCTCCTATCCTGGGGGTGTCACTTTGTATTCTTACGCATCTCCTTGATGCTTTAGCTTCTTTATAAAATTTTATTTATCCAAAAAAAAAAAAAAGAAGAAGAAGAAGAAAACAATATTTTGCTATTAAAAAGGAGATGAGGCTGAAAGTTTGCAAGGTCTCACTGAAATAGTTATAACATCCGCAGTACTTTCTCTTTTTAATTCTTCCTCTATGGAGCTTTCTGATGAGAAGGAAATTGTTAAATTTTTTGACTGCACCATTGGCAAGAGTTCATCCTGCAACAAAAAACTGTGTCAAAGTCTGTAGTACAAGCATTCACAGAAACGAATGTTGTTGCATGCTTTGGGGAGGCGAGGAATACGTAAAATCAAGGAGAAAACAACATTAAGCCACATCATCATACAATTTTAAGCAGGTAAATCAAGTGCCTTCAAAATATATCTAGCTTCCAGAAAAATAATATAAGGACATGAAGAATTTACCGACTAATTAGGGCACCTAACTTAATTGGATATTTGTGGTAACTAGGGCCAGGGCCAGATCTTTCTGTTAATTCATAAGCAATTAGACAACCACGTCCCTCCAAACCACCAACCTCATTTTCTTAAAAGCGATAAGTAGTTGGGATATCTAGAGAAGAATTGCAGAATTGGCTATGATCACCCTAACAAGAACAGCACTTTTAGTGAAACAAACATTTCTGATCCATATCCAATCCATGTTCTCATACTTGAACAAATGTAAAAACATGATATAAAATGAGAGTATGGCCATTTTTCCACTTTTTTTTTCCCTAATAAGTCATTTCTGAACACCTTCCTAGGTCAATAGTTGCACACAACTCCTGTTGTTTGATTGGCATCATTCTAAAATGCAATCCTCAGCAGTAAAATCACTTCTGTTTTTTTCTTGTTACTTAACCACAAACAAGTCCAACTCTATGTCAGTTCTTACTACATCATTTTCCAAAAATTCGTTCCACTACTGAAAACGTACCCCACTAATTAGCACTGTAACAGGAAAATAAAGTGACATCAGATTATAAAACTGCATAAATTCTCTAATTCAAGAACAAGGGAAAAAATAATCAGCTATCGTTGAGGGGGAAAAAAAAAAAAACCACTAGTACAAAATGCAAACCTTCACTAATTGAATAAATGCCTTTTCCCAAGCAACTGCTCTCTTACTTTCATTGCCTTCTTTATCAATTGCATTGTTCACAGGATACGTTATAATAAATGCAGAAGCCTGCCATGGAACATCAATATTGTGTTACTGTGCACCTTAATTACATCTTCACTTTACAAGTGGTCAGCAACTTACCTCAGAATAGTTATTCCCAGAGAAACCTCCTAATGCAGTGCTTGGATCAAGAGGGGCTTTAAATGCACTTAGACATGTGTCTGCTGTAGTATAATGCTTAAAGAAGCATGCAGGGTAACATCATCAATAAGCAGTTAGTTTTATTGCAAATAATATATAATAATCATTACATTGATTAAAAATAAAACTACATTGTAAAATACAGACACAAGGCTACTCATTATTACGGACCAAGAAATATTCAATGCTTCCTCTTTCACACAAGATACTCCATAATAAATTATATAGGTGGGCCCCAAGAAAAATTTCATTCCAAAAAAGCTTTTTCATTTTCACCCTCCCCTCTCCCAAAAAAAAAATCCTTCTAATGGACAACCAAGGAGTGTACAAATCTTGTAATGGCAAAGGAATCAAATTTTGATATAGTAATGTCCACCGGAACAAAAAATAACTATTCAATAAGATAAATTAGTTATCTTAAAAGTTTTATATATCCATTTGATCAAAATTTCAAGAGACATTTGTATGCCAACACAGTTTTTGAACTGGAAAATTCAACAGCAGCAGCATTAAAAAACCTCAGTAATTTAGATGTAGCTACATTTTTGTTTTTTCTCCTTGATAGATGCATGTGAAAACTATTGACACCGTGTGAATGAAACTTCACTGATTTAGATCTCCCCATTTTATTTTTTCCTTTTCTAATTCAGATTTGGACATTTTAAGTTGATATTCACTGTATATGGAATAGGCTCCTGATATGAGACACAAGCTGAAGGTTAAGATGAATACCAGGCTTCGAGTCTCCTATGCCCATAACTCAATCCAAATTAAAACTTAAAACAAACAAACAAACAAACAAACCTTCACAGATTAAATTCATTATAATGGTCTCTTCTGGTTTTATTCTGAAAAAGGTCCTTCATCTAAACAATTGAATCCCCCCCCACCAACAAAAAAGGCCCAAATGGTAAAGGGAAATGAAAAACAAAAAAGGTAAGGATCTTAAGCTTACAACATAGAGATAGGGACCATTAGAATGTACCTGAAAACAATACTCAACATGTTGAACACCCCCATAGCCATCATAATTTGTAGGATCCATTTTGAAATACTATCACAGAAAAAAAAGCTGTGTCAACACAACATGGATGGTGAAATAATATGAACTATATCCAAGTTTCAATAAATGGCCGTAAAGATGACAATTTTCTATAACAATCTTAAAAATACACAGGCACAACTCTCAGTAATGAACATCAGTCCAACAATGATGCAAACGGAAATTTAGGTTCCATTAGAATTTTAAATAATAATAAAAAAGGCAATCTACTCGTAGCACAACTCATTAACATCAAACACATCAACATGAGCAAGAGAAAAGTAAGAAGAAAGAACAAAAACAAGTTTGCTTAGAAACAAAGCATCAAAAAATATGCGTCAGTGGCATGCCTTTGTGATATTCACATTTAAGTTTCCAGTGCATGAGGACAACTAGTATACACACCCCAGCCAGACAAATAACTATGGTACTCCTAATTAGTTGATGATACCATTTCCTAAATGCTAAAAACAACAAATCACAACATAAAGGCTAGGGAAATGGTCAAGTTTGTAAACAGAATCTAAGAATACAAATAGGGTATATAAAAGGTGATGAGAAGTTCTAGATCATACAATCATAGAGAAAAGAGAAGATGATCTCAAGTCTATCATTGGTGTTTTGTCTCTACAATCTGGTCAGTGAGACAACAAGATCCTTGCTCCATTATTGTAGTCTTTGAAACCACTTCCAGTTAAAATGAGATTTTTAAATCCATCCTTTAAACCACTCCAGTAAACCTTCACCTTCACTTTCCAATAAATGAAAAATAAACTAAAGTGAACCATGTATTCAAGGAGAAAGAAACTAATTTAGAGGCAATTGGTCTGCTCTACTAAAGATCAGTGAAAAATGAGCCTTAAAGTGGGCACAAAACTCTGGGAAGTCAATTGCTATCACAGTCAACATTGAAGAATCTTTTTCTTTTTCTTTTGTTTTCCTTCTAACAAGGCGTCCGGGCCATTTAGAGCACCCGAGGAGCCTCAGAGCATGTGCCAAGTGCACAAGTCTCCCACTTGTAGCAGGGGTTTGGGAGAATGGGAGAAGTACATAGGCAGCCTTACGGCCCTTAACCCCACTTTTTGTGAAGAGGCTAATTCCTGTGACTCAAACTCACAAACGCAACGTTGGTGTGGGTAGCACTTGCCATCTTACCAAGTCACAACCTCTACATGGACCAAGTAATTTCCAAGATAAATCCATGGGATGGCCTCAAGTGTATGACTTGACTTGGGAGGATCAATTTATAGATCAAGTTGCTTGCCATTTACATCATTTCTACAGTTAGTGGGAAAAGGCAAATTCATATTGTTCCAGTACATTTTTTGTTTGGTCTGTGTAAAAACGTATGAGATTCTTGTAAGAAAGTAATCCATATAAAAATAATCTGCTTGAGATCCAGACAAGAGGGTACCTGTAAAACACTTTGAGTGGCACAATCTTGGCCTAATGGCTTCAAACAAATATCACTCAGAGATACCAATGAGCCTGAATAATTTGCTTGAATTCCATCCACCTTCAAAACAGAATAAGCAAGCATAAAAAATAAAGAAATATCCTTAACTACATTTGTTCAACTATTGAACAATAACGAAGGACATAATAGCAGCAGTAGTCAAATATCTATTGAAAGCCTCAACTTCAATCAAAGTTACATATCAATTTTACTGCTCAAGAGTAGCACAGCACAACAAATACCTTCTTTTGTATTTCGAAAAGCAAATTGATATTGTTCTCTGTCACAATGCTTGGTGACTTGCCATGCATTGCATCTGGAATTGTTGCTAACATGAGCTGCAAAACATGTGAGGAGTAGTCAATCTCTTGCAATATTAAAGCAAGATGGCCTATCCACATAACAGGGGGAAGGGAGAAAAAAAAGGAGCAACTGATGGAACATCTTAAATGAATAAACCATTTCAAATCCAGTAAAAGTAGTAATTGGATTTTATTAAATCTTACCACATATCAAACGAGATGGGAGACATTTTAATTATTGGAACTGAGTTTAAATTCCGTCAAAATCTAAATCTAAATACTATTCAAATCCACAAAATATGTTTCTAGCATTAGTATGTAGCTAGAATATCCCCCAAGATATCCACTTAAAGAGGTTATATGGAAAGATAGGATATAAACTACACCAAACTCAAAAGACGCAAAGAGAATAAATTGGAAGATTAGGTAAAAGTTCTTAGGATAAACACAAGAACTCAATCAACAAATAAATGCAGTTCTAGGCTTGGTTCATCTCTTATATGATGTTTGAAACAATCAAAAGGAGCACAACTTGCAGGCTTGATCCGTGCTCTTTGAAAGCTTAATTGAAAAGTGAAAACAAATTAACCTTCACACAATGCTTTGCCTCTGTTAATCCCAATGTAGTAAAGATGACATTCTCAAGATCAGAAAATTAAGTAGATAGGGTCAAATGAAAAGCTAGCAGCACTAGCTTTCTAGATTCCATTTCATTTAATACAAGTCCATTCAGGTTTTGGATATGAAAACGATGTTATGGTTGTGCTGATCAAACATCCACTCCACGTTAATTAATAGATAAACTGCACATTCCTGGGGATTAGTAAGTAAAGCCACGTCTCACACAGACCAAAATAACTACAATTTAAGATGGTGCTTAATTTAAAGGTGATACAAAACATGCGGAGTGCATGTCCCAATAATTGCATCTCCAGCGTACGAAGCTAGGGCTAGCAAATCAGTTATTTCATGTATCTTGTTATAAAATAATGACATATATCAATAAACAAACTAACTAAATTTGGATAAGTAATTGTTGCTCTTAACCATATCAGCAATCCTAGGAAGCATGGATACGGATACAGGATACGGATACGATACGATACGGATATGGCGATACGACAAAATTTGAAAAACTAGGATATGGGTACGGCGGGGATACGTTCGTAAAAAATATTATTTTAACAATTTTTAGTAATGCAGTATGCATAAAAATAAAACCTAAAGCAAAAAACAGCTTGATAAAGAAGAAAGATTCCTATAAAACTAAGAGTCTTCAAGGTCAATAGCTTCAACTTGTTCCCCTTCATCATTGAATATCACAAGACCTTAGCTAAAGCCAAAAAACCATTCTTAAATAAAAATTTCAATGAATATACTTTTTTAAGTCATCAATGATAGCCTAGGAAGCACGGATACGAATATGGTGATATGGGGATGTGGATATGGCGATAAGTCAAAATTTAAAAAATTACGATACGGGTACAGCGGGGATACATTCATAATTTTTTTTTTTTTTTTTTTATAATTTTAATAATGTAATATGCATGAAAATAAAACTTAAAGTAAATTAATAAATAAAGAGAGGGATTCCTATTAACCTAAAAGTGCTCAAACATTCATAAAACATCCAAAACTAAAAGCAAATGCAAATGCAAATGCAAATTAAACATCATCCTTACATGCCAACACCAAAAAAAGAATGAGAGCAGAGAGAAGAAACGTGAGAGAGTGAGAGAGACAACAAGGATACATCAATTTGACAAATTCTATTACTTTTAACTCTCACTATATTCCTCTTATCAAAGAACTAAACAAAATATTATAAGTAATATATAACTTCGAGTATTCGATACTTCAAAATCAAGTATCCGATACTTCAAAATTAATAAAAAATTAATTAAGAAGTATCTGATACTTTTAAGAAGTATCCAATTCGTATCCGCGAGTATTCGAGGAGTATCGGTATCCGATAAGTATCCGATACGGATACGTCACCCTTTTTGAAGTATCTGTGCTTCATAGCTAAGATTCAAAGAAAAAGAGGAGTTGATTATGTTCTCCAACTTTATAGTGTATATATGAATAGATAAAAGTTATTCCATGAAATATTATCCCTTGGCAAGTCAACTCAGTCGAACTCTATAGAATATAGCATCTATTATTTATTGGCTCAAAATCTATCCTCAAAAAGTAAATTGAAAAGCATTTTAGCAGAAGTCCAGCATGAACTTGAAAAGCATGCTTAAAAAATGTAAGTGTACTACAAAAGTTTTAACATAATTGTACTACACAAAGTATTATGTATTCCTCTCTTAGAGATTATTTAAGAGAAACAAAAAATGAATTTTTGTTTTCTATAGTGTTCTTGTGCACAAAAATGACAAGCAGCTTCAAAGATAGTATGTAAAGCTAACAAGAAAATTTTCCAAAAAATCTGATGGTGGCAAGTAAAATCAATTGAAAGGAAGTAGGATAAAACATATAATTAACAAACAAACAAAGAAGTAAAAAGATGCAGAACCTGCTCAATTCTGTAGAAAGGGGCTAGATGGCTGTCAAAAAACAGTTTCTCTTCTGCAGCTTTACTCCCAGGTCCTACCCATAGCTGAAATGGTATAGATGTCAAAACTTGACCAACATTTTGTAAATATCACCCAAGTAACAATATTGTGATAAACATAAGACACCATAAAAAAAACTAGAAGCCTTGTTTATGTGTTACATTTACATAACATTGAGCTTTTAAAAAAAATCAACCTTGTTCTCATCCAACGTCCAATTCTGAGACTCCTCTAGTTTTACTATTAATTCCAAATATACAATATTCCAAGGAGACTCTTGTTGCACCTCAATAAGGATGCAAACCGTCATGTTTAGTGTCCAAAAACTCGTAATAACTTTCTTGAAATTATAAGAGTAGCTAGCAACCAATTACTGAACAACTTTTAGACAATATACACATGAAAGCTAAGGCCGCTGCTATCATGGGTTTCACAAACCTTGAGTTTTGTACTTCTACTACCAACTCAACTCAACTCACTCAACAAGAGTAGTTTCTCATGTTCTTAACCCATGTCATTTTTTACTTAATCTAGTCTTTTTAGCACCTTTCACTTGATGAGATCAGTCCTTCATGCTGGTTGGTTGGTTTGTGCTAACTAACCATAGTTTAAGCAACCTTAGATATTTATCTACAAAACCAAATATGATTCAGACCATACGTCATGAATGTCCTTTCACACTTTATTCTAGCTACTGATAATATAGCTACTTAAGCTACAACTGCGCTATCAACTTAAGCTTTTAGAACAATCGATTGTAAGCATAGTATTACAGCTTTGATCCTGCAAGGTCTTTTGTTCAAGTCTCCATGTTATCATTTGTTTACTACTTCAACTCTCTATTTTCACTTTCATTATATTTTTATGGGTCGAGCTCCACATGCAAAAGGTGGTTGCATGTGTGGGACGATGTGAAAGATTGATAACTGATATACATTGCTAGTACCATTATATCAAACTCAAACTTTTGGGGAAAGTGGTTTCTCATATAACAAAGAAATTTTGCAAAGTTTGGCAAAAAAGCATTCTAGTAGTATACATTAGCAGGCATATCAAGAATCTAAAACAAAAAGAGCTACCATAGTCAGTTGTCAAAACTAGACATCCATATAAGCAAACCCATAGACCCAAGGACAATAATGAGCACACATAACACGAATTTATGGAAAAGGGATTGATTGCAAAACTAAAGAGAATATATTGATTTACTATGCGAAAAGCAATCTAGATAACATATCATACCTTTTCAGGCCGTGTCTCCACTTTAAAATGGATTAAGCCTAGACAAAGCAAGAGAACAACAGCCAATGACGAACATAGCACAAGGACTGGATTTCTAGCAACCATTGTTCCATATCTCCTGAACATAGATATGTGCCCACAAAATCAAAAACCATTCCCTATAAGTTGGTATAAGCATTAGTGGTATAGGAGGTGACCTGTAGAATTTTGACATGTATCCTTGCACAACAGAAAGTTGAACGCCTTTTGTAGTTTGAGAAACATCCTCAAGCATCTAAAAATTAACAATAAAATAGACTTGATATGGGAATCTCATCAGGAAAAATCGCAATAAATTTAACTAAACAGTCATGAATAGACATTAAATCTAAAGAGAGTAAAAGGAGGAAAAAAACATAAAAGTTACAGATAATCCAAAAAGGAGGACCCCACCAATGAACCATTTTTTTTTTTTTTTGCAATTTTCAGTAGGGATGTAAGAAAAACCCAAAATAACAACCAGACCGATTGAACTAGACCGAACCAAACATATTTGATCTGTCTTTTAACAAGAATTAGTCTATGTGATTTTTTAATTTGATTTTTTTCGGTTCGGTACCGGTTCAAGCACCTTATGCACTGAACTAAACCAAAACCAGCCGCTTCAACATATAGTGTATTTATAATATATATAATCTAATAATACAATGATACTGATAAGTATAATAAATTACTAATCTCAATTAATTAACCTTATCATCCCTATAACTTAAGTCAGTAAACCCTTATTATATATAATCTTAACTCTAACTTACTATTCTCAAAGCTTTAGGATGTGTTTGGTTTGTGTTTTGAAATATGTTTTTGGAAAAAATTTCCAAAAACAAGTTTGGTTACAAATTTTCTCAAAAAAATTCTAAAATCACTTCTCTCTCTATTAAATATCAATCAATCACTTTTTCTCTCACACAAATCTACTCAATTACAACAAAATATCAAATCATTCCAAACTCCAAAACTATTTTTCAAAATATACAATCAAACAAACCAAAAAAATTTATAAACTCTCTCCTCAATATTTTTTTTTTAAAATTTATCTCAAAGCACAAACCAAACACACCCTTAGTATTTATTAAATTTTTTTGTTTGTATTCTTGTTAATCTAGGAATTGAAAAATATCTATTAAATGGATGGATTGGACATGTTTGAAGTGGTGGACAGATGGCTAGTTCAATGTTTTTACATATATAAGTGACTATACTAAAAGGTTGCTCAAATTTGAAAGGTCCTAGATTGATTAAACCGTACCAAACCAAACCGTTTCAATTGGTGTGGTTTAATGGGATAAGCAGTCTGTATTGGTGCTCAAAATAATAAAACCGATATTATCGGTTTAGTGGAAAATTTTACCTAAATCGAACCGATTACATCCCTAATTGTCAGTGCATTGTTGAATATTCAAGTATGACCTTAACAATTCAACGCCAAAACCACATGTAGAATATACTTCTAGTGCTATAGCAACAAACTCAGGAAGAAGAAGAAAAACTCCCTTATGTTGAACTTATGTCTGTTAATTTAGTCAAGAATCTTACAGCAAAATTTTAACCTCTTATGTTTTATCTACTATGCACTTCTTTCTGTCTAGTCATCAGCTTCTCCAAATGTCTATCATTTTTTTTCCCCTCTTTTTGGGACTCCCCTTTTTTCTACTACGAGAGTTGAATATACATTCTTGGGCAAAGTTTGGGGTTACTTGTCACCAAACATGGTATTAGCCTTTGTTCCAGGAGGTCCTAGTTTCAAGTCTCATGGTATTTGTTTGTCCTTCCATTATGTTTGTTCTTGTATATTTTGTTTAGTATGTATTAATGCACCTTGTTCAGTGCAGTTTATGGGCTTACCAGTCTCCACATGCAAGAGGAGGGTCACATTCACACTTGAATGAGGTTGTGAGAGGTTAATATACATTGATGAGCTCATTCTCTAAGCTTTTGGGGCATCTGTGACCTCACATGTAATGTCTAATTATTATTCACATCTCCTCCCCAGTGCGACCACTTGGAGACCTCTAATGCTAATCAAAAGCAACCCCACGCGCGAGCGCACACAAAAAAAAAAAATACAATTGTTTACCATTTATGTTATTCAAAGCAACCAAAACAAGGCAAAGATACCTAATACAAGATTTTCAAGCTATTTCTATGACTAGGAAATAGGCAAAGACTATCTCAATGCTAGAAATCATTCCTCAAGAAACAATACAATGATGAAGAGTGGTCGTTCAAAAAAGGTAGCACCTAGCTGGGGGAAAAACATTCCTCCCCTGAAGCAGGTTAAAGTTATCCATCCCTCAGCTATCAGGACAAGGCTGGGAATTAGATCAATTTCCATCTGATTCAGAACAAATGGCTGAAATTTTCTTAACAAAACTGGATTGACAAAAATTAAGTCAGTCAAATTTTCTTGATTGATTAGCAAGCTATTAAATTTTCCCTGATGAACAAGAATAACTTTTTCCCTTATTTATTTTTCGTGATTAGCAAAAATGAATATTTTCCTTTTTGGGCATTCTTGATTAGCAACAATTGCCAAGTTGGTGATTTCCTAGCTTGCTCTGCAAGTGTTAGTTTAGTATAAATACCTATGTATGCATTAGAGCAAATCAACTTTTGGATACTAATAATACAATTTCTAAAAGAGCATCTCTTGTTTATTTTGTTCGTGGTTGGTTTTGTTTGTTGTGAGCGTTCATTCCATACATGCTTCCCTGCATCAACAGCCCCACTAATGCTTTATGTTTTGCATGCAGGGAAATTCATAACTACAAGACAAGGGGCATAAGTGCATCAAATGATGAAATGAGAAAAGGCAAGCCAAGTAAACAAAACAAATCATAGGTCACATGTAGAGACTGACATGCACCTGTATGGAAGGATTCTCATCTTTTTGCTGGTTGGCAGAGTATTTTTCACGATTATTTGCAACATTCAATACATGTCTAGTTCTATAAGCTGGGCTCCTCTCCACTTTTCGATGAAAAAAACCCCATCCGAGAAACACAGAAACCAATATAATGTACACAATCGCAACAGCAAAGTCGATACATTTTGCCTGCAGTCATTGATAGTAAAACCAAAGCAGAAAATGGTATTAGAATTTAAAATTTATGCCTTGCATGATACCATTTAGTGATTAGGATTGCAAATTAAATAGCACATTAATGGTCTAATACATCCACATTCCATACAAACAATTATTCCATAGACCGTTTGTAAATTGAAGCCATTCCATATTGAGTTCTCTCTCACCTTAAGAGACCCCATTCTCACTGAACAGGAGCCTTTTTTTACAGAAGAAGGAGGAGCTGAATTAGAGCAAACAGGAGCCACAGGGCAATCACCACAAGAACAGCCAAGTGAAGTATCACCACACGAATAAGTAGTCACGTTCATAAGTCTCATTCCAGATGACTCAGGAGCAGTTGGCTGGAAATCAATTAAATATGGTGAACCTGGCACGGTAAGGCCTACTTTTCTACCAACAAAAGCAAACCATTCTGCCCAAAAAAATCAAAATTGATGTAAGAACTACAGTTTCATCAACAAAAAGTGTTTAGTAACTCAAGAAGCAAACATGATCATAGTCCTTTTATGAAACCTTTATATGAACAACAAATCAATTTAAAATGACAAATTTTACTCAAAAGATTTTAAAATAATCAACAACTAACAAAGAAATTGAACCATATCTCAAATTAAAAACTTACATGTAAGCCATACAAAAGCAAAGTGTTTTATAGAAATATCTAAAACATTTAAATGGAAAAAATATGAAACAAACAATTTTTTAAATGGCGACATTTGTGGATTCTTAAATATTTAAACGAATTTACTAGAAAAATACATTATGCCCTCATGAACCTAGTCAACAGTGTCATATTAACATTCTCCATTTCTCTTGAACAAAGGGAAAGATCAAAATCTACAAGTAATTGCAATTTAAAGAATCCTCCAATAAAAAATTTATCATGCTTACATTTTGCTCCATAGCCAATCTTTTAAGTTCTCTTTCTGGTACAAATTCCACTAGTTGGAACTGAATTGGATTATTCAGTCATTCACAAAACTCAATTCAACCTAACAAGCTTTGGTCCCAATCATAATTCCTATAAATCAAAATTAAAGCAAACTATGTCTCTTGTTCCCCCCCCCCCCCCCCAACCCAAAAAATAAAATAAAATAAAATAAAACCAATATCAAGACTTCACATCGTAATCCAATATTGCATTCAGATTTTGCATTATTAATCTTGTCGGTCACTGCTCACACTCGTAATGTCACCTCTAGGTGATAGTTAGTGTGAATATGCATACATGCTTTGGGGGAGGGGGAGGGGGAGAGAGGGATGCAACATGTATCTCATAGAGGTGGCGTAGCTGGTGCAAGTACAAGTTTTAGATACGTGCAATAGGAACTTGGTCTTTGCAGAATGCATTGTGATAGTTGCTAAAGTGGTGTAGCTAGAAATTGGATCCAGTGGTATCAAACATGGCCTAAGTTGTTAGGAAATGGGTCCGAAAATGTATATCAATCTAACATTCTCCCTCACCTGCAACCTTGTCTTGCATGTGAAGAAACAAAAAGAGAACGAAACAAAAGAAGCGAATAACCAAACAAAAAAGAAGAAACCAAACGGGGATAGAATATGAAATGCCAAAGGAAAGACTTGAACCCAAGACCTCTCATCAACTTGAGCTCTGATGCCATGTTAAGTCACTAATTTTCCCAAAAAGCCTAAGCTGTTAGGAAATGGGTCTAAGAATGTATATCAAGCTATCTAACAACAATGGCGGAAAAAATTCTCTAAACAACCTATCTAAGTTCAATATCGATTAAGCTAACTACGAGTAAATTAGGCTCCTCATAGATAAATTCCATATGCAGCCAAATTAAGGTCATTGTAGACTAAATTAATTACAACTAAACTGAATCAACTTTAACTCATATGAAAGCAGAGCCCACTTTAGGTTAGTTGCTACATTATTTTCTTATCAAAAAGATTATCCCACTTTGTAACACTGCCCACAGAACATCACTAACAATTTCTCAAAGAAATAGAAAATTGATCAACCATCCATTATTAGGCATCTTATGTGAGTCCAGATCCTCTCCTCGGAGGATCTCTACTTGGCTCCCTACTTGGTACTTGGTGGGCCATTGGGCCCAATTTCGATGATCCGAACCGTTCACATTTTAGGATTTGTCGAATATATCATACCTGTAAGAAATCAAGTTGTTCAGATCATTGAACTAAAAATTGTTTATTAAAAAAATTTAATAAACAATTTTATTTTTTAATATAACAGTTTTTAGTTTGATGATCCGAACACGTGGTTTCCGATATCCGATCGACTTGATTTTTTACAGGTATGATATACTCGACAAATCCTAAAATATGAACGGTTCAGATCATCAAAAGTGAGCCCAAAAGGGGGCCCAATGGCCCACCAAGTAGGGAGCCAAGTAGAGATCCTCCAAGGAGAGGATCTAGACTCATCTTATGTGGGCATGGAATAACAAATGAAAAGCTGTAAAAATCAGGCCACCTCATGTAGAAATCTAGGAGTAGATTTTCCAATAAAAGTGTTGTTCCTAGCTCCTATGAACTCCACCAATAAGTAAATTCAACAAAGAGTTGAAAACAAAAGGTTAAAAATCCAACATAGGGTTGAGAACAAAAAGCATGAAAATCCAACATGCTTAATAATTCCATTATCCATATATGTATAATAACCAATAACGATATGGTCATGATCACTGGTTAAGTTTTGGGTTCCGCGAGCTATGAATCAAATAAAGTTGCTAAGTGCTTAAAACCCTTCCGGGATTCCACAATGTTGGTGCGGAGCAAGCTATTAAAACTATCAAGAATGGGCATTGACCCTTATCGAAGGAACTCTATGTCCTGTTTCTATGTAAATATCTAGTTTGTCATTCCAATCATCATTTGATTTTGGCCACTTCTCTTTTGGGAACTAATTCCATACACCTTTCTATTCTGCTACTCCTTGTGTGTGAGTGTATGTGCCTGTTAGCTTGTGCATGCGCATGTGCACGTGTGGATGCACATACATGCATGAGAGAGAGAGAGAGAGTACCTTTAAAATTTTTAGCACCAGCACCAATAAATTCTATAGCCCGAGAATTCATGGTACCAAACTTTACATCCTTGCATGATTCAAATAACCCTTCACCGAAAGTGTCAGTTATATAATACTGAATCCCATCCACGGTCAAATTGCCATTAACCTGAAAGTAATGCATACAAATGAAAGAAAATAATAATAAGAATCCTTGTACAAGATTCACATACCCCTATATAAACAATTATGTAGGAGTATCCTATAAGCTTTCTATGTTTCTTAAGAGAAGAGAACGGTTGACAAGTTATCCTTACGAGCACTAAACTCTATCAATGAAGCCTTGTTCCAATCAATTTGGGCAAAACTATTTTGCTATTCAGCTCCATGAAGACCCATAAGTTCAGTTTAATTACATGCTACCACATCTTCACTTGCTATCTCGGCCAGTGTTAATTTTGGCCTTTCCCATCTCTTTAGCATTTTCTTTTATGTGTATAGTGGTGTGACTCTCTCCATTACTGGAAACCATATTGATCTTACTCGGTTTCTCAAATTATCTCCCATTAATGATATATGTCTACATCACAAATGTATTCATTGCTAACCTAGCCCTTTATTGTCTTAACGCACATTCATCTCCACATCCACATTTCAGGGGCCCTAATGAAGATATATTATTGGATCCATCAATTTCTAACTAGCATTTGACAGTTAACTAAAACATGCACAGAACAATTGTATTGGCCACATAACATTTTATTAATGCATAAATTGGACAAAAAAAAAGAGTAACTACTGCAGAACAAGCTTCAATCTTTAATCTCTAGAGTTTTTTTTTTTTTTTGGTCAGGAACATTCTGCCCATGTCATTGTAGCATTACTGCTTATACTATTATTTTACTATACAAATTCATACTACAGTAATTTATTATTTTTTTTGGCAAGCATTCTGTAGTAAATTTTAGGACTGAGTTAAAAATTCTAATTTTAATTCGCTTTTCTCAACTAAACTCAGTTATTCCCCTTTCTTGGGTTTCAATGTTTCAGGATTTCCAGGTTGAATTATTGCCTTGAAAATTGAGCTACTCTTGGAAAGCTAGAAAACCAAGGGGTTCATAGAAAATCTAATTCAAAATGGCACCATGAAGCAATAAATACAAAAATCTGACCGTGGCCACAGAAGTCACATTGATAAACAGGCTCTGATTTGGAGAGCAAGAAAGCTCACAGAAAAGATTCAAGAAATTTCTCAAGCATGCTGGGCAGCCTACAAGAAAAGGAATTGCCTGCAAGGAAGAACATAAATTTAGATGTATAAGTGATCTTATATCATAGGGCAGTAGAATACTTATGAAGGACTAAATGAAAAAATATATCCAAGCTAAGCCTAAAACAAAAAGGAAACACTTAAATGTATCACCCATCAGTACAAATACATATGGCATAAACAAAGAATTCTAGCAAATAGGGCAACAATCTGCAAAAAAATTTGATAAATAAATAAATACATTAACCACAATGCAGCAGGGATTGTTGTGAGACATTCGATAACTTAACGATATACAAAAAGACCACACAATTTGTACCATTCCTCTTTAAAATAGATGTTAATGAGAAAAAAAAATTAAAAAATGAAAACTCCAGCTCAATGAGATTATTAGCCATGGCCCCCAATTTGAACAAGAAAATTAGCCTTCGGCCCACCAAAGGAATTAACCTAGAAAATATAGATAAGTGAATGATAAAAGTAACAGATTCTCATAAAATACCAACTATAATAAGCATCCAGCAAACATCACCGTAAAAAATATAGAAAATGTGCACCCTAAAAGTCCCATTGCCGGATTCCTCCCTTCCATAATCATGCAAAATCTAAACTGTTTGACCATCATGGTAAAATTATTTCTTAAATATAGAATGCAGTAATTGTATATGCCATGAAGCTTGGACTCTTTCCCCCTTTCTTGGGTAAATTACACTTTGCATCCTTGCACTTTACACTTAATCTCACTTTAGTCCCTCATTTTTCAATTGTAAAAGTCAGCCCCTTGTACTTTTGTCAAGTGGTAATATGGTCCTTCTGTTAGTTTGGTTTTAAATTAACTAACATAAATTGTCATGCAACCCTCACATAAATCATTTGTTAGGACGAAATGTAATATCTTCCATTTTCAGTACAGAGAGAAAGAGTGATTCTATTTATACCACAAAACATCTCCTTACAACGGGTGATGCTATTTACACCACACTGTCTCATTACCCTCCCCATGTTCTTTTTATTATTATTACAATCTTGCCCTTATCTAAAATTACCACAAAACAAAACAAAAAAACTCAAACCCTAACCTGATTTCTCAACCCACCCACCCCATAACTACCCTCTCTTCCGACCACCACTGCAGTTGTCGCTCAACTCCATCGTCGGCGCCACTGGCCACTACTGTCGGCTCGATCCCTAGCCCCTCTCTAGCTCACCCCACCACCACCCTCTTCCTCCACCTCCTCTTCTTCATAGATCTAAAAAAACCCTAGGTCCTCTCTCTCGCGCGAGAGCTTGCGGTGAAGGGCATGGCAGGATACGCTTTTGGTAGAGGGATAATGAGGAGGTCGCGACGATGGGGAGAGATTGCAACATCTCTTCGCAGCAATCTGGGGAGCTGGGAAGGAGGATCATGACGAGGAAAGGGGTTTAGAAGGGGAGTCGCGGTAGGGAAGAGGGGGACTGGAAGGGGAGTCAGAGCAATAGAGGGCTAGAAAAGTGATCACAGCAACAAAAGGGGGTAACGGTGGTCAGAGGTGACGGTTGTGAGTGGGACCCAAAGGGGGTGATGGTGGTGATGGAACGGTGAATGGAGGCTAGGGAACGGTGTCACCAGTGGAGAAGGGGGTGGGAGTTGATGGTCAAAAGTTGCGATAGTGGTTGCCAAAGGTGGCGGTTGGGGTTGGGGTTGTTAGGCTTGGAAAGGTTAAGGGTGTAACGAGTATGGTATATTTAAAAATGAAAATTGAGTGTCATAAGTCAATTTGTTGTGTAAATAGAATCACCCCCTTACATCCTTATTTTTCTTTTTATTATTTTATAATTTTTTGAAATCACCGAAAAGTACATAAACACAAAATCTAAAAACCTAATTTCTCATTACACATCAATTCCCTGCATCTCCACCAATACACAACCACTTTGTCGGAAGCCATTGACACCCCCAACCCCTCCCCTCTTCTACTACCCCCTTCTTCTCCCACTGCGACCCCTTCCCTAGCTCCGGACCACCATGGTGG
This sequence comes from Camellia lanceoleosa, assembly GCA_025200525.1. Taxonomy (NCBI): domain Eukaryota; kingdom Viridiplantae; phylum Streptophyta; class Magnoliopsida; order Ericales; family Theaceae; genus Camellia; species Camellia lanceoleosa. The sequence goes on along the minus strand of CM045766.1, from coordinate 5,090,249 downwards.
TTGGGGGCTAGGGTAGGGGTTGAAAAAAGAGATCGCGTTAAGAAAGTAGCCTAAGTAAGGAGTTCGCAGTAGGAGGGAGTTAGGGAGGGGCTTTGTGGTGGGGGAAAGGGGCTTTGTGGTGGCAAAAGGAGGCTACGAAAAGGACATCATGTTAGCAAAAGGGGGCTACAAAAAGGGCTTCGTGTTAGCAAAGGGGGCTACGGAAAAGGCTTTATGGTGGCAAAAGGGGGCTGGGGAGGTGTTTCATTGTAGAGGTGGAGAAAGGTGGAGCGCGGGTTTCACGGTGGGGGAAGGGGACAAGAAGGGGTTGCAATAGAAGATGGGGACTGTAGTGATTGAAGGGGTTTCTAGTGGTGAGGGGAAGAGGTTGCTAGTGGGAAGGAGGTTGAAGAGCATTGTGGTGTGAGAGGGCTAGGGTTGGTGGTCGAAGGTGGCGGGGGTCAAAGGTGATGATTCATGGGTGAGTTAGAATTAGGGTTTGAAAGGTAAAAGGTGTAAAGATGAGTCTAAAAAGATAAATTTTAAATTTTGATTTTTTTTGTGTGGTGTAATTAGGAATTCGGTGCAAGGAGATATTTTTTGTGGTGTAAATAGAATCACCCAAACAAAAAATATATAAGAGAAATAGAGAACAAACAAATAAGAAGATAATAAAGTTATATTTTTTGTCCTAAAAACGCCATATGTGAGCGTCACATGACACTTTCCATTAGCAAATGTAACATCAAACTAACAAAAGGGCCACATTGCCAATTGATCGATAGTGTAATGGGTTGACTATTACAATTGAAAAATAAGGGACCATAATGGGATTTGGTGTAAAGTGTAGGGGTGCAAAGCATAATTTACCCTTTCTTTTTTGAGTTTTTTTCACTCATTTGCGGAAAAATCTTTGTATATGAGGATGATAAGAAATGAGAACAATGGCAAAGTGAGGGCAAAGTGAGGGCGAGAACTATCCAAAAATACATATATATATTAGCAATACAAAAGTCCAATCATCTTGCTATTGTTTTTCTATTGAGAACAACTTTGATCAACCTATCTCCCACATAGAATGATAGGAGTCTTTCTTAGCTTCTTCAAAGTAAACTAAGATCACTAATGGAAGCACCAATAAAATGATAGCTCAACTACTTATGGCACAAATGTTTTCAATTTATATTATAACAACCCCAAAATAATACCATGTGCTTCCATATAATTACTCTCTAAATCAGTATTTATTTTACAACTGAACTCAACAAAGTGTCGTCCCAACTATAATAGATTTCATAAAAAGAATCAGCTAATTCATTTCTCTATCTAGGTCGTATTCATTGACATACAATTTTGTCTCTCTCTAACTCATTCCAGCCTTCTAGACCCAAAGTTTCTGCTAGTCTTTTGTTTCTTCTTTAGCTTTTCTTTTTTTCAGAAAAGGGCATTGAACAATTTGAAGGCATCCAGTTATTACTGTATATAGTGCACCATCCAGATGCTTTGATAGAAAGAAGGGTTTATATATGTCAGCAATAGGACTAACCTAAGTCTTAATGTTATTATATATCATCCATTCAGTTATAATCCCACATCCAACAAGAACCATCTAGCAAAATTTTAGGGGAAATTGCAAAGAAAAGAAAAAGATATATATACACATCACAATAAAAGATGCTGACAACAAAATTATACATTCTAAAGGGTTTCCTAATTAATTGATCTGACATGGAATTATTTATTTATTTAATTTTTTTTTTTTTGGCATAGTTAATCTGATATGGATCATCTTATCATTTGGAGAGAGAGAGAGAGAGAGAGAGAGAAGGGGAATGACAAGAAAAACAAAGATAAACTATACATAGCACATGCAATGGAAAACTTCTACTATCCGGTAGTGAACCCTTGTATTAAACTAACGTAGATTAAGACATAGTATATCTGTTACAGGATAGATACCGACAGTGGTAGATTGGATACCTTAACCTAGAAATAAGCATTGTTGCAAGAAACATTTGATAGACAAATTCATTTTGGGGCCACTTCAAAACTTTTTCCATCTCACGTATTAGTGAAGATGTTATTATGAAAAATAAATCAATATATATCACGGCATTCATAATATTAATATACATGACACAACTTCAAAAATAGATTTCAATGAAACATCTTACTTGTTGGACTTGTGAACGCAATGTGTAAAATTGAGTCTCTGTACAGCATACATTGCCGGTGATTGTTGGACATAAACTTTGGATCTTCGACGACAATAGATCATCTGGCTGGAGAGTACAACGAAAAACATATAGCATCAGGTATTACAATCTTAGCAGCATTCAAAATTCCAATGTTCTAAACTAGTAGGACTCAAAAGCAACACAGGTTTTCACTTGTCAAGCTGAAGAAAACAGGGGACAATCCAACTACAACATAATATAGATGAGCATAAAATTAAGAAGAATAAATATGATGGTGTGAAACCATTAAAGAATTATAAACAAAGAAAGAATTTCAGTCTGGCAAGACAAACTTCATACAAACATGTCCTGCTAACCAATTACATTATCTTTGCCTTTACTGCAATTAATACCTTCACAGCAGGGGAACCAAAAGGGCAGTTCAGTACTTTCCCATCACTACGTGCTCCACAAATGTCGTACATTGCACAATAATCTTCAGCATGTGTTTGCCTGATCAGCATAAAGAATTACAATGATGCATTACATAATATTCCAAAGTGTTACTGCAGGTGTAATATATATTTGAACTGGGCAACAAGAGGAATGGTCAAGAATGAAAATGGAGAGAGTAAAATGCAAATTAATGCCATTAACATTCATGATACAAGTATTTTATTGAATTTGAGGTTGATAAAGCAGACTTCAAGTTTTCTTCTAATTAGCACAGGCAATGAAATACAAAGAGTTGCACCACCAGCACAAATCCCAATAGTAGGTTCAGGCATTAACTACTATCACAGTTGCCTCATCGGCAAATTAACACTACATCCATCAACACTGCACAAGAAGGGAAAAAACATAATTACGTATGTACAAGTAAGAGCTCATAGAACCTCTTTCTATATGCAAATAATCCTGATTATAATAAGTCCGTGTAGAGAGAAATAGACTGTTTTACAACCAATGATTCTATACACATAATAAACAATCATCATACCAAATTAAGCATGAAAAACAAATTTGGGTGTTGTGAGCTCAACAAAAAGAAGCTATAGTGCATGCAAGAAGAAATCATACCCCCATGTTCCGTTGGGTGTCAAAAGAAACCGCATATCAGACCTTTCTGCTGTGGCAACAGATACAATAAACAATACCTGCAAACATAACTTCGCAAATTTAGAACTTCCAAACTTTTCGTCCACATATGACTTCAAAAGAAAAAGGCCCAAACCGAACTATGCCATTGCAAATACCAGAACATGTCAAGAACAGACGTTCCTCATGAGCCACTAGAGATCACGGTTCAACTCTCTAAGGGAAGTTGAATAACAACTAACAATTGACTTTAGCCGGTAAAAAAAAACAAAATAAGCCACTAGAGTTGTCTTTAATATTTTATTATATTTTATCTTTTTATTATTATTATTTTATTTTATTTTATTTTTGTTAAGAATCAAATATGTCACATTTAATTACAAAAAAAGAAAAAAAAAATACCAAGTACAACCATGGAATACATTCAATACTTTCATCACAGATGAATCAAACAAAAAAGCCCAAACATCGCATAAACCAGTTGGGAGTGATAAATTCAATGAACTGTATTTGCAGATTAAAATTTTACGAAACAAAATTGACCCCAAAAAAACTTTTGTCAACTGACTCAATTCGCATATGAGTCACGACAAACAACAACAGTAACAGTAAAGGACGACACAGCAAAAAGCAGATGAACTGCAATTCACCAACATTAAAGAAGAAAAAAAAACTCAGAGCAAAATTGTCACAGGAAATAATCAAATACAAAAGCACAAACATCGCAGAAACCAACTGGGAGTTATAAATTCAAGTAAGTGTATTTGCATATTACATATTTACGAAACAAAATTGAACCCAAAAAAATATATATATCGCCAATTGACTCAAATTCGCATACGACAAACAAGAACAGTAACAGTACAGGAAAACACTGTAAAAAGAGAATTAACAGCAAACGACGAACATTATTAACTTTCTAGTCGAGAAACTCAAGAGAGATAGAGAGAGAGAGAGAGAGAGAAGTTTCTTCTGCAAAATTGTTATATAAATAGTGAGAATTCGGATGATTCAAATCAACCGAATCTCAGATTCCAATTTAAAATCTCTATATTGTAGCATAATTCAGTGAGTTGAATATTCAAAATTAACAAGAATTCAGATCAAAAGACAAAGAGCACAGAGATATTATAGAGAATCTTCAAAGCTTTCAGCGAAGATTGAACTGCGAGAGAAAGCGAGTGATGTCGTTGACACGCTCTCTGAAGACTGAAAAACGCGAAGGTTTTGAACATCGAAGAAGAACACAGAGAGGAAAACGACCAAGGCAAAAAGCTTCTTGCCTGAAGCAAAGCTCGAAACCCTAGGCGGAGTTCCATTGCTGCTGTGCTGGTTGAGAACTTCATTGGCAATGATGCTCTCCTGCGAGGGAAGTGAAAAGTGAGGCGTAGCCGTTGTGGAAGAGAGAGAGGAGGAGAGAGAATAAAGAGTCGAAACAGGGATAAATACTCTCTCTCTCTCTTAAGACTCTGCTGTTGCGGTACTCTCTCTCTCTCTCAAGTCACATCACGGTTTTTAAGGAGAATTCACTACTGGTGAAATGGCTAATTTGAAAATGAATTTCACCAAAAAAAAAAAAAAAAAAAAGAAAAAAAAAATTATATTTAAAGATGAATAATTTAAAATTATATATTATACTTTATGAAAATATAAGTAGGACTAAGGTCAAGTTTGGAAAGATTAAGAGGTTGTTTGAGGTGTCCTAAATAAGTGTATTTTTTATCTTTTTAAACTAAAAAGTTGAGGTTGAAAATATGAATATTTAGGTTAACTTGTTGACTTTTTATGAAAAAATGTGTAATAAAAAATTGTAAAAATTAGTTTGTAGGAGAAAATTAGAATTGGGAGTTGTGCAGCCGTAATTATTGACTTTTGGTGAATAGTGATAACTTTTTAATTTTTTGAGTAATTTTTTGACTTTTTAACTTTTTGAGGTGTTTCCAAACTTGGCCTAAATGAGTGTACTTTTTAACTTTTTATGAAATATGAGTTGGATTTTGTTTGGGTTTGAGGTGATGTGTTAAAAAGGTGATGTGACTTAAATAAAATGATGTGACTTAAATAGGATAGTGATTTTTTGACTTTTTAAATTTTTTAGAGGATGCCAAACTTGGCCTAAGGCTTAGTTTGGGAAGACTAAATAAGTCCATACTTTTTATCTTTTTATCTTTTTTAGGTCACATCAATCAATATCTCCTCTCTACTTTTCTACACATCTTTTTATAAAAATTCAAAAAGTGCACTTATTTAGAACATTCCAAAAACCGTTAAGCCTCCGTTTGAGAAGTGGGTTAGCTTTTTGACTTTTTGACTTTTTTTGTTATTTTAGCCTGGGCTAAAAAGTTTGGTTTGGGAAAGACTTTTTGGCTTTTTTGACTTTTTTTGTGAGAGAATAGTGTAATGATTATGGGATGGATATGATATTTTGTTTGCTGTGACTAAAATAATCTATTTTGCCTTTTGTGACTAAAATAACCAAAAAAAACTTTTGCCAAACGGAACCTTAGACGATCTCTAATGCTACACATTTTGTTTCATCAAATTTAGTGAGTTTTTGTTACTTCAATAATTTTATCAAATCAATACAAAAAATTTAGAATATGTTAATGTCTATGTTTGGCATAGACTATTTAGAGTAAAATAGTCAAAAAAATAAAATAAAATATGTTAAAAATTTAATAAAATAAAATGTCACATTCAAATTATAATCATTTCATTTTTTTCTCTTACAAAAATTAAAAAAGTCAAAAAGCTTATCCCAAACGAAACTTTTTAGCCATGAGCTAAAATAGCTAAAAAGTCAAAAAGTCAACCCACATCTCAAACGAAGATGAAGTTTTCATCAAATTAAGGATGATTGTGGTTTTCACCAATTTACTGTTTAGAACCGTTAGAGTTGCAGGTAGTAAAACACTACTAGACAATTGGCCAATTATTCCCCTAGATGACCACTTCGATGATAAATTAACCATAGCATATTTCAGATTTTATTGAAAATTATACTAGCTAGTTGACCGGTAATTTGATGACAGTCCAAAATTCTCTGTTGGAGCCGCGATATTAGATGGAGTTTTTACTCAAATTTGATGAAACAAATGAGTAAACATTGAAAATGCTCTAAAAGTGCATTTGTCATTTTTTTTTAGTTAAAAAAATTAAAAAATTACTAAAAAATCAAAAAAGTTAGAAAGTAATACAATAAAAAGGGGAACTACATGCAGGTAGGAAAAGAAAAATAAAATTACCAACATATAAGGGTGCGAGTGTGTATATGATGGGTTCAAATGGAAGACTATGCACCCTTCTATGTGTTGGTCATTTTTTTTCCCAACTCCCATTTACATGTAGTTTTCTTTACAATAAAAATCATGTACTCCTTTTTGGAAAAGATTATGGGATGTGTACCATATGCACTTTATAACTTTAAAAAAAAAAATAACATAACTTAATATTTTTTGAGTCATAACTATAAAATAAAATAAAAAAATTATAACCAAATAACACATAAGGCATAATAAAAAATCTCATGAGTCAAAATTAAAAGGGTAAACTATTAATAGGTTCTAATAGTTTGACTTAATTTCCATCAAATCCTATTAAAAATAAGTCTTGGTAAAATTGTCGCTAAAAATAATTTTTTGTGACAATTTTATATATATGTCGCTAAAAATTGACAATTAGTGATTTTTTTGTCATGATTTTTATAAATTATCTCTAAAACTTACAATTAGTGATTTTTTTATAACAAATTTTTTCCAGAAGACCTATTAAATAGGAAGTCTACTTATTAAGACCTACACGTAAGTACTCAAATTAAAATAAGGTAATAACTAAAGAAGAAAATTAGTCATAATCAAATAATAAAATAGCATAACTTAGGGATGTATATGGTAAAAAGTGTGTATAGTACAATTCCTCTTCTTTTTTTGGGTCATATATATTAACTAAAGTTATTTACTTACAGATTCTTATTGATAAATTTATCACTGTAAATTTATTCATAAAAATAATAGAGACTGATAAATTTATCATATTAATAAAACTTAATGGATAATAAGTCCCAAAGGTAAGACTTATTGGTAATTTATCATTCTTTTTTTTGCACATTTTTTAATAAAAAAACTAAAAAATTATACAATTGGCATTTATTCATAAATCCTTCTTCACCTACTTATATTCCATATAGTCCAAATTATTTTTAAAAAAATTCTACTTATACAACACATTTATCTCTTTATGCCCTCCAATTGAGATTTATTTTTATTTTTTTAATTTTACTCATGTGTGAAATTACCTTTAAGAACAAAAGATAAAAATTAAATAGATTTGATTATCTTTTTACACCCATTACACATTAATCTCTACGTTTTTTTTTCATTCTTCTCATTTCTTCTTCTATACTATACATCTACTTTCAAAAAGTGTTTTGATCACAAAAAAAAGCAATTGACTAATAAATGGTGATGAAGGACCAGTATAAACGTGAAATAATGCATTTTTGGTTTTTTATGTTTTCATTTCATTTTTGAAGAGGGTTATTCGACTTTTTTTTCTGTGTACCAAAATCAGACAAAATCAAATTGCCTAGAATCATACTATCGAACAGAAAATACATAACAAAAAATACTTGTTCAGTAACCTATTATTGAACAAAAAATACATGTCCGATAACTTACTGGTAAACATTTATAGTTTCATTTTTCCTGACATTTTTGTTTTTTCTACCTTAAAGGACGCTTCTTTTCATTGTAGCAAGGTTAGCAGTGTATTATTAATAGATTACAGTCATGAATTCATTATAGATGAGGTTTATTAGATTTATTTGCTTCCTAGTAATCCAATACCTCCGAAAGCAAGTAATTAGATTCATTTTCACCATCCGTGTGCTAATGGATGGGAGAAAACATATACTATCTGCATTGCTCAATTTTGTATGCTTGTTAGCCCTAATGTAGTAATTACTGAAACTATCAACATTGATGGATTGTGATATTGACAAATTTGAAGATATTTATATTAAAAATTTGTATGAATGTGCTTTATGGATGTTTGTATGCTGAATGTTTTTATAAATACTTGATATTTTAAGGAAAGTGAATTTGTAAGTGTGCAACAACAAATGGTTGGACAAATCTAATTTGTTTGGCAACATGACATCGGAATAATCTAAATTGTTGGGTAATGTATAACCGAAGAGGCCCATCATAAATTTAGAAAAAAAAAATGATGTTTTAAGGAAAGTATATTTGTAAATATATGACAATAGATGACTAGACAAATATAGTTTGTTCCATCACATAACATCGAAGTAATTCAAAAGGATTAGGTATAATGAGAAAAATCTATAAGAATTTTTAAAAGGATTTAATTCAGGATTAGTTTTGGTATTATAAACAGTGTAATGAGAATTTCAATTATTTCTTAAAGGTGTAATTAGAAAATAGGTGTAAAGAGGTAAAATTGTGGTGTAAATAGAATTTTTTTTTATAAATATTTTAATAAGTTCTATAGGTGACATAATTGTCAAAATACCCTAATAATAGGGTGAAACGCACATTAATGTTCACATTAACAGTATGAATATTTTATAATGTGAACATTCACATTATTAACGTGAAAATTCACATCACCAAGTTACTAAGGGTTCAAAAAATATTTGTAAAAATAAAATTATTCATAAAATACCTTAAATATAAAAATTACAATTGGTGACTTAAATGTTCAAACTAACTGGACTTACTAATATAAGAATATCTAGTATTTCAAAAGGATTTTCTACTAAATTCTCCTATTTGTGTTTGGTAGAGTTTTCAAAAATTAATTTTATCCTCATATTCTAATGCTATGTTTGATTTGAGTTTTCAAATCATGATTCCAAATTAATTTCAAAATATATTTTGAAAAATGTTTGGTAAAGCAAATAATTTTTTAATTTTTGGTCTACCCAGTCGTTCGCAAGGACATAGTACTTTTTTTTTTAATAATTGTCAATCGCTACCTGTTATTTGGAAAAAAAAAATTATATTTATTTTTGATATTTTTTAAATATAAAAATTATTTTTTTAGACCAAAATGACAAATTATTTTTTTGAATTGAATTTTAAAAAAAGTTCGGTTATGAGTTTTGAATAAAATTTTCAATAGAGTTTCGAATTATGTGTTTGGTTATGAGTTATAAATTTTTCAATTAAGTTTTAAAAACTTTTTTCAAAACTCATAACCAAACAACTTTTTTCATTTCATATATCACATCAAAAATTCAAAACTCTTTTCAAAATTCATAACCAAACAAATTTTATATTTTCAAATCATAATTCAAAAACTCACAAGTTCAAAATACAACTTTATTCTCAAATCATAATTTTAAAATTCTACCAAACACTACCGCAATTTTTTTATTGCATATGTTAGCCAAAAAAAAAAAAAAAATCACTTTTCAAACTAACTTTGTCCAATCTAATAATAATAATAATAATAATAATAATAATAATAATAATAACAATAACTACTTTAAGTAAGTTTTGCAACCTACACTACAAGAAAATATGTTATATAACACGGAGGCTTTTGCGACGGGGCACCTGCCATCGCAAAAAATGAGTTTTTGCGACGCAGTGTAGTTGCCGTCGCCAAAAAAGTAGGTAGTGTTTGGTAGAGTTTTGTAAATGTGATTTGAGAGTATGAGTTGTATTTTGAGTTTGTGTGTTGTGGAATTATAATTTGAGTGTAGAAAATTTGTTTGGTAAAGAGTTTTGAAAATAGTTTTGAAATTTGTTTGGGGAATTGTTGATGTGACATTTGATATGTGATACAAAAATTTACAACTCATAACTAAACATACAATTCAAAATTATTTTAAAGCACATAAAAAATTCAGAAAATATTTTTTTCGATTATAAATTAATTAACATATCAATTGTAAAAAAAAAAAAAATTGTCATTGGCGGTCAGCCCGGACGACCCTAACGGGAAAAAAAATTACAGACAACGCGCAGACCTTGAGCTTTGGCAGAGTTTTGGAAAATTAATTTCAAAACTCCTACCAAACACCATTCTCAAACTCACATGTTGAAAACGATTTCTAGAATCGTTCCAAACAGACCCATATTTTTGCGACGGATTTTATCTACCGTCGACGAAGATGGCCTTTTGCGACGGGGTTTACCTCCGTCACTAATAAATTTCACCGAAAAATGCAGGAGCATTTGCGACGCATGTATACTGTCGCAAAAATTATTATTTAGCGACGGTAAAGAGATGTGGTCGCAAATGGTGGACCATTTGTGACGGCATAAGCTCGTCGCAAAAAAAATAAAAATAAAACGACGTCGTTTTAATTGGTTAATCAAGTATCATTTGCGACGGTGGTATATATTCCGTCGCAAAAAAACATTTTTTTCCATCTCGTTCATTTCTCCCATTCGCGGTCATCCTAAAATCCCCAAAATCCCAATCCCTAAACTCACCAAACCAAAACCCCCAAATCAAAATCCCTAAACTCACCAAACCAAAACCCCCAAAATTCGAATCCCAGAATCCCCAAAATCCTAAAATGAAAATCATTCAGTGCCGGGGTGAAGGAAGGTGAACGACGGCATTCGCAGATTGACGAGGGTGAACGACGGCCTTCGCCGGAGTGACGAGGCAGCGACTGTGAACAGCAGTGACGAAACGATCGTGAGCAGCGAGTGACGAGGCAAGAACGAGGGTGAACGAGTAACGAGGCACCTTCAATCCTTTCCATTCTTCAATTTGATTCCCACTTTAAGGTATTGATATATCCATATTCTTCAGAGATTGATATGTAGTTATCTGTGTATTTTTTAGACATTGATATTTTGATTTATTGATATATTTTATTATGATTTTAATTTCTGAATCTGGATTTCTCACATGGGTAATAGTTACAGAATAAATCAAATAAACTTTTGGCTAGGGGCAATTATGTAATTCACATGGGTACATCAGTCTTGAGAAACCTCTATTCAGCAGTTTGAGGAGAAATGGGAAATCTTTTGCTTCACTGGTTAAATTTGTATTTGACTATTTATTCATTTTGTTGTTGGAATTGTAGGGACAAGGCTCAGCATGAAAAACTGCAGATTCTGGGGAATCATAATTCACCTCTTCGTTATATAGATCTCAAAGTAAGTTACACATCTATACATTTTTTTCTGATGTATGCTTAGAAGTTAACTACATCAAATATGTTATCATCTAATGTTGCATTAAAGGGCTTCATTTGGGCTCAATTATTAGGTTATTGAGATAAAGATCTCCACATCCATGGAATGATCCTCATTTATTTCCGAGTTATCCCATTTGAGTGTGCAAAAAATGCATGTTCTTTTATGAAGATCAAATTTTCATGATTATTGCAAGAGTACCCGAGTTACTTCTCATATTCTTTGATCTCTAGGCAAGAGCTGAGCACTTTACTTTTTTCTAATTCTTCTCCTGAAATGCAATCCTAAATTAGAAGTTTGGAGAGAAGATCTAGAATCAATAGGGTTTATGATAAGTAGGACTAAATTGAATATATGGAAGCAGTAGGGTTTCGATCAAAGCCCTCTTGGGCTCCATTGATTTCATTTCTTCTCATTAGTGTTTCTTTTTTATTCTTGTGCTCTTATTAGGGTTTCGTTTTTCGGATTGTGGTATCCACGATGACAACGACAACTCTGTTTCTGCCATTTCTCTCTTTAGGTTTCCTATTTTTCTTTGTCAATTGTGTGGGTTTTGTCTATTTTTGTCAACTATGTCTACTTTTTCCTGATTGTAATACTTTTTTCCCTCACTGTCCGTAATTTTTATTTTTTATTTGCAAATTCTTTATTGTTGGTATAGAATAATCCTGGAATTCAATTTTGTTGTTGCTCTCAGAATATGTACTGTCTTAAATTGTTTAGAGTGATCTTCATCACTATCCATATTTGGTGCAGGATGTTCTCAACTTTGATGAATTCAAGAAGTCACTTGATTTAATGAAGAACGATTAGCTTTGAAATATCTTCCTTCTATTGATACTGACAGGTTGGTTCTTCATTTTTTGCATTGACTTAATTGTGTTTTACTAATAAAAATTTCTTACTAGTGATGCAAGGATATGATTCATATCCTTCATGAAAATTTCATAAATCAATATTTTATGTTTAAATCTGTATGGGAATGAATTTACCCATTTTCTTATAAATACACAAATCAATAACATAACATTCCTTATATGTAGATGAAAACGAAAACAAATCTTGAATAATAAGACATGTTTCAAAAATAAACATTATGAACCACTTATATATTGGATGTTTCATTCATCAATTAGTTATTTAATAACTTAGATGACTTTTTAATTTTTGGATAAGCAAAGGAAGAATCCATTAAAGAAGCCAAAGGGAGTTAGAGCCATATTTCGGTTTAGGCAAACTAGTTCCTTAAGAAACTTAAATTTGAGGTGTTGACGTCCTAAAATCACCAAACGGGGTCGGATTGGCATAAAACTTGGCACACACGACCACCTAGGCACGAGAGACTTGTGGGAGAAGATGGGACTCCAATCGGTTTCCCGATTTGGGAGTTAGAGCCGTATTTCGGTCTAGGCAAACTAGTTCCTTAAGAAACTTGAATTCTAGGTGTTGACGCTCCAAAATCACCAAAAGGGGTCGGTTTAGCACGAAACTTGGCACACATGATCGCCTAGGCACGAGAGACTTGTGGGAGAAGATGAGACTCGAATCGGGTTTCCAGTTTGGGAGTTAGGGTCGAATTTCTATCTAGCCAAAATTATTTACTTAACTATCTTTGTAATTATATAGTAATTAATTTTTAATTTTTTTTATAATTAAAATATTAACACGTAATTATATTGTCATTAATTATTTTTATTTTTTATTTTCAGATATTTCCTGAGTAGCAGTTTGCTTCTTGTGGAATGCAGCCGTGTGAAGATTGCGACGAACTTTTGTTTTTTTAACCCACGGAAGAATTATGAAGAAAACTTTTATTTTTGATTTACGTTAATTAGATTTGTGAACAACATTATGTATGTATTATGCAAAATTATGTGGTTGGATAATTTTGATGATGTGTTGTTATGAATGGAAGAATACTTTAATTATGGATGAAATTTTATTTATATACAGGAATTTTTATATTATTATATAATTATCGATTTTTTTTAGCTATTTTTATTTAATACAGGTAATTTGCATATTTTTAATAATTTTATTGCAGCATTTTTGTTAGAACCAGGTTTTTGCGACGGTAGCGTAGCCGTCGCCAATGATATTGGCAATATTAACAAAAGGCCTTTAGCGACGGTATTTTTACCGTCGCAAATAATATTTTTAGAGACGGCACATTTTCTGTCGCAAATAACAGTATCAACGATGGTATTAAACCCGTCGCAAATAACTATTTTAGCGACGGTATTTTTACCGTCTCAAACAAACCCATTGCGACGGTAAAATACCGTCGCAAATAACCATATTAGCGACGGTATATTAGTGCCGTCTCAAAAGCTTTGGATTTTTACACATTAATTGCGACAGTATTTTGCCGTCGCTAAAAGGCATTTATGCCGTCGCCAATACTTTGCGACGGCGTCTTACCGTCACTAAAGACCTTTAGCTACCCCTTTTTTTTGCGACCCCCCTATTACCGTCGCTAAAAGATATTTACCGTCGCAAAAAAGCTTTTGAGTCGGCTTTTTGGGTATTGGCGACGGTATTTTACCGTCGCAAAAAAGCGAATTTTTTGTAGTGCTATATTATAACATTTACCTATATCATGCACAAATTCACTTTCACTTATAGGTAGATGCACTTGTTATTGTGTGATCGTCGCAAAAAAAGAAAAAAGAAAAAAGAAAAACGGTATTTTGTTAGGCCTCTTCTGGGAAGATTAAAAAAAAGTCAAAAGTCATCTTTTAAGCTATTTTATTTATTTATTTTATATATTTTTTAAAAAAATAAAAAATAAAATAAAAAAACCAATTTTTAACCAACTTCTCAAAGCAACCCTTGGTAAAAATTTGTTCCTACGCTGATCTTAATAAAACCAAACTTGGGTAAAATTGACGTTTTTAGAAAAGTGAAAAAAAAACTTACTTGGTTCTAGTTTTCAAAAAATAATTTTCAGAAAATTCTTTTTTTTTTTTTATTTTTCATATTTTAATGTTATTAATGAATTTTTTTAATATTTTAAGCAACTTTTTTAAAAAAAATTTAGACACACTTAACATAAACACACTTAAAAAGTATAATATTTGTGAAAAAAAATCTTTAAAAAATACACGAAATACCAAAAAAACAAAAACAAAAAAAAAAACAAAAATTTAGTACATTTTTGTATTTTTGTGTATTTATTAATTTTTTAAAAATATTTTTTCATAAATATTTTACTATTTAGATGCATCTAAATAAAATGCATCTAAAAAAGTAAAAAAAAATTACTTAAAATTTTAAAAATATTCACTAAAAATAAAAAAATACGAAAAATAAAAAATTCAATTTTCAAAAAACTGAATTCAGAAAACTGAAACCAAACACACTGAAATGTGTTTTAAAATAATTTATTTAGTTGTATTGAAAATCATAAATTATTGAGATATTTGCCTCTTTTAGGAGTAAATTATAAATATATCCCTTGAAAATTATTTAAAATACAAATTGTCCCTTGTAGTACTGGAAATTATATCCTGCCAATTTCATAACAAATAACTATTTTTTATTAATAAATCATCAAATTAATTAATAGTTTTTAATAATGTTAAAATTTTATTTTAATTAATAATTTAGGTAATTTTATTATTATATAAGAGAGTAGTTAATTTTTTTTTCAATTAATTATGTTCAATAAAAAATTCTAACAAGAGATATTTATAATTTTTTAAATCATATAAGACAATATATATTTTAAACAAACCTCATGAGGTGCATTTGTAATTTACCATTTTTTTAGTGACTTCTTAATTTTAATTTTTAAAGTATTTTTTGAAATTTTTGTAATTTATTTTAGTTTAATTGTATTACCCAAAAAATCAAGTTATTCCAATTTATTTATAAAAAAAAAAGTTTGCTCAACAAATCTACCAAACTTAAATCAAAAAACAAATGCTTTATGTAATTATATAAATGCCCTTACTTTCGGTTAGTTTGTATGTACTTTCTTGAACAAGAATACGTGACACTCACAAAATTGAAAACGTGTGGAAGGTTTTCTGTTTTTTTCTTTTCTTTTCTAAGTAGGGTAGGTTTTCCTTTTTTCAGGAGTAGTAATGTTATTTAAAAAATATACAAATAAAAATTCATTTAGGGTTTATAAAAAGATTAAAAATGTTGTAAATAATTTACAAAATGTATTAAATTATTATAAATAAACAATTTGAGTTTCAGTTGTTTAAAAATAAAATCTAATTTATTCGTTCATTTTGAGCCCCCTCTCTTCAATCATAATTGTTGACAATCTTTTTCAGCCCTTTTTTATTGTGACCTTGGATGAGAGGTGTAAACGGTTCAGTTTGGTTAGTGTTGAGGGCATATTTAGCATCAAACTGATACTTTTAGTTTTTATGGTTGAGAAATCGATGCAAACTATATATTACGGTTCAGTTTTATCGATTTTGTTGGTTTTATGTATAAGAAAAATTTGCATGAGATTTTATAGTAAATTATAGAATTTTACATTGAAAATGAATAAATAAAATGTATACAAATTGGTCTATAAATGTTTTTATCCTTAGTTTTTATCGCAAAAATATACTATATTAGTTACTTCTCATATAATATTCAAAAAATTATAACATAAAAATATTTAAATATAATATTCGGTCAATTCAATTTGCATCAGTATTAAAAATTTTTAAAACCGAAATAGATCATATATTATAAAAAATTGTTTGAAAACTGAAATTTCAATTGATTTCAATCGATCGGCTTGGTTCCATCTATTTTTCTTAAATCCCTACCTTGAACCACAACTTCCCACCATTGGTAGTTATTTTTGGTCCCTGGCATCCACCCCCTATCAACGACAACCAATCCTACTTACCAACCGATAATCACCTCCAACCATTGTCTCCTTCTGGCTATCAACTTTAGCCACCACCTTTTATTAGAGAGTCATCTCCAATTGACAACTACCACTTTCCGCTAACTACCTTTTGCCACTTCCTCTTACTTATTTTCAAACCAAGCTTTTAAGAAACTTACTAAACGTACTTTTTTTTTTTTTTGCAATAAATAAATAAATATAAACATGTTTTGTAATTATTTTATTTCTTTATATACATATTTAAGTAGATTTCACTCTTATTTAACATTCATTTCAATATCCACTATAACACTTATATACTCATTATTGATACAAAATTCAGCGTTACTTTTATTATAGGATAAATTACACTAACTTTTCTTAAAATTTTTAAAAAAAAATCATAGTAATTTCCCTTAATATTTTAATTCACATAACACTTAATCTATTTTTTATCAATAATTTGTCAGTCATAGATTAAAGTAATATTGTCATATTTTTTATATTAAAATTTATATTTTTCATTGTTTATCATTTTGTTTTCACAATATCTCTATTTGTTTTAGTTTCTTTACCCTTAATAAAAGAGATATTATTATAATTATATTAAAATTATAGAATTTGCTATATTTTTTTTTAAATCTTAAAGAGATCAGTGTAATTTATCTTTTATTATATTTTACAAGTTAACACGATTAATATTTACAATTATAACATTTTCAAATATTTTTAGAACACTTATTAATAAAATCTTTAGTAGACAAGATAGGGTTTCTTTTTGTTAGCTTATTCACTGATAAACAAGAGATTGATGCGATTTTAGGAATTTATTGAATTCAATGGTTTTGTGACATTTGTACACTAAACTGACTAGTTACATAAATACAAAGAGCATTTCTATGAATCTAGAAAAAAGAACCAGAAACTATCTTAGGAATTTATTGAATTCAACGGTTTTGTGACACTTGTACACTAAACTGGCTGGTTTACATAAATACAAAGAGCATTTCTATGAATCAAGACAAAAGAAGCAGAAACTACATAAAATTTGAAATCAAAGGTCCAGATTCATTAATGATCTGATTCCACACATACAACTTGGATTTTATATTATGATTTCGTTTGGTAACACTTACGTTTTTAATTTTTTATTTATATTTATAAAAATTTTAAAAATTTAAATAAAAATTTATTTGATAAAATTTTTAATTTATAAATCAGTGGTCTCAGTTTATAAATTTGGTCAAAAAATAAAAACATAAAAAATGTGTTTCCGTTTTGAGTTTTGAGTTTTTTTTTTTTATCACCCAACACTAGCCACCATCCGCCACCATTTTCCACCACCGTCTTCTGCCGCTACTACCACCCGCCACCCATCCTCCACTACCACCTGCCACCACCACTCAGCACTCACCACCCACTTGCCACCACTACCTACCAGCTACCACCACCCACCCACCACTCACTCGCCACCACCACCCACCTCTTGCTACCACCACCACCACCACCACCCGCCATCCACCACCACCACCGCCCACCACACCACCGCCACCACCACCGCCATCTACTTGCCACCACCAATCACCACCCACCTGCCGCCACCACCACCCACCTGCCACCCACCCGCCGCCACCACCACCCACTACCACACATCACCCACCCGCCATCCATCACCACCGACCACCAACTACCCACTCGCTTCCACCTATCACCCGCCACCGTCACCCACCCACCCACACCCGCCATCTGCTACCCACCTGCCACCACCCGCCACCACCACCAGCACCCACCATCCGCACCGTCACCCACCCACCCACCATCACCACCCACCATCAATTCGCCACCACCCGCCATCCGCCACCCATCTGCCACCACCACCTGCCACCACCACCACCCACTCGCTACCACCCACCACCTGCCACCGTCATCCACCCATCCACCGCCACCACCTGCCACCACCACCCGCCACCACCTGCCACCACCACCCGCCACCATCCACCGCCACCCATCGTCACCACTTTCCACCACCGTCTTCTGCCGCTACTTGCCACCACTTGCCATTTCTCACTCTTTTTTTATATTTTTAAATTTTTTTAAACATTTTGTCAATTACCAAACGCATTTGTAGTTTATGCTTTTCTAAAAATAAACAAAAAATAAATAAAAATCAGTTTATAAAATTTTTGTAAATATAAACTGAAAACGTAAACGTTACCAAACACACCCTATAAATTTAGCATTTTGGACATTTTATGAGTTTGGTTTTCATGGTCCATAAACTTTTTGAAATACAAATCATATAAAATCTTTAAAAACCCATTTAACAATTTTTTGTTCCAATGTAAATCATAAAATATTAGAATTGTACGGGAAAAAAATAAACCTTCTCGTATAATCCTGTTGATCAAGTCTGCGCTCCTCCGTACGTCGTCGTTTTACCACCTGAAAACACAAACGTAAGCTAGTCGGCGGGTGTGTGCCGGAAACCTCTCCGATGCCTAAGTCAGCAAACTAGACAAATAGACAAAAGCTCTGTGTATTCGGGAATCAAAGTTGCGTTACCTCTCCATAGGTGATGTTTGTGAGCTTTTATAGGTTCTATGTGACACAATCCTAGTAGGACTCTTATTTCTCCATGTAGAGTCCTCCTAGGATTCATACTCCTGAAAGATAATACTTATCTTTCAACACCCCGCTCACTGCTTAAACCAAGTGAGATGGTTTTATCATGGCCGGACTACCATATGACCGAAATAATCATTGCCATGCAAAGTGACTGATCAGTTAGTTCGACTCTCGCTTCACTCTCTTACCTCGGCTTAAAATGCTTAAGACCGAGCTATCCATAAGGAGTTTTAGCCGAACTAACTCCCCAGACCCAAGTCCCTAACAGAAGCACATCATACCTCTGTTATACATACCACGACCGAACTAACTTCGGCGGCCGAAGCATCCACAGTACTTTTCAGAACCGGACTACAAATAAGGCCCTTCCAAAGCCGGACTAACTACTTCGGCTTGGAACCGGGCCAACTTAATAGGTCCATTCAAGACCGGAGTAACTTCGTGGCTATTCTAATCAACACTCCTTATAGCGGCCCATAACGGCCCATTATCCAGCTCGGCCCAATTTCTATATAAATTACCCTCTCAAGAATAATGAGAGATGTCCGTATAATAGCACTCAAATTGGAATTCTTTCCTTAAAACAAAAATTATAAATTTGAATTCGTCCCATTTACTCCATAAATGAAAAAAATTACATTAAGAAAAAACACTCCCACCAATAGTTTAAATTCAATTTTTTTTGGGCAATTGTTTCAAACTATATTCTTTTTTATCCATAAAGACAACAATAATTTGAAAGATCTTATTATTCCTACCTATCTGTTCATCTATCCACCTATTTATCCACTTTTACCTATCTAATAGTGTGTGAAAATAGAGAGAGAAAGTAAAAATAAAAAAAAGTGCAATGGTAAGGTTTTTAAAACTATAATTTATAATTTTTTATCAATATATTTCATTAACTATATCCTTAAAATCAAAGTAGATCAATCACTAAACATATACATCCATAAAAGTGGACTTATCACCAATTTTTATTTTTGGAAAAGAAAAAAAAAAATAGTTTAAGTAGTTATTAGTAAAAACAATTTTTGCCCATGAGTTAAGCCTTAAAGATAAGAAGTAAGAGTTTGTTTAAGAATTAATTTTTCTTAGTAATTCTTTTACTTTTATCAAAACATGTGTAAAAAAAAAAAAGGAAGTTACATTACAATGGGATAGAGTTTTTTTTTTTTACACAAATATGGAGGGGTATAACATTTCACTTGGACCCCTATCACATAATCACATGCACCTCATATATTTTTGCAATTTCTTTCTTATTTTCATTGTACTGTAATTCCCCTTTAAAAAAATAAAAACTACGAATTATCTTTTTGTAATATTTTTTGACCTTTTAACTTCATTTCTTTTCAAAATTCTACTTATTACATATGGATAGAATTTTCAGTAATTTTGGAAAGATACCTAACATTTCTTTCATATGAATGTCACGGTTCTCTTGAGTTGAAAGTCTCAGTCTGAACACAGTTTAGGCATTCCTTTCATTTTATGAGCCAACAGAATTCTTATGTCTTAATCACTAACCACTTCATGCACTACTTGAGTGCGATTTTGTTCACAAAAAATGTGAATAGAATATACTTTCTTATCAGTCAATTTTACATTTGAGATGGGATTCTCTTTGGATTATTTGGCTTTGGAGAGGAGTTGTTCAAGTGATAGAATCTATTTCGATATTTGAATCGTTTATTTTTTAAGATTATTGGTGTATATTGCCCATAAAAAAAATTAAATCAATATGATAATTATAATATCTTCATTTATTGAGTTTATCTTTAAAAAAAATTAAAAAATGAAAATACTATAATTATTGGATTGACTTAATTTTTTATATGAACAATATATACAAAGACTTCTAAAAAATTAACAATAAACCGAGCAACTCTCTCTAATCCAAATGAAGAGTGCAAAAAATTCCATCCCTATACATTTTTTATAAGACCATTCTATTGATTTAGTTAATAAAACTTTATATTTTATTCACATTGTGTGTGAATGCTATTGTACAAAACAAAACAACCATGTCAATGCCAATTCCAAAATGGCAACGAAGACTGCAAAAAATTCCATCCCAATACATTTTTTACAAGACCACTTTATTGATTTAGTCAATAATAAATTGTATTTTATTCACATTGTGTGAATGTTATTGTACAAAACAAAATAATCATGGATGAAAAATATTTCGGTATGCAATATACACTTTATGTAACCTTACACAACACACAAAAATGAATAAGTTAAACATAATTTTGCATAAATTTATGAAAATTTATGTGATTATCGAATTTGTGTTGAACTTACATATTATTATAACACCATTTCTATAAATTTGTAAAATTTTATATAATTTTATATATGATTACATATGGTACGCAATGAACACCAAAAATTTTTCAAATGCCAAAATGGTAATGATCATAATTTATAATATTATCTTAACATGGTACCCTAAGCTCCACCTATATAAATCTACACCCACCCCACCTAACCCAAGTCCATTTGTGGTGGGACCAAACGACATGTAAGTGTCTTCAAAGTGTTAAATACCATCTTGACGCCCATTGACAAGTGTCTTCGACAGTTTTAATCCACCAATCTTGGAATGCCTTGTGTAATGTAATGACTATTTTATCTAGGAAAGATTTATATTTTATTAAAAAACTAATAACTACACATAAAATTGTCATTAGACTTTATGAGAAGAAAATTTAAAATAATAATGAACCCAGACAAGGTGTTTGAGTGGTTCTAGTAGCTAGAGTCTGGATCAACTGGAACATTAGATTGGGTATAGATGGCCTAAGGGTGGTGGAGGTGGTAGGAATTGGTAGGATAGACAAGAATGGGTGAACAACTGGTGGTGGTAGGTAAAAAAGGGGTAGGGCAGTGGCGGAGGAACATAGGGGCGACGGGTCACGTGCCTCTTGACTTTTTAAATTTTTTTTTTGTTTTTTTGGTGACATATTGCTTACACACAATGCCTCTCCTATACATAATACACAATCCTTTCAATTTACCCAAACACGCTAACACACCACACGCACCCATTTTTTTTTTTTAAAAAAAAATCTCAATCTTAACCAAACACTGACACACAACTCTTTTTTTTTTTTTTTTGATGAGTGCACACAACTCCAATTACGGTAAGGCTAAAACCTTAAACCCCTAAAAGTGTATGAAATTTTTTATTTTTTTATTTATTCACAATACTTGTTAAGTATTTTCGTATTTTCTTTGTCTCCCTTTGTTGCTTTGCAATTTACCAACTCGCGATTCATCAGATTAGGATCACACAACATAGATTTGGAACCATAATACAACCTTTGTATCTTCTTTTCATTGTTTATAAGTAACTTTATTTATTATTTTTTAGTTTTAAATAAAAATTATGAGTATTAATTTATAATTATTTGTTAAGTTTTGCTTTGTAAGAATTTTTTATTTATTATTATTTATGTTAAAATAAGAGATTTTGATATGTCAAAATTTTGAATCTTAATTAGTGATGATTTATATTAAAATTAGGGATTTTAGTTTGTTGATGTTTGTGCTAAAATTAGGGATTTGATTTGTGCTAAAATTAAAAATATTAATTTGCAGTGATTAATATTTAAATTAGGGATTTTGATTTGTTATAATTTGTGCTAAAATTAAAAATTTTGATTTGTGCTAATTTTAATTTTTTTGATTTGTATTAAAATTAGAGATTTTGATTTGTGGGGGTTTGTGATTTTGATTATGAATTTTTATTTGATTTTTAGTTTTTTCAAACAGTCATAGAGAAATATTTTAAAAGAAAATCAAACTTGGAATCATCTCTTCATCAAGAAGAAAATGATAATTATTCTTCTGCAAAACAAAGTCGCATAAAAATCAACTTAGTAGACCTTCTTGCAGGTCCAGGACTACGGCCTTGGATTATGGACTATCGCGCTGAGTTATTCTACACTGTTTTGGGTATGCAAATTCAAGAACTAACTACTCGTTTTACTGAGTCGAACACTAAGTTGTTATTTTGTGTGGCATGTTTCAGGATTGAGCAAAAAATCTGTATAATTTGTAATCCAATTAGGTCCAGTTCAATCTGGTAGATTTAGATTAGTTTTTTGAATCCGTGGTTCAGTTTCGGATTGAAAATTTAAAAATCTGTAGGTCACGGATCGGTTCCAGATTGAACCCCACGATTCTAGATTGGAACCGATCCGGACAGCATACAAATAGACTATATTTATATTATAGACCCTCCCACATAATATCATTTCTTATTTCATATAAAAGCTGAACTATTTTCTTATTACTTTTGTTTGATGTTATGTTTAATTTTAATATAGAGGAGAACTCTACTTTGTATAATGTATATCGAGTTTTATTGCTTTTGTTTGATACTATATTTATATTTTTATGAAATTAAAATATTATATATTTTTATTATTATTTAATTATGTGATTCTGTGGTTCTAAACCGATCCAATCCGTGTTTAAACGGATTGGTATGGTTTGGTTCCACGATTTAAACGGATTGAATTAGTTTTAATTATTCAAGAACCACAGATAACATATTGGTCCTGGTTTTATCCCAATCCGGACCATGCTCATCCTTAGCATGTTTGAATCCATCTAACTTTTTCTCTAATTTTGACAGGAAAAAGTTAATTCATCTTACTGACTTTTATCCCAAAGAATTTTTTTTAGTGGAGCTCATGGTACTTAATGATCAACTTGATACATATATTATCGACATGCTATCCAATAGTGAGTTCTCAATGTTGAATGGAATTGCTGATTTTGCTAAGACAATGGTGGAGACTGGAAGAGACAAAGTATATTCATTGGTGTATTTGCTTTTGACTTTAGTATTAATCTTACCTGTTGCAACTGCTACTGTTGAGAGGGTATTTTCAGCTATGAATATTGTGAAGAATCGATTACGGAACCGAATGAGTGATGAATGGATAAATGATAGCTTAGTTGTCTACATTGAGAGAGATATTTTTGATAGCATTGACAATGATACTATTATGAAAAGATTTCAAAAGATAAAAACTCGTTAGGATCAATGTAAAAGTTTAAAATTAATTTTTTTTTTGGTAATAAATATCAATTTTTAATATTTTTAATATTAGTTCGAAAAATTATTATTATATTATTGTTATTAATTAGGGAAGAAAAATTTTAAAATTATAATTAATATGTACTTTCTATATTAAATTCTTGGCTCCGACACTAAGTAAGGGTGAGTGAAATAGGTGAAGGAATGGCAGAGGATGGTCGAGGTGGTAAGGGATGGCCAATGAGGTGGCAGAGGAGGGTGGATGAAGCTAGGGGCTTTTGCGAAAAAAATTGAAAGAGATGAGAGTATTTTTGTTATTTTCTTTAAAGATTTCATGCTTGGATAAATATATTTTTATTCTTTTACTATGACTGTAATTTATAAAAAGTTTTCCCTAACAAGTGACGTATTATCCCATTTCCCACTCTCAGGTTATATTCCTCAAAAAAACAAAAAGTGATGTAAATATGAAATGAATAAAATGTTGATTGAGACAATTACTTGACAGGGGTGTCGGGAAAAAAAAATTATAATTATAATTATTAATATTTGTCCATTTTTTGTAATAATTTTTTTTTTGGATTCCCACTGTAATGTTATTTCACCATGTTGATTTAATTATACATTAAGTAAATTTATTCAACATGCTTTATTTTTGGATAAATTATACTAACCTCTTTAGAGATTTCGAAAAAATATATTGAGTCTCACAAGCTTGGCACAATTACATTAGATTTCTTTAAGATTTTAATTCACAAAATATTTAATTTCATTTTATTAATAATTCGTTAGTCGTATGAATAAAAAAATAATATTGTCATATTTTTTATCCTAAAATATGTATAATCCTTATTTATATTTGTGTTTGCAAACAATTTGCTTTAATTTTATTCATTTTAATCTTATTAAAAAAGAAAATTAATGTAATTATATAAAAATTATAATATTTATATTTTCAAATTTAAAAAAATGGTCAATAGTATAAGTTACTCTTTATCTATTTTGGCTATATTTTTGAAGTTACAAATATTAAAAATATTTTAAATTATATCATATTATCAATTAATATATTAATTAGGTCTCGTTTGGGAACTTACCTTTTTAGTTAAAAAGTCAAAAAGTTATATTTTTAGCCAAAAAACTAACAACTTATACCAAAAAGTTAAAGATTCTCTTTTCTTTCTATTTTTTACACATTTTTTAACTACCTTTTTAACTAAATAACTAAAAAATTATTAAATTAATCTGTTCTCAATCAAGACATTAGTAGATGCAACACCACTCATATTAAGGAAATGTAAAATTTTGGGTCAATGACCTAACACATTGATTGGCAAACAGTTGAGAAGATAGTAAAAATAGTAATAATAAATGGAATTAATGATGGGTAGATGGGATGGGTAGGACCATTGGAGTCATTGGTAGGAGAGATGAGATGAACCATTTAGAATAGGAGAGAGAGAGAGAGATTCTAGATGTGGTAGGTGGGGACAAATAAAGAGCCATGGGTGAGATGAGAAAATATTTAAAATCTTATATGGTGTTATGACTAATAAAAATTAGTAAATCAATTAAATTAATAATTTTTTTTCTCATTAATTCATTATTATTATAATTTTATTATAAATTAGAATTATTTATTAAATAATAATTTTATCACACAATATTATCATTATATTTAATATTTATTCTATAAGATAAGAGAAAAATACACACTATTACAAGTTTACACCCACCCTTGAGGAGACTCTTTAATAAATAAAAAATAAAAAAAACAACAGCATTCCACCCTCATCATTCGCACTCATATGATGTTATCATCACATCACTCTTTTTCTTTTCTTTTTCATTGCTCCACTCCACGCCTCGATCATGCAAAATTCCCACATGCCAATGTGTGTGTATATATATAAATAAAATAATGTTAAAAATTTTAAAAATTTTATCAAATTTTTTATGTAGGTGTGAAATTTATATTCATATAAGATATTTGACAAAAAATTTAATGAAGTCTCTAAAATTTTTGTATAAGTAATATGAACTTATCTTTATTAATTCATAATTTTTTAAAAATATATTTATATGATAAAATGAAATTAATAAAGTGTGAAATTTATGATTAAACTCAATTTAAACAATTAATCTATTTTTTTAATAAATTCTGAATTTATAAGCCTGACGTTATAGTGTTGGTGGTATATATCCATATATGTGAGTGTGTGGAAAGTTGTTATTTTAATTTTTAGCTATTTTAGTAAGCTAAATTTTTTTTGTTTGGAATGATAATTGGATGTTTTTATAGTTAGATATGATATTTATGAGAGAAAAAGTAAAATGATTATAAATTTAATGTAATATTTTATTTTATTATTTATTTTAACCTATTTCATTTTTTCTAAATTTTAATCTAAAAAACCAAAAAATAACATTCCCCAAAGATAGATATAAATATAATAGAGAGAGAAAGACCCAAAACAAACATCCATCACTCTTGTTTCTCTCTCCCCCTTTTATATGCTCTTTTTTTTTTTTTTTTTGCCAACTGGGGTCTCCAAAAAAGTCACTCAAAAAAATGCTTTTTGCCACATTCTTCAAAATTCCAAAAGTTATCCTGACCTGCCAGGTGGAGTTTTGTACGTATTGCTAATCTAATCCAAGTGTAAGATCGAAAATGGGCCGAACTGGATCTGCAATTTACGGTTTTCAATTCTGTTTTTTTCTATTCAGGGGTGAAAACAAGACTGGAAAATTGAACATGTGGCGGGAATAAGTATTTTACTTTTCACATGTAAATTTTGACCTAACTTTTTTATTTACTTTCAAGTCAAATTTTGATTTGATCTTCATATTTTAAATTTTATTAATTATGTCTGTTTGTACTAAAAAAAAATAACAAGCGTCTCAAAAATATAAATTTTAACCTATAATTTGGATAGAATAATAAAATTAAAACTATACTTAAAGTATAAAAACTAAATTATTTAATTTAAAACAATAGAAACTAGTGAAGTTTGAATAAAAGCATAAATGAAAAAGGTAATTAACCCAAAATATTTGATAAGAATATTTTATGTCATAGTTATATCACACGGTAGAGTTGATCTGATATATTTTTTCTGTTTTTTATGTCAGAAAAAACAATGTCATAAATTGATGCGATCTATTACTCAAATATCTTAGGCTAAATACAAAATAACTTTTTAATCTCCACTTTTATCACATGATAACACAAATAGAAGGATATATTATGTCAACTTATTCACATACCAATCCCATTATGTAAAAAATTTCCGGAGCAAATAGATGTGAAAAAAATTGGAAAACAATACCAATGAGATAAATGATAGAGCATATACGAGAAAGCTTAAAATTTAAAAATAATAAATATTGATATAAAGGAGCATTTTGGCAACAATAGTAAAAAGTCAATTTTTTGACTTTTTAGTCAAAAAAGTCAGTTTTTTTATCCAAACAACATAGCTTTTTGCTAAAAAAATCACTAAAAAAGTTAAAAAGTCATAAAATTAGCTTTTTACCAACTTCTTAAAACACCCCAAAGAATCATTTATTTTTTTTATGTATTTGTGTGTGTGTGAAAATTTTAATATTTTATTCTTATTATATTTAATAAATTATATAAATAAAAATTATTAAAAACAAAAAAGGAGATATATTGAGGCAAAGCAAGATGAATTGCCATTAATCTCTCATTTTTTTTTATATTATTTTTTGAGAATTCAAACTATAATATATATCTAGTCTGCTCTTAAAGGAATGGGAAATGGAGTCTCTAAGTAACGGTAACCGATGACCCGTAATAGGAATGAAGAGTGACCTCGCAATTGAGTCAAGAGCCTCTCCTTGCAGGTTTGTGCTTGCAACCGTCCTTGCAGGCCTTCGGGTCTACTTTTAGGTCCAATTTTGATAATCTGAACCGTTCATATTTTATGATTTATTCAGTATATTATACCTGTAAAAAATCAAATTGATCGGATATCGGGAAGTATATGTTCAGAAAACTGTTTATTAAATTATTTAAAAAATAATTTTTAGTTCAATTTTTTGAACACATATTTCCCGATATCCGATCAACTTGATTTTTTACAGGTATGATATACTGAATAAATCATAAAATATGAACGGTTCAGATTATCAAAATTGGGCCTAAAAGTAGACCCGAAAGCCTGCAAGGATGGTTGCAAGCACCGAGGCTGCAAGGAGAGGATCCTCTCTCCTCGCAATTAGGGTAGGCTCCGATATTTTCGCGTCCCAAAGTGATCTCTTAATATAAAGCATTTCATACATTTCAAAAAAATTGTGATTAAAAGATTATTATATATGTGGTTGTCAATTTCAGACCATATTGTCAAGTTAGTACTCAGTTGTAGAATATCGACAGAATAGATTAAATTCGAACAACCTGTCACAGAAAGATAAGAATCCTGTGGTGGTTTGTCCACTCGGGGGCACTCCGACGATCAAGTCATTAAAATATCTCTCAAAGATAACTAATAGTACTTAACTCACTAGACAGAGCATAAACAATATACCTTAGATCCATGGGGTACCTTCCTTTTATAGTCAACACAATCCTAGTCCCAAATAGAAACCTAACTCTAATGGACTTAGGATTACTACTAATCTTGGATTTCCAGTAGGATTAGGATAAACTCTCTAAGAGTCTCATCTTTACCCAAACTGTAATCTTCTCTCATTCTAGGACTCTTGTCCCTCATCCACTTATCTCGGAATTCGGTATCCTCACAGATAACCTCGGCCTAGCCGAGATGATCTCGGCGTCATGACCAGGACACGTGACACCTCGGCTGACACTTCGGTGTCATCTCAGCCATGTGTTGTCATTCAAAAATTATGTCCCCATAATATATATATATATATATATATGTTTGTAGTTGTATTTGACAGTGCTAACAAAAAGGTCACTTACATATATAACTATTAAAAATTATTTAAATACATAACAAAGTTTATAATTAGAAAAAAAAGACCAAAATAATCTAAACTCAAGCACTAAATAAAAAGTGAAAAATTATAACAAAACATCATTATTCTCGCATTTTTAGTTGCAAAATTACTAATTAAGCTTTCATAATCCAACTTATCAAATAAATTATTTTCATTGGATAAAATTGCTAATCCATTCCATCTTTTTTGTGATATAATTAACCAAAGGTAAAGTTTAATATAACTTTTAATTTTGAAAAGTTTATTTCTCCATAAACAAATGTAATTGATATAATTAATCATATTTTATACACAATCTATGTATTTGAAAAATAATCGTCTATTAATTTTAAATAATTCACTATATCAATCGGCTTTTAATTTTTAATTTTTTTAAATAAAACAATCACTAGTTAGTTTTAAATAATTAATTGCATCCATTGTTTATTAGTTTTAAACCTTTATCAAATTTTTAAAATTTTTATTTAGAAACTTATGGGACACTCTTATTTACTTATAAATTTTGATTTCTTTTTTTTTTTATATTTTTTTTCACTTATCAATATCCTATAAAGTGTTGAGGAAAAATAAAAAATTTAGGACTTATTTGTACATTAATATAATGTACAAGAAATATAGGTATTTAAATCAATTACATAAGATATACCTACAATTTACCCTTGTATGTGTTAAGATTAGACACACTCAAAAATCAATCACACACAGAAAAGAGACAAGAAATTTACGTGGTTCGGCAATTGCCTACATCCACGGAGAGATATCCATTATAGAATTTTCTGGAGGGAGTTTACAACACTCACACCTCACTCTCTCTCTATAACACTCTCACTCACAGATTACACTCTCTGTGTTTCTTTCTCTTTCTAATGATCTAAGCTCACAACTCTTCCCATTTTACACACAAACGGGAGTGCCAAAGTTCTACATTTGCTTGCCAACCATCAACCATAAACGTAAATGGCAAGCTTAATACACAACCACCTTAAGTTGAAAAAAACAACTTTTGTAGCCTTCATTCTTGACTTCCAAAAACCACCTTCACATGGTGTAGATCTTTAACAATTCTCCCCCTCCACACCTATGAGGAGTAGGAACCCTACTGGAAGTCCATCCCAGCAATGTCCCTGCATACTTCGAGTTTGTCTCTCGAGACCACCTTTGTAAGCATGGCAGCTGGATTTTTATATGTGTGGATATTGACTAGTTCCAATAACTGTTTTTTCATCACTTTGCATATCCAATGATACCGAACATCGATGTGCTTTGTGCGAGAATGGTATATAGAATTCTTGCTCAGGTCTATGGCACTCTGGCTATCACAATGTATCGTGAACTTTTCCTACTTTAGTCCCAGTTCTTGGAGAAACTGCTTTAACCACAACATTTCTTTCCCAGCTTCCCCTGCGGCAATATACTCTGCCTCGGTTATGGATAAAGCAACACACTTCTTTAGCTTGGATTGCCAAGACACAGCTCCCCCTGTACAAGTAAATAGAAATTTTGATGTAGATTTCCTACCATCAAGATCGTCTGCCATATCTGAATCAATATAGCTTTCCAATACTGGTTTATCTCCTCCAAAGCACAATCACATTTTAGATGTACCCTTAAGGTACCTCAGAATCCACTTGACTACCTCTCAATGCTCCTTTCCTGGATTGGTGAGGAATCTGCTCACAACGCCAACTACGTGAGCTATATATGGCCAGGTATACACCATTACATATGTCAAACTTCCTACTGCAAAGGAATAGGGGATTGTCTCTATTTCTTTCCTTTCAGAGCTGGTCGTGGGACACGAATGTTTTGTCACCTTGAAATGATTGGCCAATGGTGTGCTGGCTGGCTTGGCATCTTTCATGTTGAACCTTTCAATCACCCGTTCAACATATTTCTCCTGTGACAGCCATATATTCTTGACTTTCCTGTCACGAACAATCTTCATGCCCAAAATTTGCTGTGCTGGACCTAAATTTTTCATGTCAAAATACTACGACAAGTCATTTTGCAACTTGTTGATCATAGTAGTATCATGTCCGATGATCAACATATCATCGACATACAATAGTAGGATGATGAAGTTTCTATCTAAAAACCTTCGGAAATATTCACACTGGTCTGCTACCGTTCTTGTATACTCATGATCCACCATGAATGAATCAAACTTCTTGTACCATTGTCTCGGCACCTGCTTTAGGCCATGGGGACTCTTCTTGAGTTTACAGACTAGGTTTTGTTTCCCTTTAACTTCAAATCAATTTGATTGCTCTATGTAGATCTCTTCCTCCAAATCACCATGAAGAAAGGCAGTCTTGACATCCAGATTCACGCGAGCTGCTAATCCTAGAGCTACTCGAATAGAATTCATCTTCACAACTAGAGAGAAGATTTTAACAAAATTAATTTCCTTCTTCTGCCCAAAACCTTTGATCACCAAGCGAGCTTTATGCTGCAATATTTTACCATTGTCATCTTTCTTCAATTTGTACACCCATTTGTTTTTCAATGCTTTCCTATCCCTTTGGAAGTGAAACAAGCTCATAAGTGTGGTGCTTTTGCAAAGAAATCATCTCCTCCTTCATGGCTTGCATCCATCAATCTTTCTATGTATGATTATTTGTTTCCGAAAAACTCTCAAGCTCTCCCTCATTAGTAATCAGAATATACTGAGAAACGGGATATTTGGTTGATGGCACGACAGCTCTTCCAGATCTCCACAACTGAGGCCCAGTTGCCTCTGGTTGAGGGGGTTGCTCCCCTTGCTCAACACCTTCTTTATCCGGTCCATCTCTGGCATAGGATCCTACAACTTTGGCACTTCTTGTTGCATATCATCACATCTAGCATTTTTGTGATGGCTCGGGAGATGGGAATAAGTCTGGAGTAATGACATCTCTAGAGAAATTTTTTTTGAGCGAATCAGGGAGTACAGATTGAGGTTGAACCCGCAGAAATGCACCTTCGGCGTGACTGCAGGAAAATTATTGGGATTTCTGATTACACAAAGGGGAATTGAAGTAAATCCCTCCAAAATCAAGGCCATCGTAGAAATGCCACCACCGAGGACTGAAAAAGAGGTGCGCGGCTTTCTGGGCAAGGTGTAATTCATAAGACGGTTCATGTCAAAATTAACCTTGATTTGTGAACCACTATTTGGTCTGTTGCAGAAAGGAAAAAAGTTCTAATAGGATGATCGATGTTAATTCGCCTTTGACTTCTCAAAATCTGCTATTGTCCAGTCTTCCTGGAACACAACATCTTTGCTCCTGAACATTTTGTTCACTGGGTCCCACAACTTGTATCCAAATGCTGTATCTAAATAGCCTACAAATATGCATGGAGTGGACTTGCCATCAAGCTTCTGTCTGTTTTCCTTGGAGATGTGTGTGCATTCTTTATACCCGAAGATTCTCAAGTGAGAATATGATATCTTTCTTCTGGACCAGACTTCCCTAGGTATCGCAAAATTCAACAGGACTGAAGGCGACCTGTTGATGAGATAATAGGCTGTACGGGCAGCTTCGGCCGAGAATGACTTTGGCAACTTTGTCATTCTGAGCATGCATCTGACTCTTTCAATAATAGTACTGTCACGACCCAAACTCGCCCCAAGAAGTTCTGCATCGTAACCGGCCAGTAATCCTAGATTACCACAGGCCTTTCTATACAAAACATAAATAAACGGGGCTCACGGAAGCGAAAACAAACACTATAGTCCAAAGAGCTATGCATAAATATGAACATACATTTATATGCCAAAAAAAAATGTTAATTTACCTACTACATTACATAACATGTACCAAAAGATCATATACAACGCATAGGCACAGGCCACTGATGCATAACAAAACAAAACTCACTAAACGGCCTTCCAGGCTTAGCTCCAGCTCGGAGGCACCCAAAAACATCTGGTAGGCTTCAAAACGGCGGCTCGGTTCAAGACTCCGCCTAAGCTTGACTCCTAGAGTGCTCATCTATAAATACTTATATACAAACAATGAGCTAAAGCTCAACAAGTAACATTAAAGTAAAAGGGTAGTGAACGAATTCTGAACATTTCATATATCCATAAATCAAATCATTCATAAACATAATCATCTCATATCAAAACATAATGGCATACTCCATAGAACATAACATCTATTGTCTTTCGACTAGAGTAACCGGTCCCGGACACCGATTAAACACATACCGAGATCTCGTAAACTGGTCTACTTAGGACTATCTATGGATGCCATACTAGATTCGCAAATCAGGACATTCGTTCACGGGTTTAAATCACATTTCAAAAACATATTGTATCATATAACATTTCGTATAACAATTCAAATACATTGCATATCAACATAACTTTACAGAAATGTTACTCACAGTGGGTTTCTAAAACCGGTTGCGCGGTCTGTGCGTCTTGACCTGTAAACATCAACGTTTATAACACAAGTCCTTAATATAATTCTCATCAAATCAAGTTCATGCCATTCTATTATTCTTTCTCAATTTTATTCCATGTTATGAGATGCTAAATAATGCAAATAACATGTGAAAATCAGATAAATGAAGGCCCAAGAGTCAGGAAAATAACAAAAGAACAAAAGCTGAAAATCAGCAATGGGGCGCTGTGCCGCCGAGCGGTGGCTTGGCGCCGTAAGTGGCTAAGGCTACACGAATGAGCAACTACAGTAGCAAAATCATGTTGGGCCGCTCGAGCGGTCTGGGTGAAGTCCAGCCCGAAAATCTGTATAACAAAATAGGTCTCCTTCTTGCAAAATCAACTTCCAATTTATGAAAACAAAGCTCAAAACATTTGAAACCCACTTCCAATTTACAAAACCAAGGCCAACAACATTTGAAAAACACTTGAATTAACATCATAACTTCCAAGTAAATTCCAAATACATCAAGTAAGAAATCAAACCTTGAAATAAGTTGATTAAAAGCATAAACATGCACATAAAAACTTTACTTCACAAATCCATGGAATTTCCTCCCTCAAATGTGAAAACCATGCAAAGAAAACATGATTAAAAACATAAATTCAAAATATTATGCCATGTATGCTTATGGATGCAACCTAAGTTAAAATACCATACTATCCTCTCAATTAAACATAATTTTCCCTTCAAACTATTTACTTACCATGAAAACATGGATGAATCAACCTTGTTCAAGAAATTAGAAAGAGATCCTTACCTTGATTACTTAAATGGAGAAGATTCAAGCTTAATTTCCCCTTTTTCCTCTTCCTTCCCTTTTGCTTCACTCTTCTCACGAATTCACTCTCTTCTCTCTCCCAGATATTTATTTTCTTGTGTTTTTGAGTCAAACAAAGGTCAACAACAAGGTCTTTATCCTTATCTATATATCATATTCAACCTTGTGCCAAAACCTTGAGTCAAACATGGCCTAACGAATCAAACGAAATTCAGTCCTCAATTAAATTTCCCAAATGGCTCTAAAAATTCCCGGTATTACATAGGCGTGTTCAATTTCGTTTTCCGAACCTATTACGGTCATCAATTTCAGTCCCGAAGTTGTAGCCTCAATAGATATTTTTCTAATTCAAACAAATAATTCCCAATTAATTCATATTAATGCGTAATTAATTACCAATAATTGTGGCGTATATTTCGAGGTCATTACAAGTACGGTTCATCCTCTTTACCATACCATTGTGTTGTGGGGTACCAGGAACTGTTGTCTCGTGCCAGATACCTCTACTAGCACAATATGCTTCAAAAGCATTGGAAGTGTACTCGCTACCATTGTATGTGCGAAGACACTTCAACTTCTTCTCGGTCTCTCTTTCCACCATTGCATGGAACTCCTGAAAATGCTGGAATACTTCATCATTCATCTTCAGGAAATACACCCACAACTTCCTTGATACATCATTAATAAAAGTCAGAAAATAATTGCGGCCACCAAGTGACTCTACTTTGATTGGGCCACAAACATCCGAGCATACTATACTGAGCGCTTTTGTTTTCCTCTTGCTCGTTGAACTGAATGATACTCGATGCTACTTGCCATGAAGGTAATAATTACACGGCTTCAGGGCACTCTCTTTGGATAAGGATATCTTGGATTGCTTTGCCAACAGATGCAATCTCTTCTCACTCATGTGAGCCAGTCTTCTGCGCTATAAGTCTGGTGACTCCTTGTCTTCTGCTGTATTAGGACTTCCTAGATAGATCTTCATTTGAGTCTTATATAGTGTTGAAGACATCTTTCCTCTAGAAATTGTCAAAGCTCCTCCTGTCAGCTTTCAACGGCCATTTCTGAATGTACTTGTATAGCCCTGTCCGTCCAGGCCGCTTCCGGAGATAAGATTGAGGCGCAAATTTGGAACATACCTCATATATTTGAGAACCAGCTTGTGTCTGACATTAGTCTGAATACTAATGTCTCCAATGCCCAAAATCTTCGAATAGCTAGAATTTCTCATTCGAACAGTGTCAAAATCTCCAACGTTGTACAAGCTGAAGAGTTCTCTGTGGGAAGTGGCGTGATAGGATGCAGTTGTGTCTATCACCCACTCTGTACAATTGTGATCAGCCACGTGAAGGCAATCCTTCTCTTCACCAGCTGCAAGAAGTATTTTATCAGTTGTTGTGACTGTCGTGTTCTCATCTCCTTTTGACTTACTGCTTTGACCTTTATTTTTTCGGCTTGGGCAATTCCTCTTTATGTGGCCCTCCTGGCCACAGTGAAAGCAAGTTAAGCTAGAGTTACTTTGATTTTTACTGTCTCTGGATTTACTCTTGTTGTTCCATCTGTCTCTACTCTTACTTCTTCCTCTACCTCTGCCTCTACCTCTATCTTCTGTGACAAGAGCATGGGACTGATTACCTCCTATGTCTTTTCTCCTTGTCTCTTCATTGTACACAGTGTCTGTGACTATACTCATGGCCAGCTTCCTTTCTGGTGTAGGGTTGCTAAGAAAAACCACCAATGTCTCCTAGTTGTCCGGTAAAGAACTGAGCAGTAGAACAACTTGCATTTCATCATCCAAGGGCATCTTGACGATTGCAAGTTGATTCACCAGATTCTTGAATTCACTAGTGTGCTCGGCGACAGACACACCATTCTTTAACTTCAGATTTACAACCCTTCTCATCACCAAGGCTTTGACTGGTACATTCCTTCTAATATTGTTCAAAGGTCATATACATTTGTCTCCTGGGCGACATGGTGGAACACACTGTGGTTTATCTATTGTCTGATACAACCGACAGTCTTCCGGTTCATCTTTATCCACTCTTCATCCTTCACTTCTTCTAGTTTAACCCCTTTTAGAGCTATGGGGTCAAACAGATCTTTATAATATAAGATGTCTTCTATCTGTGACTTCCAAATTGCATAATTGGAAGGATTCAACTTGATCATGGATCCTGAAGTTGATGTGGATTCTGCCATTGTCTTCTTACTTTTCACAGAAACTCTGATTCAAAATCTGACCGTACGGATCTCTTTGAAATACTTCAAATAGTTGGAAACTACAAGCAGATAACCAAAATCAGACTTCAAATGGCTCAGATCTAGCCAAAATAAGTTTGACGGTTTAGATTTGCTGATGTATTGTAGCTGCGTAACACTGGATAACTCTTCAATCTCTGGGTCAAGTCGGGTTAACCCGATTGGTTGATCGGTCGTGGGCAACAACGACAAACGGCGTGTCGACACGCGTAGATGCGTGGTGTTGGCGTGGTGGACACGTGGTGGTGATGTGGCGACACGTGTCACTTAATTGGCAAACAGTGGCCTTGACTTGGCTGATGACGTGGCGTTGATGCGCAGTGCACTCTCCTTCTTCCTTCCGCCGCACGTCAGGCGCGTGCCTGAGAGTGAGATGATGCACTGGTACTGTAAACGGTGTGTGGGGCGCGTGGTTGAGACTAGTGTTCATGCACCTTTTTCAGTTTGCGCGTAAAGGCGCGTGGGGCTTCGTCTTGGGCTTAGTTTTGCAGTTTTGGACTCCTCTCATCGAGAGCTTCATTCCTGTATGCTCAAAAGTGAATTTTGAGCAACTTGATTTCTGGACAATTTTGAAAAACACACCTTTTTTTTTCGAAAATCGACCAACGCGGCTCTGATACCACTTGTTAGGATTAGACACATCCAGAAATCAATTACACACAGAAAAGAGATAAGAAATTTACATAGTTCGACAATTGCCTACGTTCACGGAGAGATATCCATTATAGAATTTGTCGGAGGAAGTTTACAACACTCACACCTCACTCTCTCTCTATAGCACTCTCACTCACAGATTACACTCTTTGTGTTTCCTTCTCTTTCTAATGATCTAAGCTCACAACTCTTCCTATTTTATACACAAACGGGAGTGTCAAAGTTCAACATTTGCTTGCCAACCATCAACCATAAACATAAATGGCAGCCTTAATACACAACCACCCTAAGTAGAAAAAAAAAAAAACTTCTGTAACCTCCATTCTTGACTTTCAAAAACCACCTTCACACGGTGTGGATCATTAACGGTATGAGTTAGTATAATGATTAAAAAGTTTCAAGACATTTTCAATCGACTTTCAAGAGTCCAAGCGACGCCTATGTCAAATTTGAACCAAAATTAGCAACAGGTGACATATGTTACAGTTAAAAATAATTTGAGTATTTTCCATCCGATCTCTAACGAGACAAGCACATCTAACCGTCCACATGAAATTGTTGAAAAAATGAGCCTCTCATTTTGCGCGTGTGTTTGTGGTGATGACATGAACAGAAAGAAGATCACTATGTTCACATGAACTCAAACTAACAAACAAAAATGGTTAAATATAAGGTTCGATTTTGCTGCGTTACATAAATTGTGAAGAGAGAGAGAGAGACTGAGAGAGAGAGGAGATTAGGTAGGAACATTTCACACACCGTTTTTTCTGGCTTTTGAGCCCCTTGGAAAAAAGTTAAAAAAAATATCCTTGAAAGTGCGAGAATTCTTGTACATATTTGTTGGATCCGTGACTATTTTTATTATTATTAGGAAGATGAGACCGAACACGCTTGATTTTTGGACCAATTTTTTTGTTTTTTTTTGGGTGGTGTGGTGTATGATTGTTTCGTGATTAAGTGAGATAAAATCTTATTTGTTTCTCACCTTTCTCAAACTTGAAAAAGAAAAACAATGAAATGGACCTTACAACCACTAGGGTTAGGCCAGTTGCCGGAATCAAATCCCTAGTTAAGTTATGAGTTTGACTCACTCACTTTTTTTAGAAGAGCATTTTCAATTAAGATGTTACAATTATAATCTAATTTTATGTGTTAGATTTTGTAAATTTAATAAAGGGAGAGGTTATAATGTGGACTCTCAAAAAGGTGTGTATGATATGTTTTTCATAATTTTTTTTTTATAAAATTTCATAACTTAAACATAAAATGTCATAATTTTTTAATTACAAAAGTCATAACTTTTTTTTCACTAAAAAATGTCATAACAAAATTTCAAAGTGTCATAACAAAAATTATAAAATATCATAATATTATCATTCTTCATTTTATGGTGTACATCATAAATTCACTATTCATAACTTTACTATAAAATATCATAACATACATCATAGATAATCATAACATTAATCATAAAAAATTATAATTTTTTTACGATGTGCACCATTTGAAAAGGTAAACATTATAAATTTCTCCTTTAGTAAATAGGACTTTTCTTAAGTGTGCAACTTACACCTTACACTTACGCCTTTTCTGTTTGCCGTCCTGTTTCATGTTTATATCTTGCACTTACACTTTTTGTGTTAGTTGTATATGGTGTGCAACCTTAAAGAGTTGCACACCATAACAGGACCCTAGTAAATATTATAATAAAACTTTAAAATGTGTGTTAAGTAAAATGAAATCCACTTAAATTAGCGAGTACCGCTGTACCATCTTTATCCCTCCCTTCTCTCTCTATCAAATGTACATGAGTGATCAACTAAATTAATTTAATTTATTTTTCTTACCTTAGTTTATTTGTTTATTTTTGTTTCTCAATTCAAAATCCAAATCCAAATCCAACATAAAAGTTCGTCTTTTTAATTCAAAGCATTGACCATCCTTAATCAAGTACATTCATATATTCATACAATATTACTATCCCATTATGTAGCAATATGGGAAATTTTTAGTGTAGGTATTGTACTATGTTAAGTTGTGTTTGTATTGTGTCATTTCGAGTTTGTTTTTGAATTATTTTAACACTAATTTAATCTATTTATTATTTTGTATTATCGGATCGTGTCTAATGCGAATCACGTTAATATGTTAGGTCAAATTTTTTTACCCTTAACTAAAAATATCTAATGTATGAAAAAAAATTTAAAAAAAAATCACAAGTTAGATTAAATGAAACTAATATCTAAATGAAATTATTCCTAAGAATATTTGATTTTAATTTTTCATATAAAGTTATTATCTTCAATTAAAAAAAATAGCCGTAAAATCCTATTTTATATATATTTAAATAAATTAGATAGAATTACATAAGAGATTCAAAAATATCATAACACTCCTTAGTAGGAAGAACATTAAAATGCTTAACTAATTATCCATTAAACAAGTCATTTGTATCAATTTCGTATCATGCAAGTTGGATACTAACCTAACCTATTTGATATTTATGTTATCATATTGTGTTATATATGTTTTTATGTTAGTGAATGTTTAACTTCTATCAACTAACTTCACATATAGTTATAGTCATTTTATTGTGTAGTATCAAAAATCCAGACATTAAAAAATCTTTGGTATGGTGGTGTTAGTGTAATTGACTCACTGTATAGTACTATCCTAATACATTTCCATTGGTATTTAAGGTGTATATATATAGAAAAATTACTGATTCATTTACCGAATTTGTTCAATCCTAATTCGTTTAAATGAAGATTCTCTTGCGAGTTTCTAAAATGAGAAACTCTTATCGGAAAGAGTCTCATTTGGACGAATTCGAATTGAACATATTAAGTGAATGTAATGGTACTAACATAAAAAAAAAAATGTATGATAGCATGGAGAGTACATGCGCGTGGATCTTTTTTTATGAAATGATTTCAGTTATTGCTCTAAAAGTCCTATCCGTTATTAGTAAGTAGTATTGATTAAGGTTCATAATATCACGCGTTTCCGTTAAATTTTTTCCAAATTTGAACTCGATGGGCCTTCTATGTTTTTGTCTAATTTTAATGATCAACAAAATCCAACAATACCATGCCCATTTTTTGTACTACACATTTATGTCCAACGGCTCTTCAAAAAAATGGGTTATAAATTTTGAAAATTTGAAAATTTCACTAATGTTATGTGTTTTGTAATGAAAACTAAGGTTTTGTTTGCAAAAATTTGGAAAATAATTTGAAAAGAAAAAAAAAATGTGAATGAAATACAAGCTGAATTTTTTTCTCAATTTGAACTCCTTTCTAAATTCCTATCTAAATTCATGATTTATACACAATGTTAAATCCTTAAAATAGAGCAATCTCCACACTCTCTCTTCATATATTCTGATGTAGAATTTTATATTTTTCTATAAAATCCTTAAAATTTTTCGTGAATCTCTCATTTACACTAAATCCAAGAACAACAAAATTAAATTGTAACATATGGTCATCGATATCTTAACCAACAAACCTCAAGGGTTCAATTCATTGCTAAATTTTTTCCTTAATATTGTGTTTGGTTGGGAGATTTGGGAAAAGATTTGGAAAGGGAAAGGGAAAAGATGTGTGAAATTATGTGAAACGTAGATATATTTTTTCTATATTTCACCTACCTTTTTTATTTTTCTTTCCAAACCTCTCTTCAAATTCCTCAACCAAAAACAACACAACTCTGACAAAATTGAACAACAAAGTCAAAGAGTTATGTTTAATACTAAATTTTCCCTCAATCGCTATCAAAGTGAACCAATTACACTCCTACTATCAAAGCAAGTGCATTTGCATTTTACAGTGAGACAAATTGAAAAAATATATACATATATATATATATATATATGGAGATGGGGTGAATTAGGAATTTTTACAATGATAGGGGTGTTGGGTAGCCAGTCAACAATTTTGGCTTGTAACAATTGAACAAATCTAGGGGTTAGTATGAAATCCAAAGCGAGCACTGGCTTCAACCAATTGAGTGAAGCAACATCTGTGGGGTACAAAGAGAGATATATCATTAATTGAATTATTTATATTTATGGCCCAAGTCTGTTTGACCACAAAAAGTAGATCATTACAAAGATGCCTAGAACAAGAGTAGCCCACCACTCCCCAGCTCATGAGTTGAAGCTGTAAATGGGTGTGGCGTGGGCTGTTTAATTTTTTTTCTTAATTTTCTATTGAATCAG
The DNA here is from genome assembly GCA_025200525.1 of Camellia lanceoleosa. Lineage (NCBI taxonomy): Eukaryota > Viridiplantae > Streptophyta > Magnoliopsida > Ericales > Theaceae > Camellia > Camellia lanceoleosa. The sequence continues at coordinate 5,048,944 of CM045766.1, read as the reverse complement.
TGAGTGTGTGGGGGCTGCAACATTTGTGAATTAATTATGGGTTCTAAACAAATTCCCCTATAATAATGTGATAAGGGTGTAACATCTTCTATAATTAGATGTGTGACAAATAAAATATTGACATATATTATATTACATCATTGTAGATTAAATTGATTTTTTTAAGAATATTTTTTGAGTAAAAAATAGTTAGTTTAATTGGTATTTCTAAAGTTAAGCTGATAGTTATTAAATGTAATGTATAATCATTTTGTTAGAACAAAAAAAACAAAATATAATCATGTTAATGCGTCCAGACTCATTTTATAGTAATTGATGATTACTTATTTATAAATGAGAATCACTTCTCTTTACTTCAAATATAAACTGTTGCGTCACATTGGTACTTTTTGTTAATTAAAAGTTTCCTTTGATTCACCCATTAAATATTTAGGTCAAATTTTTTTTTTTTTGGGTAAACTAATAGACAAAATTTACCGGATCTTTGGTTTGATTTAGTGATTTTATAACAACACTTTAGGATGTGATGAGGGAAAAGTCAGTAGTTTGAGTTGTGGAGCAACAACGACCCTTTAATTGTAATATTACTTTATCAACAAACTAACATCTTACCATCTTGACCAAAAAAAAAAAAAAAAAACTAATAGACAAAATTTAAATTATTTATTAGATTGAATGTATAATTTGAAATTTAAACTAGAGATTTGAATAGAAGAGAAACTTAGCTTTAATAAGCTGTTAATAAAAAAATGATTCATTTATATAATTTTTTCTCCCCTCCAATCTCCCGAAAATGATGGGCATATATACATTCAGTCTCGCTACCTCATTAAAATTGTATTTAATTTAAAGATTTAAGAAGAAATTTTAAAAAATAATTATAATAAAATATTAATAAAATATACTTATATTTTATATAATTTCACATATTTTTTTATTTTATTTTTTAAACTCCTTCTTAAATTTATGAATTAATATTAATAAAATATTAATAAAATATACTTAAATTTATTTTATTTTTAAATATATTTTTTAAACTACTGATTATAATATTCTCTCATGATTGGAAGGAAACCCCCCAAAAAAAAAGCCCTATTCCTACATAGCTAGGAATGGAAAGATAAAGTGGATGGACCCGTTTGTAATAGTGGTCCAACTGAACAATGATTGATACTCCTAATTTTAGAATCCCTACAATCTTTAAAATGATCTACAATTTTTAAAATGATCTAAATTATTTATGTAAAAGAGACAAAAATATATATATATATAAGTGGTCTAGATCATTTTGGGATCATATGAGTCCCCAAATTTAAGGATCTCAATCATTTTTGCTGCTCTACTAGAGAGATGTTTGAAATATTTTAAATAAGTACACTTTTTAACTTTTTAAAAAAAAGTGTAAAAAAGTAAAAAAAAGATAGAAAAGCAAAGATGAGATGTTGATAGATATTGATTGATGTGATCAAAATAAGTAAATATATGTAAAAAAAATACACTTTTTTAATATATGCCAAACAAGTATTAGAACCGCGATCATTTGCAACGCTTATTTTGATAACATGATTAAAATGTTAATTTTTAAATTTTTTTTGGTGATGTTATTATTTTAATATATTTAAAAAAAAATAAATTAAATTAAAAAATCAACTTTTAACTTATTTCTCATAATAGGTTGCTACCATCATAATCCTTAATTATGACATGATTTTTATTTTTGGGTGAATCACTAATAAATTTTAAATAATGGTCTTATAAATTGTTTGGTTCTCTTTTTTTTATTTTTTTATTTTTATGAACCTAAAAATCTTATTAAAATGTAAATTACATGAAGGGCCAAGCAAAAACACGCTTTTGTAATGTGTTGAAAACAAATGTAAGTTTTTTTATAACGTTAAAATTATTAAACGTAATATTTTAAAAAAATTTCTTATTATACTTTCCTAAAAGTAACATTCCAATGTAACACTCTGAAAACATAATACTCCAATATAACACATTAAAAAACTCTTTAGTGTAATTTTCTCAAACGTAATAATGTAACATTCTAAAAAAACTCTTTATTGTATTTTTTTTCCAAATGTTATACTCCAATCAATGTAACATACAAAAACTCTCTAGTGAATTTTTTTTTTTCAAACATGTACTCTAATATAACACTTCAATATAACCCTAAAAAATCACATTAATAGAAATGTAAATTTTCACGCTCAACAACTAACATTTCAGCTACCAATTCCCTCAAAAAAAATCTTTCACGCCTCACCTTTCTATTCTCATTCTAAAAACGAATCCGAAAATTAGAAAAATGAATTATAAAAAAGTATTCACTTAAATTCAAATGTCACCAAATCAAATAAATATAATTTTTCAAAACAAAAAGGACTAATTAGTTCATAACAAAATTCTTACAACTAAATGGATTAACATTACTCAATATGAGATTTATGGATAAATTCCTCATTGCTCAGTTTAAAAAATCAAGATTTTTTTTTGTAAAATATGATTTGCTCAATAAAATTATTTGAGTTATTTTTAATTTTTAATTTTTTTTTTTTATATTAAGATTTGTTTAATCTGCTAACTTCTGTATCCATGTGGAATCGGCCTAATCTCAATCCACCTGAACCCAACATTGGAACACCCCTAATCTCAATTGATTCCCCTTACATTAGTTTAATGCTCTTCTATCATTGAGCATGCGCCTTCCCGCCATTGTTTGCTCTTTTCCTTGATAATTAATTCCTTCACACTGTCTTCTTTACTACTCTTGTCAATTTTTAAACAACTCCCCTTAATGGTTAAATTCAACGCTGAGAAAAAGATATGGAAACCTCTCAATTTAAACCAAACAAATCCATCAAATGATTCAATCATAATCATAACATCATTGATTGATCTACAACGAATGGTGACATTGTGCACCCCACTCTGGTTCGGTTAGATATTACCAAACCTCAAATTTAAATACTTGGGGGATATATGAAAAATGGAAGATCTCTCTCTCTCTCTCTCTCTCCCCTTAATTCAAAAAAAAAAGAAAAAAAGAAGGGTCAGTGATGGATGGCGTGCTATTGTTGCGTGCAAGCATGTGAAAAATCATATTCCTAAAATTTTTTATTTTAATTTTGTTTTTCTAACTTTTGGCTTTTTTCTGAATGATTTTCCTATACTCTAAACTCTAATAGTAACAAAGCAATGGCCTTCATCTTGATAGTGCTGCAAATAAATTGAAACATTCATAAATAGTTTGAGTTTCACTCTTTTAAAACACGTCTATTAAATAAATGAGTTTGAGGTTGATTTTAAAGCTCATTTACTATCGATTTGAGCTTGACTCGAAAAGATTTGTGAACATAAAGAGTTTGAATATTAATTAAGAATATTTGAGACACAAGAAAAAAAAAAAAAACATAAAATTAAAGAAGACAAAACACTTAATAATAATTTCAAATCGTCTTTTATTGATTTGAATTTTTATAATATTTTTGTCATCCTTCAAACATTTTGTACACAATTCGCAAAACCAAACAATTGCATTGTAAATTTGTAACTGCTAGTGGTGTGAGCCATTCGGTTCAATCCAGTTGAAATAAAGGAATATTAGCATTGAATCCAGTCCTTTGGTTTTGTTAGTTACCAGAACTGATCTCATGTTATAGTTCAATTTCGTATAATAGAGAAATTCATATGAGATTTTAAAGAATTTTATAAAAATTTTTGTGGAGAAAAATTTATCACACCTTACAACGACATCAGATTGCTTGGAACAAGAAAGCTTGGTTGCCTGAAAAACATTCACAAAAGAAGAATTCCAATTGGTGGTCAATTAAAGGACTCTCCAATGCTTAAGTTAAAATAAAAATACATATCAAACAGTATGAGCTTGAGAATTAAGTTGTTGTGCACCTTTTTGGAGTGGTCTATTATGCTTATATAGGTTTCGTATAAGACCGTTTCTGACAGTTAAGAGATCCTTGTCACTCTTTTTTATTGTTCCGCTTTATATGAGATCATGTCCTACATTCACAGATTTTTAAGAATGGACAAGTTCATGTTTAGTAAAACATGAGTTTATCTAGTTTGACTATTTGAATTACTTAATCCGAACCCATGATTAGCTCAATGTTCGGAGTTGACTTATGGTCTTGCTCGCCTTCTAAGGTATATTAGCTCGGCTGTATGGCTTTGCTTTTTCCTAGCTTGGTCATTCAGCCTTGCTTTGTCATAGCTTAACCATTAGACTTTGCTCAAATCTATTCGGTGGCGTGTGACTTGTAACTGGAATTTTACATCCTACAGCCATGAAACAGATTGTTATATAAAATGCCTTATTTCCTAATATTTATTGCGAAACATATATCATCTATCATTTATTTTTTTAATAATGTTTAAAGAATTAAAATATAAAATTATTTAATTATAATATTTTGATCAATTTGATTTATAATGTAAATTTTTTCAAAGTTAAAATAGATAACAGATTGTGAAAAAATGACCGAAAATCCTATCGATTACGAGGGACGAGGTCAGTCCCACCAATTTACGCTCTTATTGATAGCACTGGTGCTGGGCGTCTTTAATTGTATTTTAGTAATGTTATTTTGCAATATTTACAGACACAATTAGGGGGTTTCACCTTGCACGAGCATGCATGGGCTGAATTAATGTTAAAACAATCAAAACTTAGGTCTCGTTTGATAACATCACTTTTTAGTTTAAAAATAAAAGAGTTACTAAAAAAATCAAAAAGCTATCAAGAAGTCAAAAATTCTATTTTCTTTTTACTTTTTACACATTTTTTCGTAAAAAATCAAAAAGTTATCTCAAACATATTAGTTTTTTTACATCATATTTTAGCTAAAAAGTCAATAAAGCCCGTTTCCAAACAAGGCCATAGACTCCGTTTGGTTTAGTTTTTGAAAAGAATTTTGAATTTTGAGTTATATTTTGAAAGATAAGTTATTAAAAAGAATTTTGAAAATTGAAAATTTGTTTAGTTAACTACTAAAATCTTCTTCAAAGTGAGAGTCTAGTGAGAGAGACTGAGATTCGAGCGAGAGAGTCGAGTGAGAGAGAGTTCTGATTTGGGAAATAATGGGAAAAAAGGGGGACGGGTCAAGTTTTTTTAATGATTTGGGAATTTTTAATTTTTTTTACTTTTAAGAACACGGTTGGGTCAATTAAAAAGAGATTTTTTGCGATCGCAAAATAAATGGTCGCAAAAAAATAGACGCAGAAAGTCATATTTCTAGTAGTGGTTATGAGTTTTGAAGACTCTTTTGGCAAAAGCTAAAAAAGTCAGCTTTTTTGCCCCAAAAAGTCACCAAAAAGGCAAAAAATTTAGCTTTTTACTAACTTTTCAAAACACTTCTGAAAATAATTTTAGAAGAATTTGTATGAAATAAAATTTGATTGATTGGTATATACAATATGAGAGAATGATAGAAGAGAGTGAAAAAGTAAATAAATAAAAAAAAAAGAGGAGAGAGGAAAGAGAAAATAATTTTAATTTCTTTTAAAAAAATTTATTAACTAAATATATTTTTTTATTTTTTTTAATCTAAATATTAACTTAAAAATTAAACCAAATACTATTTTTTTTTTTTGGTATTATGTAATTTAATAATACAATATTTTAAGAACAAGATGAGAAGGGTTCCCTTCACAAAGCGATGATGAATCATGCAAATTTCTTTGAAGGAGGGACACATGCGATGCGAGGCTTGCTTGCGAGGATAATCATTGTCAGAATCACGCATGGGGATTTGGGCGCGTGATTAATTGCCTTTTTATTTTTTATAAATAAATTAAATTAATTACATGCTATGCTGTAACATTCCCATGCAAATGCGATGTAGCAAAAAAGTTTCATTCTTTCTTTGATAGGTTGTTAGTGAAGGCAAGTGCTTAATATGCTCTTTTTATGTTATGTTATGTTGTTTATTTATATATTACTATTTCTTTGTACTGTGGCATCACAATCTATCGTCGCATGCAATCCATCCTAATCATTGGCCTAGAATACTATTAGCTTGTTTGGTTATGTTTTTCAGAAAATAAGTTTTAGAAAATTTTATTTTTTTATTTTTTATATTTTAATGTTTTCAATTATTTTTTTAAATTTTTTAGACACACCTAACATAAATACACTTAGAAAGTATAATATTTATGATTTTTTTTAAAAAAAATTCACTAAATACTAAAAATATAAAAAAAATACAAAAATTCAGTATATTTTTCGTATTATTGTATATTTATTAATTTTTTAAAATATGTTTTCACAAATCATTTATTATTTAGATACATCTAAGTAAGATACATATAAAAAAGTAAAAAAATTATTTAAAATTTAAAAAATATTAACTAAAAGCAAAAAAATTACAAAAAATAAAAAACTCAATTTTTAGAAAATTGAATTAAAAAAACTAAAATAAACACACTGGTTATTTTATTTTATTTTCAATCATGCTGGGACCCCCAAGTGGGGGCGACCCCCAGCACCCCACCTCTATGTGGGGGGCTCCAAGTGGTAGAAAAAAAAAAAAAAAGAAAGAAAAAAAAAGAAGAAGTTATGGACCAATAAAAAAACAGTGAGGATGGTGGGGGTCACCTCCACTGGAGGTCTCATGCATTTTCATTTATTTTTTTGCACAGAAATGAATAGTATAGAATTTAATACAATTCTCTAATATAGATATAAAATTAACGAAAAGATAGAATCTACTTTATCTAAAAGAATTGTATTTGATTTTATGATAACTTTTACAATTATTTTGAGAAGATGATTAAAAATCATCTTTTAGTTTTTTAACACATTTTAGATCACATCATCTTTCATATTTTTTATATAAAAAAAAATTAAAAAAATTAATTTTTAACTATCTTCTCAAAACAATCCTAAATCGTGATTTGAGTTAGACGATATTTTTTTCTTAAAATTTAGGTTTTCAATGCCACACGAGTTAACAAATTTTATAAATTGTCCTTATTTATTAATGTAGCAACTATCATATCATTCAAGTAGGCTCAATTTTAGTTTTTAATTTTTTTAATATCATATGACACATCAGTTGTTAAATTTTTTTTTACAGTTTGTATAGCATTTTTAATTTTAGTCCCAACATATAGTAAAAATCAATATGCTGGTTATTTCTCTCTCATGTTGTTAGTCATTCTTTTTAATTTGGGATGTCATGAAATGTTATTCTTTCTTGAAAATTCAAAACATACAATTTTATAATTTTCAAAACTAGACTTTATAAATGATTATGAATATTTTTAAGAGCGAGGTTAAAAGGTCAATTTGAAAACTCAATGCATTTCAATTTAAATTTGAATGCATTAATTACTCTAGAGGTGGGCACATATTATGTTGGTGTAATCATAATTAGATATGATATTAGAGTAATATTAGATATTCTAAATGTTTTACCAAATGTCTCACATGAGTGTAGGACCCACATGAGATTAATATGGGGTGGGTCCCACATCCATGTGAAATATTTGGGATCCCTAGCCTTTTTCATGATATTAAAATTGTGTAATAATTATCTAATAGCATCTTCAATGGTGTAATTAAAATTGTGTGTTAAAATGTGTATTATACGACACAAAGTATAAAACTTGAGGCCCAATTATGGCGATGTTTGGGAAGTGCCAGAGGCTATTTTAGCCTCATTCAAGAAAAAAGCTTAAAATCCTTTACTGTAACTGGGACACGTGAGTTGAGGGTTATGCAGGATAGAGGGTAAAATAATGGTTTTGCCCTTTAAAATTTTGACTAACAAACCGACTCAGCAGTCTCAGCACGTCGGTTGAAATGTTATTCTTTTTGAAAATTCAAAACATACAATTTTATAATTTTCAAAACTATCCTTTATAAATGATTATGAATATTTTAAAAAAAATGTTAGGGATTCTAAATGTTTTACCAACATTTTTATCAAATGTTTCACATGTGTATGAGACTCACACTACGTGGGTCTTGACGGGTCCCACACTTATACGAGACATTTGATAGAAATATTAGTAAAACATTTGAGATCCCTAACATTACTCATATTTTTAAGAGCAAGATTAAAGGGTCAATTTGAAAAATCAATGCATTTCAATTAAATTTGAATGCATTAATTACTGTAGAGGCACATACTATGTCTGTACAATTCATAATTAGATATGATATTGTGACAATTATTTAATAGCATCTTCAATGATGTAATTAAAATTGTGTGTTAAAGTATGTATTATACGATAAAAAGTGTAAAAATTGAGGCATAAATATATATAAGTGTTTGTTAATTTAGAGAGTAAGTGTGTGCTGTAATAGTGTAGTTAAGATATATGTTAAAAGTGTGTTATATTAAGGAAAATTGCTTCATAGCTCAAAATTTTGAAGGCTCTAGTGGCCTGAATACCAAAACAACGTCGTTTTGGTCAATTTTTTTTTTATTCTTCTCTCTTTTCTCTTTGAAACAGAGAGGCAAGAGAAAAAAGAAGGAGGAAGAGAGAAGATGAAGAGAGAAGAGGGAGGAAGAGAGAAGAAAAATGGAGAAGAGGGAGGGGGAACAGAGCACACACCGGCGCCACTATCACTGTCGCCCATCGTAACCCTCCTCTTTGTGTATACGCACATAGATCTGTGTGTATACGTGTGCATATCTCTCTCTCTGTTTCCCTTTTCTTCTTTTCTTCTCCTTCCTCTCATTCTTTTCTCCTTCTTCTTTTTGTTCTCCTCTCTACTCTATGTTCTTTTCTTTTCTTTTTTTGAAATGAAATGTATTTCTCTGTTTATGTTCTTTCTCTTTCTTTTTCTTTCTTTCTTTCTTCTTCTTCTTTCTAGACATTGGTGCATTTGGAAGAGGAAGGAAAAATAGAGGGGGACGGAAGAATAAGAAGAAGAGAGGGAGAAGGAAAAAGAAAAAAAATTGATTTTGATTTGAGTTTGGATTCAGAAAGAATAGAGGAAGAAGAGAGGGGAAGGAAGAAGAAAAGAAAAGAAAAAAAAGAAGCCAAAACAATGTCGTTTTAACACCTCGAGCCATTTGAGCCATCATTATTCGAGTTACCTAGTGTGATTGTATATTAAGCATGTGGTCTATTCAAATATATATAAATATACACATAAATATAAAATAAAATTATTACAATTATTTGGATAGGTGGTGGTGACGGTAAAAAGCAACGACGGTATAAGCCATTTTGCTTGTGCTGCAGCAAAGGTACAGCCAATTCCTGCTTTTTTTTGTCTCTCCGACTCGCTACACAACTCTCCACAGTTGAGCAAGAGTGCTAACTAGTGAGCTAACTAACAAACAAGTTAGCAAGCTCAATGGAGACAAAAATAAATTATTTGCTTGCCATCTGTGCCAACTCCACCAATGGGTTCTTAGTGCTTGTAGTCAAAAAAAAAATTATTAAAAAAATTTAAAAATTATCATTATTCACAAAAAATCAAAACCATAGAGATCCGTCAAACACGTACAAGTACTAAAATTAATTCTTTATACGACTGGCACCACTTCCATACAAGTACAAATAACAAAAAAAAAAACCAAAAAAAAAAAAAAAAAAAAAATTAACAACAGTTTGAAAACATTGTACTATATCAAAAAAAAAAAAAAAAAAAAATTCCAACAATTACGATGGCCATAGGGGTCCGCTGGACCCGTACTCATATGGAAGATTCCATGTCGGTATGCATATGGGCACAAATGTAATTTTGTTATTTTATCTAATATTTTAATACACATTTTTTTTTTTTTTGTAAAAAATCAAAAAGTTATCCTAAATAATCATATTTTTTTTCTCTATTTTTTTACTGAAAAAATCAAAAAGTGCACTTATATAATTCATCCCAAACAACCCCACAATCAACTCACTGGAGATGCTCTGAGGTAGTTTGAGAAAGTTGAGGTAGTTTGTAGCAATTATTAAGTTTGGAAGGTATTTTTGCAAAAATAATTTTTGTAAGATCAACACCAATTTCAATCTTTATTTTATATATAGTATAAATATTCTCTTAAAAAAACTAAAGAGTAACAAATTATTTTAAACTTCTCTGATATTTGAAAAAAATACTATAAGTCTTATAGATTTTAATTAATTGAGCTCCTTCAACATTTTAATTCACATAACATTTAAGCCTCTTTAACCAGTAAAATATATATTTTTTCCTTATTTTTTCTTGCGTCTACGCACTATTTGTACTAATTTTAATTTTTTTAGTCTCAAAATTATCAAACTACTTATATATATATATATATATTTTAAATTTTAGGGGAAGTCAACTAAAACTGAAACTCTGAAAAGGAACCAACATTATGAGAGGGATTTTGATATACAAAAATGTTGATTGATTCACAAATTTATGGGCCTGAATTTATGGGCGGCAATAGTCAAATGCATTAAAAAAGACCACACCATATCTATCACATCTGTTCAGATTGGTTCACTTTCACATTTAGTAGTAAATTGGCCCTACACCTTAGCAAAATGATATACACATGGACGCCTTGTTTGGTAATCCTTATTTTTTACTTTTTATAGTTTTGGGCTTATTTTAAATTTTTTGATTTGGAAAAAATTAATTAATTAAAAAACTTCAAAAGTTTTACCAAAAGGCTAACATTGCCAAAATACAATAGCAAACAACAAAGATTTTAAAAAATTTAATCCACAAAAATGGCATTAAATTATGTAAGTGTATAAAATAAATATATTTGTACTCTTTTATTTATATATGCTACTTCATAATATATTTGATAGTGAACATACATTTTGATTTGTCATGACTGGATTTACTAGTTTAATTCATAGCATAGGTTCAATGAACATTGTGATATTGGGCCATTGCTAGTTCCATTTTGAGCTAGCCCACTGCTAGGCTTAGGACATTGGGTACAGAGTAGGCCCATAATCAGTTTTGAAATTGGGCTGAATTTGTGATTGGTCGGCCCATGCAAGGCAGGCTTCTTCAGCTGGACCTTCAAGGACCAGAACTTGAGAGCTTTTGATGCTTATGCAATCCATAAAGACCCCATCATTGGACATTATTTTCTAAGTTGGCCTTACATGTATTTACATGGCACCCAAAAAATAATAATAATAATAATTTGAAAAAAGTTTAAAAAGTTACACGATCATGTGTTGTCCTGGACTCTTGCATCTCATCCTATATATAATTCATTTAATTCATTCATTGGTCAACTATAGTTAGGACAATATATGAACGGAGCTGTTCATAAAGATTTCGAATTTGGCTCGTTTATTAAATAAATGAGCACGAACTTGATTTTTAAACTCTTTATTAATTAAGCTGAGCTCAAGTAGTTTTAAGCTGGGCTCAATAAGGTTAATAAACATAAAGAAAATAAATTAATATTTATTTTTAATAATATATCAAATCAATTTTTAGTAATTTATTTATTTTTCTGTGTATTTGGTGTTTGTTGTAAATTTATATATTTGATTGATGAAATTTATTATTAATATAAGTATTCTTGTATATTTTGTTCATATTTTCTATTTTTTTTATTCTTAATAAGTTTTTTTTTTTTTTTTTTTTTTTTTTTTTTTTTTTTTTTTTTTTTTTCAAGCTTGAGCCAAACTTGGGTTTATCAAATATTTGACAAGCCAAACTTGAGCTCGATTATTTAAGCTCGACTTGAACTTGTCTCGAGTTGAAGCCCAAGCTCAATTAATTCTTAATAAACAAGCCTAAACACACAAAAGCTCAACTCGGCTCATTTACCGTCCATAGTATATATAATTTATTTCATATCATAAGTTTAATATGTCTCATCCTATATCTTTAAGTAGTATATATGCTCTTTAATCCCTTATATTCAATTTGAACAATCAAATAGAACTATAGTTTATTAAGAGTATGAGAAAATTAACATTACATAAACAACAATTCGAGCTGAAACTCAGCTTCTCAATAAGTAACTTTTCTTTTAGTGCCAAACAACATGTCATGCACCATACTGCCAAAAAACCTCTCATGTAGAATGAGATCTTTTGTCCCTATTTTCTTCGCACAATATGTTAAAATAATTAACTTTTTAAGTGCAAATCAACAAATACTGGGTTGGAGAGAGTGTTTGGAACTACGACAAAGAAAATACGAGCAGCATATACGGTGTAAGGTATTTTGTGTATACCATGGATGCCCTAATCAAGCTTTAGCTATAGGTGCAGGTGCAGGGCCTTTTCGACAACAAAAGTTTCATATGTAACACAATCTTGCTAAAAAGTATTATGGGCATATGAAAAAGACGTCAAAAAAATATATTTTAAAGAACACGAAACTCTTTTTATTTATTTTAGAACACTTAACTCTTTTATATTTTTCACAACAATCATGATATTAAACATTACTTCAGGAGTATTAGTTAACATTTACCAATAACATATGCAATAGCTAGTGTACATTCTTTGGGGGGTTCCTATGGAAGTGTAGAGCCCATAAGAAGCAATAATTGCAATTTGCAATTCACATACAACACTGATACGATCACCAAAAATCTCTTTTACAAAAATCACCAGTGATTTTTGATGCACATCTATTTTCCATTCACATATGTTATCTATAAAACTTGTCATGTATAATCGGCAGCGAGGTCTAGGCAAGGGCGAGCGAGCTCCACCTCGACCTCCACCATTTCCACCGTACCTTTGGTGGTGAAGCAGAGATTGATCATGACCATAATGATGAGAATTCCTTGGAGGGTAACGATCTTGTTGGTGGCACTGGGTGGCTGTGGCCGTATGTTTTGCACCGGCTTTGGAGCCCTTAGGCTTGATCTTGATGGCATTGACTTGTTGGAGAGTCTCCAAATCTTCTTCCATTGAGGGCCGGTTTTTCGGTTCGGATTCAAGACATTGAAATATAAGTTCAGCTGCTTGGAATGCAGCTTTTGAAGGGTAGTGATTTTCAAGCCTCGGGTCCATGATTTTGCTCAATTTCCTCTTGTCAGGTAGTAAGGGTCTAGCCCACTCTATCAAATAGTGCTTACCCTTGGGTCGATTCATGTCTAGCACCCTTAAACCTGTCAATAATTCAAGCAACACCACTCCAAAACCGTGCACATCGCTCTCTACATACAAATGACCTGGAAATTCATTATCAACCATTGTTGTCGAATTCATATTTGCATCACTATACAAACAAATAAAATTTATAATTGTCATAAACTCATCATGAGTCTTTGAGTGTTAAAAGCTAGTAAGATGAAAATGGCTTAGGATCATCCATCCCTAAATTAAATTGTGATATTGTTTCAAAATACTTGCAGTTTTTGAATTATGAGACTCCAAACTCCAAACTAATATGAAGGAAGGGGTTGAAAATTGAGTACTTGTCAATGACCCCCAAAAAAAAAAAGAGTAAAAAATTGTCTCATAGAATGATATGTGGTTTTAATGATTCTTTCATTTCAAACCAAAATACCAACATTATAGCTTCTAATTCAAAAAATATTAATGCAAAATCTTTTGGATGAGCTCTACAAATGTTATGTGTAAATGATTTTTCCAAACCACTTAGGCGAGGTTTGACAAATGCTAAAAGAAACAATTTCTTATTTTTTTTAAAAAAATAGTCAATTACTTTTTAAGTCTTTCTAGATCAAAAAATTTAATTAAAAAAATAGACCAAGTAAAACAAAAATGACAAAAAAACCAAACAAATTTTACTTTTTTAAAGTAGACTTTTTATATCAATTAAACAAGACATGATTAAGGCTCCGCTTCTTTCACCTTAAAATATTTTACACTTGAAAATATTTTTATGTAAATTGATTTTGCACAAAAAAATGTATATTCATTCTTGGACTTTGGCTACTACTCGTATAAGAGAAAGATAGGGGGAGTCATACCAGTTGCGGTATAATCAGGAGCAACATAGCCATACGTGCCAATGATGCCCCGTTGTCACATGTGAATTGCCATTTATGGGACCAAACTTTGCCAACCCACAACCTGAAAGCTTTGCATTGAAGTCCTACAAAAATCAACGAGATTGATGGAAATTAGCACTGGAGTTATAAAAAGGGTTGGGCTTAGATTTTTTCGTTGAGACAACTTGAGCCTTTTAAACAAATTAATCTATATATACAGTAATGCCAATTACTAACCCATGGAAGTGGTTCTAAACCCTCTGCACCATTCACAACATTGCAACATATATACACAACACTTTGTTATTTTTTGAAAACAATTTTGTTGTTTTTTTAGATCAACACATTTCCATGAATTAATGCATGTGAAATGAAGGGTTTTGGTTTTGGTCTTGGTTGAAGTAAAAGTGTTGCTTACCCTTGAAAAGGTGGCTTTCTAAGCTTCCTTTTTGCATGTATTAATAAATTAGGAGGAATTGATCATCTTTTCAACAGTAACCCAACAGCTTTACTAGATTTGGATGACTAAATTTTCCCAAGAAGTTCACCTCTGACTGCACTTGCAAAAATTTAAAATAATTAAAATTAATTTAATGAGTGAGAAAATGCATATCGGATAGATTTGATTATTCTCACACACACACACATATATATATATAGAAAATAGCTTTGGCAACGAAGGTGTTCTATGTGTTGATGCAATCATCATCCCTTTAAATTGGACATGAAATTAAGGATGGAGGAAACCATTTGTTGGATATCTATATATAATCTAATCAACTTTATAAATATACAGTTCCAAAATTCTAAACTAATTTGATTTATTCTTAGTTTAAAAATCAATGATAGGTCCGAATTATATACTCGTCCTTTTTGTTTTGGTTTGCCATCACTCAAAATTCTTGCTCATGTACTATTTTAGTCATGTTCATAGATTTTTATAAGAATTAATGATTACTTTGCCCTAGTTCTATTAAAGTTGCACTTTGATACTTGTAAAATTAAAAATTATACTTTTTTTATCCTTAGTTTTGTGAAAATTGTACTTTGTTTCTTATAATTTATAAAATTTACACTTTGCACAATTTATTTTTAAAACTTGTAATAAAATATATAGTGAAAACTAAGAGCAAAACTACTTTTTTTCCCCTTTTTTTTCCAATAAATAAAACAGTAGTGACAAATATAAAAAAATATTTATATTATCAGACAGACCAGTAGCCCATAATAATTGGAAAGTCAAAAAAACTTGACAACTAATAAGTCAACTCAAGTTCAAAAACTACTCCTAATTACATATAACCTTATAATGAAGGAGAAATAAAATACTACAAAAAGTATCAAACTTCTTTCCATGGAGGTTAAACTCGCAATCTCATACCACCAATGGTGTTACATAATCACTAAGCCAAATGTCCTAATTTATTTTACAAAACTATATTATCGTGTAATTTTTACAAACTAGAGGTGCAATATGTAACTTTTTATTTTATGGAGGAAAAGTACGAATTTTCACAAAATTACAAGCACAAAGTGGCATTTAGCAATTAGCAAAAAGCAAGTTATATGAATTTCCCACCAAAATTGAAACGTTTGACGGTCTAGTCCATTTACCAACTACTCATGGCTTTCTATTTAATTCTGCAAAAATATTTTGGGGCTTTAAGAATAGAATGTGGGTTTCACTATAATAATGATGTTTGTGTCTTGTAATTTTTTTTTTATTTAAACTTTTCATATTATTAGAGTTCATTAATTTAAAGGGATGTATTATTATTATTTAATTCAGCTATGAGATATCTTTCCGTTCCGTATGTTAGGGAGACAATGACCTATTTTAGAAATTAAGTTAAAAATTAATTTATTATTATTATTTATTTTTTTAAAAAATATATAAAAAATAAAAAAAATGATGTGATTTAAAAAAATTAAAAAGTCAGAAATTTGACTTTTAACCATACAATGGGAATATGTTAATTTTGTAATTTTAAAAATAAAAAAATAAAAATTAAAGATAATATAATATGTTATAAAAAATAAGGGTAAATTATAAACACACCTCCTGAGGTTTACTTAAATTACAAATTACTCCCTGTGATTTTATAAATTATATTATGCCCCTTAAGGTTTTTAATTTTATAACAAATAGATCATTTTATTAATAAATCATTAAGTTAATTAATAGTTTTTAATAATGTTAATATTTTATTTCAATTAATAATTCAGATAATTTTATTATTGTATAGGTGGACAGTTAGAAATTTGATTTTTTTAATTAATTCTGTTAAATAAAAAATTCTGATAGGGAGATATTTGTAATTTTTCAAACCACAACTAGCAATTTGTATTTTAAGCAAATCTCAGGGGATGTATTTGTAATTTACCCTATAAATAATAATGAGAGTAAAAATATCTAAGATGATAAATAAATTAATAAAAATAAATATTAATTGTAATATTTTTAATGTTTTATTCATTATATTAAAATAAAATTGAGAGTAGGGTAGATAGAATGGAACAAGAAAGTAAAACTTGTCTCTGTCCCACTTTATTGGAATAGAGTAGGAGATGCAGGTAGGACTGCAAATGAAAAGAACCGTTCATGAATAAGCTTGAGCTCGGCTCGATAAAGGCTCATTTGAACTCGGTTCGTTAAATTTTCATCATGTTTGAATTCGTTAAAAACTTAATAAACAAGTGCAAATAAGGCTATAAACGAGCTGAGTCGAATCGAGATTTGCTGAGTTCGAGCTCGAGCTCGGCTCGTTTGCTTAGTGAGTTTGTCTATGGGTAATTTAGGGATACAAAATTTTCTATTAAATGAATGACCAAATGTCTTACATGGTTATGGGGTTCCTCTACAAGAAATTAGTCTTTTAGGAACTAATTGAATTTGATCACTAAAAATAATTTTTTAGGGACAAATTTAAACATATGATAATTTACTTATAGGATGGTAAAAATGACTATTAATATTCTTACTTAGGGCTTGTTTGGGGTGTTCTAAATAAGTGTACTTTTTGACTTTTTATGAAATATGAGTTGTGTTTGAAGTGATGTGACTTAAATAAGATAGTGACTTTTTGACTTTTTTAAGGGATAACAAATAAGGCCTTAATATTTAAGTAACTTTTTTAGACCAATAAATTTGATTGCTAATATATTATTAACATCTAGTGCCAAATATTTTTATCATTATCAATTAAAAACATATTTTTATCATTTTAACCATTAAAAAGTCGGGGCCTTACTCCCTAACTTGCTCATTCTCTCTTCAACGGGTTGTTCAATCTTCAGCCCAAAAGTCGGGAGCTCCAAGGCAGATTGGAAGCATCCATGGCAGATTGAGAGCTCAATCTTCTTCAAATTTTGGTGCGTTTCTCTCTCTCTCTCTCTCCGCCTATATACATATATATGATTTACAATATTAATCCGATCATCTCTTTTTCTTTCTCTCCATCATTTTCTACATCACAATCTTCAATCAATGGAATATTTCATCATCAATTAATTGAAGAAGAATCTCGGTTATCGATTCACTTCTCTTCCGAATTCTCGCTCACCTGGTATCGAAAACCCTAGGTCAGTACTCCCTAAACTGTTAAAATTATTGATATATGTGAAGTTTAAAACTCTGAAACTCTGATTTCTAAATATATAGGGACCAAGTAAACTCTGATTTCTAAACTCTGTATTACTTCAAACTCTGTGTGCGTAACGGATTTCACACTAGATGAAAGTAGATCGGGGCCCTGCACTCGGTTAGACTATCTAGGGACTGAGGTTCCTGCCACTAGAAACACCATGAGAGCTGCCCGGCTGGGGTTGGCCGAATAACCCCTCCGGTGTGGGAATTAGTGTAACAACCCTCGTACTGACTACCGTTAAACCACTGAATTATATACTGATTACCATTAAACTGAACTGCTAATGACTGATAAGTGAACTGGATGAACTACTGAACAAACTGAATGAAACTGAAACTGAAACTGAATGAGTTTGTCTATTGAATTGCGTGTTGCATCTGTTTGAGTGTATGATTATCTGTTTGCATTTTATGTTTAAACTGCTAATTGAAGGCCTTATCGGCGGCCGATTTAGAAACCGTTTGATGTTTTGTAATCAGCATAATATTTGTGATTTAATGATATTTTTATCTGAAAATTGATTAGGAATGATTAAATTAGATTGAATAGAGTTAATTGCAAACTTAGATTTATTTACCGAATTGCCCCACTTAATGGACCCATTGTTTTATATTATGCTTGAGCCTATTACACACTTAATTAAAACATTTGCTCAGCTTCTCCTTTGTTCCCAACCGACCAAACAAGAGAGCATAGAGAGAGAGAGAGTTCATCTTGGAAATTGGCTAGGAATTGAAGTGTAATTGGCATAATCTAGCTTCCACACCTTGAATTAACACTCTAGGTAAGAAATTCATGGTCTCCTCCTTGTCTATAAACTTCTTTATGCATGGTTCATGCTAAATTGTAGAACCAAGCCATGTTTTAGTGCAAACATGTGGAATTGAAGCTCAAATGTTACATGCATGTATATATTGATGAGTTTGAGTTGAATTCTTGGAGAATTGTCACATGCATGTCCATGTTGTTATCATAGTTCATGTTTCCTCATTGTTTTCAAAGATTGGAGCTCATTTGAGCTAGATTGGAAGCTTAAAATTGGTTTAAAGATCATGCATGTCATGTTTTGAAAGTGTTCTTGAAAATGGTTTGAAATTGAGTTTGAGTTAAACACCCTTGGGCCTTGATTTCTTAAATTAAGTTTTAAAACTTATTATTCTATGTGTTTGAAAGAGTTTTCCAGAAAATGGGCCCAAGAGGATCGAATTTGGAGCATCAAAACTTGGTTTGAAACTCTGAGGTCGAATCTGGATTTTCCAGATTTTGGACGTCCGCTTCGGCGAAGTGCCGCTCGGCGGGAATGCATGCTCGAGTATTTTCTCGCATTGTTTCTGATCGCTCGGCGAAGGATTTTAACGCCCGAGGGGGAAAATCGCACATCCAGCATTTTTTTGCACCTTTCATCAGTCAGGTCGGCGTCGGAATGTACGCTCGGCGTGGGCCTTTATTATTGCTTGCCGCTCGGGAAACTCGCGCCGGCGGAGGCCTTGTTCATCAAAATTTCGAATTGCTTCCTTAGTGCATTTTTGCATCCTCATCGCATCCTAGGCATTCTTAGGCCTAGTTTAAAGCATCTTAATGAGGATTTAAGCATAGAACCACACCGAGGGAATTTAGAGATTTAATTATCATCCTTTCCAACTGTAAACTTAGTGTGTGTTCTATTGATTGACTGTTTAGGGTTGACTCTCGGGGACGCGCTCTAGCTACTGATAGCCCAATCACTGTGAGTAACAGATTGTGTAAAGATATGTTCAAAATGGTTATATTTTGATTACTGAACTGAACTGTTTATTGAATTGATATTGTTTATTGAATGAATGTATGTCCTATTTCCTGAACTGTATTGTGGCATCCTTAGCACCTACTGTTATTGACTGTTACAGAGCTCTGTCGGTTCCCTTGTGGAACCATACTGTTTACTGAATGATTGGCCATCATTACTGTTGGGTCTGTTAAGACTCGGTCCTTTTGGACCTACTGTTTATAGGCTATTGGATGTACCACATATATTTGTTTGGTGAAATCTTGCAAAGTGAACTCTTTGTTTAAATGGCTGATTTCATTCTTGTAAGGACATTCATTCATAACCTCTTTCTGTTGTATGTTATTCACCGGGCTTTAGCTCACTGTTTATATATATATGTAGGTCTGACCACCACCGAGCTAGGAGGCGTGGGATTGATCCCGATTTGTCGGCCCGGCTGTGCCTGCTCATGAGGTTCGAGACGCCATGCCATGGCTTGGGGTGTTTTGTGTCCCCACTAGTCTCCTCTTGTTTTGTCTTGTTATGCGTTCTTTGTATAGATCATTCTCTTGTTATCGAGGATTGAGTCCGTCTTGAATGTCTGTAATGATTGTGTATCTTGTCTTGGTTTGAATGCATAAATGTATGAAAAATGTTTTTGGCATCTGATTAACACGCTCTATGGACACTAGTTTTCTTGTTTTGGCTTCCTTGAGCCCGAACTCTGTATGTACTGTATTACTGATTGGCAGGCCTTTGGTAATCTCGGATTACTGGCCAGTTACGGTGCTAAACCCATAGGGCCGGGTTTGGGTCGTGACAATTAGTGATCGGGGAAGAAGTGTATATAGAGCTGAGTTTATATCTAGGTGTGATTTTGCTTGGAATAGTTCAGTTACTTTCAATGTGAAGTTCATGTAGTATATGTAGTATATATAGGGTTTCTTGCTTGCTTCTCAAGATGGTCTCCTGGAGCTTGGATGCTGCCAAGTGTTTTTTTTGCATTGCTCGGAGTGGGGGACCACTTGGTAGTTATCATTGAATACATATACTCATTGTAGTCATGCTAATAACAAATCACATTCCTTTGGTTCAACAACTTCCGTGATCCTAGGTGTGGGGGACCAGCTGAGGTGGCAGCTTGTACATGCATATGCTCATTACTTCCACGTTTCTCTGTGAGGTTTCCTTTGCTCGGTACTTTAGTACCTCAGTTTGGCCTTAGACCAGATTTCTGTTGGGATGAGTTGGTCCATTCGGACATCTTTGTGTGGGCTCGGCCCGCTTTCTGTTTGGCCCATAGATTCAATCTCGCAGCTCGGCCCAACCTAGCACCACGGCTGGACTAGCCTTTTCACTGCGGGTTAGGCCCAAGTGCTTGAGGACTTGGGTTGACTGTTGATCATGAAGATGGGCTCAATTGGCTTGCCTATATACTCAGCTAACCCACTCGGATTTGGGCTTCAGTAGATTGGGCCGGCCCAAGTCTTGGATTCGACCCATTTCATATTCAGCCCCTTTATTTGCCCCCTAGCTTGCCCTAAGGTTCCCCTTGGGGGGAGCTATTGTTCTGCTTTCCAAGCGTCACGTTGTTTCAGTTTTCCTCCAGTTCGGCCTTGGTGGCTGTTCATGATTGTTGATCATGAAGTTGGGCTCAAAATGACTGTTGATTATGAATATTTTTAGAAAAATGTTAGGGATTTTAAATATTTTATCAACATTTTTATCAAATATTTCACATGGGTATGAGACTCACACTATGTGGGTCCCGACCGGTCCCACACTAATATGAGACATTTAATAAAAATATTAATAAAACATTTGAGATCCCTAGCATTACTCATATTTTTAAGAGCGAGATTAAAGGGTCAATTTGAAAAATCAATGCATTTCAATTAAATTTGAATGCATTAATTACTCTAGAGGTGGGCACATACTATGTCTGTACAATTCATAATTAGATATGATATTATGACAATTATTTAATGGCATCTTCAATGATGTAATTAAATTGTGCTTTAAAATGTGTATTATACGATAAAAAGTGTAAAAATTGAGGCATAATTATTTATAACTGTTTGTTAATTTAGAGAGTAAGTGTATGCTGTAATAGTGTAGTTAAGATATATGCTAAAAGTGTGTTATATTAAGGAAAATTGCTTCATAGCTTGAAATTTTGAGGCTCTAGTGGTCCGAATACGAAAACGACATCGTTTTGGCCAATTTTTTTTTTTTTGTTCTCTTATCTTTTCTCTCTGAAATAGAGAGGCAAGGGAAAAAAGAGGGAGGAAGAGAGAAGATAAAGAGAGAAGAAGGAGGGGGAACAGAGTACATACCGGCGCCACCATCACCATCGCAAACCCCTCCACCCACCGTCGCCGCCATCACCGTCGCCCATCGTGACCCTCCTCTGTGTGTATACGCACATAGATCTGTGTGTATACACACATAGATCTGTGCATATCTCTCTCTCTGTTCCCCTTTTCTTCTTTTCTTCTCCCTTTTCTCATTCTTTTCTCCTTCTTCTTTTTGTTCTCCTCTCTCTACTCTATGTTTTTTTCTTTTCTTTTTTTTTTTTGAAATGAAATGTATCTCTCTGTTTATGTTCTTCCTCTTTTTTTTTCTTTTCTCTTCTTTCTTTCTTTTTCTTCTTTCTAGATTGTTGGTCGGCTGGAAGAGGAAGGAAAAAAAGAGGGGAAAGGAAGAATAGGAAGAAGAGAGGGAGAAGGAAAAAGGAAAAAAAATGATTTTGATTTGAGTTTGGATTTAGAAAGAATAGAGGAAGAAGAGAGGGGAAGGAAGAAGAAAACAAAAAAAAAAAAAAATGTCAAAACAACGTCATTTTAACACCTTAAGCCATTCAAGCCATCATTATTCGAGTTACCTAGCGTGATTGTATATTAAGCATGTGGTCTATTCAAATATATATAAATATATACATAAATATAAAATAAAATTATTGCAATTATTTGGATAGGTGGTGGTGATGGGAAAAAGCAACGAAATCTTGCTTGTGCCGCAGCAAAGGTACAGCCAATTCCTGCTTTTTTTCTCTCTCCGACTCTCTACACAGCTCTCCACAGTTGAGCAAGAGTGCTAACTAGTGAGCTAAGTAACAAACAAGTTAGCAAGCTCAATGGAGACAAAAATAAATTATTTGCTTGCCATCTGTACCAACTACACCAATGGGTTCTTAGTGCTTGTAGTCAAAAAAAATTTATTAAAAAAAAATCAAAAAAATTATCATTATTCACAAGAATAAGTACTAAAATTAATTTTTTATATTACTGGCACCACTTCTATACAAGTACAAACAACAAAAAAAAACCAAAAAAATAAAAATAAAAATTAACAGTAATTTGAAAACATTGTACTATATCACGGAAAAAAAAAAATCCAACAATTACGAAGGCCACAGAGGTCTGCCAGACCCGTACTCACATATGGAAGATTCCATGTCGGTATGCATATAGGCACAAATGTAATTTTGTTATTTTATATAATATTTTAAAGCACATTTTTTTTTTGTAAAAAATCAAAAAGTTATCCTCAATAATCATATTTTTTTCTCTACTTTTTTACTCAAAAAGTCAAAAAGTGCACTTATATAATTCATCCCAAACAACCCCTAATCAATTCATTGGAGATGCTCTGAGTCAGTTTGCGAAAGTTGAGGTAGTTTGTAGCAATTATTAAGTTTGGAAGGTATTTTTGAAAAATAATTTTTGTAAGATCAACACCAATTTCAATCTTTATTTTATAAAATTAATATAAATGTTCTCTTAAAAAAAACTAAAGAGTAATAAATTATTTTAACCTTCTCTGATATTTGAAAAAAATACTACTAATCTTATAGATTTAGTGTAATTAATTGAGCTCCTTCAACATTTTAATTTACATAACATTTAAGTCTCTTTGAAATTTGTTAGCTATATAGATAGAAAAATAATATTATTATCTTTTTTATACTAAAATATATATTTTTTCCTTATTTTTTCTTGCATCTATGCACTATTTGTACTAATTTTAATTCTTTTAGTCTCAAAATTATCAAACTACTTATATATATATATATATATATGTACATATATATATATTTTTTAAAAATTTTAGGGGAAGTCAACTAAAACTGAAACTCTGAAGAGGAACCAACATTATGAGACGGATTTTGATATACAAAAATGTTGATTGATTCACAAATTTATGGGCCTCAATTTTTGGGCGGCAATAGTCAATGCATTAAAAAGGACCAGACCACATCTATCACATCTGTTCAGATTGGTTCACATTTAGTTGTAAACTGGCCCTACAACTAGGTATGTAATCGGTTTGGAACGATCGGTATTTAAGTAAAATTTTGTATCGAATTGATAATATCAGTTTTATTATATTAAAAA
This sequence comes from Camellia lanceoleosa, assembly GCA_025200525.1. Lineage (NCBI taxonomy): Eukaryota > Viridiplantae > Streptophyta > Magnoliopsida > Ericales > Theaceae > Camellia > Camellia lanceoleosa. The sequence goes on along the minus strand of CM045766.1, from coordinate 5,025,252 downwards.
TCAATACAGACTACATTTTTTATCAAACTGTGCCAAACTGCACCGATTCAAACGGTTCAGTTCAATTCAATTTAATTGGTTTAAGTACTTTTAAAATTAAGTTATTTCTTAAACTTGTAATATAATAAATAATTTATATAAAAATATTAAATTAGCCATTTATATACAATTTTAACCATATCTAATTTAACCATTCACAAAAATACAAATAAAAAAATTAATAAATACTAAGGCTTGAAGCTTTTATTGAATTAGAATTAGAAACAAAATATAATTTCAGAACCAAAGTCTTGACATCAAAACAAAACCAAAACTTAAAACAATCATCCCATAAGTCTAAACTACAAGTCTATCAAATAGAGTCAAAATATTCATTATATATTTAATATATATTATATGTAAGTCTCCGTTTGAGAAGTGAGTTGGCTTTTTGGCTTTTTTGGCTATATGAGCCTGGTCTCAAAGCTTGGTTTGGGAAGGGCTTTTAGCTTTTTGACTTTTTTGACTTTTTTGTGAGAGAAGAGTGTAATGATTATGGGGTTGGATGAGATGTTTTGTCTGTTGTGGCTCATGAGCCTATTCTGTCTTTTGTGGCTCATTGAGCCAAAAAAGCCCAATGAGACCTTGCCATATATTTGGTCGGTTTCGGTGCAAATCGGTGTATAGTATATCAAAACCGGCACCGAACCGAAAACTGAAAAAATTTAATTTCTAAAACTGAACAGACCGATTCATATTAAAAAATCGACCACATATGACCGGTTCAATCCGGTTCAATCGATTTAGTCGGTTTTTTCAATTTTTCTTACATCCTTGCCTACACCTTAGCACAATGACATAGACATGGACGCCTTGTTTGGTAATCCTTATTTTTTACTTTTTATAGTTTTGGGCTTATTTTAAATTTTTTGATTTGGAAAAAATAAATTAATTAAAAAATTTCAAAAGTTTTACCAAAAGACTAACAGTGCCAAAATACAATAGCAAACAACAAAGATTAAAAAAATTTAATCCACAAAAATGGCCATGGCCAACCACATTAAATTATGTAAGTATATAAAATAAATATATTTGTACTCTTTTATTTATATATGCTACTACATAATATATTTGATAGTGAACATACATTTTGATTTGTCATGATTTACTAGTTTAATTCATAGCACAGGTTCAATGAACATTGTGATATTGGGCCATTCCTGAGTTCCATTTTGAGCTAGCCCACTGCTAGGCTTCGGACCTTGGGTACAGAGTAGGCCTATTATGAGTTTTGAAATTGGGCTAAATTTGTGATTGGTCGGCCCATGCAAGGCAGGCTTCTTCAGCTGGACCTTCAAGGACCAGAACTTGAGAGCTTTGCAATCCATAAAGACGCCATCATTGGACATTATTTTCTAAGTTGGCCGTACATGTATTTACATGGCACCAAAATAATAATAATAATAATAATTTGAAAAAGGTTTAAAAAGTTACACAATCATGTGTTGTCCTGGACTCTTGCATCTCATCCAATATACAATTCATTCATTGGTCGGCTATAGTTAGAACTATATATGAACGGAACTGTTCATCAAGATTTTGAATTCGACTCGCTTATTAAATAAATGAGCTTGAACTTGATTTTTTACTCATTTATTAATTGAACTGAGTTCAAGTAGTTTCAAGCTGGGCTCAATAAGGTTAATGAACATAAAGAAAATAAATTAATATTTACTTTTAATAATATATCAAATCAATTTTTAGTAATTTTTTTTATTTTTATGTGTATTTGGTGTTTGTTGTAAATTTATATATTTGATTGATGAAATTTATTATTAATATAAGTATTCTTGTATATTTTGTTCATATTTTCTATTTTTTTTATTCTTAATAAGTAAATTAATTTAAGTTTTTTTTTTTGTTTTTTGTTTTTTCAAGCTTGAGCCAAACTCGAGTTTATCAAATATTTAACAAGTCAAACTTGAGCTCGATTATTTAAGCTCGACTTGAACTTGGCTCGAGCTCGAGCTCGAGCTCAAGCTCGATTAATTCTTAATAAACAAGCCTAAACACACAAGACCTCAACTCGGCTCATTTACCGTCCATAGTATATATAATTTATTTCATATGTCTCATCCTATATCTTTAAGTAATATATATGCTCTTTAATCCCTTATATTCAATTTGAACAATCAAATAGAACTATAGTTTATTAAGAGTATGAGAAAATTAACATTACATAAACAACAATTCGAGCTGAAACTCAGCTTCTCAATAAGTAACTGTGGGGATATATTTTCTGAGTACCAACACGTGGCCGAGGTGACACCGAAGTGTCAGCAGAGTTCCCCACGTGTTATGGTAGTTGTGCCGAGGTTATCTCGGCAAGGCCGAGGATACCTCCGAAGATATCAGAGTCCGAGATAAGCGGATAAAGGACAAGAGTCCTAGAATGAAGAGAGCTCAAACACGGATGTGGACAAGAGTCCAAGGTTGGGGAAGACTTGATTTGGGGTAAAGATAAACTCTTAGGAAGTATGTCTTAATTCTCTTGAGAGTCCTAGATTAGCAAGAGTCCTAAATCCATTAGGACCGGGTTCTGTTGGGACTAGGATTGGATTGGCTATAAAGAGAGGCACCCCATGGGTCTAAGGTACGTTTTTATGCTCAAGTTAGTGAGTTAAGTACTTGATTATCCTTGAGATATCTTGACTTGATCGTCGGAGTTCCCGGGTGGTGAAACCACCACGAGTCTTTTCCTTCATGCAGGTTACAAGGCCGTCTACTGCTGTGTTCTTCTCTGAATCACTAAGGAGGCGGTGTGATCGGAAATTCACTCACACAATTTGGCGCCTGTGGGAAAGAAAGAAGAGTAGATGGCTAATAACGCAGAAGGAAAATATTGGGGCGACACTCCATCTGGGAGTGGAAGACTGTCGATCCTAATGTGGAAGGAGGCGACGCACGAAGAAACTCGTGATCGAATCACGCAGAAAAGACGTCGGCGGGCGGCGACACATCAAAGAAAGCGAACGAGCAAGTACTACAACGAGGATGACCTCTGGACACTGGAAAGAGATGTCCGAGGAGGGATGAAGAAGTAAAGGAGATGGCACATAAACCGGTGACCTTCAATCGGCGTCAACTTTATGATGCGAATAATGTCATGCAGCCATACATACCCATTGCAGACACACCAATGCCAAGAAGAACGCCCAAAAGAAGGGACGGAAAGAAGTCCCCGAAGCCCCTCAGCATACGAGGAGCGGAAGCCACTCTCACCGACCATCCAGGGAGGTCGGCCGAGAAGAGCCGAGGAGAGAAGAGTCCCGAAGGACACATCCTGAGAAGGGTGCAGACCCCAAAGAACATCGGCATGTTAAAGGCGGGTGTTGTGTTTTGATGCCTCCTGCGGAGAAGGATCAAAAAGGGGCCACCATGAGGCCGAGAGTAGTGCGCCAAAAAGGCTGAAGTCCATTGACAGCCGAGCTGCAGGGAGAAGTAAAGAGGACTTGAGAGACTACCTCAAGAGGAAACAGGAGAATGCTGGAGCCGAAGTAACCTCCCCAGTTAAGCCGAGGACTCCATTCTCGGTGGAATTGGACAAATTCGTGGCACCAAAAAGATTCAGCATGCCAAGGTTCCAGATATATGATGGTAAGTCAGACCCTAACTTCCATGTTGGATTATTTTTGAATTCAATGGCGTTATACAGTGGGAACGAGCCGTTGCTCTGCAAAGTGTTCCTTCATCCTTTGGGGAGATTGCATCGATTGGTTCCACAAACTAGAAGGGCGTAAAGCTGAGGAAGGCTGGCCGAGATGTTTGTGGCCGTGTTCATTACAAACAAATCGCAACCTTTGAGGGTGGATGCATTGATGGCACGAAGATCGGCAAAGATGAGAGCCTCGAGCCTCATAAGCGGTACTACGAGGTGTTCAATCGAATACTGAGTGCAACCAGAGGTGGCGGTCGTCTCTTTCAAGAACGGCCTAAGGATGGTATCCTTCTTGGAAGTCATTAGCAAAAACCCCGCCAAGAGTATGGAAGAGCTCATGGCGAGGATTGAGAAGTATGCACGAGGAGGATACCTCGGGAACAAGGAGACAAAGACGAGAAAAAACGGCTCGCCAAGCGAGGCCGAGGCAACAATGGACAAAACAAACAGAGAGCGAGTTGAGGACTAAACAAGCGATGGCAGCGGTGTTTCAATTCGATCCAAAAGGTCCTTGACCAAATTAAATCACCCTATTTGTATGCGCAAGAGCACAAGGAGAATTCATGGGAGAAACCTCGGTGGCGTTGTGCCTACCATAATGAGCGAGCCACCCAACTCAGGCTGCGAGGCCCTTAAAGCACACTTAGAAGATCCGGTCGACAAGGCCATTTAAGAGATCTTGTGGATGAGGCCGAACCAGGAAGAACAGCACGGTTGCCTCAAGCACCAGCCCGCCAAAGACAAAGGCAACCCGCAGGCGGACCTCGGGTGGTTAACGTGATCCACTCAGCGGTGAAGCAACGACATTCGGGGGGAGACGCAGAGGGTGAAACATCTACAGCATGTCAACCAGGTCGGACTAAAAAGACCTCGGCCCGAAGATTGCCGAGGACCTATGATCACCTTCACAGAAGCCGACCTAGACATGGTTCAAAGACCAAGACAATGATGCCTGGTAGTATCCCTCCGGGTTGGGGAGTGCCGGGTGAAAGCATCTTGATTGATCAAGCGACTCTGCGACATCATGTATGTCGGATGCTACAAGGAGTTAGGCCTTCACCGATGACATGGAGCGATCAAAGCGGCCCGATGGTGGCTTCAATGGAACGCCGGCGTGGCCTTTAAGCGCAACAAGCACGGAAGTACAAGTGGCACAAAGAAGGTGAGGGCGAAATTCATTGTGATTGATACGCCGCCTTACAACATCATCTGGAGGCCGTGGTTGCATGCAATGGGGCGATTCCTCGCCTTGCATCAATCGCTGCGATTCCCAACAGAACATGGGATTGAGGAAATCAGAGGAGATCAGTTGCAGGCGAAAAACTGCTCCATGGCAGCAATGAAGTTAACCTGCAGCATTCGAGAACCAGCGGCAGCAGAGGTTGAAGAAGAGGACATGAAAGTCCTAGATGATGTCGGCAAGGAGCCGACCGAGAAGAGTGAAGAAGCATTGAAGAAAGTCTTCGTCCAGAAGGGTGATGAGGAACGCTTCTTTCTTCTCGGCACAGGATTAGCCGAAGAAGAAGAAAGGGAGTTGGAAGCCTTTCTGAGAAAGAATATTGAGGTGTTCGCCTGGACACCTTACGAAATGCCTGGCATCGACCCCGAGGTCACATGCCACAGACTCAACGTTGATGTCGCCAAACCCGTAATACAACGAGCCAGAGACCGACGTTGATACACGCCAAGCGATGGAAGAGGAAGTAGATAGAGTTCTAGAGGCGGGGCCATCCGAGAAGCCAATTATCCGACGTGGTTGTCAAATACCGTGGTAGTAAAAAGAAGAATGGCAAGTGGAGGGTCTGTAGACTTCACAAATCAACAAAGCTCGTCCCAAAGACTTCCTCTCGCTAAAGATCGACCGGTTGGTGGACGCCACATCTGGACATGGTAGGATGAGCTTGGACGATATAGGGGTATCACCAGATAGCAATGTACCCCGGATGAGGAGAAGACAGCGTTTATCACTCCCAAAGGTCTCAGATCACATAGAGTCATGCCTTCGGGTTGAAGAACGCAGGAGCAACTTACCAAAGGTGACCCAGATGTTCGACACTTGATCGGCCGAGCTGGAAGTCTACATTGATGATATGGTCGTGAAAACCAAGGAACCAAGGATCATCTCACGACTTAGAAGAGGTCTTCAACATACTCAAAACATATCGGCTCGACTAAACGCATCGAAATGCGTTTGGAGTCGGATCCGAAGTTTTTGGGGTACTGTGACAAGAAGGGCATTGAAGCCACCCAGATCGATCAAGGCCATTCGAATTACAGAGTCCGACATCGCCAAGGTGTTCAGATGCTTCGAAGGGCCGCAAACCTAAACAGATTTATAAGAAGTTCGGACAAGTGTAAACCTTTTTTCAATCTGTGAAAAAGGCCATGATTTTTATGGACGGAGGAATGCGAGGCCGCTTTGACCGACCAAGAAGTACCTTTACTCGCCCCGCCCTCTCAACGCCTCAACACGGGGAGGAACCGCTTATACCTAGCAGCCAGAGCACGCAGTGAGTGCTGTGATTATCCGAGAAGAAAAGGGCGAACAGAAGGCAGTTTACTATGTGAGCAAGACCTTGGCTAACGCAGAAACAAGGTATCTGCCATTAGAAAAATTAATGCTGGCCTTGGTAATGGCTTCAAAGAAGCTGAACCACTATTTTCAGGCTCACAAGATAGTGGTTCTGACAGAGCACCCATTAAAATCCTTGTTGCAGCAAGGAGACTTGACTGGAAGAATTGCAAGATGGGCCGTTGTTTTGGGCCAATATGACCTGGAGTTTAGGCCAAGAACCGCAATTAAGGGCCAAGTCTTGGCGACTTTGTGGCCGAAGTTCTCACCGAATACATCGAACATCGGCTCCGTCGAGCCGAGATGAACGATGCCTGCACAAGGAAAGAGAAGCCCCCAAAAGCCAAAGAACCAAAGAAGGAGAAACTCGGACCTGCAAAGATTTACATCGGCAACTCCTTTCAACTTTTTGTTGATGGGAGCTCAAACCGCAGGGGCGGAGCCGGAGTAGTGTTAATTTCCCGATGGGGAGATATTGAGCGATCAATTCGATCGGGGTTCAAGGCCTCGAACAATGAGGCGGAGTATGAAGCATTGATTCTTGGATTAAAGCCGCAATAGCAGAGCAGATGAGGTAATTATTTTTGTGATTCGCACTTATAGTAAATCAAACTACGGAGAGTTTGCCCGAGATGAAAGAATGTCGGCATACGTAAAAGAAGTCATCAGCCGCGTATGTTTCAAAACCGCCGACTTCTACAAAGTTAGCCGAGATGATAACAACCATGCCGACGTTGGCCAATTTGGCAAGTTCAAGACAAACCGAAGACAAGGACAATAATGATTGACTACCTACCGTGCCCAAGCATAGAGCCACCGAACGCAATGCAAGAAGCATTATGTGATTTGGGACCAAGTGGATGGATGCAATTGTTGCATTCCTAAAAGAAGGCAAGCCGCGAAGATCGGAAGGAAGCACACAAGGTCGAATGAAGTCGGCAAGATTCACTCTGCCAATGAAGGACATCTGCATGAAGATCCTTCATGGACCTCTTTAAGGTGCGACACCTCTTCAAGTCGAAGACTTTCTGCATTTAAATTCACGAAGGAGTTTGTGGAAGCCACTCGGGGCAGATCGTTAGCACATAGGCCATTACCCAGTGGGTATTGGTGGCCCTATATGCGAAAAGACGCAGGCCTATGTAAAGAAATGTGAACAATGTCGAGGTTTGCACCATTGATACACCGACCACCTTGACTTGAATCTGTTTCCAACTTGGCCATTTGCCCAATGGGGCATGGATCTTGTTGGAAAATTGCCCTGCAAGCGGGCAACGGAAGTACCCATCGGTGGCTACGGATTACTTCACAAAATGGATAGAAGCAGAGCCTCTTGCCAAAATCCGAGATGTGGATGTGAAGAACTTCATCCGAAAAGCATCATTACCGATTTGGGATTCCAAGAGCAATCGCGTTGACAACGAACACGCTTTGACAAAGAACTCATCAAGAATTTTTGCGCCAAATTCAAGATAAAAATTACTTCTCAACACCAAGCTTTCCCAAAGTAATGGGCAAGCCAAGCATCAAACAAGGTCATTCTAGATGGAATAAAGAAGAGGCCGCAGTACCAAAGGAAGTGGGTAGACGAAGCGCCCAACGTGCTCTGGGCATATCGCACTACGCCGAGAAGATCAACAGGAATCCCCTTGCCATGGCTTATAGCACTAAGGCGATCATTCCATTGGAGATCGGCATCCCAGGGATCAGAACACAGGGAGTTGAGGACGGGTCTAATGATGTGCTCTTAGCCCGAGATCTGGACCTACTAGAAGAAAGAAGAGAGAGAGTCAAATCCAAATTTTGCAAAGATACCAAAGAACGACTTGCCAAAGCTTATAACAAGAAGGTCAATCCAAGGGATTTTCAGGTCAACGACTTAGTCTTAAGAAAAGTGGTCGGCAATAAGAAGGATGCCAGAGAGGGCAAACTTGGCCCAAACTGGGAAGGCCCCTACGTAATAATTTAGGTGTTAGGGAATGGGGCATACCGCTCGAAGATAATGAAGGCAAAGCACGCTAGACCATGGAACACTTGTAATTTAAAGTTTTTCTATCATTAGATATTGTTTGATTTTTTCTTGCCGATATGATAAATAAAATCTTAGCGTAATTTCTCCAACTTATACAACTTGGCACGATGTTGAATAATGAGAACCCAAGAGGAACTTAGGTTCACATTAAGAGAGAAGACATTAGTAATGCTTAAATGGGTTAAGTGAGATAAATTCCTTATCTTTACTTGTTGAAATTTGTAGCAATTTACAAGTTAAAGTTAAGCTGAGATAAATTCATTATCTTTACTTGTTGAAATTTGTAGCAATTTACAAGTTAAAGTTAAGCCGAGATAAATTCATTATCTTTACTTGTTGAAATTTGTAGCAATTTACAAGTTAAAGTTAAGCGAGATAAATTCATATCTTTACTTGTTGAAATTTGTAGCAATTTACAAGTTAAAGTTAAGCGGAGATAAATTCCTTATCTTTACTTGTTGAAATTTGTAGCAATTTACAAGTTAAAGTTAAGCGAGATAAATTCCTTATCTTTACTTGTTGAAATTTGTAGCAATTTACAAGTTAAAGTTAAGTCGAGATAAATTCCTTATCTTTACTTGTTGAAATTTGTAGCAATTTACAAGTTAAAGTTGTGAGCAATCTACAAGTTAAAGTTGCCGAGAAGATTCCTTGACCTCGCTTGTTGAAATTTGTAGCAATTTACAAGTTGAGCAAAGATTATGGTCTAAACATTTGAGCAAAGTACATCGATTATTTTTGAAATTTACAAGAAAGGCAAATTGAAATTGTTATTTATGGCCTTTTGGAACTTGAGAAAAGTTAACATTGAATAGTATCTGTCTATACTTGTTGAAATAATGCAGATCTCTGTCAAGTAAAATTTGCAAGTGTAATGCCCGAGGTATGTTACCCGAGGAGATTGTGCAAAAAGGAAGAATCTGAAATCATGCAAAATATTCTAAGTATAGAATCATTCGAAGTAAAGAAGGATTAAAAGCCCCAAGCATTCAAGAATAAACAATTGCATAAATAAGTTGTTTACAAGCGCAGAGAGGCACATCGGCCTCGGATGAAACTTACAAAGAAAAGAAAACAAAGTACAAGAAATAGAAGAAAACAAAAAGCGTGTTTGTCCTTCTTCAACTTGAGCAGAAGGTCGGGTTGGAACCTCGGAAGGTTCGGAAGAACCACCTCGGTGTCTTTGGGTCCACAACCTCTCATCTATTTCAAATTAAATCCTGTGTTCTTTATTTGCCACGACCTCGGAGTGTTTGTCAGCCACAACCTCAGCGTCGATTTCGGCTAAGGTTTCATCAACACTTCTCCCAATTAGAAGCATATCAGAAGACAGGCGAACTGAGCCAGCTTCCTTGGATTGCTTCTCGACCTGTTCATCCCCAGTGAGGTCCAAAATCTGGTCGGCCTTGGGAGGGGATTTGGCCTTCCTCACCAAGGGTTCATCTTTATCTTCATCTTTTTCTTCATCTTCATCCTCGCTGATTCAGATTCATCTTGGCTTGAGATGGAGGAAGTGGGCAAGGAAGACGCAGTTTCGCCTTGCGCCATGGCGAAGTCGACCGAAGATCAAGCTTTTTGGTCGAGCATTCCAACCTAGGGCGTATCCTTTGTTGCAAGCTTGCTTGACAAGCTTGTAGTCTTCAAAGAACGTCTGCCATGCCTTGGTTGTAGGCGATTTCAAATTTTTTGTGGCGAGCATCCCTAAGCTCTTTCTCGCCTCGGCCTTCTTAGCCTCGGCTTTTTCTCGGCTTCGCAACTTCCTTGACGCTATTACCGCCCTTTTGAAGAGCAAGTGATTGGGCCTTTGTGGCCGCCTACCGCTTCTTCCGCTTTTTTCATCCTCGCTTGATCTCTTTTTGGGTCTTTTGAAGGGCAAAGAACTCCTTCTTTAATTCAGAGAGCTCCTCCTTGTTTCAAATGCCTTAACAGAGAAGGCGTGGGCATGTTGAACTACCGACAGCTTTATAAAGACAAAGGTTATTACAGAGTGAAAATGATGTTTTACAAGTATGAAGATAAAACAAGATCATCAAAGTTCAAGACTTACTTGGATGAGCGTTGCAACATGAGAGCATAGTTCTCATATTCACCGATCTTGGAGTTTTTCTCAAGATCACCTTCGATGAGAACGGCCATGCCGAAAGTGCCACGCCGACGTTAATGTCGAGGCGCTTTCATTGGCATAAACCGCACGTCCTCAAGTGTAATTTTGGGCTCGAGGAACTTTGGGAACCCCGATCCCGAGGTTGAAGGCTTTGCTTTTTCGGTGGACCAGATCCAGAGGGTCTGCCTCACCACCTCTTCACAGAGCATAGGTGGTCTTCCGCTCTCCGCTAGCCGAGATCGGCATGCGTCTTCGGCCTCGGCGTCAAGAGGCCTTAGCCTTCTACCGAGCCTTTTTGGTTCTCTTCGGTTTTGATGGGGCATAGTTTGAGTGGCTCATCCTCCATGTCATCTCGGGGTCGGCCAAGAGATTGAGCACCGCTTTTCTTGGTCTTTCCATTTCAAATTGCTTTTGACGAGTCTGCGTCGCGCTTCTTTTTTCTGGGGACCGGTTCAGACGTGGAAGCAACTTGTTCAAGAGAGGATTGATGAGGAGGTGCTCCTCTTCCTCTGCTTTTGGAACGTCGCAACTTTGAAGTATATGTGATGAAGTTCAAGACCAAAGGGCCTTATGCTTTCTCAAGGGGGAGGTCCAAAAGCTTTTTCGCCAGTTCGAGGAAGTAGGATCGACGAAAGTCCTTGGGAGGACGCATTTAACGCCTCTGCAAAATGTAACAAAACATGAGAAGCAGATAAAATATTTTGGAAAATTGGAGAAAAACAATGTTAAGTAGTTCGAGATGGGCTCTACCCTTGCCCTCCTTACTCTCGTGGAGAGGGAAAAGGTGGACTTCTTCACCGGCCAAATTCCCGCCTCAAAGTGACAATAAGATAATCCAAAAGAGCCCCTTTGTTGGAGTCTGGGAGCTCGGCTACAATCTTATATTCGGTAGACCTCGGCTTGAGGTAATATCTAAACCTTTCTCCTTAAGGTTAAGGGCACTCATGGTGTAACAATCTTGGATATCGGCAAGAGTGATTCCAACACCCTCCGCCGAGCTAAAGCTATTATTCCGATAAGGGTTCTATAGGCATTTATGGTAAGTTGCATGGGGTTGAGGTCAGAGTAGTTAAGGACCTCGGAAGAGGATATCAAGAGGGAACCTAAGTCCACACGGACGAAGGCGACTATGTGAAAGGCATTTTATCGCCATCAGCATAATGGAGTCCTCCTCCCGCCTAGTCTGAGTTGGACGTCATCTGGAATGGAGAATTCTTCCTAAAGTGTTCTAGTTTTGTGGGTATCCACCCTATGTTTCCACACACCCATGGCCTTTATAAGTGTTTGGCTCTGTAAACAGAGTATTCCTAAGGGTTTTAAGGACCTCGGCTAAAACCTAAGTAATCGATTGTTTCATTTTTCCTAGAGATTGATGGTTCTACAACAAATCCCAAACTTAAGTCTACGAATAAATGAGAATGGAAGGCGTAAAATCTGAAAACAGGAAGCAAAAGAAGTTTGATTCAGAATACAAGAAAGTGGAAGGCCAAAATGTAGTGAGATGGTGCAAGTATTCAGATGCAAAATCAAGAAATGATTCAAGAAATACGTGACAAATGTAACATTAGAAGCGAAGAACCGATAACGATCGAGAAATGGAAACGAAGGAACAGGACTTACCGAAAGGATGAAGCCGAGATGAGTCTGCCGAGGTCGTGTGACTTAGGCGACAGCGGCTTGAGCTCCACGAAATGGCAAAGGCGGACCTAATGCAGAGCTTCGAGCTTGGGGCAATGGAGGATTCGAAGGAAAAAGCAGAGAGAGAGAGAACAAGAATTTCAAAATGCGAAGGAGAGAGAGACAAACGCTTTTGTCAAAAGTGAAGCGGCAAAACGACAATAATGACGCGCCTAGGGTAACGCATGCGCAGACGCAGCAGAGAAAAGACGGCTTGTAGGCGTCAACGCACGGGACCAAGAAGAATGAAACGCGTCCTCGTATTAGTTGAAGATTGGTGTATGACCTCATACACGTAAGGGAATTGATTTGAATCAAGAGGACATGCCGCCCGAACGAATGATCTCGCTAAAAGTTCTTAGGCCGATGCGCGGGATAAAATTGAAGATAGGTTCCATCACCTCGTAATGCCGAGGTAATAGAACCTAGGGGCGCTAGGGGATATATTTTCGAGTACCAACACGTGCGAGGTGACACCGGTGTCGCCAGAGTTCCCCACGTGTTATGGTAGTTGCCGAGGTTATCTCGGCAAGGCCGAGGATACCTCCGAAGATATCGAGTCCGAGATAAGCGGATAAAGGACAAGAGTCCTAGAATGAAGAGGAAGCTCAAACACGGATGTGGACAAGAGTCCAAGGTTGGGGAAGACTTCTTTGGGGGTAAAGATAAACTCTTAGGAAGTATGTCTTAATTCTACTGAGAGTCCTAGATTAGCAAGAGTCCTAAATCCATTAGGACCGGGTTCCTGTTGGGACTAGGATTGGATTGGCTATAAAAGAGAGGCACCCCCATGGGTCTAAGGTACGTTTTTTATGCTCAAGTTAGTGAGTTAAGTACTTGATTATCCTTGAGAGATATACTGACTTGATCGTCGGAGTTCCCCCGGGTGGTCGAAACCACCGCCGGAGTCTTTTCCTTCTGTGCAGGTTACAAGGAGCCGTCTACTCTGCCTGTGTTCTTCTGCTGAATCACTAAGGAGGGCAGTGTGATCGGAAATTCACTCACACAGTAACTTTTCTTTTAGCGCCAAACAACATGTCATGCACCATACTGCCAAAAAAACTCTCATGTAGAATGGGATCTTTTGTCCCTATTTTCTTTGCACAATATGTTAAAATAATTAACTTTTTAAGTAAAAATCAACAAATACTGGGTTGGAGAGAGTGTTTGGAACTACAACGAAGAAAATACGAGCAGTGTATACGGTGTATGGTGTTTTGTGTATACCATGGATGCCCTAATTGAGCTTTAGCTATAGGTGCAGGTGCAGGGCCTTTTTGACAACATAAGTTTTATATGTAACACAATCTTGCTAAAAAGTGTTATGGGCATATGAAAAAGAGGTCAAAAAAATATATTTTAAAGAACATGAAACTCTTTTTATTTATTTTAAAACACTTAACTCTTTTATATTTTTCACAACAATCATGATATTAAACATCACTTCAGGAGTATTAGTTAACATTTACCGATAACATATGCAATAGCTAGTGTACATTTTTTGGGGGGTTCTTATGGAAGTGTAGAGCCCATAAGAAGCAATAATTGCAATTTGCAATTCACATACAACACTGATATGATCACCTAAAATCTCTTTTACAAAAATCACCAGTGATTTTTGATGCACATCTCTTTTCCATTCATATATGTTATCTATAAAACTTGTCATGTATAATCAGCAGCGACGTCTAGGCAAGGGCCACTACGCCAAAACAGGACATTAATGGTAGTTTTTTTAACGGCGGTAACGAAAACTGCCGTTAATACCACCGTTAATGTTCCATTAACGACGGTTTCGTTACCGCCATTAAAAAAATCATCACTAAAAGTGTCTTTAACGACGGTAATGAAATCCACTTTTAATGGCAGTAACAAAACCGCTGTTAATGTCCACTTTTAAAGGCGGTAACAAAACCGCCGCTAATGCCCAACCATTACCGCCGTTAATGACGACAGTCTTTGCCGGCGGAGCTCCGGTGAAACTTCGGCGTGCTCCGGCGAAACCATCTACAATAAAGTAAAAGTAATGTTTAAATATTTATTTAGGGAATATATTTCATGAAGAGTGGCTGTGACAGAGTGGTTGGTGTAGGTGGAAGAGAGGTCTTGGGTTCAAAACTTGGCGAGTACAAGAAGAAAGAATTATTTTTTGAAAAATTTGAACCTATTTAGGCGGTAAAAAACCGCCGTTTTTGGTCCTATATTACCGCCGTTTTTGGTCGACTTTTAACGACGGTAATTTGTCTTTTTACGACGGTTTCACTTTTTCCGACACGCGCATAAACGGCGGTTCCGTTAAAGGCTTTAACGGTAGTTTTACAGCCTTTAACGGCGGTAAAAAACCGCTGATAAAGCCAAATTTTGGCGTAGTGGGCGAGCGAGCTCCACCTTGACCTCCACCATTTCCACTGTACCTTTGGTGGTGAAGCAGAGATTGATCATGACCACAATGATGAGAATTCCTTGGAGGGTAACGATCTTGTTGGTGGCGCTGGGTGGCTGTGGCGGTATGTTTTGCACCGGCTTTGGAGCCCTTAGGCTTGATCTTGATGGCATTGACTTATTGGAGAGTCTCCAAATCTTCTTCCATTGAGGGCCGGTTTTTCGGATAGGATTCAAGACATTGAAGTATAAGTTCAGCTGCTTGGAATGCAGCTTTTGAAGGGTAGTGATTTTCAAGCCTTGGGTCCGTGATTTTGTTCAATTTCCTCTTGTCGAGTAGAAAGGGTCTAGTCCACTCTATCAAATTGTGCTCACCGTTGGGTCGATACATGTCGAGCACCCTTAAACCTGTCAATAATTCAAGCAACACACTCCAAAACTGTACACATCGCTCTTCACGTACAAATCACCTGAAAATTCATTATTGATCATTGTTGTCGAATTCATATTTGCACCACTGTACAAACAAATAAAATTTATAATCGTCATAAACTCATGATCAGTCTTTGAGTGTTAAAAGCTAGTAAGATGAAAATGACTTAGGATCATCCATCCCCAGATTAAATTGTGATATTGCTTCAAAATACTTGCAGTATTGAATAAAAGTTGTGATATTGCTTCAAAAAAAAAAATGTCAAAAATTGTCGCATAGAATGATATGTGGTTTTTAGTGATTCTTTCTTTTCAAACCAAAATACCAACATTATGGCTTCTAATTCAAAAAATATTAATGCAACCTCTTTTGGATGAGCTCTACAAATGTCATGTGTAAATCATTTTTCCGAACCACTTAGGTGAGGTTTGACAAATGCTAAAAGAAACAATTTCTTTTTTTTAAAAAAAAATAGTCAATTACTTTTTAAGTCTTTCTAGATCAAAAAATTTAATTAAAAAAATAGACCAAGTAAAACAAAAATGACAAAAAAATAAAACAAATTTTACTTTTTTAAAGTAAACTTTTTATATCAATTAAACAAGACATGATTAAGGCTCCGTTTCTTTCACCTTAAAATATTTTACACTTGAAAATATTTTCATATAAATTGATTTTGCCAAAAAAAATGTATATTCATTCTTGGACTTTGGCTACTACTCGTATAAGAGAAAGATAGGGGGAGCCGTACCAGTTGCGACGTACTCAGGAGCGACATAACCATACGTGCCAATGATGCTCGTTGTCACATGTGAATTGCCATTTGTGGGACCTAACTTTGCCAACCCACAATCTGAAAGCTTTGCATTGAAGTCCTACAAAAATCAACGAGATTGATGGAAATTAGCACTGGAGTAATAAAAAGAGTTGGGCTTAACGTTTTTCAAGTTTAAATATGAAGTTGAGACAACTTGAGCCTTTAAACAAATTAATCTATATATACAGTGTTAGCAGGTATTTTAATATTATAATGTGTTATTTGTTGATTTTTTTTTTCTTTTCGTCTAAGTTTCTAAGTCTTGGTCTTTGTCCACCAAAACTTATCCATCTAGTCATCATCAAGTCTTCGCCAAGACTTTCAAGTCTAAGTCTTCTTCTAGTCTTCTCTCCTATCCATTCCAAGACTTGGAAGTTAAGCAATCAAAAGTCTTCATCAAGTCCACCAATCTTATCTACTCCAAGATCTTGGTCAAGTCTCCTGTAGCTTATCCATCCAAGTCCTCATTCGTTTCATATCCACCAAGGCACCTCCAAGCCTTATGTCCTATAGATTTGAGCTAATGTCCTATCTTGGTGCAAGGGTGAAGAAGTTTTGGTTGTGTTGTTATGTCTTGAGTGAGATTATTAGGCAAATAAAAAAGGGTGTGTGTGATAAAGTTTTGGGTTCAACCAATTGTGCAGTATTGGTGAACTATACGACTTAGTCGGGTTGTTGCATCCTGGGGGGGACAAGTCAAGGTTTTTTCTGCTGCACCGGTGTGAGGCTTTGCCTAACCACAGAGGGTTTGAATCTCCTTACAGAGAGCGAGTTTCCCACGCTTCAGCCTTGATAATAAGTTATTGTAATTTTATTATTTGTATTTTCTGGTGTGTTATTTATAATTATCACCAATAATTTTAAGGAGATTCAAATAGCAAAAGTTCATGGAGCCAGTACTAGAGAAGCCCAACGAGAATACCGGCGATCTCAATAAGCTCTTCCGGTTCAAGGGAGCTCATTTCAAGAGATGGAAAGGCAAGGTGCTTTTCTACCTCAGTCTTCTCAAGGTGGCGTATATCCTGATCGAGAAAAATCCGATCAAAGTCCCCACTGAAGAGATGACTGACGAGGAGTATGCTGCTCATCTTGAAAAAATCGAAAAATACAACACAGATGAGTATAAATGTCGATACTATCTTTTGAATTGTCTTTCAGATCAATTTTATGATTATTATGATACTACTTACACTACTGCCAAGAAAATTTGGAAAGCCTTACAGAATAAATATGATACTGAAGAGGCAGGCGCTAAAAAATATGCTGCAAGTTGTTTTTTCCGCTATCAGATGACAGACGAAAAATCAGTGGTGGAGCAAGTTCAAGATTTTCAGATGTTAGTAGCTAAAGTTAGATCTGAAGGCATCAAAATTGGAGACAATCTTGTTGTAGCAGGTATTGTTGACAAACTTCCATAATCTTGGAGGGAGTTCCAGAAGTCGATGCGTCACAAGCAAAAAGAGACGTCCTTGGAGACTCTAATCACACAGATTCGGGTAGAGGAGGAAGCACGAGGACAAGATGCGCTTATGACATAAGTGCATTCCACTACAAAGGTAAATTTAACTTCTGGAAATACTTTACCTAAAGGTCGATTTCATAAAAATAGTGTAATAACCCGGCCCTCATACATAATTCTGGTATCTTTTCGATCTTCTAATTTGTGCTTTTAAATGCTTGTCATGAAAATCTATGTGAAATTACATCTAATTAAGTAGAACTTGGAAGAAATGAATGCCTATCTGTTGAATAGGGAATTATCTCATCATACTTAACTTATTTGAATCTGAAATTGGACACCTTAGAGACTTAATTTTCAGAAATTGATTTGATATTTGGAATCTGCATAATTTTTAAACTCTAATGAGACTTTCTGTGAAATTTCAATTTAGGATGCTTAAACGATTGAATTTCGTCTTATTATAAACAAATATCTATATATATATATATATATAGAAGTCCCTTGGATATTTTGCCTTAGAATCATCTCTTGTGAGCCTTAGAGGAGGGAGAAACGTGAGAGTGGAGAGAGGCTCTCCAAGTGAAGAATTTGGGGGAAATTGAGAAGATTGCTTACTTAAACTTAAGGTATGAAATTTCTTGATCTAATATATTCTCTCTCTTGATCTTGGTTGGGGATTTTCCCTTTGTTTTGAAAGTTATGATTGATGGGGAGCTTTATGGGGTGAGTTGTAGTGATGAATTCAATTGAGCTATGGTAGAAACTTTACCCCTTATTCCTTGTTATCCCATGGAAATTATTCAAATATGGGTTGAGATTTGAAGGGTGAATAGTTCTTTATATACTTGTGTGTGTGAACCCAAAAGCATGGGAATTATGGAAAGTTTATGGTTGGTTTGGGTATGGATTGAATGGTTGAGAGTGTAAAGAGGGTTGTGATTGATTTGTTGTGTGATTTAACACTTTAATTTGATGTTAGAACCATGGTGAGGCCTTGTATTGCGTTGTAGAAGATGAATTGAGCCTGTGAATAGCAGCTTGGGACTCAAATCGAAAGCCTAGAATTTCTGAATTTTGCGTGGTCCGCTCGAGCGACGGAATCCCGCCGAGCGAAAAACGACTCAGCAGTTTTGTGCCATGTGCAGTCCGCTCGAGCGGCCAAAGTGGCGCTCGAGCGGGGAGGTTTATTTTCAAAAGAAAAATGTGTTCGTTCGGTTTTGTATGTTTGACTCTCTGGTAGTTTCAGAATATGTTTTTGATGGTTTTAAACTGGGTATTAAGTCATGTGACTCAGTAATGACCTGAGGAATGACTCCTTATTGAATTAAGAAGAAGGAAAACTAAATTATCAATTATGATTGTACGCAAGGCACACTCCAGAAGGAACTAGCACGCCAACACAACACTATGAGTAATAGTACACCATTTGTAAATTTTACTTACTGTTAATGACTATGGTACTAACGCTGTATCCTTCGTAAGTGGACACATTAGCCTTATGCCAGTTGGCAATCAGTGTGAATGATGAAAGAGTCATACATCGGTATGACTATAGAATCATTCTGCATGCTGTGAAGTTTACATCACCTATCGTAAATGATATCGTTTCTTAATGAATAAATAGGACTTATAATGGAATGGCATGTATACCTCTGTTACTAATATGTTCACTCTTGACCCTCGTTAATGTTCATGTTCCGTTAATTACGAGACAACTACTCTGATAGTTAAAATGCATATTGTGTTATCCGCAAAGTAGAGGTATTAACTCATGATAAACAAATGAAATGTGGGCACATTACGGCACTATAATATACATGCCTTTGGAGTGAATGGTTATTGTGTAATCTACTTATGCTAACTCATCCGAATGATAAAAGAAAGCGTGTGTCTCTGTGTATCAGTAAGACTAATATGTTTTAATGACATCGTAGATGTTCCGTTATGATACTCATTTTGTATATATTATGACACGGTGAGACTTCTTGATTTACGGTATGGAACAAAGTCTTTGTGCAGACGGAAGTGCTACACCTTGGTGAGCCACCTCTGAATCCGTCGAGCCACCTCTTGAATCCATACATCTGCTATTTCACACGCTTTATGCTCGATAATCTGCCGTAAGGCTATCTGGCCGAAGGCTATTCTCGGGTCAGAAGGCTATCTGGGCCGAAAGGCTATTCTGGGCCGAAAGGCTATTCTGGGCCGTAAGGCTATCTGGGTCGAAAGGCTTTTCTGGTCCGTAAGGCTATCTGGGCCGAAGGGCTATTCTCGGGGTCAGGTAAAGGCCATTCTGCTAATTTTGGGCCAATAGGCCATTATGCTATAATTATACATTAGGCTAAAGGACGTTCTGAAATTAAAACCATGTCAGATTTACTTTTGTATGTCATTTAATAAATGCACTGTTATGTATTGTGGTTAAACTTAGCCAATAAACTGCTTACGTATTATTATTCACTGAGTTTGCCTCATTACGTCATTTTGTCTCGATTTTGTAGGAAACCACTTGAGATCCGTCCTAGCATCTTTATCGGGCATCTTTTGTCGACCTAAGGATAACCGAGCACTTGGAGAACCCTTTTGCTTACTAGACGACTTGCTAGTCCTTGTCATTTTGTGCCTATGTTTTGTGGGCTAAGGTTGTTGTATCTAACATTTTGTTGTATGCCCAATCTCTGGGCTAAACTTGTAGATGTGTATGTAACTTAATCGCAGATGCATGTCCACTATGAGTTTTAATTCTGAATCGTGGTCCTAGCATAGTTGTAGTGGCTCAATGGATGTCTTTGCATGTTATTTTATTCTTTTAGCGCTTCCATCTGAGGCCGGATATTCTATATATTGCAAAGTTAAGTGTCTGTTTCTGGTTAGGTCATGCCCAAACTTTTAGGGGCGGGTTTGGGGCGTGACAAATAGTCACTTGAAACCAGTTAAGAAAATTTGGAAAAATACTGGAAGGCCACAAAATAAAAATTACCCGATGCAAAAGAAATGGAACCAAGAACCCCCTTCACAAGATCTGAAAAATGTGACATGTTTTGTGTGTGGAAAAAGTGGGCATATTGCTCGAATTTGCAAATTTCGGAAACAACAGTCTCGACCACAGGCTAATGTTACCGAGGAACCATTTGTGGCTATGGTCACAGATATTTTTATGGTTCAATTTGTGGAAAGGTGGTGGGCAGACTCTGGTGCCAATAGGCATGTCTGCTATGATTAAGATTGGTTCAAAAATTTCACTCCTTTTAATGAGGAGAGGACTGTCATGCTTGGTGACTCCAGTTTAACCAAGGTGCTCGAGTATGGGGATGTTGAGCTGAATTTTACCTCTGGACGTGTGCTTGTTTTAAAAGATGTGTTGTACACACCGTCTGTGAGAAAAAATTTGATGTCAAGTTATTTGCTCAACAAAGCTGGTTTCAAACAAACTATTGAATCTGACCAATATGTAATTACTAAAAAAGGCATATTTGTGGGGAAAAGATATGCCTGTGATGGAATGTTTAAATTAAATGTTGAGAATAAGAAAGTACATGTTTCTGCTTACATGCTGTCTTCTATGAATTTTTAGCATGCTCGTCTATGTCATATTAATAGCCGATATGTGGGAGTCATGAGTAGTTTAGGATTAATTCCCAGACTAACAAATAAGTTTGAGAAATGTGAAGTTTGTAGTCAAGCAAAAATAAGTAAAATGCCTCATAAAAGTGCGGTGAGAAATACTGAATTGTTAGAATTAATTCACACTGATTTATGTGAATTTGAAGGAATTTTAACACGTGGTGGAAATAGATATTTTATCACTTTTATTGATGATTTTTCAAAATACACTTATGTATACTTGTTGAAAAATAAAAGTGATGCTTTTGAAAAATTTAAAGAATTCCTTCTTGAAGTTGAAAATCAATTCGGTAAAAAGATTAAAAGATATAGAAGTGATAGAGGCCGGGAGTATGAATCTTTTGGATTCAACTCATTTGCTCAGTCTTTGGGAATAATCCATGAAACTACTCCACCATATTCACCTGCATCTAATGGTGTAGCAGAAAGGAAAAATAGAACTTTAACTGATTTAACAAATGCTATGCTAATTGAAGCAGGTGCTCCTTCAAATTTGTGGGGAGAAGCAATTTTAACTGCATGTTATGTCATGAATAGAGTGCCACATAAAAAAACAAAAGTTACACCTTTTGAGTTGTGGAAAGGGCATAAGCCAAATTTGAGATATTTGAGGGTTTGGGGTTGTCTAGTTTTTATTAAACTTGTGGACCTTAAAAGACCTAAATTAGGTGTGAAAGCTGCCACTTGTGCTTTTCTTGGATGTGCAACAAATAGTACAGCCTATATATTTTTTGATATTGAAAACAAAATAATTTTTGAATCAGGTGATGCAATTTTTCATGAAGAAAAATTTCCTTTTAAATCTAAAAATGATGGGGGGTCAAATCAAGAAAATATTTTATCTGAAACCGGTTCCTCTACTCCTCTTTTACAAAACCAAGATACTGTAGTTTTTGAACCAAGAAGGAGTAAAAGAGCCAGATTAGAAAAAGATTTCGGCCCTGATTATCATGTTTTCAATGTAGAGGAAACTCCATTAACTTTACAAGAAGCTTTGGCATCTCCTGACTTTGTTTTTTGGAACGAGGCTGTAAATGATGAGATGGAATCATTATTATTCAATAAAACTTGGGTATTAGTAGATTTACCACCAGGTTGTAAAACCATTGGCTGTAAATGGGTTTTGAGAAAAAAACTTAAACCGGATGGAACTATTGATAAATATAAAGCAAGGCTTGTTGCAAAAGATTTTAAACAACAAACAGATCTTGACTTTTTTGATACATTTTTTTCGATTACTAGAGTTACATCCATTAGATTATTAATTGCAGTAGCTGTAATTCATGATCTAAAAATTCATCAAATGGATATTAAAACAGCCTTTTTAAATGGAGACTTGGGTGAAGAAATCTATATGGATCAACTTGAGGGTTTTGTGGAACCCGGTCAAGAAAGCAAAGTGTGCAAGCTAGTTAAATCCCTCTATGGCTTAAAACAGGCCCCTAAACAGTGGCATGAGAAATTTGATTCCTGCATGATTGAGAATGGCTATAAAACGAATGAATGTGATAAATGCATTTACTATAAATCTGAAAAAAATTCACATCTCATTATTAGCCTCTATGTGGATGATTTACTTATATTTGGCTCTAATTTGTATATCATTGTGAAAACTAAAAATATGCTTAGTAGCCATTTTGATATGAAAGATCTTGGTGAGGCTAATTATATTTTGGAAATGAAAATTACAAAAACCTGTAATGGCATATTTCTTGATCAGTCGCATTATGTTGAGAAAATTTTGAGAAAATATAATTTTTATAACTGCAAGCATGTTCTTACTCCTTTTGATCCTCATGTGGGTTTATTTCCTGTTGAAAATGATGAGGATGTAATTAATCAAAAGGCATATGCCAGTATGATTGGTAGCTTGCGTTATGCAACTGACTGTACTAGACCTGACATTGCCTATGTAGTTGGAGTACTTAGTAGGTTTACTAGCAAGCCTGGCAATGATCACTGCCTAGCCATTGAGCGTATTATAAAATATTTATCTGGTACCATAAAATATGGCTTGTTTTATAATAAGTATCCTGCAGTACTTGAAGGTTACAGTGATGCCGATTGGAATACCTTGTCAGGTGATTCATTATCAACCACTGGTTACTTATTTACATTGGGAGGTGGTGCTATAAGTTGGAAATCGAAAAAACAAACCATTATTGCTAATTCAACAATGGAGGCTGAGCTTATTGCTTTAGCTACAACTAGTGAAGAAGCAAATTGGTTGAGAGATTTGTTAAATAAAATCTCTTGTTGGGAAAAGCCGATTCCACCTATATTGATTCATTGTGATAGCACCACAGCAATTGGTCGAGTTAATAACCGTTATTATAACGGTAAATCCAGACCTATCAGAAGAAAACACAGTACTATGAGATCTTATATGAATAATGGCATTATAAATGTGGATTATATTAAATCTGGTGATAATCTTGCAGATTTATTAACTAAGGCCTTAGCAAGAGATAGAGTCTGGAATACATTGAGGGGGATGAGGTTGAAATCCATTGAATATAGCAGGAGCCATGTATGAGGATACTCAACCCAGGGACCAGAGATTCTGTAACTGGGTTCAATGAGAAAAACGATCATATGATGGCCGTGAGAAATGCACTAAATTACTTTTTTCCCATTCCTATGATGTAAGTGCATTTATCCTGTAACGTTATAGAGGTTGAGTTATTAAAAAACTCTTAATGAATTTCTGCAGCTCTTATTGAGTGGGGTGTCATAGTTACAGGAGTACCCTTGACAGAATTCACCTATGTGAGTGTGGTAGTGGGGCCGCTACCTATGAGATTTGGGCTAATTCTCAAACACACTCATGAATCCTGGGATCGCACAAGGCTGTAATGTGCTAGCTTTTAAAGCTTTTGTGAACACTTGGAATATTATGTGTGTGCAATAATTATTTATTTCCCTTAAGTAGTCATAGTTCAATGTTGAGCATACTATTGGCTCTGGAGTAGATATTATTGTTTCACTAATGGAGGTTCAATGCAAAGCACACCTACCATGATGTATAATATCCTTATTTGCCTAATAATCTCAGTTTTGTTACCTGTAATATTAAAATAGGTGGGGGAATGTTAGCAGGTATTTTAATATTATAATGTGTTATTTGTTGGTTTTTCTTTTCTTTCCCTCTAAGTTTCCAAGTCTTGGTCTTTGTCCACCAAAACTTATCCATCTAGTCATCATCAAGTCTTCGCCAAGACTTTCAAGTCTAAGTCTTCTTCTAATCTTCTCTCCTATCCATTCCAAGACTTGGAAGTTAAGCAATCAAAAGTCTTCATCAAGTCCACCAATGTTATCCACTCCAAGGTCTTGGTCAAGTCTCCTGTAGCTTATCCATCCAAGTCCTCATTCGTTTCATATCCACCAAGGCACCTCCAAGCCTTATCTCCTATATATTTGAGCTAATGTCCTATCTTGGTGCAAGGGTGAAGAAGTTTTGGTTGTGTTGTTATGTCTTGAGTGAGATTATCAAGCAAATAAAAAAAGGTGTGTGTGATAAAGCTTTGGGTTCAACCAATTGTGTAGTATTGGTGAACCATACGACTTAGTCGGGCTGTTGCATCCTGGGGGGGACAAGTCAAGGTTTTTTCTACTGCATCGGTATGAGGCTTTGCCTAACCGCAGAGGGCTTGAATCTCCTTAAAGAGAGCGAGTTTCCCGTGCCTCAGCCCTGATAATAAGTTATTGTAATTTTATTATTTGTATTTTCTGGTGTGTTATTTGTAATTATCACCAACATACAGTAATGCACAAAGAGGTCAATTAATAAATTTAATTTAACTTAAATTACCCCATCAAGCAATATTTTGGAAGCCTTAAAATCGAGGTAGATGACTTGCTTCTCTGTCATGTGCAAGAACGCGAGGCCTTGAGCTGCTCCTATCGCTATATTAAGCCTTGTCTCCCATGGAAGTGGTGCCAAACCCTCTGCACCATTCACAACATTGCAACATATACACACAACACTTCGTTATTTTTTGAAAACAATTTTGTTGTTTTTTTAGATCAACACATTTCCATGAATTAAAGCATGTGAAGTGAAGGATTTTGGTTTTGGTTTTGGTTGAAGTAAAAGTGTTGCTTACTCCTGAAAATGTGGTGTTCTAAGCTTCCTTTTTGCATGTATTCATAAACTAGGAGGAATTGACCATCTTCCCAACAGTAACCCAACAACTTTACTAGATTTGGATGGCTAAATTTTCCCAAGGACTTCACATCTGACTGCACTTGCAAAAATTTAAAATAATCAAAATTAATTTAATGAGTGAGAAAATGCATATTGGATAGATTTGATTATTTTCACATAGATTATAGATATATAGAAAATAGCTTTGGCGATGAAGGTGGTCTGTGTTTTGATGCAATCATCATCCCTTTAAATTGGACATGAAATTAAGGATAATGGAGGAAACCATTTGTTGGATATCTATATATAATCTGATCAACTTTATAAATTTATTCAGTTCCAAAATTCTAAACTAATTTGATTTATTCTTAGTTTAAAAATCAATGATAGGTCCTAATTATATACTCTTCTTTTTGTTTTGGTTTGCCATCACTCAAAATGTTTGTTCATGTACTATTTTAATCATGTTTATAGATTTTTATAAGAATTAATGATTACTTCGCCCTTAGTTCTATTAAAGTTGCACTTTGATACTTGTAAAATTAAAAATTATACTATTTTTATCCTTAGTTTTGTGAAAATTGTACTTTGTTTCTTATAATTTGCTTGGGCCCGAGATTGTTTATGAAACGACTGAGAAAGTAAAACTGATACAGCAGCGACTGAAAACTGCACAGAGCAGACAGAAAAGTTATGCAGATGTCAGAAGACGAGACAGAGAGTATGAAGTGGGAGATCACGTTTTTGTGAAAGTGACACCAATGAAAGGCCAGACTCGTTTTGGAGTCAAAGGCAAGTTAGCGCCGAGATATGTCGGACCGTATGAGATTATTGAGAAAATCAATCCAGTGGCGTATCAAGTTGCGCTTCCTCCTGAAATGGAGCATATGCACAACGTCTTCCACATCTCTATATTGAGAGATTATCTCCGGGATCCTTTCCATGTGATTGAGCCTACTCGGGTAGTGTTGAGTGATGACTACACTTACGAGGAACGGCCTATACAGATTGTAAACCGACGGATCAAGAAATTGAGGAATAAAGAGATCCCGTTAGTAAAAGTTGACTGGCAAAACCATGGTGGCATATATGCCACTTGGGAAAGGGAAGATGACATGGCTAAGAGATATCTTGAACTATTTCCACTGAACCCTGTTTTCTTCCAGAATGAAGGTAACTCGAGTTTAGAGGACTAAACTCTTTATAAGGAGGAGATCAGAATAACCCTCATCTTGTTTCGATTAATGATCGATTGATTATCGACATCGCTAATCGAGATCGAATATGAAAAGTAATTGAACCGATCAATTCTTGGTAATTGAAGTCTGGCTCAATTGATTACTGTATCTGTTTGAATTGCATTTTATCTGTTTGACTGTTTAATTATCTGTTCAGTTTGTTTTGTTTAAACTGTTAATTGAAGGCCTTATCGGAGGCCGAACCCAAAATTGATTGATGTTCCATGATTAGTAGAATTTATGTGATTTTATGGTGTAATTATCTGAAAATTGATTTAGTATGATTAAAGTAGATTAAATAAGGTAAAACACATAAGTTGCCTTAATTACGAAATTGCCATGTTAGTGGCCCATTACATGGATCCTTTTGAGACTTGTATACACTCAAACAAAGCATTGCATCAGCCACATTTGAGCACACCACCGAACTAGAGAGAGAAGAGTGAGAGGTTTGGAGTGAATTCAACTTGTTCTTGAGGTAATTGCTTAAAGACTTGGAGATTTTAGAAGATAATTGTTAATTGAGCTCCTAGACTTGCATTTGAGGACCTAGGTATGAATTTCAACCCCTCATTGTTGTCTTTAAGTTAATCCTTGCATGATTCATGTGAAATTGTAGAGTTAAGGCATGAATTAATTCAATAATGTTGAATTAGAGCTCAATTGTTGCATGCATGTGCATATTGACAAGTGTTGAGGTTGTAATTCACCATTCCTCACATGCATGTTCATAATATTGTTGTAATTCATGTTGTCATCATGTTTTTGAAAGATTTGAGCTCATTTGAGCTAGCATTGAAGCTTGAAAATTGTTTAAAGTTCATACATGTCATGTTTGGAGCATGTTCATGGAATTGGTTTGAAATTTGGGTTTAATTGACTCACCCTTGGGCTTTAAATTCACAAATTGAGCTTTGAAACTTGTTGTGTATTCCAGAATTTGGGCCTAAGAGGTCGAGTTTTAAGCTTAGGAATGCTTGGTTTGAGCCTGGGAGGCAAATCTGGAAATTCTAGAATTTGGCTTCTACGCTCGAGCGACCACCATTTACTCTGAGCTACGCTCGAGCGACGAAATGGTGGCTCGAGCGTAAATTGCAAGCTCTCAAAATCTTGGTGCGCGCAGGCGTATGCTCAAGCGAAGGGACCTACGCTCGAGCGAAGGGCTGTGTCTCACGCTCGAGCGAGCATCGAGCGTAAATCTTGAGCATCTAGTATTTTTACTGTAGCACACAGTCCGCTCGAGCGACGGAATGCATGCTCGAGCGGAGCTCCTTTGTCTGCATGTCCACTCGAGCGAAGGAATCATCGCTCGAGCGAGACCCCTGTTTTCAGCAAATTTTGTAAAGTGTTCAAAAGTGCATCTTCGCATCCTCTTTCCATCCTAGGCATTCCTAGGGCATATTTAAGGCATCTTAAAGAGGATATAGATGTAGAACACACCGAGGCAAATTAGGGATTAAATTATTATCTTTCCCAACTGTGAAACTTAGTGTGTGTTCAATCTGTTAACTGTTTAGGGTTGGCATTCTGAGAAGACGCTCTAGCTTACTGTAGCCCAGAACTCTGTGAGTAACAATTGTGTAAAGCTATGTTCAAAATGATTATCTTTTGAATACTGAAGGCTGTTCTTGAATTGATATTGTTTCTTGAATGAATGTATGTCCTATATTCGAAAGCATTGTGGCATCCTTAGTACCTCTCATTTCGTTATCACATAGAGATCTCTGTCGGTTCCTCGTGGAACCACTCATCGCATTCTTGATTGATGGCCATCATTCTTGTTAGGTCTTTAAGACCCTCGCTTCTTGCATCTTGTTATGCTAATGGATGTACAACATATGACTGATTGTACTGAACAACGAAATACTGATTGAAAGGAACTGTTTTCACTACTGTAAGGACATTCATTCTAAACCCCTTTACGCTTTATGTTATTCACTGGGCTTTAGCTTACTGCTCATATATATATGTAGGTGTACAGGCACCGGACTAATGCTAGAAGCGTCGGGGTAATTCCAGTTTTGTCAAGCCAACATATGTGCCTCACTGCGAGGTTCTGAGCCTGCCGAGCTAAGGCTAGGGGTGTTTAGTGTTTCCCCTCCTGTACTGTTTTGTTTACTGTATAGACTGTATAAATTGCACTGTACTAGTTAATAGGGACTTAATCCCTGTTCTGAATATTTGTAAATGTTTTGTATACTGTTCTGTACAAATGTATGAAAAATCTTTTTGGCATACAGATTGTCACAGCTTATTGGACATTATTTATTTACTGTATTGGCTTCCGCCATGCTCCTGTACTCTGTTATATCTTGTCTTCTTCATAAGCGGCCTTGGTAATCTCGAATTATCGCGATTCTGGTGCTAAACCCATAGGGGCGGGTTTGGGTCGTGACACCTTCCATGAGGTTTTTGATAATTTTAAGGGCATAAAAAATATTGTGAAGCTTCGTTCATTTTCATCAGTAACTGCTTATTACTTTTAGATTTGTATCCTGGTGTCTTCCTCTTGGTAGAAATACTAGAATGATGATAAAGCATTTTCCATTTGAGTTCACTTTATCATATCTACATGCATCGTAAGACTTGAACTGCTCATTTTTTACTGTGGCAGATGATGCTGACCATTCTAACACATTTGGAGTTGGGTGAAGTGCAGTACTTGCGTCTGCTTCCACAAACAAATGTAACTTGCACCATAAATTTCCATTAGGTAGGTTGCAAATTAATTAAAAATCATGTCAGACTTCTCTTTCTCTGGTTGCATTCTGGGTTGAGCATGGGAGGTTATTCAAACCTTTACTAGTTGCTTTGACAGTGCCATGTAAAGGCATGGACATGCATAAAGCATTAATGCAAACATTAGTTCTTCTTATTTTATGCAATTGTAGTTTAGTTCACACACATAATAAAATTACTTTTGAATAACTTAAGCTACAAATATGTGACTTTCAATGCCTCTAGTATTTCTTATGATGATCTGTCCTATGTGAGAGATGAGGCACAAAGCATGAGAAGTTCCCTTGGACAGGGCAGTGCCTCTGTATCATCTTCTGTAGACTTGGGCTCAGCTAGGCAAACAGAGACTCGTGTACAGCGGCAGTTAAGTGGCAAGAAATCTGACATTGAAACTTACAGGTCTGACATAAACACAAAGCACCAACGCACAAGGTCATCTTTGTCTGGAACTTGGAATCAAACTTCCCAAGGTTTGGGTTTTGTAACAGGCATTAATGAAGAAAATTTTGAGGTTGCTGTTGCCGATGTTGAAAATGAGGTTGGAGGTGTAACAAATGTGGCTGTTGAAGAACAATTGTGGGATTCAGAAAGTGCAAGAATAGATGATACATGCACTGAAGTTGTATGCAACAATTATGATGGAACAATGGTTGACCCTACATCAGAATTGTTGACCAATACTTTAAATGTCTATTCAGGAGACAGTTCAGTTGCTTCTTTTTCAAATGTGGAAGTTTCTGCTTCTTTTGGGAACGGTGAAGACTTCCAAAATGCAAGGAGTATCTCAAATCGAGAAGAGCGTTCTACATTAGAGGAAGATACATTGCCAAATTCTGTTGTTGATAGGGTGAATGTTGTAGAGGTTCCCAATCAGAGCTCATTGGATACAATATCAGAAATAGAAACTGAAAATGGTCATCTAGGTATGCCTAGTTCTGAGTCTGATGTTGGTTCCCCAGATACAAGGAGAACCATAGATGAGTTACCAGAGCCTTCTGTTGCTACTGCATTTGATAAGGATATAACTGTTTCAGTTGAAGAGCATGACACCTCGGATGGTTGGAACTAAAATGTGTAGTGGGAGTAGTTGGTTATTCCTGTATTATGTATGAAGTTAAATTATTGACGTTGGATTAGACTTGGTTCTTATGGAATTTGTAATATATATATAATTGGACGTTCAATATTAATTTTTTGGATGGTTGGAACTAAAATGTGTGCACGTTGTTGAATGCTTGATAACATATTTAGCGTTGATGGATTATATTGTTTATACAGGGTACAGGTTGTATTAACAATGGATACAGGTTGTTCAGAACAAAAAAAAAAAAATAAAAAAAAAATACGTTAAAGTATTTGGCCACCAAATATTTTGGTAGCTAAATATGTAATCAAATGTTTTGGTGACTAAGAATTTAGTAGCAAAAACATAACCCAATGCACTTTTAGTGACTGACACTTTAGTCACCGAATGCACCTTTTGCCAACTAAATACAGTTTAGTAGCCAAATGTGTACTTTTGGCGACTAATTATTTAGTAGCTGTAGGTGACACCTTCCCCGACCACAACAACTTAGGCCAAGTTTGGGTAGTATGAAAAAAGTTAAAAAGTTACTCAAAAAGTTAAAAAGTTAATACTATTCACCAAAAGTCAACAATTACGGCTGCACAACTCCCAATTTTAATTTTCCCTTACAAATCAATTTTTATAATTTTTTATTACACATTTTTTCATAAAAAGTCAAAAAGTTAACCCAAACATTCATATTTTTTCCCAAAAAGGCAAAAAGTGCACTTATTTAGGACACCCCAAACAACCCCTTAGTAGCCAAAAAGCCTCATTTGGCGACTAAAGGTTTTAGTGGCAGAAACATAACATTTGCTGACTAAACTAATATTAGTAGCCAAATGTGGTCACTTTCAGCGACCAAACGAAATTTAGTCCCCAATACTATCGCCGACAGGGTAAAGGCGACGAGCTTGGCGACCAAATATTTTAGTCGCTAAATCGTTTCAGCGACTAAATATTGGACTTTTGGCGACCAATATTTTGGTAGCCAAAAGTGACATTTCTTGTAGTGTCTTCAGTTGGACCTTCAAGGTCCAGAGAACTTTGGATGCTTATGCAATCTATAAAGGCCCTATCATTGGACATTATTTTCTAGGTTGGCTTGGACATTATTTTCTAGGTTGGCCGTACATGTATTTACATGGCACCAAAAAAATAAAAATAAGGTATCGTTTGACAAGTGACTTTTTTAGTCAAAAAGTTACTAAAAAAAATAAAAAAATCAATAACCTATACCAAAAAGTCAAAGATTGCGTTTGGTAGAGTTTTGTAAATGTGATTTGAGAATTGAGTTGTATTTTGAGTTTGTGAGTTTTAGAATTATGATTCGAGTGTAGAAAATTTGTTTGGTTATGATTTTTGAATAGAGTGTTGAAATGTGATTTGAATTGAAGTTGGAATTAAGATTTGAAAGTTTGATGTGACATGTAAAAGAAGAAAAGGTGTTTCGTTATGAATTTTGGAAATAGTTTTCAAACTGTAATTCAAATTGTTATAACCCATAATCAAACACATCACTCGTAACTGTATTGAGCTTATTAGTCAACATTCATAACCAAACTCTTTTTTCAATACAAATCAATAAATTAATTAATAATTTTACTCCCAATTATTAATTCGTTTTAATAAAAACAAAATTTCGAATGAAAATTTTGTTCATATAATTTGGCTCCCCATAAATTTTTGATTCAAATAATTGTGACCCAATTCTTTTTTTCCTGTTAATTTTTTTTCATTTCAATATATGTTTTAAGTTAATTTATTTTTCAATTACGTTTGTTTGCAAATAATTTTTTTCCCAATAATTTTTTGGCAATTAGTTTCGATTTATTCCATAAATTTTTTTCCAATGCATTTATTTTCATTTAATTTATATTGTCACTCACTAGTTTGCATTGTATTATTGCCTGTAAATATTTTCTTTCAACACCATCATGGACTTGTTGTTGGTCATATGCACACATTGTCCACCTACTTCACCTACCCAATCTACTTACCTAATTCATTCCCTCCATCACCTACTTCATTGCAACACCCATCTATATACACTTCGTCCTCCTCTATATACACTTCGTCCTCTTCCACCAAGGCAGCACCAAATACACTTCTTGCTCCTGAACCAAGGCACTTGCCAATATACAAGATCAACATAATTGATATTCCTCTCCCAACATAGTCTCTATCCACTAAACATTCAAACTTTTGCCTTCAAAACACTTATATCCACTGGACGTTTGACTGAGCAAGGCAACAACACAACCAGCAAGGTGGCGACAGAGGGCATTAGCCGAATATAGCAGCAGGGGCCGACCGGTGGGTTGGCCGGTGGGTTGACCGGCTGGTCAACCGATTTCTGTATTTATTTATTTCCTTCCTCGCAGTGTCCATATCTAAGAAGGAGAAGAAGACGACCCGTGAATATGACCCGTGAAGGTTGAATTTCAAAGTTCAGAGAATGCTTTTCAGAATTTTAGCGTGCTTTCCCGTGAAGGTATTCAGTGTTAGGATTATTGCTGATCCATATTTTGGACCGTTGAAATTGTGTGCTGTAGAGAAACGGGGGGAAATCATTGCCAAACAATAAACAGAGTTGTATTTTGAATTGTGTGCTAGAATTATGATTTGAGTTCTGTATCCAAACGTGAAGTGCAAAACGTGGTCTGGAAATATAATTCCAGAACACTTCCAAACAGAGCCAAAGTTTTCCTTTGCTCTTTACTTTTTGCACATCTTTTCGTAAAAAATAAAAAAGTTATCCCAAATATAATATTTTTTTTTACATCATATTTTAGTCAAAAAGTCAAAAAATTACTAAAAAAGCTTATTCCCAAATGAGGCCTAAGTTGAAAAAGTTCATTAGTTAGGCACATAATCATGTGTTGTTCCGGATTCTTGCATCTCATCATATATATAATTTATTCATTGGTCAGCTATAGTTAAGACTATAAACGAATGGAGCTATTTATGAACAGTTTGAACTCGATTCGTTTAAGTTTAACTTATTTATTAAATAAACGAGCTTGAACTTGATTTTTAGACTCGTTTATTAATCGAGCCGAGCTGAAGTAGTTTCAAGCTGGGCTCGATAACGTTAATGAACATAAAGAAAATAAATTAATATTTATTTTTAATAATATATCAAATAAATTTTTAGTAATATATCTATTTTCTTTTGTGTATTTGGTGTTTGTGTAAATTTATATATTTGATTGATTAAATTTATTATTAATATAATATAAAGTATTATTCTATATTTTGCTCATATTTTCTATTTTTTATTTTTATCTAGGCCAAGTTTGGCATGATTGAAAAAAGACAAAAAGTCAAAAAGTCACTATCCTATTTGAGTCATATCATCTTATTTAAGTCACATCACCTCTCTAATACATCACTTCAAACCCAATCCAAACCCAACCTATATTTTATAAAAAGTTAAAAAGTGCACTTATTTAGTCTTCCCAAACTAGCTCTTAATAAGTAAATTAATTTAAGTTTATCTTTTTTTCAAGCTCGAGCCGAACTCGAGTTTATCAAACATTTGATGAGACGAACTCGAACTTGATTATTTAAGCTCAACTTGAATTCGGCTCGAGCTCAATTAAGGCCAAGTCTGGCATACACAAAATAATCTATCTTTTTATTTTTTTTTATCTTTTTTCCATCACATCACCTTTCTACTTTTCTGCACATCTTTTCGTAAAAAGACAAAAAGTACACTTATTTAGGTCATCCCATATAACCTCTAATTCTTAATAAACAAGCCTGAACACTCAAAAACTCAACTCAACTCATTTACAGCCCATACCATATATAATTTATTTCATATCATAAGTTTAATATTTATCATCTTATATCTTTAAGTATTATATATAATCTATTTTAATTAAAAAGTCAAAAAGTTATTATAAATTGTTATATCACCTTCTCTACTTTTCTGCATATCTTTTCGTAAAAAGTCAAAAAATTATTAAAATAGCATGTTATCAAACGAGGCCTCAATCTGAAAAATCAAATAGAATTATAGTTTATTAAGAGTATGAGAAAATTAACATTACATAAACAACAATTCGAGCTGAAACCCAACTTTCTCGATAAGTAAAACTTTTCTTTTAGAGCCAAACAACATGCTATGCACCATATTGGCAAAGAAACTCTCTTGTAGATTGTGATCTTTTGTCCCTATTTTCTTTGCACAATATGTTAAAATAATTAACTTTTAAAGTAAAAATCAACAAATACTGGGTTGAAGAGAGTGTTTGGAACTACGACAAAGAAAAAAGGAGCAGCATATATAGTGTATGGTATTTTTTGTTTACCACGGATGCCCAAATCGAGCTGTAACTATAGATGTAGGTGAAAAATACATCAAAAAATATATTTTAAAGAACACAAAACTCTTTTTATTTATTTTCAAACACTTTACTCTTTTACATTTTTTCACAACAATCATGATATTAAACATTATTTCAGGAGTATTAATTAACATTTACCTATGACATATGTAATAGCTAGTGTACATTTTTTTGGGTTTCCTACGGAAGTGCAGAGCCCATAAGAAACAATAATTGCAATTCACATACAACACTGATACAATCACCTAAAATCTCTCTTACAAAAATCACCAGTGATTTTTGATGCACATCTTTTTCCGTTCACATATGTGTCCATAAAACTTGTCATGTAATAAATCAGCCGCGAGGTCTAGGCAAGGGTGAGCGAGCTCCACCTCGACCTCCACCATTTCCACCGCACCTTTGGTGGTGAAGCAGAGATCGATCATGACCATAACGATGAGAATTCACTGGAGGATGACGATCTTGTTGGTGGCGCTGGGTGGCTGTGGCGGTATGTTTTGCACTGGCTTTGGAGCCCTTAGGCTTGATCTTGATGGCATTGACTTGTTGGAGAATCTCCAAAACTTCTTCCATTGAGGGTCGGTTTTTCGGATCGGATTCAAGACATTGAAGTATAAGTTCAGCTGCTTGGAATGCAGCTTTCAAAGGGTAGTGATTTTCAAGCCCTGGGTCCATGATTTTGTTCAATTTCCTCTTGTCGGGTAGGAAGGGTCTAGCCCACTCTATCAAATTGTGCTCACCCTTGGGTCGATTCATGTCTAGCACCCTTAAACCTGTCAATAATTCAAGCAACACCACTCCAAAACCGTACACATCGCTCTTCACGTACAAATGACCTGAAAATTCATTATTGATCATTGTTGTCGAATTCATATTTGCACCACTATACAAACAAATAAAATTTATAATTGTCATAAACTCATGACCAGTCTTTGAGTGTCAAAAGCTAGTTAGATGAAAATGGCTTAGGATCATCCATCCCTAAATTAAATTGTGATATTGCTTCAAAATACTTGAAGTTATTGAATTATGAGACTCCAAACTCCAAAACCAATATGAAGGAAGGGGTTGAAAATTGAGTATTTGTCAATGACCCAAAAAAAAAAAAAAAAAGTAAAAAATTGTCGCATTGATATGTGTTTTTAGTGATTCTTTCATTTCAAACCAAAATACCAAACTTATAGCTTCTAATTCAAACAATATTAATGCAACATCTTTTGGATGAGTTCTACAAATGTTATGCGTAAATCATTTTTCCAAACCACTTAGGTGAGGGTTGACAAATGCTAAAAGAAAAATTTCTTTAAAAAAAAAAAATAGTCAATTATTTTTTAAGTCTTTCTAGATCAAAAAATTTAATTAAAAAAATAGACCAAGTAAAACAAAAATGCCAAAAAAGCCAAACAAATTTTACTTTTTAAAATTAAACTTTTTATATCATTTAAACAAGACATGATTAAGACTGCGTTTCTTTTAGCCTAAAATATTTTACACTTGAAGATATTTTCGTATAAATTGATTTTGCACAAAAAAATGTATATTCATTCTTGGACTTTGGCTACTACTCGTATAAAAGAAAGATAGGGGGGAGTCATACCAGTTGCGACGTACTCAGGAGCAGCATAGCCATATGTGCCAATGATGCGTGTTGTCACATGTGAATTGCCATTTATGGGACCTAACTTTGCCAACCCAAAATCTGAAAGCTTTGCATTGAAGTCCTACAAAAATCAACGAGATTGATGGAAATTAGCACTGGAGATATAAAAAGGGTTGGGCTTAGCTTTTCTCAAGTTTAAATATGAAGTTGAGACGACTTGAGCCTGTTAAACAAATTTATGGCAAATTAATCTATATATACAGTAATGCACAAAGAGGTCAATTAATAAATTTAATTTAACTTAAATTACCCCATCAAGCAATATATTGGAAGCCTTAAAATCGCGGTAGATGACTTGCTTCTCTGTCGTGTGCAAGAACGCGAGGCCTTGAGCTGCTCCTATAGCTATATTAAGCCTTGCCTCCCATGGAAGTGGTTCTAAACCCCCTGCACCATTCACAACATTGCAACATATGTACACAACACTTCGTTATTTTTTGAATACAATTTTGTTGTTTTTTTAGATGAACACATTTCCATGAATTAATGCATGTGAAATGAAGGTTTTGGTTTAGGTTGATGTAAAAGTGTTGCTTACTCTTGAAAAGGTGGCTTTCTAAGCTTCCTTTTTGCATGTATTCATAAATTAGGAGCAATTGATCATCTTCCCAACAGTAACCCAACAGCTTTACTAGATTTGGATGACTAAATTTTCCCAAGAACTTCACCTCTGACTGCACTCGCAAAAATTTAAAATAATCAAAATTAATTTAATGATTGAGAAAATGCATATTGGATACATTTGATTATTCTCACACACACACACATATATATATATATATATATAGAAAATAGCTTTGGCAACGAAGATGTTCTATGTGTCGATGCAATCATCATCCCTTTAAATTGGACATGAAATTAAGGATATTGGAGGAAACCATTTGTTGGATATCTATATATAATCTGATCAACTTTATAAATTTATTCAGTTCTAAAATTCTAAACTAATTTGATTTATTCTTAGTTTAAAAATCAATGATAGGTCTTAATTATATATTCTTCTTTTTGTTTTGGTTTGCCATCACTCAAAATGTTTGTTCATGTACTATTTTAGTCATGTTTATAGATTTTTATAAGAATTAATGATTACATTGCCCCTAGTTCTATTAAAGTTGCACTTTGATACTTGTAAAATTAAAAATTATACTTTTTTATCCTTAGTTATGTGAAAATTGTACTTTCTTTCTTTTAATTTATAAAATTTACACTTTGCACAATTTATTTTTAAAACTTAATAAAATATATATAGTGAAAACTAAAAGCAAAACTACTTTTTGTTTTTTTGTTTTTTTTCTTTTTCAATAGATAGAAGAGTAATGACAAATATAAAAAATATTTATATCATTAGACAAATCAGTAGCCAATAATAGTTAGAAAGTTAAAAAAACCTAACAACCAATAAATCAATTCAAGTTCAATAACCACTATTAATTATATGCAATTTTATAATGGGAGAGAAATAAATTATCACAAAAGGTATCATACTTCTCTCCATAGAAGTTAAACTCGCAATCACACACTACCAATAGTATTACATAATCACTAGGCCAATTGTCCTAATTTATTTTACAAAACTATATTACAGTGTAATTTTTACAAACTAGAGGTGTAATATGTAACTTCTTATTTTTTGGAGACGAAGTACGCATTTTCACAAAATAATAATGTTTGAAAATTTTAATTTAAAAATTTTAATAGAACTCTAATGATATAAAAATTGACTATGTGATATGGGGTCTATACTTTTTCCTTTTATCTCTCTCTCCTCTTCCTTTCTTCCACCTCATTAAAACTCTCGTATCAAAATTCTTTCACAAAATTACAAGCACAAAGTGGCATTTAGCAATTAGCAAAAAGCAAGTTGTATGAATTTTCCACCACAATCGAAACGTTTGACTTGGTCTAGTCCATTTACCAACTACTCATGACTTTCTATTTTAATTCAGCTGTCCCTACTTGACCAAGGGATGGGATGGCAATGGGGCGACTTTGTCTTTCCGTTCCCGTATATCAAGGACTAGGAGACTATGGCCTATTTTAGATAATTTTTTTTTGATTTTTTAAAATATATATATATATATATATATAAATAATGTGATCTAAAAAAAATTAAAATGTCAAAAATTTGACTTTTAACCATACAATGGGAATATGTTAATTTTGTAATTTTAAAAATAAAAAAATAAAAATTAAAGATAATATAATATGTTATCAATAATGAGAGTAAAAATATATAAGATGATAAATAAATCAATAAAAATAAATATTAATTGTAATATTTTAATGTTTTACTCATTATATTAAAATAAAATTGAGAGTAGGGCAGATAGAATGGAATAAGAAAGTAAAACTTGTCCCCGTCACACTTTATTAGAATAGAGTAAGGGATATAGGTAGGGCTATAAATGAAAAGAGTCGTTTATGATAGGTTCGAACTTGGCTCAACAAAGGCTTATTTGAACTCGGTTCGTTAAATTTTTATTATGTTCGAACTCGTTAAAAACTTAATAAACAAGTACAAATAAGGCTGCAAATGAGTCGAGTTGAGCTGAGATTTGCTGAGCTCGAGCTCAAGCTCGGCTCTTTTGCTTATTGAGTTCGTGTATGAGTAATGTTAGGGATACAAAATTTTTTGCCAAATAAATGACCAAATGTGTTATACAAGTGTGGGGTCCACAAAAAGTGTGGACCCTACACCCATGTGAGACATTTAGTCATTTATTTGTGGACCCCACACTCATGTGAGACATTTGGTCATTCATTTGTGGATCCCACACCCATGTGAGACATTTGGTAAAAAATTTGAGGCCTATAGCATTTTTCTTCATTTATTGAGTTCGAGTTTGGCTCGATAAGTAATTGGGTTTGAATTTGGCTCGGTTCGGCTTGTTAATATTAATGAAACTCGAGTTTAAATAAAAAATATTATATATATATATTATTTAATATATAAATAATATATTTATTATATAATTTAAATAAAGATAAGCGAGCTTAATATTCGAGTTCGAGTTCGACTCGTTTACTAAATGAGCCGAGTCGAGCCGAACCCTTAACGAGCCGAGCTGAGCATATTTGTGAACAATTCGATTCATTTGTAGTCCTAAGTGCAAACATAATAAAGCTTGATTCGTTTAACATTTACTTAAGTAATATAAAGATATGTATAAAAAATAACACAAATATGTTATTTATATATTTAAATACTGTAAATGTGGTAGATATTATCATTTTAGTACGATATTGACGTTTTTTTATAATATATATATATATATATTGTATATGTAATTATATAATCAAAAATTTTAATTGTAATTTTAATCTTATACACAAGTATGAATTTATAATTTGTTTACCTTATTAAGTTTCGTAAACAGGTTCGAATTTGAGTGAAACCTAAGTCAATTAAATTTAAGTACGATTTATTAAGTTTTTATTTATTGAATTTGAGTTCAAACTTTATAAAATTTTAATAAAAAAGTTCAAACATGTTAGACGGCACAACACGTTTGCAACCTTATATATAGGGGCGGGGCCAAAAAAAAGTTTCCATCCCTGACATTTTGGATTTCTATAAAATTAAAAGTTATTTTGTTAGGTATAATAATAACACAAAAGTAAGGATTATTAACATAGCATAAAGTAATTAGAAAGTCAAAAATTAGCATAAAGTAATTAAAAAGTCAAAAATTAATTATTCTTTCAAAATAACTAGTTTGCAAGCTACTTTTTCGTAAGCAACAAAGTCCTCTTTGTCTCCACCAATCTGTGAATCATGGTCGCCTATAGGAATGGGTAAACACTATGGTGGAAAAAAAACAAAATAGAAATTGACTTAAAATTGACTTTAAAAAAAAAAAAAATGGAATGTGAAATTTGATGATGAGTAGTGGAGACGCGGATATACCTGCCATTGTTGGAGACCTTGAGGGATATCGGGATTAGATTTCTTGACGGCGATGGCCAATCCGACGCCGATCCTGGAGGGTGCGTAGGTCTTCGCATCCACCCATCCTTTAAACACTCTTCCAAATCCTCCCTCTCCCAACACTGTGTCTGGTCTGAAATTCCTGGTCGCTCTCTTCAACTCCGAATACGTAAACACTTTCAAATTCGGAGTTACATTTACTGCTTTTCTACTCCCACCCACTTCCACTTCCACTTTCTCTTTCTCTTTCTCCTCCGAAGCCGCCGCACTTCCTCCTCCGACCACCACCTCCGCCGCCGCCGCAGCAGCAGTATTGTTGTTGTCGTCGTCGTCGTCTACTAGTAGTGACAAAAATAAATGAGTTTTGATCATCTGAGAAAAATAAATGATAATAATAAAGAAATGATTGGTAAAGTGATTTGGGTTTACGGGAAATTATTCAAAAACATCTAAAAAAAGTCACCAAAGAAACACAGAGAGATCAGCTATATATATACATGTATACCTGGGGTGGATGGTTTGGTGGCGCTTGGGCTGCTATGATTACCTACTGGAGATCCCCAACAGTTTCCCATCTCTCTCTCTCTCTCTCTCAAGAAGAAGTTTTCTTTGATAAAGCTGATGATATGGTTTTCTCCAAGAGATAAGAAGGAGAGAGGAAACAGAAGAGCTCAAGAAAATTAAGGCTAGGTTTGGATTGTGAGAAAAAGAAAGAGGTGAGGAAAAGAAAGAGGTGAGAAAATAAAAATTTATAATATATATTAAGTAAAAAAAAATTTTTAACCCTCAAGATTTGTGGGAGCTCTAATATTTCAATCTTAATTTTTTAATTTTTTGATTTAAAAAAAAAATCCTTAGCATTTATTAATTTCTCCCAATTCCCATGCCTTTTGGGAGATTTGGTCAAAACTCCCTCATAATTAAACTTTAATGCATTAAAGACCAACATAAACAAAATACCTTGAAAATTTCAACACATCTATCTATCTATATTATATTATCTATATCTATATCTATGCTATATATTAAGCAAAAGGGGATTTTTAACCCCCAAGGCCTGTGAGACTTTCAATATCCCAATTTGAATTTTTTAAATTTTTTATTAAAAAAAAAAACTTAGC
Source organism: Camellia lanceoleosa (assembly GCA_025200525.1). Lineage (NCBI taxonomy): Eukaryota > Viridiplantae > Streptophyta > Magnoliopsida > Ericales > Theaceae > Camellia > Camellia lanceoleosa. Next base: position 4,984,195 of record CM045766.1, on the reverse strand, counting down.
ATTTATTGATTTGGTCAAAATTTCCTGATCAGCATTTATTAACTTTTTTCAATTCACATGTTTTTCCACATGCCTACATTTATTGATACAATCCCCTAATCAACATTTAAAATTCCCTCATATAAATAATTATAGATCCAATCCGTATATAATTACTGTAATACCCTTTTCAACTTCTCTCATACGCTATGATTAGTGATAAGATTGTTAAGTTATTTTTATAAAAAATCTTAAAAGCATAATTTATATATTAAAAAAATCTAAAATAAATATAAATATCTATAATTATTTCGTGCATAACACGGGTGATAGGCTAGTATATAATTATGGAAAATGCTATATCAGTTCACTTTTTAGACTTATTTTTTAGATTTAATGATGTACAAATGATATGATTAGTTAATGATTAGAGAAAATATGAGAGAAAATGTTGCCTTTAATATCGTAATTGATTATCACATTATTAAATTGGGTAAAATTTTTAGTTTTAAATAACAATACTCTAATTATTGTGTTTTTTTTATTAGTATGTTCAAATAAATAAGCAAATAAGGTTTGTGGTATTCATTTTTCGTTCTTTGTATTTAGCGGACAATCTTGATATTATGAAATATACACAATGAATTCATGTTTTCATCATTAAACCTCATTATTTTTTGATGAAAAATGAAATTTATAAAATAGGAGCGTTGTCTTTCTCATTATTTTTTTTATTTAACCTATAAATCAAACATTTTCTATTTCTCATCCAATTATTTCATTCAAATGTAAGAAATTTGTATAACTATTATTAAATGGGAAAATCTATACCATATGCACCCTGTTACAAATTGAATTAATTTTATCACAAAATTTCGTAATATCAATCACAAAATACATAATCTTACCATAAATTAGTGTAACAAAAAATATTGTAACTAAGTCATAAACTTTTGTAATATCAACCAAAAAATTTTAGATATTTTGTTACGCTAATTTGTGATGAATTACACATTTTATAATTAAAATTATGAAATTTTGTAATAAAATTACGTCAATATGTGATAGGGTGTATATGGTATGCACCCCTAAAGGAGTTCACACAATAGACATTCCCTACATTTTTTTTTTTTGATCAGCAAAATGAAACTTTATTAATGAAGAAAGCAAAACATACTAAAATTTACATCAATAAAGAAAGAAAGTGAAAAAAGTATAAACGCTAACCTTAATAATCCTAACTAGGTTGGCACCACTAAGGAAGCACAATCATATGCGAGCACTAGCCCAAAGATTGGTGAGAAGCCAATCAAGAGGAACCAAAAAACAGAAAAAACAACAAAGCAGCTACACAGACCAACACAGCATCAGACCACAAACAGCCTACAGTAGCACTAAGGAAGCATACTGTCGCAAATTAGCAGCATACACCATAATACAGCAAACACTAGCAGCATACACACTAAGATAGCACACACCAGTAGCATACAGCAGCAAACATCAACAGCATACAACAGATCAGGCCTTAACCCCAGCATCAAACATTGCACCAAATCCTTGATTAGACCAACCACACAGTAGGAACAAGTTACTACATCTGCCAAGTCCACCCCCAGCAAACTCCTCCAGGACTTATAATTAATACACCAACATGCACTAAATAATTAACACCCAAGAAAACAACAAACACAACAGATAAACTGCCCTATACTTCCCAGTATACTTTATTAGGTAAGTAACACAGTAAAAAACCCACACCATACCCTCCTAGCCAATACACCAGCATCTGCCCAAATTTGCAATTAATAACAGAACCCCATTAATATCTAATCTATTATAGATTGGACATAAAGTCCTTTACTGTGTAAGGACACTCATTTGTGTTAGCTTTTACCCAAAAAATAATTCTCAACTTAATCAAATTGCAAATTTCACTTAACATAACTTGCTTTCCATTGAACACAATAGCATTTCTGTACCTCCATGTTGACCACATAATTGCCAAAGGCATAACTCTCCAAATTTTATGCATAAGCTTTCTCCACTTGAACCTACTCCACCAGTGAAGAAGTCCATCCATAGTAGCAGGTACAAACCACTGCAACCCCACCAATTCAACAGATCAGACCAAATTTGCCACACAAAAGGGCACCAGAGCATGACATGATAAACTGATTCCATGTAGGATCTACAGAACACACAACTAACCGAAGCATTATGGTCCAAGACACCAATTCTGTGAAGGAAAACAGAAGTCTTTAACAATTCCTACATAGGATGTACTCTTTTTTTTTTTTAATCAGAACAAACCAATAGATTAAGAACTACTAGAAACAATGTCAGATGATAAAAAAAAAAACTTTAAGAGGAATGAGGGAGAGCAACCCATGAAGCAATGAGAGAGTTAGTAGCTTGAGCCTTAGCCACCCAATGTGCCACTTGGTTGTTCACACGCCCAATCCAAACAAAAGAAATCTGATGCTAATAAGCAAGCCAACAAATATAGAAAATAACCGCTCTAATCTTCTAATGAGGGACTTGCTCAGAAGCGCTTAGTTGAATGCTATTATGACTATCACTCTCAATCATCACGGGCCCAAGATTGCATGCATGGACCATGGACAAGTCATATAGATTGCGAAAGCCTCAGCTTGGGAAGTCGAAGAAGCTGCCATCGTCCTAACATTGCCATCAATAAGCTTACTAGATGAGTCTCTAAACACAGTGACAATAGACGTCAATAAGGACCCATGGCAGTAGGTTGCATCACAGTTGATTTTTATATGTCCTAGGAAGGTAGGAACCTATCCATTATGATTTAAGGTAGGAGCCAAAAACTGTTGATCAATCACAGAGACAAGCCTAGGAAGGTTTCCTAATTCAAACTAGAATTGGGAGAATCTTTGTAGAGTGGTGTAAAGATCAATTGGTAGATGGTTGAACACAACCTTATTTCGCGATTTCCAAATGAACCAACCCAAAGATGCCACTGTACTTAAGAACTACTGGGCTTCCACCTTAGTGATACCTGAGAGGGTAATTTGTAAACAAATTGGGCCGAGTTAGGAAAAGTCTTCTTTGGAAGTTGGGCCGCACAATAGGGCGAGATAAGAGTTGATGTCGCTCGGTCTTGGGCTAAGAAGACACTAGGCCAATCGGAGATGGGTTGCTAGGGCCTGGACCTTACTATCCGGAGGTAGTCATTTATCGAACCGAGATGTTGTCAATAGAGAGGGCTGAGCTTTGTGTAGCTTGGCAGGGTACCATTCGGTAGATCGACTTTTGGTTACACGACCTGAACGGTAGTGGACTGAGATAAGGCAACTCGGTTAGGAATGTATATAGGAGCATAAGGATATGGCCATCTCACTTGGCTTGCAGTGATGAGGGTGTTTTAAGGATAAGCATTATCCTTGGGTATAAGACTCTTAGGAGGACTCTACTAAGGAGAGTAGAGTCCTACTAGGATTGTGCAAATCATCTCATTTGGTTGGTAGTAAGTAAGGTGTTATTAGGATAGGCATTATCCTTGGGAGTGTGATTCCTAGGAGGACTCTTATAAGGAGAGTTGGAGTCCTATTAAGTTCTCTTAGGATTGTGTCAGGTGGAATTTATAAAAGCTCAGGACATGACCTATGTAGAGGTATCACAATTCTTATTCTGAAATACACAGAGACTTAGGCATGAGAGAGGTTTCTGGTACACATCCGCCGGCTAGCTCACGTTTGTGTTTTCAGGTAGTAAAGCGACGACGTTTGGAGGAGTGCAAACTTGATTAACAGGATTATACGATAAGATTATTTCGTACTCGTACAATTGGCGTCATCTGTGGGAAAGATCACAAAGAACAAGCCTTTTTGATTGAGTTTTTCTTTAACTGATTTCAATAGCGCATAACGAAGACTTGTCTCAATCTGTTATCGATGGATAAACTCTGGAAAGGGACAGGAGGTGCGAGGATTTGCCTTTTCTTCCGCCTATGGTACACTTGGACCCCCAGAGACGAAACCTACGGAGGGACACATGAGAGAAATGGGGCTCAAGTTCTCGTCGCTCTCACAGCCCAGATGGACAAAGACGAAGGGTGGATTCTCAGGTTCTGGAAGATCGCGTGAAAGAGTAAGACGAGTTGATAAAAAGAATGGCAGCTGATATGGAGATGATGAAGCACTAGATGAAAGGCAAATGCGTGGCAGGAGAAGAGATTCGTGAAGGCAAAATGCGTTCTCACCACTCAAGAGATCGCGACGGGTGAGTCACACCATCGCAATCCAAAAGTAGAAGCCTCATAACAGAAGACACACAATCAAGAACCTCTAGGACTCGTTACTCCAGGTCTGAGAGAACGAGGACTGAAAGGTCTTACACAGAGGGAATCAATTATCGACCCTCACATACGCATCAAACCACTTCTTAACACACCGAGATGCCTAGATCGGTGGATCTGCAAACTGTTCTAGGAGAAAAGGCGCGAAGGAGGAAAGATGCCTAGGCCCATGACCCTTAGAGGATTTTAGCTCTACAATGGCTGGCACCTAGAACGCACAGGAGCGTAAAGGTTAGAATGTCAATACCGCGTCTTGCCTACGAACTAGTCAATAAGGCATTGGCAAGGTTATAAAGCTCATCGTTTGTTTCGGCAATAGAGAACGCACCATTGCCTTTGGGCTTAACTAGCCTAAGTTCACAACCTACGAAGGGAAGTCAGACCCTTACATGCACTTTCGCCACTTTCACCAGGTTATGGCTGTATATCGACGGAACGAGGCCCTAATATGTATCTTGTTTCCCTCAAGCTTAGGCGACCTAGGCCTAACTTGGTTTGAGATATTGCCAAAAGGCAACATAGCTTCATGGGTGCAACTGGCAGAGGTGTTTGTTACCAGGTTGAGAACAAACACTAAAATGGCAGTGGAGATAGACCAGCTACTCTCTATCGACATGGGTGAGAAGGAAACACTGAAGTCTTACAACAACTGTTATTGGGAGACTTTTAATCAGATCAGAGATTGCCCCATAAACCTAGCTATTGCATAGTACAAACGGGGTTTACCGGCAAGCAGTAAATTGAGGGATTCAATGATAATGACACCACTCCTAACGATGGAAGCCCTAATAGAGAGAATGCATTAGTACATCCGGGTAGAGGAAGATGGGGCGCGCACCAAGGAAGAGTCTGACATAACAGCGACACCAGACAAAAAGCCTTTGGCGAAAGTTAACACAGTCGACAAGAAAGACCAACTGCACAAAAATCCTTGCCTAACTGGGGGCAAAGTGGCTTGGCAAGTTTGACCAACTCTTTCTAACAAATCTTTGCCCAACAGGGGGCAAAGGGGTTGGCAGGTTTGACCAACTCTTTCTAACAAACCTTTGCACAAGTGGGGGCAAAGCAAGTTAGCAGGTTTGACCAACAAAAACTTTTTTACACTTTAGCTGAGATGAGGATATAGGCTAAAGAAAGTTGGCAGGTTTGACCAACAAATTTTTGCACCCTTTAGCCGAGATGAAGATCTAGGCTAAAGGTGGTTGACATGTTTGACCAACAAAATTTTTGCACCCTTTAGTCAAGATGAGGATCTAGGCTAAAGGAGGTTGGCAGGTTTGACCAACAAAATTTTTTTTGCACTTTTTAGCTGAGATGAGGATTTAGGCTAAAGAATGTTGGCAGGTTTGACCAACAAAACTTTTGCACTCTTTGGCCGGATGACAGTTACCTCGGCCAAAGCAAGTTGGCAGGTTCGACCAACAAAATTTTTGCACTCTTTGACCGGGATGACAGTTACTTCGGCCAAAGTAGGTTGGTAGGTTTGACTAACAAAACTTTTGCACTCTTGGCCAAGATGATAGTTACCTCGGCCAAAGTAGGTTGGCAAGTTTGACCAACAAAATTTTTGCACTCTTTGATCGGGATAACAGTCATCTCGGCCAAAGCAGGTTGATAGGTTTGACCAACAAAATTTTTACACTCTTTGACTGGGATGACAGTTACCTCGGCCAAAGTAGGTTGGTAGGTTTGACCAATAATTTTTTTTGCACTATTTGGTCAGGATGACAGTTATCTCGGCTAAAGTAGGTTAGCAGGTTTGACCAACAAATTTGTGAACTCTTTGACCGGGATCATAGTTATCTCGGCCAAAGCAGGTTGGCAGGGTTAGTATAAACCGAGTTAGTCTGCTTGGCGAGACACAGAAAGAACGACTCGCCGTACAATTGCGAGCTCGAAGGTTACATATATTGAAGGCAAAAAGGCGGAGCTGTTCATATTTTTGGGAGGTACATGACGGCTGTAACAAGAGAACGAGGCTAATAGGGGCACACTACGTGTCTTAGAAATGACATCGTATCAGACATGCCAGAGTAGTGAAAGGACGTGTTGAAAACTGACAAAACTTGTTGCGACCGAACGAGTTGTGAAACCGAACGACTTTTCTAGCTCCGTAGAGTTGGGCATTCTTAGCTCTGCTGGAGGAAAATAATCCCAATCATGCTACGCAGATGGAATTAAGGGGCAATTGAGAGCGTAATTTATAAACAAATTGGGCTGAGCAAGGAAAAGTCTTCTTTGGAAGTTGGGCCGCGCAATAGGCCGAGATAAGAGTTGGTGTAGCTCGGTCTTGGGCTAAGAAGACACTAAGCCGGTCAGAGATGGGTTGCTAGGGCCTGGACCTAACTATCTAGAGGTAGTCATTTATCGGACCGAGATGTTGTCAATAGAGAGGGCTGAGCTTTGTGTAGCTTGGTAGGGTACCATTCGGTAGATCAACTTTCGGTTACACTGCCTAAACGGTAATGGACCGAGATAAGGCATCTCGGTTAGGAATGTATATAGGAGCATAAGGGTATGGCCATCTCACTTGGCTTGCAGTGATGAGGGTGTTTTAAGGATAAGCATTATCCTTGGGCATGAGACTCTTAGGAGGACTCTGCTAAGGAGAGTAAAGTCTTACTAGGATTGTGCAAACCATCTCACTTGGTTGGTAGTGAGTAAGGTGTTATCAGGATAGGCATTGTCCTTAGGAGTGTGATTCCTAGGAGGACTCTTATAAAGAGAGTTGGAGTCTTACTAGGATTGTGTCAAGTGGAATCTATAAAAGCTCATGACATGACCTATGTAGAGGTATCACACTTCTTATTCTAAAATATATAGAGCTTATTGTCTATTGTCTAGTTACTGACGTAGGCATCGGAGAGGCTTCCGGCACTCGCCGACTAGCTCACGTTTGTGTTTTCAGGTAGCAAAGCGACGACGTTTGGAGGAGTGCAAACTTGATCAATAGGATTATACGAGAAGATTATTTCGTGCTTGTACAATACCTATACTCAGCTTGTCACTAGTCCACTGAGCCACATTTGGAATAGAACCCTTTTTAATTCTGAGGTTAAGAGCACTCCCAAACCAGACCGCTTGTGTCCAAGGACAATAAAAAATGAGATGTTTCATAGTTTCAATCTCGAAGTGGCAAATAGGACAATCAGCTGAGGTGCTACACTTCCATTTGAACAAGCCTACTTTTGTTGCTAGTAGACTATGACATATTCTCTACCAAAAGTGCCGAATTTTCAGGGGGACATAGAGAGCCCATAAAGTTTTCCACATACCGTTCCTCAAAGCCGTAGATGTAGAGGCTAAATTCAAGGTGGTACTACCATTAAGAGATCTCGCCACCAAATACCCATATTTGACCAAGTAGAGACTTGATTCACTATAATAAAATGCACTTTTGGCGACCAAATTTGGCTACTAAAAAAAATTTAGTCGCCAAAACTTGTGGAATTGGCGACCAAAATTTTTTTTAGTCGGCAAAAGTACAATATTTAGCTACTAATTTTTTTTAGTTGGGAAATATTGATTATTGGAGACTAAAAAAAATTTTAGTCGCTAAAAATACCATAATTGGTGACTAAAAAATGTTTTAGTCGCTGTATATATAGTTTTCGCTACTAAAATTTTTTAGTCGCTGAATGAAAAATAAAAATAAAAATTTACTTTCAGACTTTTGGCAACCAAAAATTTATTTTTAGCAACTAAAAAATGTTTTAGTCGCTATATAGCTAGTTTTGGCTACTAATTTTTTTTTTGTCGCCGAATAAAAAATAAAAACTTATTTTTTATCTTTGGTGACCAAAAGTTTGGTTGCCAAAAATTTATTTTTAGCTACTAAAAATATTTTCGTTGCCAAAGAATTAAAATATTTTGAGAGAAAATTTCGAATTTTAGAGGGATTTATAAAATTAATTGGCAACCAAAATATTTAGTTGCCAAATTATTGCTTTTAGCGACTAAAATTATTTTAGTCGACAATAGTATATAATTTAGGGTAAAATAATATTTATTAGTCAGATTTTTCGTATCCTTTTTAGCGACCAAAATAATATTTAGTCGCCAAATGGCATCAAATTAAATACATTTCCCGACAAAGAAATCATTTAGTCGTGGAAGCTAAAAATTTTATAGAGGGAATAATTTCAGATTCGCGCCTCTGTCTCACACTTTTACCCTCCCTGTGTATGCACCACAGCCACAGAACCTCTCTCTCAGCAAACCTCACGACCACAAATCAACAAACCTCACAGCGATCAAACCTCACGACCGCACATCCTCAGCACCGTCGGTCCCCGTACATCGCTAATCAGCACCGCCACCGTCGCTAACAAGTTTGCTCTCTCACTCCCTTTCGCTCTGTCGTTCTCTCTCTCTCTCTCTCTCTCTCTCTCTCTCTCTCTACCCCTTCTTCTATTTTCCCTAACTGTGAACTCTTGCTCTAGGGTTGTTTATTCTACCCATTCAGTTTAATTTTGTCTTCATTTCTGAAATGGGTTTGTTTAAAGTGGTTTCATTACTAGAGTTTTATAGGTTTAATGTTGTAAATGGGTTTGATTTTAGGGTTTGATACCTTTCCCCCTAATTTTCCTTTTTCTCTCATTAGTTTCAAAGTAAGTTTGTGGTCATGTATATTATCTATGAACGTCGTAATACTTCATTTGCATTCCTGTAATCATGTTCTTGGTGACATTTATAGAAAAAAAAAAAAAACTTCAATTTCTAGTAATTTTAAATTTCATTTCTGGTGTTTTCCTCAGCCGTGGAACTGAAATGGTTTATGATTCAAATACATGCTTGATTACACTGCCTAAAGGAAGTAAAGCTTGAGTGGAGGTTGATTCCCTATTTGACCTTTAATCTCTTTCCAACCATGACATTAGAATTCATAAGAAAGCAAAAAATCTTCAACTATATTCATGAAGTGAGTGAAGTCAAATGGCCTAATTTATGGCAATACATAATAGAGCAATACATTATTATTCAAGTGTAGATATTAATTGGTGGCCTAATTTTAAATGTTAGATTGAACATAATTATATTCAATACTTGACTTTGTCATAAAAAAGATTACATCTTTTGTATATCCTACAGCCTACAAGCTACTAAAAACAGTGAATTGATACAAAATCTAATACCCAATTTGACAACTATAATTACAAATTAATTCAGTATTTGTTTTGATTCGTTTGGTTGTTTTAAACTCTGTGAAATGGGAAGACTATGAAGCTAAAAAAGTTAAGGATTTATACGCAAACTAAGGTAAGCTTAATTGCGGCAAGAATTTGAGACTTCGAAAACCTCAAGTCGCCATTTTTCTTGCATGATACATTAGTTTGTAAGAAAAAAAAAATAAAATTACAAACTAATTTATATTACATTTTCGTTTTCTTAAATGTTAGGTTATGACAGTTGTCCATTAATATGTAATTCCCAATAGTATTGTCATTAACTTTGTGATGTTGATATTGCTTCTCTAAAATGTAAACTCTTTGTTAAAAATATTTACATTCATAGAGTAACTTGAATAAAAGGCATGCTAAATGGTCTTCATACTCTTCAGGAGTACACACATCAAGGAACTAGGGTTTAATTTAAGTTTCTTAACCATGAATCCTTTCTCATTTCAGGGATGACTGATTGAAAGAGAAAACCTGACTGCCCACACACGTCTTTATGCCTTTTTTCTCAGCATTTTCTTCTCCTCTATTTCTTCATCATCTTTTCACAGCTTCTACTGTTGCTGCTTGTCTTGTTTTTTACTGTGGTTGTAGACTTCTTTCTTCATTGGTTGATGCCACATAGGTTTGTGTTTGTGTACCCACTTATTGCATGTATTGCACAGGGCCCAATTAACAAGTTTGTGGGTACTATAAGTCAAGCTCAATAGCAAACCTAGTATGTTGTCCAAAACTAAGCTAACTACGTTCAAGAAAATAAAATAAACCGAACCCTTCTAACTAATAAATATAAGAACTCTCCAAACAATGATAATGCAATGCATGCGTTTTGCCTTTTCACAGAAGATGAGTATGTTTGTATGATCAAGGCTTGAAGCTGAAGTTGTTTTGATAATGCTTCACTACAAAACATGCTCAAGACTCAAATAAGCCTAAAAAAACAATTATAATAAACTCAATCTTAGAGTGAAATTGCCAACACAAAAGTGACTAAGGGGTAACTAACATTTTTTTGCTTACATATTTAGTTAATAATTGTCAGATTATGATCATTCAGGATATTACCTCTCCTTTTTAGTCTTGTCAAGATCTTTCGTAGGTCTATTTCTATGTATGTGTGGAAGACAAATGGAGGACTAGGACTGTGCATTATGCGGGTCATTCGGAGGAGATCTAACATGCCAAGTTTCACTGTGGCTTGAATCAATTTGGGTTGTCTTGTTGATGTGAAAAATTTGGACTGTCTTACTTGACACTGTTATTTATTCATCTATTTGTTTATGTTATGTAGATGTATATTATCAATCAGCTAGCTAACTGAATTTTGGCTATTTTTTCCTTGGCTATTTTTTTGGCTGTTCTCTCTTTTCCTTGAGCTTTTGGCTCAAACCTTTTGATAATGATCATGGGTGATGTCATTATGGTGTTGGTTTGGAATGTGCATGTAGTTGTATTGCTGTTGGTTGGTTGGTTTGGAGTTACCTTGGGTTCCTAGATTCAATATTGAATTATCTCTTTGGTAGTATAGAAAATCTTTTTCTGCTGAGCACTTGAAACCCCAATATTATAGCTTAGAAGTGGATGAGGGTTTTGTTGTTTGAATGTCCATTCTTATTTTTACAATTTAAGTTGACCTTGGTGTAACTAGTGATGGTATTAAACTCAACCATTGCTAACCAGTCACTTAGACTACTAAATTAAAGAACAGATAGATCTGAACATCAAGTGATCAATTAGTTAAGTGGGAGTTTGAGCACCCATTTGTAAAAATATCTTGAGAGCAAGAGTCTCATAAAAGCGTCAATATACATATATAAGTAGAGACATTTATCAAGTGATTTTTTATGCATTAATCATGTGCAAAACTAATTATATCTATTTAAAAATCAACTGAATGCATTTCAAATAATTTTTTTATTAATAGTTCATAACACCAAAAAGACTTTAGGGAGAAAGGGGCCCACAATTGCATAATAAATAAAATTAGCACTTAATTACAATGATTGTTGAGTGTTCTACCATTTCTATACACTGTAGATCACATCATACAGAGGTTTCCCACCTTTTGTGTGTGTGTGTTTTGTTGTGTGACCTTCAACACTTGGTTTGACTTAATCTTTGAGTTCTTGTCTAGTGGATGGTATAATTTCTCATTCTATCAAACACCTATACTCTAGTCACACACAGAGACACCATAGGAGCTCTAGATGAGCATCCCTGTTGAAGTGTTTAGGATTGTGTTTAGTGGTTGTCAGTTTTAGGTGAGTTGAGAAAACCTTGTTTATTGTTATATTTGAGAGAGTAGTAATTGTGGAAAAGGTTGGTAGGTGATCCTACTGAAAACCCTTTGCAAAGTAAGTGGTTGTAAAGATTTTGAGTGACCTTAGTGAAAGCCCATTTTATAATATTAGAACCATGCTTGTGAGGAATCATGAGTGGATATAGGTACAAGGGTTGTGTTGAACCACTATAAATGTTGGCATTAATCTCTTTTTTTATTTCTTGTACCTTATTTTACTTAAAGGTTGGGTCCGTTACATTTGCAACTTCTTTTCCTTTGTGATTTACTTGAAACTGTAGTTCTTGATTTCAATTTTCTGGACTTGTAGCATTTAACATGTCCTATTTCATGATAGAAGAGGTCTCACATGGTTATGTTATTGTATGCCTACGATGGAAACTAATCTAATTTTTTCCTTAGTATTTTGTAGTCTATGCTTGTTTTCTTGAATCCAATCAAGTTTGGAATAACCTTTACCTTCTGCAATTTGCTCTCACTTGGGAGGTTTGTGCTTAGATTTGTATATTAGTATGCTTCTTGTCATTATTCCCTGTAAAGAGATTTAGTTTTTAGTTATTTAGATTTTTATTGAAGTTTTGGGATTCTTTATTGAAGTTTGGATTCATTCATTCATCCTCATATGTTCATATTGTTCAGCAGGTAAGTATCCTATGCTTTCTCACAACCTTGACTTGTTTTCCTATTTGTCTTGATCTTTTCCTTGGCAAGTTGTAGTGCCTTTAGTTTGTACTCATGGTAAACATGCCCTCATTTTCTTCATTTTTCTCAGTACTTGAATGTTTATATCAAATTAATTATATGAATTTGTGACTCTAATCTTGGTTGTCAAACATTATTTGGAAATTACTAAAAAAAATTTGTGGACAAATTACTTTGGCCATCAAGGTTTGAGTCTATTTGCATTTCTAGTGCTTAGAGTTGATGAAATGACACTTTCTAGCTTATAAAACTCTGTTTGGACTTTGGTTCAACACTTTTATCAATGGTGAAGCATTGCACGTACAGGAAAAATATGCATGTGATCCTCATGTCATGTGTGCTTACTTAATTGATCATTTCAACTGTTATAGATGTAGTGATCAAACCAGTTTCAAGTCAGATTCTAGATGTAGAATTAAGTAAATTTATGGGAGTGTGATAGTATTAGGTCAATGATGAGGTTGGTGAAGAGATGGGTAGTTAACGTGCCTTAAACTAAAAAAAAAAAGGGCGATAAGGGGGTGAAAATACGAAATAGCCCCCGAACCATCGTATGGATGTCACAGCCACCTTCCTTATGAAAAATAGGACCTGTTACAACAGATGGAATGTCATTAGCACACGTAGTTTGGTAGTTAGAGCTGAAAACACATTAAACTTAACCGAAAAAGGGCGTTAAGGGGGAAAAAATGTGAAACAACCCCCGAACCATTGTACGGATGTCACGATCACCTTCCCCATGAAAAATAGGACTTGTGGTGACAGGCGGAATGTAATTAGCACGTGTAGGTTGGGAGTTAGAGCATTAAATGCCTTAAACTTAACCGAAAAAGGGCGATAAGGGGGTGAAAATAGAAATAACTCCCGAACCACCAAACGGATGTCACGGCCACCATCCCCATGACAAATAGGACCTGTCACAATAGACGGAATGTTATTAGCACACATAGTTTGGGAGTTAGAGCTGAAAGCACCTTAAGCTTAACCGAAAAAAGGCGTTAAGGGAGGCGAAAATGTGAAACAGCCCCCGAACAATTGTACGGATGTCACGGCCACCTTCCCTATCACAAATAAGACCTTTGACAATAGACAGAATGTAATTAGCACATGTAGTTTGGGAGTTAGAGCCGAAAATGCATTAAACTTTACCGAAAAAGGGCGTTAAAGGGGCGAAAATACGAAACAGCCCTCGAATCACTGTACGGATGTGATGGCTACCTTACCTGTCACAAATAGGACCTGTGACAATAGAATGAATGTAATTAGCACGTGTAGGCTGGGAGTTAGAGCCAAATACGCCTTAAACTTAACCGAAAAAGGGCGTTAATGGGGGCGAAAATGCGAAACAGCTTTTGAATTAGCATACAGATGTCATAACCACCTTCCCCATGGAAAATAGGACCTGTGACAATAGACAAAGTGTAATTAGAAAGTTTAGGTTGGGAGTTAGAGTCGAAAATGCCTTAAACTTAACGCAAAAAGGGCGTTAAGGGGGCGAAAATAGGAAATAGCCCCAGAACCACTGAATGGATGTCACGGCCACCTTCCCTGTGACAAATAGGACCTGTCACAATAGACGGAATGTTATTAGCACACGTAGTTTAGGAGTTAGAGCTGAAAATGCCTTAAGCTTAACTGAAAAAGGACGTTAAGGGGGTGAAAATGCGAAATAGCCCCCGAGCCATCGTACGGATGTCACGGCCACCTTATCTATCACAAATAGGACCTGTGACAATATAAAAAATATAATTAGCACATGTAGTTTGGGAGTTAGAGCCGAAAATGCATTAAACTTTACCGAAAAAGGCGTTAAGGGGACGAAAATGCGAATCAGCCCCCGAACCACCGTACGGATGTCACAGCCATCTTCCTTGTGATGAATAGGACCTGTGACGATAGACAAAATGTAATTATCACGTGTAGGTTGGAAGTTAGAGCCAAATATGCATTAAACTTAATCGAAAAAGGGCGCTAAAGGGGCGAAAATGCGAAATAGCTTCCGAACCAGCGTACAGATGTCACTGCCACCTTCCTTGTGGTAAATAGGACCTGTGACAACAGAAAAAATGTAATTAGCACATTTAGGTTGGGAGTTAGAGTCGAAAATGCCTTAAACTTAACCGAAAAGGGCGTTAAGGGGGCGAAAATGCAAATCAAGCCCTGAACCACTATACGGATGTCCCGGCCACCTTTTCTAGGGCAAATAGGACCTGTGAAAATAGATGGAATGTAATTAGCACATGTAGGTTGGGAGTTAGAGCCAAAAACGCCTTAAGCTTAACTGAAAAAGGGCGTTAAGGGAGCGAAAAAACGACACAGCCCCGGAACCATTGGAGGGATGTCACAGCCAGCTTTCCCGTGACATATAGGACTTGTGACAATAGATAAAATGTCATTAGCACACGTAGTTTGGAAGTTAGAGCAGGAAACGACTTAAACTTATTCAAAAAAGGGAGAGTTTGACATCCAATAAATGTTCAACATTTTCATTGTAAATGATGCCATCGTTTCATCATACACGATGGTCATTTGGGTGGTAAACGTATTAAGAAAGCATGATATGGTTATGGAGATAACCCCGTAGATTACTCAATCATTTTACTTTGACTTGGAAAATGAGAATGAAGAAGAGTTAAAATAAATTTACCACCAAAACATTGTGCTCATAAAAATTTATTTTATGAAGAGGTATGCTCCTAAAAATTGTATTATTTGTAAATTGAAATCAAGTTTGGAATAAATCTTTCATGATACATACATATGATTGTATTTCTAAAAAAGGTTTTTATAGATTGTTCTACCTTAAATGCATGTTATTACAACCTTTTTCCTATGAGTCTGAATGAATTGATATTTTGTAATGGGTGCAATTGTTTTTTTATTTTTTGTAGATGGCTTTTGGCGTGGACTTGTGGATAGTCTACATTTTTGTTTATGGAGGACACTTGACACTTTTGTATAATCCTGCTAACTATGTCTTCATTTACTTTTGTGAATATTAGCATAACTGATATATATAACTTTTGTAATCTAACTGATAGTTGCTGGCGTGACATATAGATCACCTTTTGTCGTGGTACAAACTATGATGGTAAGTTGTACCATGCTAAATGGCCATATCGCATGCTAGTAAATATATTTTTTATATATGGCGGGTTGGATTTTTGTATGGAAATATAATTTTAGTTTGGACAATAGTTGGTTTGTATGGAATATATATATTTAAAGTTATTTATTTTTGGATGGTTGGAAGTAATATGGACTGTGGCATGATTGATAATTTTACGTTATGAAATAATGGATAGTATATGTATGGTTTTGTTTATATACGTATTACAGGTTGCATGGAACATAGACAGGTTGTGAATAAATTATAATTTTGCGATGAAACATAAGAGCATGTTTTTGGCAACTAAATTGTTAGTAACTAAATAAAAAATTCGGAAAATAGTTTTGGTCCAAAAAAAAAATCAAACATTTGGCGACTAAAATATTTTGTAGCAAAAAACAATCAAACATATGGCGACTAAAATATATTGTAGCTAAAAAAATAAACTGAAGAAATAAAAAAACTTCTGACGACTAAAACTTTAGTAGCAAAAAAATGTGAGACTTTAGGTGATCAAATGTTTAGTAGCCAAAACACAAAATGTTTGCTGGTTAAAATCTTAGTAGCTAAAAACATAAGACTTTAGGCAACTAAACCTTTAGTAGGCAAAAAAAAAAATTGACTTCAGGCGACTAAAATCTTAGTAGCCAAAACATTGCTATTTACTTTTGGCCACTAATATATTTAGTAGCTAAAACTAAATGATTAGTCGTTAAAACTAATTGAACTTTTAGTGACAAAAAAATTAGTCGCCAGAAATATGATATTTAATTTTATTTCAAACCTTTTGGCGACTAAAAACTTAGTCGGAAATGTAGTATATTTGGCGACTAAAATAATTTTAGTCACCAATGATCTTTCCTGACAATTCTTCCCCAACTAATTCTGCGACCAAATATTTTTGTCGCTAAAAGCCTTCGGTGACTAAATAGTGACTTTTGGCGACTAAAAATTTAGTCACCAAAAGTGAAAATTCTTGTAGTGATTTGTTGGGATGCCATACCAGAGAATCATCTCTTTCAACCGTTGTGATGGGGATAGCTTGGATAGCTTCCACCTCACCCATCGAAATATTGTCCACTAATGAGCCTAACATCCAAGACTTAAGTGAAGGATCAATAACAATCTATGGATAGAAGGGATCCAACGGTCCTTCCAAAACTTAACATTGTGACCCGATTGGATTTGCCAACGCAATCCTTGTTCAAAGAGATCTCTGCCTTTGAGAAGACTAGTCAATGCCCACGAGGCATTTAGATCTTTTATAGCTTGCATGGAAGATGAGTGAGGGTAGTAGAGGCCCTTGATTATTATTGCCCAGAAAGAAAGTGGATTGGAAATGAGTTTCCATCCTTGCTTTGCAAGTAGAACTTGATTAAAATCTTTGAAGTCTTTGAAACCCATCCCTTCTTGGAACTTAGGAGAAGTCATAGTTGACCATTTAGCCCAAGGGATTTCTCTGTTCTTAGGGTCGCCCTTCTACCAAAATTACGAATTAGAGCATTAAGCTTGGCACAAAAGGACTGAAAGAGATCAAAGCATGCCATAGCATATGAGGGGATGGATTGGATAACATACTTGAGTAGGATCTCCTCTCCAACTTGAGACAACAATTTTGATTTCTACTTATGCATTTTAGCTAAAACCCTTTCAAGAAGAAATCCAAAGGCTTTCCCGTTCGATTTGCCCCACGAAGCAGGAAGACCTAGATACTTGGTTTTAGGATTAGCTTGAGAGACTCCCAGAATATGACAGATATCATTGTGCAGATTGAAGGGAGTATTAATAGAAAACAAACCTCCTGATTTGTCAATGTTCATAATCTAGCCATATACTTCACTGTATACATGGAGGATATTCAAAATGCCTTGACAGTTAGTGTTAGTGGCCTTAAAAAAGAGTGTGGCATTGTCTGCGAATAAAAGGTGTGATAGGCAGGGATAAATTCGTCTCATCTTGAGGCCTGATATGGAATTGTTGAGCATATTGTGGGTGATAAGTTTCGAGAGCATATTTGCTGCCAATAGGAATAAATATGGCGATAATGGGTCACCTTGACGAAGCCCATAAAATGGGGTAAAGAAGATTCTATTTTCTTCATTTTGTGAAGACTGAAAAGGCGACAATGGTAATACATTCCATAACCGAATGCACCCATTTAGAAGGAAATCCCAATTTAAGAAGAATCGCTTTTGAAAAATCCCATTGGATCTGGTCGTAGGCTTTGTTAAAATCCATCTTCAAAGCAATATACCCTTAGCGGCTAGACTTCTTAAGCTTGAGAAAGTGAAAGGGCTCATGAGCTACCAAAATGCTATCCTAGATAAGGTAGCCGGGGACAAAAGCTGCTTGTTGAGAAGAGATGAGTTGCTTGATACCCTATTTCAGCCTATTAGCCAACAACTTCGTAATAATCTTCATGAAGAAGTTACAAAGACTTATGGAACAATATTGGCTAAGAGATTCTGGAGCAGCCACCTTAGGTATGAGGATTAAATTGGTATGATTGATTTCTTTAAGAAAAACACCACTATGAAAGAAACTTTCCACTGCCTTACAAACCTCAGAGCCTATCACATCCCAATGCCGTTGATAGAACATTCCTGGGAAGCTTTCAGACCTGGGAGCTTTTAAAGGGCCTAATTGAAAGGTTGCACTTTTGATTTCAAAGTCTAACATTGGTCAGAGAAGAGCTTCATTCATTTAGTCTATTACTAAAGAGCTAACCACAGATAGAGCATCCTCAAAATTCCTTGGACTCATTGCTCTAAATAGACTTGAGAAGTACATGTTAAGGTGGACATTGATAGCATTATCCGTGTTCAATCATTTACCTAAGTCATCTTTCAATTTGACTAATTGGTTTGTCTGCCTACATTGAGTAACAAATACATGGAAGAAGGTAATATTTCTATCCCCAAAGCTAAGCCAGTTAATTCGAGAGCACTGGTGTTGGAACATCTCCTCACGAAGTAAGTCCAACTCCATTTCCTCTTGAATGAAACGAATCTATGAGTCAATATGATCAGATAAAAGAAGCTGTTGAAGACGAAGAATATTGGACTTCAAATGTTTCAATTTGGCCCTATTGTCCTTGAATTCATGTTTACTTCATTCTGTAAGACCTTGTTTGCACTGCTGAAGCTTTTGAGCGACCTTAGACATAGGTGTTCCTGATTGAAATTTCATCAAATTAGTGCGAATGATGTTGACACAGTCTGGGCTAATGGCCACATAGACTCAAACTTAAATTGATAAGGCATTTTCTTAGGAAGGACATGACAATGAAACAACAGTGGACAATGGTCTG
This sequence comes from Camellia lanceoleosa, assembly GCA_025200525.1. Taxonomy (NCBI): domain Eukaryota; kingdom Viridiplantae; phylum Streptophyta; class Magnoliopsida; order Ericales; family Theaceae; genus Camellia; species Camellia lanceoleosa. Next base: position 4,965,292 of record CM045766.1, on the reverse strand, counting down.
ATCCTAGAAAAGCATCGTGATGTACCTGAGCAAAAGGAAAACGCAACCTCTAGCTAACAGTTGCTAAGGCCTTATCTAGTCTTTCCCTTAAATGGTGTGATCCTATTTGATTGTTAGTCCAAGTTTAAAGGGCATCCTTAAATTCCAAATCCATAAATTTGCAAGTTGACAAAAGGTGTTGAAAGTGTTCCATATGAGAGTTATTACAAGGTACAGAGCCATGTTTTTTCCACGACATGCCAACTTCATTAAGGTCTCCAATACATAACCATGGATAAGAATTTTCCCCAGCAATTTTTTGCAAGTATTTCCAAAACTCTCTTTGGTTAGTCCATCTTGGTGGACCATAAACAAATGTAGCAAGCCAACCAGATAACCTAGCATCCTCAGATATAATACATTTGAACAAACTAGGAGATTTGTATCTAACTTGAATGTTAACCTCATCAAGCCACCATAGTGCAAGGCCTCCTGAGGGCCTATAAGATCAATGTAGTTTTTATTCAGAAAGCAAAGCTCACGACGAAGATCTTCTAACTTTGAGTGCTTATTTTTTGTCTCTATGAGAAAAATTGTCTTTGAGTGATGGGTTCGGCACAACCCTTGTAAGATCTGGAATGTCAGCGGTCACCAAATTCCCTGACAATTCCAGCTAAGAATTAACGTGGCTCTAATGGTTGTTTAGGGCTAGCCATTACCGCCTCTTTAATCATGATTACATCAAGGGGAGAATTGGAGCTAAGGGCATTACGGATCTGAGACTTAAAAACAAAATGACTCACATTCACTAGGAAGGAAGTAGTAGCCACCACTCATTTGTCTTCTTTTTGGATAGTAATTTCCACCAAAACCACTATGCCTATCAAACTGAGCTTGTCTACCATGAGAGAGGGGCTTAGCTAATTTTTTATCCTTCGTGAATTCATGAGCAAGCAAGACAGTTAGAGAAAGGAGAGGATGAGAGAACAAGATCTCTAGCTTCCGTAGATCGGGGGTGCTTAGCTCTCAGAAGTTTGGAAGAACGAGTTGGAGAGGAAAGTTCTTCTTGATTCGTTCTTTTCAAAGAAAGTGTTTAGAAGAACGAGTTGAGGAAAGAAAGCTTTAAAAAAGCACAAGTCTAGAGTATAAGAAGGGCCAATGGACAGGGGTAATGGGCCTAGAGTTTGAAGCACATTGATCATATTGGTAAGGCCCAGCCTAAGAAAGGGCTTTTGAGGAACTTCTTTTTGTGGAATATTAGGTAGTTCAGTTACAGTAAATAGGCCCACTAGTTGGTTGAAAGGGCTCAGAGTTTAGGTTAGGCAAATAGTCTTCGTGGGCTTGGCTTAAGGGCTTATCTCTTAAATTAGGGACATAGATGGGCCTAATGAGTTGTCATGTTCCAGGAGAAGGCAAAATCCCATTGGGATCCACTTGAGTCTTTGTAATAACGGTTAAGACACGTAGTTCTTGGGAAGGGGTACCACCTTCAGCAGGGGTTGCAGTAGATCGTGTGCATATTTTGTCACTAGTACAAGAAATGTATCAATGTTGTACTATATCCTTGAGGGGAGTGGGAGACTTAGTATCACATACTGACGGGGGTTTTGGGGACTTGGTAGGTAAGCTTTGCCGGCGAAGAGAGGAAGACTCGCAACCAGCACTATTCGCCTCCCTTAGCCGATACTGCCTTACAGAGGGTGACCATAAGTTTCTAGCAACTCATATTCTAAGCTTAGGCCAATAGCCAAACAATCGCCTCTGCTCCTTGATAACAAATTTGTAGATCTTATTATCATGACCCAAATGTCCACAGTCGTAGCAATAGTCAGAAAGCTTCTCAATTCTAAAAGAGGCCCAAATGTCATTACCTACATGAGGGCTTTTGAGCTAGACTCCTCTTGGAAGAGAAGCTAGAGTATCCAACTCCACTCTAATTCGAAGGACCGATTAAGACGGAGTCCTTCTTGGTGGGCTTCCATCTGAACCAACTTCCCAATACACCGAACAAAAATCTCACTAGTTTGCTTCATCATGTTATGGAAGGGAAGACCATGCACTTGCACCCAGAAAGAGCACTATTGGAAATCCATTTCTTTAGCTGTTTGGCCTGGTAACAGTGATCAAAGAATAAGAGGGCCATCGCTAAGGATACGATTATGGTCATCTTCATTTAAGAAATGGAAAAGGAAGATGTTATCCATCTAAGGAAAGATGGTAAAAGACCCACAAACCTTCCAAGCTCCAGTGATAATGGAGGAAACAACATTTTTGTTGAGAACAGTAGAAGCTAAGATTTTTTCGATTAAACAAATAGTAGAAATGTCATTTATAGACACCCCATTTTTTACCGCCCTTACGACTTGGGCGCAACTGCTTACACACCCAATGATGAATTTATATATGCTTGTCAAGTGCTCGAAGTCCTCAACAGAATGCCATAGCTTTGAGCCTTCAAACCCTGCACACCTTTTTTGCCTTGTTTTGGACCAAAACCATAGTTTTTCAAGCCTGAAAAAAAACCTGGGATCTACCGGCCACCACTGTGCGCTGCCGGCCACAATTAGTGGCATGCTGACCACTTGTGTATTTTTGCAGATATTTTCGTTAGCTATGCCAGCTGTTTCCACAGATGCACGCACTTGCCTACATGTGTACGTATTGATATTTCTAAGGGAGTTTCATGTTTTTCTATATATAGAAGACCTCCCCTTCCATTTTTTAGGGTTGAACATTTTGGAGCAAAATTATCTCTCTCTCTCTCTTGCAAATTCTTTAGCCTTTGCCTATACACTCTAAACCAAACCTTGTGGTATTTGAGTTGAGACACTTTTGAGCTTACTTTGAACTCTTGAGGGTGTGTAAGTGTTGGTTTAACACTTAGAAAAGGTTCTCATTTTCAAGAGGTATAAGTCTTGGTGTATTTCTTTGCTTTATTTGCTACTTTGCCTACTGTTTTTAGATTGATTTTGGGCTGTTTATACTCTGTATTTTTGGGCTGAAACTTATGGTTTAAGGCCATTAGGAGTAGAGGGGTGGATCACCCTTCTTTGTACCTCATTTCTTAGGCCTTTGCCCTCGTGTTTCCCACCTCTTTGTCAACTTTTTTTGATCTTTTAAATACTAAATCTCAGAGCTTTTTCAGTAGCTAAAATCATGTTTTGAAGTCCCAAAAATGGAAGAGGTAGCCTTCCCTCCTTGTGCTTGCTTACTAGCTTAACATGCCTCATGTTTTAGCTTATTGTTCTAGCTATTTTTGTCTTAATTCTGGCATGTTTTAGGACTGTTTTAGAATTGTTTTAGGACTTTGTTTTGGTTGTTCATTGCATTTGAGCTTTGTATAACATGCTTGTAGTGTAATTGTCTTCATAGGCTTGGTGGTTTAGGCCTTAGCCACCAACCTATTTAAGTTGATAGCATTTGTTTATGGCTTTCCATACTTGTTTTCACCTTTAATCACCTCTGCAACCTCCCTCATTTCTTAGCTTTTGCTTTGCTTTGAAAGTTGTTTCAAGCTACTTGTTTGTTTAAGCTTGAGATTGAGGTCTTGTTCTTAATAGTTTAATCCCTTTAGCGGTTCATTACCAACGGCATGACACTTTTGTCATGCCTGAAACAACTCTTGGTTTGATGCTCCTTTTCATTAGAGGACTTTTAAAGCTCACTTTTGGACTTAATTAAACTAAGGAATGGTTGGTAATTAAAATGAAGTAATCAAATTGGGACTAAAAATGGTGCAAGATAAAATCAACTTGGGTTCAATCGGACGTTAATTGAACCTATTGAGTCTTGAGTCGTTTCATACTCGTTAGTGATGTAAACGATTCAAGAGTCAAGGTCAACCACTTCCCTTGATCAATCCATGATAGAGAGGAGGTTTGAGAGTCTTTTATTGTGCATTTATTGAAAATGTACACCTTAGTTCATATGCCATCATGCAATGAAATTGCATCGATTGATGGCTTGTGGACTGAGCTTGCCACTCCTTTGAGCTATTTGATGATAAGAAGGGGTAAGATGTATAAACATACCTTAAGAACACCCTATTTTGTGCTCCGTATGCTTTATGTTGCAACAGGAGGAACAAAGCTTCAATGGCCACTATTTTTAGACGGCAGGCTACCATTTGTGGCCAGCTGGCCACCACTTCACTTTTGTCAAATTAAGCAGCAACTTTTTGGAACAAAACAGAGCAGAGGCTAGGGTGAAAAGATGTTCTACTGTGCAACAGAAGCATTCTGGCAGCAGAACAGTGGGCTTTTCGAGTGGAATTCCGTGCATGCATGAGCATTCCTCGCTTCCCGGGACTAATTAGTTAGCTTAGTTACTTCTTTTGGTTGTATTCATGTTGTAATAGTTAGTTAATTAGAATTTGTAATTAATTAATTAGTGTACTTACTTCGTTGGTTCTAATTAGTGTACTAATTAGCTAGAGTAGTTCATTAATTGTGATGTTGTAATAACTAGCTAGCGTAGTTAGTTTATTCGGTTTATAATAATTAGTTAATTCGTTTTGTAATAGCTAGTTAATTAACTTAGCTAGTTAGTTTATTCGGACCTTCCTATGCGATGGCACAGTTGTAATAATGTGTATGTCTTCCAACCCCACTTTTTTCTTCCTTTTATTTACTTGCTTATGATGGTTAGTTTAGGGCATCATGTTTTGTTTAGCATCTCTCATGCCTTGCATCCATTGTCTTGCATGCATTGGGCTCGGCACATCATTCTAACTTGCATTGTTAGTTAACACTTCTTTGAATACGTGCTTAGACTGTATGCTATCAAATTGATCATATGCCATATTAGTAGCCAAGCCTAGTAATTGCATATCGCATGTGTTGCATTAGTCATAATTGCATAGTTAGGATCATGCATTATTCAAACTCTGTCATCTTTTTTGGCTCGGAGTACTAGGTGAGTTTTTATTTGTTTTAGCATATCGTATAAGTGTGATTGTCATGATGTCAAAGCATGTTCACCATAAGGCTAAGTGCTTAAATGATAAACTGTTTGAATGCCTGTGGATGAAGGCCAATTGCTTGAATTAGAATAATTTGAGTAATGTTCATATGCGATCATTTTTTCAAATGGTACATATTCGAAACAATTTTCAAAACAAACATGAAATCAAATGTTCAAATTCTTGCAAATTAGTCTATACCTTGTGTGCGCATCACATAATAAAGTTAACCTAATAATCGGAACAATAGCATATTATGTAAATAAGATTCGCATCATGATTAGTAGATGCCGATCTTTGATCGGGCAAGCGGGGGTGCTCAATTCATGACCTTCCCCTCTCGTACCTAAGTTTCCGAGCTGAGACAATCTTGGTGATGACGGACACGTGGCCTTTGGCACGAGTCATGGGTTTCCTAAATTTTTCAAAAATATTTAGGTGGCTACTTTGTATCTGGCAAAGCAGTCCATTTTTGGCAATTTGATTCAAAATCGATTTTTCAAAAGATTTGTCTGAATTGGACTCTTTGGTGTTTATTTATTCCACATTGCACTTGCGTGATCAGATTTAGAACAGCGGGAGTCCGACACTGTAGGGCTAGTCGTCTTCCGAAAGCAGCGCGAAGAGTGACGGTTTGCTGGAGGCTCTCCCAAAAAGCTTGCCAAATTGGAGAACTTGACTCGAACTTCATGATGTGAAATTTTATCTACATTTATATGTTTTTTGCATTTGCATTGGTGTGCTTAAGTCACTATTTGACGATTTGCTGGAGGCTCGCCCAAAAAGCTTGCCAAAAGACTGACCGGTCGTGGGCTTTGCCATGTTAGGAACACAACCCTCAGATCTGGACTACCGTTGTACCGCTTGATCCTCTTTTCACTTCTCGGTGTTAGGTGTGAGAGGTATATTAGGTAGTCTTGCTGAGGTATTCCTTTGGCCATTTGGCCTAGCTGCATATAGTAAAATCATAGAGACTGTTCCAAACTAGGACATGATGCTCTCCTATATGCAGGATGATGTGATACCACTTGTTTGAATAGTAAAGCCGTAGATCACACCAAAGCTAGGACAGGGAAACCCTAACCTCTCATAAGGGTGTTTTGAATGCTTTTGTGCAAAATGTGAAATCTTTGGAAATGAGTAATGTAATCTTGGGAGAGTCTTAATCTTGAGGCGATTCCTTTCAAAACTTGAGGGTCATATTAGAATAAGAATTTGGGTCGAAATCCAGGGGTTTGTGTTTGATATGGGTGAATTTTTAGCAAGACCAAAACCAGGACCAAAAAAAATTGTATCTTGTTTTGCTTTAACTAGTATATCCGGTATCCTGATCTGATGAGGCATTTGTTTTTAATTCCAGGCTTACCTAAGCTAGAGAAAGAGCAATACCTACTTTAACCCAGTACAATCCATCTAATCCCAGAAAACACCTACTCAGCAAAGGTCCAGTCCATTTGACCCCCAAAAAAGCCAACTTAGAAAAGATCCAGCCAATGCCAAAAGACCCACTCTGAAAAAATCCAATCAGTCAAACCCATATAGACTAATCCAGTTTAGATACATCAAGTATAATTGGGTCAAAATCAGTCAGTTCTCAGCTTACACCCATCCATTTCCCCGATTGCCAACTCAGCAAACGCATGATGGCTTACAGTCCGGAAGACGTTGTGGCCATGATAGTGGTGTTAAACCAGGGAATCACTATGCAGGATGAGACCAATGCTGAAATGCAATGCCCATTTGGGGCGTCTACTACACATCTAGTCCTAGGCCCCTAGCCGAACTTTGACCCACCTCCGCCAGCTGAAGATTTGCACAGCCCAGATCCTCGAGGAGGGTTGACTCAAGCTCGAGTTGTCAGACCCTTGGTGCAGCCTAATGAGGGGCTTTATCTCCTTGATATTAATGATCTTGACCCAACCTTTGTTAAAATGTGCTAACCTTGAGAAGCAATTTAAAAAGGCACAGGGATTTAACTCTATTCTCAACATTAAGGATAGGTACATCGAGGCTACCGTAAGGCTCCCAGACAGATTCAAAATGCCACACATTGACCGTTTTGACGGGTCTGGAGATTCTATGGTACATATCCGGCATTTCTTGGATGTCTTGAAACCAATGGGTTTGACTAAGCCTTAGAAACTCTCTCTGTATATAAGAACCCTATCGAGTATAGCAGCCACTTGGTACGCCAAGTTAGAGGATAAAGTGAAGCAAAACTGGAAAGAATTGGCTGAGGCGTTTGTCAATCAATATTCTTACAATACCCAAATTGAAATGACCAACCAAGAGCTTGAAGCAACCCACAAGAATCCTGGAGAACCTTTTGTGGAATTTGTTGCAAGGTGGAGAGCAAAGGCATCACAAATGACAGATTGACCTTCTAAGAGGGACCAAGTGCGGATAGTGGTGCAGAACCTTGAGTATGATATGTTGCAAAAGTTAATAGTTGCTCCACTATTCACTTTCAAAAATTTGCATGAATTGGGGGTTTAGATTGAGAGTGCATTTAACACAGGGATTATTCCCAGAACAAGCGAACCAATAAGGAGGGTGTTTTCTGGGAATACCAATGTTGGCAGTAGCACTATTCCCAAACCCATTGAACTCAATACCATTGTCGCCACTCCCAAAACTGCCGACCCGTTTGCCAATACAAGCCCACAAATAGCCGGTCCAACCCAAGCTTAAGGTGGAACTTTCACACACCCCTCTATATGAGCTTAACTAGCGCACTAAAAGTCCTGATGAAAAAAGGCTATCTTAAACCCCTTGATCCCCAACCTCTTCCTGACCCACTCCCTGCTAGACATAACCCCACAAAATACTGTGCGTACCATTAGCAGCGTAGTCATGGCACCAATCATTGCTACCGCCTTCGTCATGAGGTTCAGAATCTAATCGACAACCGAACGATAACTCCATATCAAGAACCCAATGTTACCACCAACCTACTTTCCATCCGTGATCAAGTATCTCCTGCCCACCTTAACCTCATCGATTTACTATTTCCTACCTTCAACCCTATCATATACATCACTCCGGCCTATTTACCCAAGCCTGAGGTGTTCATTCCAGAAAGTACTAATTTGTGCATGATAGATGCACCAAATCCAGTTCGGGTACACCAAGAACGCCAAATGGTCAAACCCACTACTACTGAGATGTTGGGAATGATTGAAGACCTTCAAGGAACGAAGGCAGATTTAACATTTGGGATTTTGATCCTGTCAAAAAGCTCCCCAATCTTGGGCGAACCGCAGTTGAAGAGGGCCAACCCGAATCTATCTCAAGTCTGGGTGATGACCGATCAACAACAAATGGGCTTCGTTTCGATATAGCCACCCAATCCCTTGGCCAAGTAGAAGTAAGTTGTAAGAACAAGACCGGGACAAATATTGATCCCTATGCACAACTTTGGTGGGCTATTGAGACTTTGAAGGTCAAAGGGTTGAACAAGCAGCAAGTTCTTAAAGTTTTTGCAAAGACTGTGGATGACACTTTTGTCGCTCTGGATGAGAGCATTTTGAATTAGGGGGCAAACAATGAAAATGGCTGCTTTACCAGAAACACCCATCCTAATTTCAGTCCCAAGCCTATGAATACTCAGCCTACACCCGCCAACCCATTTGTCAATATTTCTAAACCTAATGCTCCTTGCTCCAAAAATTGAACTTTCACCCAACTCCATATGAGCCTTACCTGTGCATTGAAGGTACTGATGGAGAAAGGGTATCTCAAACCGCTCAATCCTTGACCTCTCCTAATCCTCTCCCACCTAAATATGACCCTACCCAATATTGCACATTTCATCAAGAGTACGGCCACCATACTGACCGTTGCTTTCACCTTCGCCATGAAATTCAAGACCTGATTGATAATAAGCTCATCACCTCACCTGAAAATCCCAAAGCTATCAATAACCCTCTCCTTGACCACAATAAATTGCCACTCCATAACATAAAACCCACCCACAGCTTGCCAACAAGCCAATATAGCATACCCGCCAATGAGCCTAAACCCATTGTGTTCATTCTTGAATCTTCTGATTTCGATCTAAGCAAAAGGAACAACATCTTTGAAGAGATGGAAAGTTTACTTGATCTTGGTGAGTTCAAGTTTGATGAAGCAATGATGCCAGCATTGGTGGTTGGAATGATGAATCTTAGTCTTAGCTAGGGTAATTGTCAAAAGCACATAGGAAGGACCTTCTGAACTAGAGGCATGGTGTGAAAAGCAATTGTTTTGGTCAAGCAGATGTGTGTGTGGGGACAACGTAATTATGGGATTCAATCTGTGAGACCCAATTTGAGAGTCAAAAATCAATCTTTTTGGGTATGGATGTGTATTTCTGAATTGAAAATAGGTCTGGACCTTCCCGTGGACTACTTGAAGTTGTTTTTGAAATTCTACAGATGGACTTAGAGAAGGGAAACCCCCTTTTGTCTCAGAAATGCTTATTTTGTTTTGAGTTATGTCTTGTAAATAGTTGTGTTGTGAGTGTTATTTTTTTTGTCTTTACTTGCATTGTTGTGTCAGTTGAGTCTTTTCCTTTGAGTCACTCTCGTATACCGTCAGGTCTTTATCTTTATAAGAAAGTGGTGAGTCAAGTTTTTGATCATTTATTGTGCCTATAGTGCTACATGTGTGACCTTTTACAAATAGAAAAAGACTTTGAATTTGTTTTTGAATTTGTTTTTTGAATGAGATTATGTTAATAAGCATGAGTGTTGAAAAGGATCCCTCGAATGGTTTGAGTGAATTCTGACTTATCGACGCAAAGTCATTCATGATTTCAAAATTTTAAGCTGTTTCTTTTACAAAACTTGCGAAGATAGGTTTAGAATTATTCATAGTATTTTACATTGTCCTAGGGATTCTCTTCGCCGTTAGGCGATGATTTTGGCAAGCACAAGGTGGCTTTCAGACCTGCAAGTACAAGGCAGATTTTAGACCTCACAAATCATAGAATTTCTTCCCTTGGTGTTTTCAGGAAAGAGAAAGGAAAAAGAAAAAAGAAAAAAAGAAGAAAGAGAAAAAGAAAAGAAAAAGAAAAGAAAAAAGAAGTCAATCATCAAGCCAGGGGCATCAATTGGAATGAAATCCAATCAATTGTGAGGAAGGGAACTTCTGTCTAAATTTGGGGAAGCCAATGCAAGTGTAGACGTCCCCGAACGTCTTGGGAAAAATCCCGTTTTCTTCATTGGGCTCACTACAGTTCGGACTCAAATGTCACGGTTCTGAATCTAATCCCGCAAAGTGCAATGCGAGACCGATAAATCACCAAAGAGTCCAAATCCGGCAAATCGTTTTGAAAAATAGATTTTTAGAAAGAAGTGCCAAACATGGACTGCTTTGCTAGATATAGAGTCGCCACCTAAATATTTTGTTTTGGGAGAATTTAGGAAACCCTGACTCGTGCCTAAGGCCACGTGTCCGTCATCACAAAAGTTGCCTCGGCTCAGGAACTTGGGTACGATTGGAGAAGGTCATTTCATGAGCACCCCCGCTCGCCCGATCGAAGATCGGCCACTACTAAGCATGATATCGAGTTTTTGAAAACACATGTGCTCTTATTCCAGTTTATTAGCCTAGAATTAATATGTGATGCGCACAGCATACAAGGATAGACTGGATTGCCTAATTTGGAACAAAGCATCGCATATCCGTTTATTTTGAAAATGGATTGAAGTTTGCTACTCGCAAGTAGGCTAAAACACGGGTTTCGACGAATTATTCCAACTCAAGCAACCCAACCTTCACCCACAGGCATTCAGGCAGTTATATCACATAAGCATATAGCCTCACAGTAAGCATGCTATCATGGCAGTCACTCACACGCATGCAAGGATGCTAAAGTATAAACACTTACTGAGTACTCCGAGCCAAAGAAAGAAGCTAATTAGAAAACATGCATGAATCCTAACTATGCTGAGATGCCTAATGCAACAAATGCAAGAATGCAACTAAGATAGGCTCGGCTATTCGAAGATGGCATATGAGATGCTACAGGTAACATGTATTCAACTTGGAATTGAAATACGATGCAGTTAGTATGATGCGCCGAGCCCGGTGCATGCAATACAGATGAATGAATGCAAACATGCGAACATAAAGATGCTAATTGAAACATGCCCTAAAACGAACCATCATAAGCTGGTAAATAAAAGGGAGAAAGACGTGGGGTTGGAAGACATGCATCACACACACGCACACTTATTACAAAGTTTGCCCTCTCGCGGAGGGTCCGAATAAATAATACACAACGAAATGAATAACTAACTACAGCTAATTATTACATAACGCTGACTAATTAACAAATTTAACTAAGTAAGCAATAAAACTATCATGCAAGCTACATGAAATGGATTGCTTCAGCTCTGCCATGCTTGAATCGCTTTGTCGGGAAATCCATCGCGATGCTCCGACTTGCCTTTGTTTGCAATTGACCTCAGAACATTGCACAAGGCTCCAGAAGGCTGAAACTCCACCCTGGGAAGTTGTGGGAAGGCTGCCAACCAGCTATTGGCCTTGGAGACCACTTGCCGACCACCATTTGCGGAAGAAACCAAAAGGGGTGGTCGGCTTGCCAGAAAAGCTAGTCGGCCAACCAGTTTCCGCCTCTGGTTTCTGGTTTTCTACAAAACAAAGCAAGGGAGAGGCATGGCAAGGTATTTTCAACAATTGTGTGCACGACCACTCTCCCCATCATTGCACATGCTCGAGGGAGTGTAGGTCTCGATCCTCGGGACACCAATCACGCATCTCGATGCATGATGGCCGAGGAACTGAATTGCACAACTTGATATGGAATGAATGCACATATGAACACATAAATGCCTAAACTCCATCATGTGTAGTCAAGAGGGTCGGCGACCGGGAATCGAGGCACGTTTCATCACTTGGAGTATGAAACGTCCCTCGTTTCCCGTGTTTGGACTAACTCCTACTCCAAACACAATGCAACAAATATGGCATGCGCAATGCGACTCTAGCACGCAATCCTAATGCAATGGGACTTGGTCATGCAAATACATACATAATGAAATGAACAAGGCATGCGCAATGCAATGATCAATCTCGCGACAACATGGCATTCTCAATGCTATGAACTACAATGGCATAGTCGATGCAAGATGGACTTAAACCAAAATGGATAGGCCTCAGCCATGTCCAAATCAGTGGCCAAAGATGATGAAATCAAGGCAACAACACACATGCAAGCATGCACAATGCAAGGGCTCCAAGCCTAAGGCACAAGATACAACTCTCCAAGAGCATTGAAAAGGTTAAACATGGAATGCAATGGCATATGTTCAAGCTTTGAAATGGCATACAAAATGGCTCCGAATCATGCAAACAACTCATGCAATGCATTTTGAAAGACTCAAGCACCGAAGACTAGTGAAGCACATTACACTATAGGCATACATAGCGATGCTCAAATGACCAAACCAATCCCAAAAAGTCCCTATACAGACCCAAAACAGTGGCAAAATGTGTTGGGATGGTGGCTCGAAATGCATTTAAATGAAGGTCATGCAATGGCTCACAAACGAGGCATAATGATGCAACTCTCAAGGGCACTTAAAGCATGGAAAATATGGGAGTATGGCACAAGTATAAGCTCTGAAATAACATTCCTAATGATGCCAACACATGCAAATACTTCAAGTTAGGCAGGCAAGAGTGCTCAAAACTCAAAGCTAGTCGAAGCTATTACACAACAAGTATGCATGGCAAGCATTTTTCGACCATGAGGCCTCAAAAAAGAGCTAAGGCAGCCCAAAATATGAACAAAATCAGTTTGGAGCATGGCCAAAATGTGCTAGAATGGAGGGCCAAAACAACACGCTTTGTAGGCTAGTAAGCATGAGTTACACTACAAGCATATGAAGCATGTGGAGGACTACCAAACCAAGCCAAAAAAGAATCATGGCGTGCCAAATGATGGCCAAAAACCCACTGAAACATAGTCAACACATGCTAGAATGAGGTGCTCCTTTGATAAGCCATGAAAGGGATTACTCTACACATGTAATAAGCAAACAAAAGGGGACCAAACCAGCCATAGAGAGAGTCTAGGCAGGTCCCAAAAGTCACCAAAAATGGCCTGAACCAAGCTTTGAAAGTATGAAAATATATGCTCCTTTGATAGGCCAAAAATGCTAATAAACAAAACAACAAGAGAGAGGGTCACCCCTCTCTGATTTAGACCTTCAAAATAGCATGCCAACCACTGAAAATCTACTGGATTTCAGTGGCTAAAAGGCCAAGAAAATATTAAAACAAAGGCCTTATGGCATGGCACAAAACAAGGCCAAAACAAACATGCAAGAGAGTAAATGACCTTCAACACCAAAATGATCTTAAATAAACATCAAAAACACTTAAATATGAAGATTTTTTCAGTTGACAACAAAGCTCAAATATGCATGCAAGTATGGCTAAGAGAATGATCAAGATAATGCTTAAAAGAGGGAAAAATGATTACCCTTGAAGCTTAGCAAAAACCAGCAACTTCTGGACCAAAATCCCAACTCTTTGAGCCTTCTCAAGACCTCTAGGAACCTTAGAACAATGGTGGAGGTGTGTGCTTAAGAGGTGGTGTGCAATAGGCCAAGAACAAGTCCCCTTTTGAACCCAAAATATAGAGATATAGAGAGATATAAGCTTGGAGCCTTAGACCAAAAATCTGAACCTGGTATAAGGAGAGGAAGGCTCTCTCTTATAGAGATACAAGGCCAAAGCTACTTCAAGAAGCTAAAAACCAAGGCTCAAGATCCTCCATACACGTGTATAGAGGATACAGTTTGTGCCTTCCAGTTGGCACAGCTGGCAACAACTCATAGAGACAAAACTGAAGGGAGTAGGCCGACCAGTTCAAAAGGGTCAACTCCAAGAAAGGTGGTTGGCAGCCCCATTTGGTGGTCTCCCAACTGAATGCAAGCTAGTGGTATGGTGGGAGACCAGCAAATGTGGTTCAAAGACCAAGGAGACCAGCTTCCTGACAAGAAAACTGGCTTGCGGGAGAAAGGTGGTCTCCCACCCTTGTACCACCTCCCAAACAATGAAAACAAGGTCCATGCCAAAAATGAACCAAGACGAATGCAAAACGAGGGTTCGGGGGTCAAAACGCGCAGTCGGGTGCCCCGAAAACAAGCTGTTAAGCATTGAAAGTGGCTTGTGACCACAAAGACGGTCTCCCGGGCCACAGTGTCCCTCTAGACAGAGGAAACAAGGTGTGTGCCAAAAACCGTGCCAAACGGAGAATGTTAAGCGGTCCCGAACCGAGGCGCGCGGCCGACGGCTCAAAATCGTCTCAACGGAAGCGGGGTGTGGCTGCGACCACGAAAAAGTAGTGGCCACCGAGATGGTCTACAAGACCTCTCCCTCCCTTTGGGAAGAGAAAGCAAGACCTGGTTCGCGAACCGAGGCAAAGCACAAAAGGGTCCCGAGGTCCGGGGTAAGGACCTCAGCCGAAACTCCGAAACCTCAGAACGAGTACAGCATGCGCAATCACCGAGCGCTCAATCGATGATGTCTGAGTCTTAAGGCCGATCAAAAATGGGGTGTCTACAGTTGCCCCTCTTTGATGGAACTCGAAAGTCACGAAGTGATAGGAGTGAATGTCAAATCCCAGAGATGACCCATTTTTGACAAGGCCGAAGACTTGGACAAATAAACAAAATAATATAGATGTGCCCGCTGGCTGGGGCAAAATGCAAATGACATGTATGATACAAGAGCATAACTTATGATTATGCAAAGAGGGCTGTAATGAAACAAATATACACAATAAATGCAACAGTTTAAGCGAATATTATGCAAAGCAAGTAAACACGAGCCAAACCACATCTTATGCAGAAAGGATGTAAGAAAATTATACAATTCTCACTGCGTCTCACACGGAGAATACAATACCATCCAGTTCGTTTGGTCGCACCAGCTTCAAATGAACCGTACATACAATATCGTGCCTGCAAAAGAAGGAAACTTAACAGGTACAATATAGTTAGTAACACATGCTCAACGCCATATCAAACGCAGACACATATGGCGCCGATGGAAAAGTGCATAGCAATGCAAGTGAAACGTGCGTGATGACGCATGCAAAGTAGTGTGCATAACAATGCGAAAGGGATGCATAACAATGCAACCTAAGTGTGCGCATAACAATGCAATGCACTAACAAGTGCAGGTAGGGTGCGTAAGATAGCGCGAATGATGCAATGCACTAACAAGTGCAGATAAGGCGCGCAAGATAGCGCGATAAAATGCATGTGCGATATAACAAAACAGTGTAAATGATATACAATGTAACGAAACAATGCAAATGATATGCAATGTATTTGAGATGATCAAACCACAAGCAGTACAAAACCACACAAATATCATAAAGGGATGGAGATGCAAAATCAAACTACTTTTAACACATAAAAGGCAGTGGGCACGAGCCGAACGACGCCTAACACAAGCTAAGTGCCTACATCCTAGTACTGGCCACAACTCAGCATAGATGTTTACACATAACAGAACCGTGTTTCAACGTGAAAGGGGTGCGAGCACATGCAAAACTAAGTGTTTCGCAGAGAGACCACAAATTACAAGTAATTGGGTGGCATGATATAAGTGGGGAATGATCTGCTGAGGAATGAACGTATTCCTAAATGCTGAATGTAACAAACTAAAATATGATGAAATGGATGCAATGGATGAATTGAATAAAGCCCGCGGCCAAACCATATTTCGCCTAGAAAAGGCATGGATACAAACAAATCATGTCTAACACAGAAATGGTGCCGTCACCCTCAAACCACAATTTCCTTAGTGGAATAGGCGTGTACACATAATCACATAACCATGCTTTAACGTGAAAAGTATGGGTACATGCCAGACTAAGCTTAACATGGAAAGGATGCAGGCAATACAATGGATATGCAGTACAGGCATGCAACCTATTCTATATGCAATGCAATGAACATACTAGATGATGTAGTAGTTAGGAAGTGAAGGTACCTTACAGGGGCAATTGGCAATGACCTACCTCATGATGCTGGAGACCTTCCCCTTCTTTTCGGTTGAAACGCAGGTACTACTTTTCTCCCTGACTATGGTCCTAGCTTTCCCTATTCTCCAGCAGGGTGACAGACTAGGTTGGTTCAGTATCTAGAATTGAGGCGTACACACATGCTATCTCAATCTATGGGGCTGCCATACAGATTTCAAGCTGAGGATATTCCCTTGGGTATTTAAACCAGACTTTGGTCTCAAAAATTTTGAACCTTTGTGTTCTAGGCATGAGCCATTTAAACTCTAGTTTCCACCGTCTCAGTTGGTCTCCTAGGAACTCACCGCAAACACAGGCAGGTGGCTATACCAGACCACCGGAAGTCGTTCGGGCACGACAAACACCAAAGGAATTGCACCTTTAGAGGATTTAAGGTCTCCTAGACCAGGGAATGCACAAGACAGTGCGAATGATACAAAAATACAATGTGCACAAGACAGTGCGATACAGAGTGAATGCATAAAACAGTGTCAAGAATATGGGTGCGCAAGACAACGTGAGCAATGCAATGCACTAACAAGTGCAGGTAAGATGCGCAAGAAAGCGCGAACGATGTAATGCATTAACTAGTGCAAGTAAGGTGTGGTGCGCAAGGTAGCACAACTATAAACTGCACAAAACAGTGTGATGCGCAAGAAAGCGCGAGTGTAAACTGCACAAAACAGTGCAATGCGCGAAATAGTGTGATAAAATGCATGCACAATGCAAGTAAGGTGCACAAAATAGTGCAATGCGCAAAATAGCGCGATAAAATGCATGTACAACGGCAGTAAGATGCATAACAATGCAAGGTGTGCATGATAATGTGACGAGTAGTGTGCATAACAATGCGCTTAAAATGAGCATAACAGTGCGAGAAAGGTGTGCATATCGATGCATTTTGCATTTTTTTACACACTTCATGCTTTTGCTATGTATTATATCTGCTCGTTCTGAACACATTCATATGCATGATGCTTACATTCGCATACATTTCGGCACATACATAGCACAATCTGATTTGGCACGCAGACTTATTTAGGATATGATCTTGACTTGGCACATAATAGCAAGACAATATTTTGTTAATTTGGCACACAGCTTACTCTGAACACATGGTTCGTCCTAAACACATAGTTTATTTGGGGCACACAGCACATTTTCAGGCACGCAGCTCATTCTTGGGGCACGCAGCTCACTTTTCGGGCACACAGCTCATTCTTTGGGCACACAGCTTACTTTTCGGGCACACGGCTCATTTTCTTTGGGCACGCAGCTTACTTTTCGGGCACACAGCTCATTCTTTGGGTACGCAGCTCACTTTCTGGGCACACAGCTCATTTTCGGGTACACAGCTCATAACATAGCACACTGTTCAATCCGAACATGCAGTTCATAATACAGTATTCGGTCTTATTGGAACACAACACATAACGTAGCACACTGTTCAATCTGAACACACTGTTCAATCTGAACACGCAGTTCATAACACAGTATTCTGCTAATTTGCACACGGCTCACAACACTGCTCAATCTGAACATACGGTCCATAACACAACATTTTTTTTTTAATTTGCACACGGCTTACAACACTGCTCAATCATAACACAACATTCTTTTAATTTGCACACGGCTTATAACACTGCTCATTCTGAACACATAGCTCAAAAGACAACATTCTTTTAATTTGCACACGGCTTACAACACTGCTCAATCATAACACAGCATTCTTTTAATTTGCACACGGCTTATAACACTGCTCATTCTGAACACATAGCTCAAATGACAGCATTCTTTTAATTTGCACACGGCTTATAACACTGCTCATTCTGAACACACAGCTCAAATGATAGCATTCTTTTAATTTGCACACGACTTACAACACTGCTCAATCTGAACATATGGTCCATAACACAGCATTCTGTTTTGATTGGCACACAGCTCATAACACAGTACACTTTTGCATTTTGAACACGTAGCTCAAACTTTTGAATTTTTGAACACGCATCTCATACTTTTGTTGTGAACAAGGAGCTCACATTTTTGAAATTTGAACACACAGCTCAAACCTTGGTAGTGAACACGCAGCTCACATCTTTTGAAATTCTTTTTGAACACGCAGCTCAAATTTTGGTGAACACGCAGCTCACATCTTTTGAAATTTTGAACACGCAGCTCAAGAATTGGTGAACACGCAGCTCATATCTTTTGAAATTTTGAACACACAGCTCAAATTTTGGTGAACACGCAACTCACATCTTTTGAAATTTTGAACATGCAGCTCCAGAATTTTCATCTGCACGTAGCCCATACATTTGATTCTGAACACGTAGCTCATACATTTTCATCTGTACGCAGCCCATGCATTTGATTCTGAGCACGCAGCTTATACATTTCACTCTGAACATACGACCCAAACATTTTATCTGCACGCAGCTCATAAACTTCAATTTGCACGTAGCTCATATTTTTCAATTCTGAATGCAGGTGTCCTGCCGTTTCACACGGGGTTATGGATCGATCCTGGCGAGGGAGTGGTACATGGAGCTCCCGGATGCTGTCCAACACATTGTGGATTAGGCAGGGTTTGGCTCATTCTGTGCGGGATTGTCACATCATCCAGCGAGCAGGACCGTCCTGGGCACACTTGTAGAGAGATGGTGGGACACCATCAACTCCTTCCATTTTTCGGTTACCAAGGACACGACGATGACCCCCTTTGATTTCTCCTTGCTAACGGGCCTTGACGTGGGAGGCCGGCCGATCCCATATGATGCAGATATGGGCAAGTGGGAGGCCGTTCGGATTTATTTGCTCGAAACCCGTCCACCGATCGACAAATCATCAGCCAGGGTCAGGTACACCCGGTTCTCCGAGCAGTACATGAGGACTATGCTTCAGACCATTGAGGCCATACATCAGTATGCTCGGGGATTTTTGATGTTCCTCTTCGGGACCACACTGTTCTCCGACAGAGGGAACACAGTTGGGCTTTATCTGCTCAGTGCTCTGGTGGACCTATCATGGGTCCAGCTCTTTGATTGGGGTGGCGCTGCCCTTGCTACCGTTTATTGCTGTATGAGCGCGACGTCCCGTCCCATAAACGGGGGACCATAGTTGGGGGCTACTGGCGAGCTTGGGAGGTACATTCTACCTTCTTGATTTACAGTTCTGCTTTCGATTATCTGTACACAGCACACATTACGTTCTGTATTCTACATTCTGCACTCAGCATTCTGCATTTTCTCTATATTTTGCACTCACTTCTCGCGACTCAAAGATTTTGTATTCTATGTACATTCTGAACATACAGCCCATTCTAAACACTACTCATTCCGAACACACAGCTCATAACACAGTACTCTGTTCATTTTGAACACACGGGATGTGAAGAGGGAACTTGCAGAAGTCGAAACACACTCAGATGCTCCGAATTTTCCTTTGCTTCGCAATCTGGAACCCATAGCTTTAGATAGGTCCTGGTTTCACTTGTTCTGACATGACCTGGGTTGGACCCTGCGGTTTATGAAAGAATGAATTCTTGTTTTGCACAAATGTGGAGAATGGCACAACACTCTGAGCACAAAACGATTTATTTATTTTTTGAAATTGAAATGAGAAAGGGGTTCTCAACCAGGTATTGAGCCTACAATTGACCGCAGTCAAAACAGCTCATCAAAGAAAAACAAAAGGTAAACAACCTAAAACACATTGAGTAACACTCGAAACGACTCAAAACAAGAATCGAGAAAAACAACACAACCATCACGACCCTTAGATGTATTACAAAGACGAGAGACCTCTAAGATCAAGAGGAGCCAGTTTCTCCGGTATTGTTTCCCACCTTTTCTCATTTGTGATCCTTACATCACTCGGCCCTCAAGCTCTGTTTTTTTGAAAAAGCTCTTTTTTCCTCACTTTTTCTCTCAACGCACATCTCTCTATTCTTCAATCTTTCTTTTTTTTTTATCCCTCCCCTGGGTGGTTAATAGATAAATAGGAGGTTGTGGACTCATGCCCCGCATATTCAGCTCGCGGCTATTTCCTCTAGTGACATCTAGTCGATGCCCCGGATGAAGGAGTGGGGTATCTTGATCCATTCCGGTTTGTGCTTCGCACTCGGCTTGATACCTCGCTGCTCGGAGGATGAGAGAGCTTTCAGCCCTTTGTTGTTAGCTCTTGTTGTGCGCTTTGTGGCGAGTAGAGTGCCCTTTCTAGCAAGCATGTTGACAATAGGGGAAAGACAGAACACCTAACTCAAATGTGCCCCTAGTTCATCATTTTGACCATTTTTTGTTTTGGTTTTCTACTAAAACAATTTTGACCAATATGAGAGTTAGATTAACATACTTGTTCAACTTTTTGATTTGAAATTATGCAAGTTAGGTTATGAGCACTGAAAATTTTCATTTTTTTTTTGGGTCTAAGAAATGGTCCAGTTCTAGAAAAATGGAATAATTTTTGAGAGAATATTAGTCAACCTTATTAAAAAAATTCTCAAAAACTATTTTTGCAAATGGCCACCACTCAACGAGCATGGAACTCACTCTTGAGATGTACAACCTCATATCCATAACAATGGAAAATTGCCTCTTGTCTGAACGGCACTGCATGGCAACTGAAAGTTGCCCCTAGTTTGAATAGCGCCGTAGCACGTGGCAACCAGTCCTCACAGTGACAATTACAACCAAATTCTCAGATATAGAGAAGACAAAGATGACCAGAACCATCACATGGACACAGTCAAATTTGAAGTGTTTTACGGCTGGACTTCAGAATGAAGTTGCCTACGTATCCCAAACATGAGAATCAAGCCTTGTGTAATTCCGGGTAAGGTACACTCGTGTATTTAACCTCTCCTTTTGCGCTCTAACTTTTGCCAAGGCCGTTCTTTCTAGGTTTTCAACCTTGCGGGCTTTGTTCTTCTTTTCTTTTCAATTCTTCATTTTTCTTTTTCATCTTTTCTTTTCATTTTCTTCATTCTTCTTCTTTTCTTTTTTTTCTTTTTTTTTATTCTTTGCATTTTTCTTTTTTTTTTTGTTCTTTTTGTTTTTTTTCTTGCTCTAACTTTTGCTTGGGTCGCCCTTCCGGGTTTTTGGCCCAGCGATCCTTTCAAGGGTAAAAGTGTAGCTTTGTCCATGTTGAATGGTTTGAGATCTCGAAGTCATATGAATCTAGGAGAATGGCTGCTGTTCGCTAATGATGTAGAAGTCCATCCAATGGGAGGTGAATTTGCCCCTAGTGTTTTGGATAGAAACTTGGTTGTCCTTCAGCAATACTTTCTTCTTTCCCCCTTCTGGGATTTGGCATTCTTGCCAGTCTTCCTTGATTTGCAGAAAAGACTCATCTTTGACTCTTCAAGTGCATCTGACATTTTTGCCCCTAGTTCAAGGGCTGCTTTTGATCTAGCTTCGCAAGCTTTCTTTGATCACATCTGATATTCTCACCCCTAGTTCATGGGTTGCTTCTGATCCGGCCACACGGGCCTTACATTGTGGTTGACCGTTGAACATTCTGAATTAAGGTTCAAGGTTTGGAAGCAAAGGGGTTGAGTCTCGAGGCTGAGAGCGATCCTAAGCTGCACAATCTCAAGAGCGATTCTACACAGGTCTTCATAGAACCACGCAAAACATTTTTTGAAATTTTTTAAGAAAGTGACTAATCGCTCACGTCGAAGACAATGCATAATCAATCTAGATCAAGCCAGGATCCTTCTCAGTACTCACATTAACAAACATGATCTCAATCATTAAGGGCTTAGCATGCCTCTCTTTCTCTCAATTGATCAAATTTTGCTAAACCCGAGGAATTCCATCCTTTTTGTTTTCATCACAATGTTCAAAAGGATTTTGAAAAACTTAAGTCAATGCAATGATTTAAAGGCGCAGAAAAGCAGGTGAGATGCACTGCCGTTTCATTCTAAACTTGCTGGCATAACAGGCTCAAAGTAGTAATAAGCACAAAACATGACAGCCACAACTGTTTCATTTAGATTTCTTGGTTGCAACTGGCTCCACAGCAGAGACAGACTCAAAAGAAAGCAAAAGACAAACACAAAACAAAATAATGATGTCCGAGGTGACACCCTCGGAATCACCCGACTTCTATACAACAGGACTGACTCGATATAACAAGACAAACCTTAATCAAAAAGACTGACTCAAAACAAAGAGACAGACTCGAAACAAAACCACAGAACTGACTCAACACCCAAGTCAGAAAGTACAAAAATTAGCATTTGTAAATGCTCAAAATAGTGCATGCCAAATGCCATATCTGAAATAAACCGAGCGGCACCCGCAGGTGGACTAACCTCTAATCACATACTTGTATTATCCTCGAAGTCCAATAACTCAGTGGTGACAAACTTTGCCAAGCTAGGTGGGAGGACAACCTCATTGTCAAACAGATCCTGCACCTCATGGCGCGGAAGCGCGATTGTGGTGTGATCGTCATTGATGGTACGCACAGTACTGGGTAGCATCATGACTAGCTGGAAGACGACTAGGGAGAGGCCGAGGCTCGAGGGGCTTGAGATGCCCCTTTTCAGTAAGGATCTGAAGTGCCTTGGACAAAGGCATGTAGAGGGCATGGAATACCTTGCGACCTCGGGGGAGATACTTCGAGTTTTGTGCATTTTTACTGGATGCACTAGCAAAAGGATCGGCAGGTACAGGCTTGGCTTGCTGATTTTTCCTGGGTGTGGGATTAGGGTTGGAGGGAACGGTTTTGGTATTATAACCCTTCTCTTGATTTTTCCCTTGGCTTGAACTGCCCTTGGTCTGAGTGGAGAAAGTGTCATCCACAGTCTTAGCCATAACTGCGAGTACTTGCTACTTATTCAACCCTCCGGCTTTCAGAGTCTCAACAGCTTGCTGGAGTTGTTCATTCACTTTGTTCTTTCCACTAGCCTCAGCTTGGTGGACAGTTTGGGTTGCTACTTCAGTACGAAGCCCCGTTGTCGTTGATATGTCATTGCCGAAGCTTGAGACAGCTTCAGGCTGGCTGAGCTCAATTACAATTCGCCCCAGTAGAGGGGGCTCTTGCGGCATGAAGTTCCTGGCATACGATGCAGTTGGTGGCGGGGCCGACATTCCATAGACTAGATCAGCCACGGATCTTTAAAGGTCGCCAATCATTCCCATCAGCTCAAAGGTGGTGGGTTCACGAGCTTGAAATAACTGGGGTTCCTAGATCGGGTGCGCGATAGGCGACCTAGGCGGGTGTGGCACCTCAACGTCAGCCTCACCCTGAAAGATGATTCCTTGGTTTAATGCGGCTACCCTAACCACAATTTCCTCTGAATTCTGTGCCATCATAAATCCGCTGAACTGAACGGAGGTGATGTGACCGATGACTGACGGATCAGATGTCAGCCTTGCTTCAGCGAAGGAGAACACTGACTATTCTGAACTAAGTCTTTGAACTGAAAGACAAAACAGGCAGCATTTCAGCCCAATTTCATCAAAACTGACATAGGGATAGCTGAATAATCGTGCTCAACGCCCGATCTGAATCTGATACCCGCGGATATAATTGATTCTCAAAACACTGATTCTCAAAACATTGATACTGATGCCCGTAGGCCTAATACCCAATCTTGCAAACTGATATATGCATTCCTGTAGAGGCACAACTCTAAAAGCACATAACAAGCAAATGAGAGCCAAAACACCCCTATGTTGGGGGAGGGTTTCCCTGCCCTATTCTGTCAGGAGCTAGGGTTTCACTACGCACACAGCGGTTTTCACACAACCTAAAATCGGGTAGCAACCTGTCCTAGTTTGGAATAGTCACTACGGATTTCGATATGCACTAGGTCGAATGGTCGAAAAGGGTGCCCCGGTAAAACCGGGGTTTGTGTTTCCGTTGTGGCAGAGGCCGCAACCGGTCAGCCATATGGCACGCTTCTCAAAGTGAGCCTTCGGCAAACCGTTCAGAAATAGTATACGGAAAACACGGTGTCCTAGGCGCACCAATGCACATGCAATGCAAAGAAACACATAAGTGTAATCAAAACAAAATATCATGAGTTCGAGTCAAGTTCTCTAAGTCCCCAGCAGAGTCGCCAAAAACTGTAGACGTCCTCGAACGTCCCAAGAAAAATCCTGTTTTGTTCATTGGGCTCACTACAGTTCGGACTCAAATGTCACGGTTTTAAATCTAATTCCGCAAAGTGCAATGCGAGACCGATAAATCACCAAAGAGTCCAAATACGGCAAATCGTTTTGAAAAATAGATTTTTAGAAAGAAGTGCCAAACATGGACTGCTTTGCCAGATACAAAGTCGCCACCTAAATATTTTGTTTTGGGGGAATTTAGGAAACCCTGACTCGTGCCTAAGGCCACGTGTCCGTCATCACCACAGTTGCCTCGGCTTGGGAACTTGGGTATGATTGGGGAAGGTCATTTCATGAGCACCCCCGCTCGCCCGATCGAAGATCGGCCACTACTAAGCATGATATCGAGTTTTTGAAAACACATGTGCTCTTATTCTGGTTTATTAGCCTAGAATTACTATGTGATGCGCACAGCATACAAGGATAGACTGGATTGCCTAATTTGGAACAAAGCATCGCATATCCGTTTATTTTGAAAATTGATTGAAGTTCGCTACTCGCAAGTAGGCTAAAACACGGGTTTCGACGAATTATTCCAACTCAAGCAACCTAACCTTCACCCACAGGCATTCAGGCAGTTATATCACATAAGCACATAGCCTCACGGTAAGCATGCTATCATGGCAGTCACTCACACGTATGCAAGGATGCTAAAGCATAAACACTTACCGAGTACTCCGAGCCAAAGAAAGAAGCTAATTAGAAAACATGCATGAATCCTAACTATGCCGAGATGCCTAATGCAACACATGCAAGAATGCAACTAAGATAGGCTCGGCTATTCTAAGATGGCATATGAGATGCTACAGGTAACATGTATTCAACTTGGAATTGAAATACGATCCAGTTAGTATGATGCGCCGAGCTCGGTGCATGCAATACAGATGAATGAATGCAAACATGCGAACATAAAGATGCTAATTGAAACATGCCCTAAAACTAACCATCATAAGCTGGTAAATAAAAGGGAGAAAGACGTGGGGTTGGAAGACATGCATCACACACACGCACACTTATTACAAAGTTTGCCCTCTCGCGGAGGGTCCGAATAAATAATACACAACGAAATAAATAACTAACTGCAGCTAATTATTACATAACGCTGACTAATTAACAAATTTAACTAAGTAAGCAATAAAACTATCATGCAAGCTATATGAAATGGACTGCCTCAGCTCTGTCTTGGATGGTAATGAATGCATGCATGCTTGAATCGCTTTGTCGGGAAATCCATCGCGATGCTCCGACTTGCCTTTGTTTGCAATTGACCTCAGAACAATGCACAAGGCTCCAGAAGGCTGAAACTCCACCCTGGGAAGCTGTGGGAAGGCTGCCGACCAGCTATTAGCCTTGGAGACCACCTACCGACCACCATTTGCGGGAGAAACCAAAAGAGGTGGTCAACCTGCCAGAAAAGCTGGTCGGCCGACCAGTTTCTGCCTCTGGTTTTTGGTTTTCTGCAACACAAAGCAAGGGAGAGGCATGGCAAGGTATTTTTAACAAATGTGTTCTCGACCACTTTCCCCATCATTGCACAAGCTCGAGGGAGTGTAGGTCTCGATCCTTGGGACACTAATCACGTATCTCGATGCATGATGGCCGAGGAATCGAATTGCACAACTTGTTATGGAATGAATGCACATATGAACACGTAAATGCCTAAACTCCATCATGTGTAGTCAAGAGGGTCGGCGACCGGGAATCGAGGCACGTTTCATCACTTGGAGTATGAAACGTCCCTCGTTTCCCGTGTTTGGACTAACTCCTACTCCAAACACAATGCAACAAATATGGCATGCGCAATGCGACTCTAGCATGCAATCTTAATGCAATGCAACTTGCTCATGCAAATACATACATAATGAAATGAACAAGGCATGTGCAATGCAATGATCAATCTTGCGACAACATGGCATTCTCAATGCTATGAACAAAGATGGCATACTCGATGCAAGATGAAATTAAACCAAAATGGATAGGCCTCAACCATGTCCAAATCAGTGGCCAAAGATGATGAAATCAAGGCAACAACACACATGCAAGCATGCACAATGCAAGGGCTCCAAGCCTAAGGCACAAGATACAACTCTCCAAGAGTATTGAAAAGGTTAAACATGGAATGCAATGGCATATGTTCCAGCTTTGAAATGGCATACAAAATGGCTCTGAATCATGCAAACAACTCATGCAATGCATTTTGAAAGACTCAAGCACCGAAGACTAGTGAAGCACATTACACTATAGGCATACAAAGCGATGCTCAAATGACCAAACCAATCCCAAACAGTCCCATGGCAGCCCAAAATATGAACAAAATCAGTTTGGAGCATGGCCAAAATGTGCTAGAATAGAGGGCCAAAACAACACGCTTTGTAGGCTAGTAAGCATGAGTTACACTACAAGCATATGAAGCATGTGGAGGACTACCAAACCAAGCCAAAAAAGAATCATGGCGTGCCAAATGATGGCCAAAAACCCACTGAAACATAGTCAACACATGCTAGAATGAGGTGCTCCTTTGATAAGCCATGAAAGGGATTACTCTACACATGTAATAAGCAAACAAAAGGGGACCAAACCAGCCATAGAGAGAGTCTAGGCAGGTCCCAAAAGTCACCAAAAATGGCCTGAACCAAGCTTTGAAAGTATGAAAATATATGCTCCTTTGATAGGCCAAAAATGCTAATAAACAAAACAACAAGAGAGAGGGTCACCCCTCTCTGATTTAGACCTTCAAAATAGCATGCCAACCACTGAAAATCTGCTGGATTTCAGTGGCTAAAAGGCCAAGAAAATATTAAAACAAAGGCCATATGGCATGGCACAAAACAAGGCCAAAACAAACATGCAAGAGAGTAAATGATCTTCAACACCAAAATAATCTTAAATAAACATCAAAAACACTTAAATATAAAGATTTTTTCAGTTGACAACAAAGCTCAAATATGCATGCAAGTATGGCTAAGAGAATGATCAAGATAATGCTTAAAAGAGGGAAAAATGATTACCCTTGAAGCTTAGCAAAAACCAGCAACTTCTAGACCAAAACCCCAACTCTTTGAGCCTTCTCATGACCTCTAGGAACCTTAGAACAATGGTGGAGGTTTGTGCTTAAGAGGTGGTGTGCAATAGGCCAAGAACAAGACCCCTTTTGAATCCAAAATATAGAGATATAGAGAGATATAAGCTTGGAGCCTTAGACCAAAAATCTGAACTGGGTATAAGGAGAGGAAGGCTCTCTCTTATAGAGATACAAGGCCAAAGCTTCTTCAAGAAGCTAAAAACCAAGGTTCAAGATGGACGATACAGTCTATGCCTTCCAGCTGGCACAGTTGGCAACAACTCACGGAGACAAAACTGGAGGGAGTAGGCCGACCAGTTCAGGTGGTTGGCCAGCTACTTTTAGTGGTCGGCCGACCAGTTCAAAAAGGGTCAACTCCAAGAAAGGTGATCGGTAGCCCCATTTGGTGGTCTCCCAACTGAATGCAAGCTAGTGGTATGGTGGGAGACCAGCAAATGTGGCTCAAAGACCAAGGAGACCAGCTTCCTGACAAGAAAACCAACTGGCGGGAGAAAGGTGGTCTCCAAGGAGAAAAGGTCATCTCCCACCCTTGTACCACCTCCCAAACAATGAAAACAAGGTCCATGCCAAAAATGAACAAAGACGGATGCAAAACAAGGGTTCGGGGGTCAAAACGCGCAGCCGGGTGCCTCGAAAACAGGCTATTAAGCATCAAAAGTGGCATGCGACCACAAAGCTAGTCTCCCGGGCCACAGTGTCCCTCTAGATAGAGGAAACAAGGTGTGTGCCAAAAACCGTGCCAAACAAAGAATGTTAAGCGGTCCCGAACCGAGGCGCGCGGCCGACGGCTTCGAAAATCGAAAACTGGTCTCCAAATGGGAATAGTGGCTTGCGACCACGAAAAGTAGTCTACGGCCACTGAGAGATGGTCTACAAAATCTCTTCCTCCCTTTGAGAAGAGAAAGCAAGACCCGGTTTGCGAACCGAGGCAAAACACAAAAGGGTCCCGAGGTCCGGGGGTAAGGACCTTAATCGAAACTCTGAAACCTCAGAACGAGTACAACATGCGCAATCACCGAGCACTCAATCGATGATGTCTGAGTCTTAAGGTCAGTCAAAAATGGGGTGTCTACAAAAAGAAGGCACCATATTGCGAGAAGAACCAACTCTAAAAATGGAGTGAAAAGAAAAGAAGAAGGCATGCATAAACAAATGGAGAATCAAGCTCAAATCAAGGCAAAAGTTAGTTCTGGTGTTAGGGCTGGGATGACTATTGATCAAATTCACCATAAGTGCTATAATGCTATCCTTGAGAGGCTCGCTAGGCCAAAAACCTGAAAGGGTGACCTAGGCAAAAGTTAAAGAATGAAAATTGAGAAATCAAAAAATATATATAGCTCGCATGGTTGAAAACCCCGAAGGGGCGACTTTGACAAAAGTTAGAGTGCAAAAAGAGAGTGTTAACACTCGAGTGAACCTCAGCCATGAACTATATTGACCTGATTCCCATTCTTGGGATACGTAGGCAACTTCATCCTGAAGTTCGGTCTCAACCATATCTATCTCATTTATCTCGATCCAATCATCTTGCCCAATTCATGTTGTCAACTTTGCGTTAATCCATGAGCTACACCGACTGTTGTGCATATCATATACTTGTGTTAGGTAAAAAGGAACTAGCTTCAATCAACAAGTGGAGCAATTTTCAATACTTGAAACTTATCGGTAGAATCTCTAACTTGAGCAAAAAAGGAGAATCGAAATTGAGTTTTAAAGGGAGCATAAGTAATACAAGGGGCACTATGAATGATCAGTTACCTTGACTCTTTTGGGTCAGTTGTGAGTTCTGTTGTGTTGTGCCTTGTGTTTGTCTCGATCTGTGCTCTTCATCAAGTCACCATAATGTGTTTGTCGCTCAAAAGCTCTTTTCATCGAGTCATCACAACGTGTTTGTCGCTCAAAAGCACTTTTCATCGAGTCACCATAGCGTGTTTATTGCTCAACTTCAATAGAGTGGCATAGTCAAAATTCCATACACGAATGTTCGCTCCAAACTTGAAAACAAGTCCATGTGTGGAATTCATAAATGAGCTGAGAGTGCCCATACAAGTGGCAACGCATTCATGATCAGTGTATGTAAGGAATCCATCACTACTTCGGAGGGGACTAGAGTAAGTTCTGAATATGTCAAAAGAGAAGCATGAGTCTAATTGTTTGGCAGCTATTCTAGGATCTGATGATCTCCATCGCACGTGCTTGTACAATGTTGAAAACAGTGGCCAGTGACTGGACACTAGGGGCAATATTTAGTGCATTTGATCGGGCCATCCATCGAACAAGGGGCATGAACCCAACTGGTGGCCAATGACTGAACACTAGGGGTAATTTTCAGTATATCTGATCGGTTCATCAATTGAACAAGGGGTATGAACCCAACCTTCCCAACCTTTCCCTCAGTCTGCCAAAGCCATTTGTTGGGCACTTTTCCCTAGATTAGGGTAGTGTACCCCCATGTTGATTCTAATATGATTCAGTTTTCGAAAGTTGTCTCCGATCATTTCAAAACTCTCTCGGGATTACCATCTTCCCTCTGATTAATGCATGTGCTTTGGATTATGCTTGCATGCTTATACACTCTAGTTGAGTTGAACTGTGTGATTGGTTGCTTTTGCTCTTGACTTTGTTCTGCACTTAACAGAGTTTCATTGAGTTTCCTTTCGTGATGTTTTTCAATTACATTTTAATGAGTTGTGGCAAGTTGCCTTGCACTCATTTCATAGGGTACATGATGCACTACTCTATGTACTGTTCATTTTCCTTTGCATACCATACGTCTGCACTTGTCTCGCACTGTTTTGTGCATTCTACGTTGCATTGCACTGTCTTGTGCACTTGTATCACACTGTTTTGTGCATGCAACTTGCATCGCATTGTTCTGTGCACCCCTGCATCGCACTGTCTGGTGCATCTACATCTGCATCGCATTATCCTGTGCACCCCGGTATCGCACTATTTTATGCACCCTGTATCGCACTATTTTGTGCACCTTGTATTGTACTATTTTGTGCACCTTATATCGCACTATCTTGTGCACCCTATATTACACTGTCTTGTACAAACTTGCATCGCACTATTTTGTGCATTTAACCGACATCACACCTTCCACAGCACTGTCTGTTGCATTCACTTACATCGCACTGTCTTGTGCACCTATCTCTCGCTATCTTGTGCACTTGCATCGCACTATCTTCTGCACCCCGTATTGCACTGTCTTGTGCATTTGTATCTATTTCGTGCATTTCACTCACATTGCACTGTCTTTTGCACCCCTACATCGCACTTTCTGGTGCACCCTCACTCGCACTGTCTTATGCACCTACATTGCGCTATCTTATGCATTCACCTAGATTTCACTATTTTATGTATTCACTTTGTATCGCACTATTTTGTGCACCTTGCATCGCAATGTTTTGTGCATTCACCTTGTATCGTATTGTCTTGTGCACCCTCACTCGCACTATCTTGTGCACTCACTGGGTCTAGGAGACCTTAAATCCTCTAAAGGTGTAATTCCTTTGGTGTTTGTCGTGCCCAAATGACTTCTAGCAGTTTGGTATAGCCACCTGACTATGTTTGTAGTGAGTTCCTAGGAGATCAACTGAGATGGTGGAAACTAGAGTTCGAATGGCCGAGGCCTAGAATGCAATGGTTCGGGATTTCCTAGACTAAAGTTTGGTTTAAATACCCAGGGGTGTATCCTCAGCTTGAAATCTGTATGGCAGCCCCATACGTTGAGGTAGCTTGTATACGCCTCAATTCTGGATACTGAACCAACCTAGTATGTCTCCTTGTTGGAGAATAGGGAAAGTTGCAAACATAGCCAGGAAGAAAAGTAGTACCCATGGTTGGGAAGCGCAAGAAAGAAGTCTTGAAACCAAGAAGAAGCGGAAAATCCCCAACAGCTTGAGGTGAGTCATTGCAAATTGCCCCCGCTACGTACTTTCTAAGGCACCACTTCCTGGCTGCTACATCATATCTATTATTATCTATTATCTCCATCGCATTGCATATAGCATCTATATCATGCATTTACCCCTTTGTCCATTACATCCATTACCTTATACCATTTTATCGCCTGCATCCTTTCCATGTTAAGCTTAGTTTGGCATGTGCTCATATCTTTCCCTCGTTGAAACATGGTTCTGTCATGTGTAAGTACCCATGCTGCGTTGAGGCCAATATTGAGGGTGTCAACACCTTTTATGTATAAGATGTGGTTTGTTTTGTGTCCAGGCTTTTTCTAGGTAAGATGTGGTTTGGCCTACGCCTTATTTACTGCATCTATTGTATCCATTGCATCATACTTTGTCTTGTTTAATTCAGCATTTAGGGTCATTATCTTTTCCCAGTAAATCATTCCTCACCTATAACATACCACCCAATTACTTGTACTCTTTCTCTTTCTACGAAAAACATAGTTTTGCATGTGCCCGTACCCCTTTCACATTGAAACATGGTTCTGTTATGTGTGAGCATCCATACTGCGCTGAGGCCAGTATTGAGGATGTAGGCACTTAGCTTGTGTTAGGCGTTGTTTGGCTATGCCCACTTCTTTTCTATATAAAACGTAGTTTGATTTTGCATCTCCATTTCTTTATGGTATTTGTGTGTTTTGCACTACTTGTGGTTTGATTATTTTGTTACATTGTGTGTCATTTGCATTTTGCCCCTAAACTACGCTGGTTTGAATCCTTGCAACAGGATACGTAGGCAACCCTCGAGTTCAACCAACTGCATCTGTATTTTATTTGTTTGCCCAAGTCTTATGGCCTTATCAAAATGGGTCGTCTTCAGGCTTTGACATTCACTCACGTCATGTCATGACTTCGAGCTATGTCAAAGAAGGGCAATTGTAGACAACCCGTTTTTGACCGCCCTTACAACTTAGGCGCCACCGCTTGCACACCCAATGATGAATTTATTTATGCTTGTCAAGTGCTCGAAGTCCTTAGCAGAATGCCACAACTTTGAGCCTTCAAACCCTGCACACCTTTTTTGCATTGTTTTGGACCAAAACCATAGTTTTTCAAGCCTGAAAAAAACATGTGACATGTCGGCTACCACTGTAGGCTGCCGGCCACCAATGTAGGCTGCCGGTCATTGGTGTGGCCTGCCGACCACTTGTGTGTTTTTGCAGATATTTTGGCCAGCCGTGCCAATTGTTTCCACAGATGCATGCACTTGCCTACACATGTATGTATTGATATTTCTGAGAAAATTTCATGTTTTTCTATATATAGAAGACCTTCCCTTCCATTTTTTAGGGTTAAACATTTTGGAGCAAAATTATCTCTCACTCTCTCTACAATTCTCTCTCTCTCTCTCTTGTGCAAATTCTTAAGCCTTTACCTATACACTCTAAACCAAACCTTGTGGTATTTGAGCTGAGGCACTTTTGAGCTTACTTTGAACTTTTGAGGGTGTGTAAGTGTTGGTTTAACACTTAGAAAAGGTTCTCCTCTTCAAGAAGTATAAGTCTTGGCTTATTTCTTTGCTTTATTTGCTATTTTTCCTACTATTTTTAGACTTTCTTTGGTTGTTTATACTTTGTATTTTTGGGCTGAAACTTGTGGTTTAAGGCTATTAGGGATAGAGGGGTGGATCACCCTTCTTTGTATCTTATTTCTTAGGCCTTTGCCCTTGTGTTTCCCACCTCTTTGTCAACTTTATTTGAGCTCTTAAATACTGAATCTCAAAGCATTTTCAGTGGCTAAAATCATGTTTTGAAGTCCCAAAAATAAAGGGGGTAGCCTCCTCTTCTTGTGCTTGCTTGCTAGCTTAACATGCTTCATGTTTTAGCTTATTGTTCTATCTATTTTTGTCTTAATTCCAGCATATTTTAGGACTGTTTTAGAATTATTTTAGGACTATTTTTGGTTGTTTATTGCATTTGAACTTTGTATAGCATGCTTGTAGTGTAATGGTCCTCATAGGCTTAGTGGTTTAGGCCTTAGCCACCAACCTATTTGAGTTGATAGCATTTGTTTATGGCTTTCCATACTTGTTTTCACCTTTAATCGCCTCTGTAAACTCCCTCCTTTCTTGGCTTTTGCTTTACTTTGAAAATTGTTTCAAGCTACTTGTTTGTTTAAGCTTGAGATTAAGGTCTTGTTCTTAACGGTTTAATCCCTTTGCGGGTTCATTACCAACGGCATGACACTTCTGTCATGCCTAAAACAACTCTTGGTTTGATGCTCCTTTCCATTAGAGGACTTAAAGCCCACTTTTGGACTTAATTGAACTAAGGAATGGTTGGTAATTAAAATGAAGTAATCAAATTGGGACTAAAAATGGTGCAAGATAAAATCAACTTGGGTTCAATCAAACGTTAATTGAACCCATTGAGTCTTGAGTCGTTTCATACTTATTAGTGATGTAAATGATTCAAAATTCAAGGTCAACCACTTCCCTTGATCAATCCATGATAGGGAGGAGGTTTGAGAGTCTTTTATTGTGCATTTATTGAAATTGTACACCTTGGTTCATATGCCATCATGCAATGAAATTGCATCGATTGATGGCTTGTGGACTGAGTTTGCCACTCCTTTGAGCTGTTTGATGATAAAGAGGGATAAGATGTATAAGCATACCTTGAGAACACGCTATTCTGTGCTCCGTATGCTTTTTGTTGTAGCAGAAGGAACAAAGCTTCAGTGGCCGGTAGGCCACTATTTTTGGACGGCAAGCTACCATTTGTGGCCGGTCGGCCACCACTTCTGGCCTGCCGACCACTTTTGTCAAATTAAGGAGCAACTTTTTGGAACTGAACATAACAGAGGCTGAGGTGAAAAGATGTTTTACTGTACAATAGAAACATTCTAGCAGCAGAACAGTGGGCTTTTCGGGTGGAAATCCGTGCATGCATGAGCATTCCTCGCTTCCCGAGGCTGATTAGTTAGCTTAGTTACTTCTTTTGGTTGTATTCATGTTGTAATAGTTAGTTAATTAGAATTTGTAATTAATTAATTAGTGTACTTACTTCGTTAGTTCTAATTAGTGTACTAATTAGCTAAAGTAGTTAATTAATTGTGATGTTGTAATAACTAGCTAGCGTAGTTAGTTTATTCAGTTTATAATAATTAGTTAATTCGTTTTGTAATAGCTAGTTAATTAACTTAGCTAGTTAGTTTATTTGGACCCTCCTGTGCGATGGCACAGTTGTAATAATGTGTATGTCTTCCAACCCCACTTTTTTCTCCTTTTTATTTACTTGCTTATGATGGTTAGTTTAGGTCATCATGTTTTGTTTAGCATCTCTCATGCCTTGCATCCATTGTCTTGCATACATTAGGCTTGGCACATCATTCTAACTTACATTGTTAGTTAACACTTCTTTGAATATGTGCTTAGACTATATGCTATCAAATTGAACATATGCCATATTAGTAGCCAAGCCTAGTAATTGCATATCGCATGTGTTGCATTAATCATAATTGCATAGTTAGGATCATGCATTATTCTAACTCTATCATCTTTTTTGGCTTAGAGTACTAGGTGAGTTTTTATTTGTTTTAGCATATTGCATGAGTGTTGCAATGTCAAAGCATGTTCACCATGAGGCTAAGTGCTTAAATGATAAACTGGTTGAATGCTTGTGGATGAAGGCCAATTGCTTGAATTGGAATAATTTGAGTAATGTTCATATGCGATCATTTTTTCAAGTGGTACAT
Source organism: Camellia lanceoleosa (assembly GCA_025200525.1). Classification (NCBI taxonomy): domain Eukaryota; kingdom Viridiplantae; phylum Streptophyta; class Magnoliopsida; order Ericales; family Theaceae; genus Camellia; species Camellia lanceoleosa. The sequence continues at coordinate 4,930,431 of CM045766.1, read as the reverse complement.
ATTCAAAACAATTTTCAAAACAAACATGAAATCAAATATTCCAATTCTTGCAAATTAGTCTATACCTTGTGTGCGCATCACATAGTAAAGTTAGCCTAATAATAGGAACAAGAGCATATTATGTAAATAAGATTCACGTCATGATTAATAGAGGCCGATCTTTGATCGGGCGAGCGAGGGTGCTTAATTCATGACCCTCCCCACTTGTACCTAAGTTCCCGAGCTGAGATAATCTTGGTGATGACGGACACGTGACTTTTGGCATGAGTCATGGGTTTCCTAAATTTTTCAAAAACATTTAGATGGTGACCTTTTATCTGGCAAAGCAGTTCATTTTTGACAATTTGATTCAAAATCAATTTTTCAAAAGATTTGCCGGATTTGGACTCTTTGGTGTTTATCTATTTCACATTGCACTTGTGAGACCAGATTCAGAACTGCGGGAGTCCGATACTGTAAGGCTAGTCATCTTCCGAAAGGAGCGTGAAGAGTCGAGCTTGAGGAAAGAAACACCTTCATGAAGGACAACCTCTCCTTGGCCTCGGTTGAGGAGCTTGACAAAGCCATTTAGGGCTAGTAGCTAAAGGGTAAAAAAGTGGCTAGGTGAGAAAGGTAAAACAAAGGTTGGAAAATGGGGAAAGATGAGAGATGTTGGAAAATTTTAGAAATGAATGAGAATTGACTACATTTGAATAAAATGATGCAATCCTTCATGGCGTTTATTCGTATGAAAGGGTGTGAACTTAAGAGACATGATCATTCTAAAGGTCATGAGTACTTCGATAAATGCCATTCCATCCCATGACATTGATGCATAAGTTAAAGAAGTTTTAGGATTCATACATTATGTCTAATCAAGTATATAAGAGAGAGTGTATGGCACAAATTGGTTCGCTGTACAGACAAAAAATTGTGCAATTTTTGTGTGTGGTGATCGTTGTATCTTGGAAGTAGGACACCCATCAATAGCAAGCACCATGGGTGAAGGCGGTTTTTTGTCTTAAAGACATAGTGTTCAAACACTAGATTCGATTACAATCTGTACTAAGTGTATAGAATTTCTGTAAAAAATTTCTTATATTTTATTTTATTATTTATTTGTATTTTATTTAATTTTTTCAAAAATATTTTCTTACAGGAGAGACAGACGAAAAGGAGGGAGAGGTGAGAAGACAAGAGTCTAGTCCGAATCCTAAGAGAAAAGGTTAATGAGAGAGAGGGAGCGAGAGTGAGAGCTTGCTCGCTGTCATTCTAGAGAGAGAAAAATCCAGAGTTGGTTGCTTCTTCTTCTTCTTCTACATAGTATGAACTTAGTAAAATGCATTGAGTAAAAGTATCTTCAATGGTCATTGTCTTTTGGCTTCCAACAGTGTAAAAAAAAGTCATTTTTTTATTATACCACTTGAATCAAATGGAGCTACATATTGATTAGTGGGTTCATTGAACCCACTCAACTTTGAATCTCATTTAGAATTATATTGTACTAGCATATTATCCATGCTATTTACGAAATAAAATAATATATTATTTATTAAAAATATGATAATTATGTTTAATTTTTTATATTTTATCTCACGTAAATAAAATTTTATATATAAGTTTAAGGATTTTCTTTGAAATGTTCATTTACTATAATATATAGTATAGATACATTAAAAGCTTTTTTATTGATAAATCCAATTTAGAGGTGTTCTATTCCAATAAGTCCACAAAGGAAAGTTATAACCTAGTTAGTCCCATGTGTTTATACTTTTATTCCATAAGGTCCTTTTTTCCTGATTAATATTTTTTGTTAGACTATTATACCCTTATATCTATTATTGATATATATTATATACAAGAATGATATATATATTTCCCTTTGTTTTTGTTGTGGTAGGGTTTCGTTCCTATAGAAGAAAAGACGACGACATAGAGTTTGTGGTTGTGTTTTGTTGTGGTAGAGTTTCATTCCTGTATGAGAGAATGAATCAAATGAACAAATGAGATGGCTTACAAACTTGTTTAGTCGATTGATTGAAACCCACATTCGACTGGATTGAATCGAAGGGAAAGAGGAGATAGAGGAGTTTGCGCTCTGTTTCTGATTTTTATGTCAATTAGTGTGAATGTTTACATTTCATATGGTTTTTCTTTCAGATGATGTTCTTCTTTTTTACAATTGTTAAAATTATCGCCCACAAAGTGTTTGATTATATATTCAAATGAGAAATTCAACAGACAAAGTTGTTCCCATTAGAAACAACATCTCCAGTGATATTTGCTTGGGTTAGTGAACATGATAATGTTATTGTCATTGATTTTGATTTTTTGTTATTGGATTTCAATGTAGCAATGATTTTTTGTGATTCATAATGTGTCTGATATAAAAATGATATAAATGTTCATATTATTAATCAGTGTTAATATTCACATAAATTTGAATTGAAAATTTGTCATGTGAATATTAGAAACATTCATGTGAATAGTCACTATGATAATATGGAATGATGATATTAAAGTTCACATCAAAATCGCATTGCCTTCATATCACATTAAGCCAATGATTATGTGTACACAATTGTAAAGCAGCTAACAACAACATAAAGGTTCACATCGATTTTTTAATCTCTAAAAATATGACTACATTAGCATTGCATTAACCATAAACCATATTTCTGTGTGTACATAAACATGAAGTGTACATTTATGCACAATTAGATTATTGATGTGAATGTTAATATCACGAATAAAACATCAAATAAATTAATTTAGTTACATTAAGCCAATGGTTATGTGTACATAATTATAAGACAACATAAACCAATGTGAATATTAACATTGACTTTCTAGTAGCAAATATTATGACAACATATCATTGTATCTTATTAAGCACAATCAAAATAACTAATTGTAGTTCTTTTGTCCAAGATATTCTAATATTTACAAAATCGCAAATGATGTAAAATTCATATTCATATTTAGAACATTGTTTGATCAACTGTCATTGTGTGTAGTCAATATTCTTTTTTGATATATTTGTGGATGAATCATACACCCTACATTTGTAAAATGTGAATATTAACATCTGTAGCTGATCACAGTAAACATAAGACATATTTTAAACATTCACATTAATTGAAAATGGGCATTAACATAAATTACGATGTCATTCACACCAATTTCTGATATGTTTGTTCATGGGTTGTACACCTAATTAATGTATAATGTGAATATTAACATATGTAGTCAACCACAGTATGATGTGAATATTCACAATGCAATAAAAATGTGAAAATTCGCATTACTTCTCATATATTTGCGCGTAGATCATACACCTAATTAATGCATAATGTGAATATTAACATCTTTAGTCAACCACAATAAACATAGGACATAATTTGAACATTCACATTTATTGAACATAAATTATGATACAAACTTCAATATAAGAAAACAGATGTGAATGTTCACAGTTTATATTGTTTAGCACACGCAACACATCAACACCAAATATACCATCAAAACGCATAAGTCTGTGAGAAGTATATCATTGATTTATATATATGTTGTCAAGTGTTTTCAACTACAAGTTATCAAAATTACCCACACAAAAAAATAAATAAATAAATAAAAAATAAAAAATAAAAAAATCTAGCACTGTATTTTGGTATAGCTAGTGTATGGTGGACAACCCCAACTAACGAATAACAGAGTTTGCCTCAAATAGTCCAGCTGAGGATCCCAAAGCTTGGTGCTTGTTATCAGTTTTACTAAGCCTATAATGTTTGATTGATAATTGACATGCCGCATGTCAATGTGGGTGTTGCTCTCTAAAGGCATGCTCTCTTCTTTGACATGATACTCCTTTCTCTTCCTCTTTGTGCAAAATTTAGATGCAACATCTGTTACAAAGGCATGCACAAATAGTGAGTGTTTATATGAATATTAAATTTGATTTCAATAGAATTGGTAGGGTAGGCATGCACATTAACATCAACACATCATTAGTCAATGTGGATATTCACATTCAACGATATTCATATAAGCAAAAGCAACAAAGTACTATTTAGGTGACAAACATAATAATGTGAACATTCACATCATTAGAGATGTGAGATGTGAATGTTCACATTACTGCTAGGGTACAAATAGGAGTGGTCACACCGAATATTAATATTTACACGTCCATATAATATTAGGTACGTCTATGTGTATAGAAGAGAATGTTAAAGTTCACATCAACATTTGGTTACAACAATTCACAGTAAGACAATGATTATATGTACACATTTATAAGCAAATAGCACTAATGTGAATATTCATAGTGGCTATAAACAACCAAACAACATGACAACATCACCCATTCATTAACCACAAGCCACATATTTTTAGTGTACACATGTGATGTGAATATTAAGTGGACAAATATAAACAACATTAGTGTTCACAATGTCAAGGTTTACATCAAAATTAAACTACAACTAGAAGAGACATTTTTATTTGGGGATTTACTTGACACAATGTTTACAATCATATAACAAATTTATTCAGGACATGGTCCCCATTTGAATGTTGACATCATGTGAACAACAACAATAATATCTGAAACAACGACAATTTTCTGTTTTCTAGGAGAAGCAACAAATTTCGAAGTTCACATCATTTCAATAATACCAACAACAGCAAAAAAATGGAAAATAACAGCAAGATTAACAACAAGGACCAAAAATAACAATGTCAACAGGTGAGAAAGTTTGCATTAGAACCAAAAAAAAAAAATGTAATTTGATTACACAAAAAAAGGGAAAGGAAAAAAAGGTCATTACATTTGGTCCCCATGTCGAGTTGATACACTTCGATAGATGCGAATGTTCACAAGTGAAATACAGTTTCAAACATGGAATAATATAAGTGATAAACACAGTGATGAATGTTCACAAAGTGACTAATCAATTTACACATGTTATGAATGTTCACAACATAGTTATATATACCAACATCATCTGACACAAGCAATTTGGACCATGATTCTTTATTTTCATGTAAATATTCACTACTGTTAACAACAACAATATTATGGGCAAGAACAGTAACAGTATGAAATTACACACATTGTATGAATAGAAATAGGGGATATGTGTGGAAGTTCATATTGGTGCAATTTGAATAGGACATTCACATGATCAAACAATACAAACAAAAACATTTGTAATAATTGGCTTGGCCTAACATATTGACTTCCCTGTGCATGTCCATTACTGTTAACAACAATAGTAGTAGAAGCAATAATAGTAATAATATGAAGTTCACACATTGAATGAATAAAAATAGAGGCTATTGTGGAAGTTCATATTGATGCAATTTCAATAGGACATTCACATGATTAAAACATATAACAGCAACAACAATAACAACATCTGAAACAATTGGCTTGGCCCAACATATTGACTTCCCTGTGAATGTCCACTACTGTTAACAACAATAATAATAGGGGCAACAACAGTTATAATATGAAGTTCACACATTGAATGAATAAAACCATATACTATGAAGCTCATTACTGTGGAAGTTCATATTGATGAAATGTGTATAGGAGATTCACATGATTAAAACATACAACAATAACAACAACAACAACAACAACATCTAAAACAATTGGCTTGCCCCAACATTTTTCATTTCCATGTAAATGTTCACAGCTTTTGACAACACAATGTAATTGCCACTGCATTATTTTTGGGTGAGCAAAACGATAAACTTTGGGATTGGAATTGAGGGGTTCACATTCATGATTAGGGCATAATATGAAGTTCCATACATTATATGAAGTTCACAATGGTGTAATTTGATCAAGAGATTTAGGGTTTACATACAAAATTGGTGAGATTACTTACTCTTTTTGCCCAAATCGACAGTTGGGTTGTCACAAATGGTTGTCGATGGTAATCTTGACAAATATGGAACTTTAAGATGTTCACCAATGGTGATTTCCATGTTTCCGTAGACGGATGTCAAAGATATGACGAAGTCGACGATGAGACGTTGCAATGATGAGACAGTGAGAGACGTGTGGGTGTAAGACGATATGGAATACGATTTTGGGTTTTTGGAACGGTGGAGATACTATCATGACCCGAACCCGCCCCTATGGATTAAGGTCATAACCGGTCAGTGATCAAAACATTACCTATGGCCTCAAACTTGATTAAATATATTTCAACAGAGTTAAAGGGGCCAAAACGGAAGCAAAGTTAAAAAAAATTTGTCCATAGAGCTGTGCTTACATGGCACGTCAAAACATTTCACATATACTCATTAATAACTCATATCAAAAGGGAAATAACATAGAATTTTACACAAATAGGATTTTACACAAACAGGATCATTCAAGTCATAGTCAGCCAAACCAAAATCTTATGTTCATGGTCATCTAATATATTCACCAAGGTAACAAAAAGGAAGACAAAAGAAACAAAACAAGTTCGTGCGTGAGACATTTGAGCTGACTCCACAAAACTCTGACTTTTTCTTACATAACTTCACCGAGGCTGGGTTTGGACATCTCTTTGCTCACCTACATACACATGAATGAGAGTGAGCCAAAGCCCAGTGAATAATATCAAATAAAGAAAGTATATGAACAAAATTCGAAACAAATATATCAACGGCCTTAGGCGTATTCATGTTTCTATTTGGTACATTACACGGCTTCAAGCCTAAACATATCAAACGGCCTCTGGCCCACTTCGTCCTTAACAAACGGCCTTTGACCCAATCATTCATGTCCAACGGCCTTTGGCCCAATCATTCATGTCAGACGGCCTTTGGCCCAATCGTTCATGTCAAATAGCCTTTGGCCCAATCATTCATGTCAGACGTTCTTTGGCCTAATCTTACATGTCAAACAGCCTTTGGCCCAATCGTTCATGTTAAATGGCCTTTGGCCCAATCGTTCATGTGGTGCATATTTCGTACTTAAGATCAAAATCACAATTATAATCCAACGGCTTTATTTAATCATATGACATAATGAATATTTGTCCACAATTCAAATTAACAAACTCATAAAACTCATATAGAAGTAAGCATTTGGACAAGTAGCATACTTCAAAAGTATCTTTACTAAGATATTACTCACAGTGTTCTGCCGGTGGATTCGCCCTTGTGCTCGACCCTACACATTACATAACACATATTGGGTCACAAACGATTCAATCTATTCTTAATTTATTTTTTTCTCTGAGGCCTCTTTCTTATGCTTTTAGGTCATATACAAAGCTCAAAGCTCAATGCATGCCTAAGAGTACTTAGAAATGAAAGAGAACGGAAAACAAAACATAAAACGCCTTGTCAAAATTTCTGAAATTAGGCTTTCCGCTCGAGTGCAACTTCGGCTGCTCGAGCAGACCTCTTTGGTCCGCAAAAGTACTGGTTGCCTCATTTTTACGCTCAAGGGTGACTTTGGACGCTCGAGCTGAGAGTCAACATATGTGGCTAGGCGCTCGAGCGTAATTCCCTACGCTCGAGCGGATACCAATGTCTGCAAAAGTGCTGGGAGCTCGATTTCTATGCTCGAGCGTCACTTTTCCCGCTCGAGCGGACAAGTTGAATTCTAAGTTTTCCAGAACTTTGTTTGAGTTTCAAACTTGGTTCCAATCAATGTAACTTATATTATAAGGCTCATATTTCTACCATATAACTTTTAACATGAATATAAAGGCCAATTTTACAAGATTTGAACCTCAAATCCACATAAATCCATCTCATAAACTCAAATCATATCAAACTCACTTCATAACTTCAAAGCTCATTTAAATTAACTTTCATATCATTTTGGATTATACATGCATGTGAAATATAGGCTTCATTTTCAACTTAAATAATACAATTGATGATCATCTTCATGAAATTCAACATTATCATGCTTGCGTGTACCAAATGGCCTTCAATTCATCATAAAATGCATGCTTGTACTCAATTATGCAAACTCATGACAATTCTTTACATAGATGTACATATCAACTTCAAATTTATCAAATTGAACTCAATTCATGTTCTTAATTACAATTTATCTTTGAGTTCATATAATTATAACTCAAATTCATAAATTCATGTCTAACTACTCACTTAGAGGCTCCAATTTTTCAATTTCTAGCTAGTTCTTGAGTTAATCTTCTCAATCTTCAAGCCTCTTGCTCAATTCTCCAATTACCTTCTTTCTCTCTCTCTCTCTCTCTCTCTCTCTCTAACCGACCGTCTCTTTCTCTCTCTAGAGTGTAGTCTCAGCCGAAGGAGAGAAATGAGCTCAAGAACAATGCTCATAAGTATAAATATGCCATTATATGCATTTGCCTAATCAATTTTGATTGAAGTTAATTAATTGAGCTTAGATTAATCAAATTAATCTAATTATTTTAATCCGAATCAATTTTTAATTAAACTCCACCATAGGCTCTAAAAATTGTTCCAATCATAATGGTGTAGTCAATTTCGGTTTCTGCGACCGATAAGGCCTTCAATTTTTAGTTTATAACAATAAGTTGAACAAATAAAAATACAAAAACACATATAATCATATAATTATCATTCAAAACCATATCAAGCATGTAATCACAATCATAATTAAGATCAATTAGCATAACACGGGACAAGGTTATCACAGATATTATGCGTGATTTTTTCCAAAAAGGATAGGGGAAGAGGGATGATTATTAGCATAACATGGGACAAGGTTATCACAGATATTATGCGTGATTTTTTGCAAAAATGAGAAGGGAAGAGGGATTATTATTTGATTCAAAAAGAGAGAGGAAGAGGAAAAGGGTGTTTTGGTCTTCTAATATGAAATGGGACCTAATGGAATATTAGAAAACACTATGGGGTTTATGGAATAGGATTCTTAGATAGTGGATTTACTAAAAAAGCTCCCTAGATTAAAATTATTTTATTGACAATTAATAATTAAAATTATGCTTTGTTATAATAAAAAAAATGACATAAGTCTAATACTTCACTATTTTAGAATAAAAATAGGGAACTTTTTCATAAATCCTTTTTCACTTACTTATGTTCTATTTAGTTCACATTATTTTCTTATATTTCAATAAGTCTTATAGGTAACATAGTTACCAAAATACCCCTAATAATATTCACATTCACAATGTGAATGTTCCGTGATGTGAATGTTTACACTGTCAATGTGAATGTTTATACCGTCAATGTAAATATTTACATGTCAATGTGAATATTCACATTATAAAATATGAATGTTCACGTCACCAAATTGTTTACCATTCAAAAAATATTTATAAGGGTAGAAATGTCCATAAAATACCTTAAATATGAGAATTAGGATTTGGTAGATCAAATGTTCGAATAATAGGACTTATTGGAATACAAGAATATCTCATGGACTAATTGGAATACAAACACTTGAAAAATGATTTTCTAATAAATCTCTCAATAAAAATATATGAATTTTAAAAAAATTATCATATTGATTTTTGAAAGGGAAATAATTAAAGAAATTTGAAAAACTTATTGAGTAAGAAAGAATCATCGTAACATGTAAAATCTCTAAAATCACAATTAAACCAACAAATCATTCAAACCAAAAATGGTTTAGCTTAATCAGTTAGATCAAAAGACCATTCAGCTTACACAAAAATTAATTAATTAAAACTTTTAAATTTTATTTTATTAAAATTTAAATAAATTTAAAATCGACATTATATAAATTTAAAATTATAATAATCTATTTCATAATTTATAAGTTTTAAATACAAATTGAAAATTATCATAATTATCCCATAATTTTTGTATTAAGGAGCAATAAGAGTGACATTGAGATTATCGATATATCTATATATTTTATAAAAGAATACTTTTAAAGAGATATATTATGATAGTTTCAAAATCCCATACAAAAATTATTTTTATCAAAACCTCTATCAGCGTGTCTTGCAGTGGGAATGGTGGCTGCATGACGTTGTTCTGCATCATGAAATTGATGATCGTTTGTAGGTTCGCCAATTTGTCTACCATTCCCTTTATCTCTTCGTCCCTCCGCAGGCATCTATCTTTCCATACCTGGAGGCCATCCTCATTATAATACCCGCTTCGAACTGTTTTCTTTGGTACATCACCTTCCTGGCCGACGTCTTTGTCTTCATGATTCTTATCATGAGTTTCTTCGTTGTAGTTGTCTTCTTCGACATCAAGGTCAACATGTTTACCACTCTCAGTAGGGATATCATCCCTAACCTTTTCTTTTCGTTCGTCGTTGGCCATCTATTCTTTTTTTCTTTCCCACAGACGGCGCCAAATTGTGTGTGTCAATTTCCCATCACACTGCCAAACAAGTACTCAACTGGAGAACATCGGCAGAATAGATTAAGCCCAAACGATTTGTCAACAGAAAGAGAAGATTCCGGCGGTGGTTCGTCCACCCGGGGGCACTCTGACGATCAAGTCAGTAATCAATATCTCTCAGAGATAGCAAAAGTACTTAACTCACTATTCAAAATATAATAAGCGTACCTTAGACCCACGAGGGTGCCTCTCTTTTATAGCCAACACTAACTTAATCCCAATAGAAGTCTAACTTCAATGGTCTTTGGATTATTACTAAACTTGGACTCCCAGTAGGATTGGGATAAACTCTCTAAGAGTCTTATCTTTATCTAAACTAAAGTCCTCGCTTATTCTAGGACTCTTGTCCCTTATTTGCTTATCCCGGATTTCGGTATCTTCGCAAATAACCTTGGCCTATCCGAGATCATATCGGCGTCACGACCAGGACACGTGGCACCTCGGCTAGCACTTCGGTGCCACATCGGCCATGTTTTGTCACTCAAAAATTATGTCCCCACAACTGCCCCTTAGGTTCTATTACCTCGGCATCCTGAGGTGATAGAACCTATATCGTTTCTTCTATTTAGCACGTCGGCTAAGCTTGCCATGTCCTTCATTACCGAGGTCACCATTCATCAACTAAATACGACCAAGGCTTGGTATGTTTTCATCAATGCTTTAGAACCATTAACCAAGTTTGTTCAAGTTTCTCAACCGAGATCATCCCTAAAGCCGAGGTATTTGCTTCATTAAATTAAGAACTCCAAGAGTTTCTTCACGCGTATGAGCTGTCACGCACAGTATTTCAACCATTTCTGCCACACGTCTTTCCCTCACTGAGCCGTGCCTGACACACGCCACCAAATCGCATCGCACTTGCGTGCGCCGCCTGACAAGCACGTCATCCTAGGCACCATAATTGCCATTTTGCTGCCATTCTGTTTGTTTGATCAACAAGTGCTTCTCTCTCTCTGTCTTTTCACTTTTGCATCTTCGTTCTCGTTCAAGTTTTCTCTCCCTACTCCCAAATCCTCCATTGCTGCTTTTACAAAGCTTTCTGCAACCACTTTTACTCTCCTCCTTCAGTGAGGCTTCTGCTGCATTTCTTTGCTCACTGCCATCGTCTGACACCAGCGTATTTCACACCGGCCTTTTTCTTCCTGGTAAACCACTGTTCCTCTTATTTCAATTTTTTTTGTCTTACTCCAAAGAACTCCACTGTTGTATTCACTGCCTTTGCATACTTGCTCATGTCTTTGATCGTTAATTTGTATCTTGAATCCCACCCATGTATTGATTCCGTTTTTGCCGAACCCATTCTTGAGTATACACACATTGCTTACATATTTGTTGATTTTTTCCACTGTGTTCTTGATAGTTCATCACCATTCTTGATTCTGAATCACTGTTCTTGTTTTTGTTTTCTGTGTCTTTTTCCAGATTCTTGCATTCAGTCCTTGTTTACATAGACTTAGGTTTGGGATTTGTTTGTAGAACTCACAAATTTTTAGAAAAAACTGAAACAAACTTCACTTAGATCCTCAAAATTTCTTGCCCTATAATTCTTCTAGGTTTCACCGAGGTCCCTCCAACCTCTACAAAACACACCCTTCTGAAATTCAACACCTTCCCCCCAAGCCGACATCATGGGTATGTGGAGGCATAGGGTAGACACCCCAACTAAGTTAGAATACTTTAGGCAGGAATTTTCCATCCCGGCCGATGTTCACCTTAGGTTGGCTGGGAAGGACAATTCCATCATGCCCATAGTTGGCTCCATGCCCTTCCCAATTGTAGCTTTCATAGAGTGTAGACTTAGGCTCACTCTCGACATCTTTTTCTGTGAAGTCCTTCACTACTATAAACTCAACCCAATGCAATTAGCTATTAACTCCTACAGAGTCATCAATGGTATCATAGCGCTAGCTAGCCGAGAAAATGCTAGGGTAACTTTAGCCGACATATAATATTGTTACACCATGTGTGGCCTTAAGTTAGAAAAAGGCTACATTTACTACCTGAAGTCGAGGTCCACAGAATACAAACTCGTTGCCGACCTTCCAGACTCTAACAAGGGAGCTGGGGACGATTACCTCATTATCTCAGGCAACTAGGAGTTCGCTCCAAACGAGGACCTTCACCTCTACCCTCTTAACCATACATTATTCAAAGAGGGAGATGGTAAGAACCAAGTGTTACATTTACTTGCTTTCAAGTCTTTAATACTTTGCTCCTTTTATATGTTTTGAAGTCTATTTTTTCCTTGCAGTTCTTCCACAACCACCCAAGGTGTAATGACCCGGAATTGTATGACATCATATTCGTAATTAATTGAGTGTTTATATGATTTAATTGGGAATTATCTGGTTGTTTGGGAAAAATATCTGTTGGAATGACGACTTCGGGACTGAAAATGATTACCGTAATGGGATCAGAAAATGAAATTGAACATACCTATATGATACTGGAAATATTTAGAACCATTCGAAACGATAAATTGAGAATAGAATTTCGACGGAATCGTAAGCCTTGTTTGGTTCCACGTTTTTGGCACAAAATGGCTTTATATGATATATATGGATTAAGATAAGTGTTGTTGACTTCATTTGACTCTCAAACCAAAGGAAGAAAAATATCTTGAAGAGAGAGAGAAGAGAGGAACTCGTGGAAGAGAGAAAGGAAGGGGAATTCAAGTTAATTCTCTCCAATTAAGAGGTTAAGGTAAGGATTCCTTTTGAATATCTTGAAATAAGGCGATTTCTTCATGGGTTATGGCATGTAAATGGAAGGAATGAAAGAGAAATCATGTTGTATTTTGATCCATGGAGCATCTATAAATATGTTTGGCATCATATCATGAATTTATGCTTTAAATCATAGTTTTCTTGCATGATTTCATACTTGAGAAAGAAACTCCATGATTTTGACAAATGAAGCTTTTATGAGTTTGAGTTATGGTTTAATCTTTTGGAAATTCATATGGGTTTGGTTTTAAGGTTTAAATCAAGTGTTTTCCTAATGGTTTTGGCCTTGTTTTCATGAAATTGGAAGCTGATTTTGGTAAAAATAGAGCCCCAGTTTTGCAGAAATTGAAGCTGAGTTTTCTACCCAGATTTTCACAGTCCGCTCAAGCGTAGGTTTGGCCGCTCGAGCGGAGATTTCGTGACTCGGTATTTTGTCGCGATTTTTAGCCCGCCGGCGGAGGTTCTACGCCGGCGGAGACACATTTTCGAAAATCCAAACAGTGTTTTATAGCATGATTTTGGCATTCTCATTTCATTTTGAACATTCTTAAGTTATGATTAAGACTTGGTAATGCAATTATGAGAGTATGTGGACTTGTTTTGATATGTTATAGAATCATGTTATACTGTGTATGTTGCAGGTCCGTCTTGAAGACCGTATAATCGGTAACGGGAAACTCCTTGTAAGTAACGTTTCCGTAAAGATACGTTGTTATGACTTATGTTTCAAAATGATAATGTTATGATATGATTTCTGAAATATGTTTTTCTGTGTGAACGAATGTCCTATTTGCAAATGTAGCATGGCATCCATAGATAGTCCTAAGTCATGGGGGACGGCATGAAAATGCGGGTCCATGACCGATTATTTAGATCTCGTTAGTCACTTCATTGTGACGATATGTGTTTAATCAGTATCCGGAACTGATTACTCTAGTCGGAAGACGTTCTGTTCTGTTATGTTCTATGGAGTATGCCATTATTATGTTCTGATACAATTGATTATGTTATGATGATTTGTTACGGATATATGATATGTGGAATTCGTTCACTAACCCTTTACTGTTATGTTACTTGCTGGGCTTTAGCTCACCCCCCCGTATATATGTATTTTATAGGTGAGCAGTCGGGGAGCCAAGCCTAGGCGGAGTCCGTGTTCAGCCGCCGTTTTTGAAAGCCTACCTGAGTTGGTGCCCTGTGCTGGGCTAGGCCTGGAAGGCCGTATGTAGTTTGGTTTTGTATCAGTTGTGTATGTGGCTTGTGCCTATCTGTTTTGTATATGAATTTTGGATACATGTTTGTACATTGGTGGGTAAATAACTCATTTTTGGCATGAAAATATATGTTCATACTTATGCACAGCTCTTTGGACTATTTATATTTGGTTTATGCTTCCGCGAGCCCCTGTTATGTATGTTTTGTATTGGAAGGCCTTTGGTAATCTAGGATTACTGGCCGGTCTCGTCACCGAACTTCTAGGGGCGGGTTCGGGGCGTGACACAAGGACTTTCGCAAGTCCGTCTTTCCCAACAAGGACCTCAAAAAGCTGTTGGATCTGCTAGTTGAGCGGCGGAGAGCTCCTTTGCTGCTCAACTTTATCCTGACTTACAAGTCGATGCTTTCCGACGTCCCGAAGAAGTCGAAAAACAAGTCTCCTCCTTCCGCCACAACTCCACCAATAGCTTCATCACCTCGGCCAGATCAAGGATCAACCTCTGATCCAGTAGAGCTACCGTCGACCTCGGCTCCACAACTGATCCCTCCATCCCAATGCAAACGCCGTCGTCGAACTGCAATTGCCACCGAGATGGGTCACAAGAAAGCTGTTGTAGACGACCTCCTTGCTGACATCCCCAACACAGTCACCACTCAACCTTCTCCATCCCAGTCTAAACCAAAACCCAAAAGACTGAAAAAGGTCCAACCTAAGGCAACGGTGACTCTGATCGACTCTGAGGATACTTTGTCAATCTCCAAAATTGCCGAGGCAGAAAAGAGTGCCTCCGCAGTCGAAAAGAGGCCTGCCGAGGCCGCACCCTCTGAATCAACCAGGTCAAAGAGGCCAAGGTCTGGGTCGGCAACAACCTCGGGCTCTCTGAAGTCAGATGCCCCCTGGGCTCCCCCAATTACAATTGAGGACAAGCCGGTCAGAGCTGGTGACAACGCCGATGACATCGAAGTCGGCGTTACCCTCTCTACTGCCTTGCTCCTTCCTGAAGATCTCAATGGTAACGCCAGGATGAGCGAATACAAAAATTTTGCTTTGATATTGCAGCGCTCCGTACAAGTAAGCCCCCATCACTTGGTACTCTCTATTTCTGTATTTTTATACTTAGAGAATTCTTACTGACATTTGTTTTTTCCTTTTCTTCTAGGTGATCCAGCATGGCCACTCCTTCGTGATGCAAGCCTTCGCCATCAAGAAGGAGTTGGCCAACAAGACCAGAGAGGCTGCCAATTTGTCCAAGTCCCTTAGCAAGGCCGAGGGAAAAATGAAGGCCTTGGTAGATCGAGCCGAGGCAGCAAAGAAAGCCTAGGATGAGGCTAAGGAAAAGGCTGATACTGCAAAGGTCGTTGCCAAGGTCCTTGCAGCCAAAACGAAAGAGGCCGAAGCAAAGATGGTCGAGACCCAAAAAGAGCTTCAAGATGCCCTGGCCACAAAAGAGGCCGAGATCAAGGCGGCAGATAAGAAGGCGTATGCCGAGGGGGTGGCCGACATCAGAGAAGATTACAAGAAACAAGTCAGACAGGCATGCAACAAGGGCTATACCCTTGGTTGGATGGCTACTCTGAAAAAGTTGGTTGTCTCTGAGGACTTGCCTCTTTGAGAAGATAGCCACATCATCTTGCCATTCCCTCCCACTGCAAGCCAATCCGAGGCTGAGTCTGAGGAGGAAGCTGAGGCCGAGAAGACGGATGAAGCTGCTTGGGCCAAGTCCCCAACTCTGAATGAGCAAGTCTTGGACTTGACTCAAGATGAGGAGACAGAAGCCTCCAAAGATGCCAGCCCTGAGAAGACAATATATGACGCGCCTGTCACCGAGAAGAGCATTGACCAGACTCTCCACGAGATTGATGTCGAGCTCGCGGCTAAAAAGGCTGTCGAGAAGAGTTCTCAGATGTCTTCCGAGCCCCAAACCAATGCTGATGCCAAATAGTCTAGTCTTTGATATTTTCCCTCTATACTTAGTACTTTTTTCTTACTTTTTGAAACAATTTAAGCTTTAATTTGGCCGATGTGCCACTTCTATGATCTGAACGATTTTTCTTCAATGTCAGGCCGAAGTGCCTTCTTTCCTTATCTGGATGCACTTTTAGCTTTCTTCTTTCAACGTGATTGTATGTTTGTCTTCCTTTTACTGTCTTGTATGATTCTATACTTAGAATAATTTACATATTTTCCACATACACCTTAACTATGTAATCTTCTCGGTGTGGAATACTTCGGTTATTCCCGCTAACAATTTATTTCGGCAAATACATAGGTACTTCTTCCAATACAACCTTGGCTTATCTTGTAAATTTTTTCTTAAAAATTTCAACAAGTGTTTAAACCAATCTTCCTTTAACATAACTTCAGATTCACTTCAACTTGTAATTTTTCATAAAATTTCAACAAGTGTGAAACATGACCTCAGTTTAACTTCAACTTGTAAATTTTTCATAAATTTCAACAAGTGTTAAACATGAACTCGGTTTAACTTCAACTTGTAAATTTTTCATAAATTTCAACAAGTGTTAAAACCAATTTTAGCTTGTAAGTTTCATCTTCCAAGTACCCTTCTCCAACTCTCTGCCCCCTAATGTGAACTTAAGTTCCACTTGGGTTCTAATTTAAGTATGTGGTATTGATATTGTCGTCGAGATCAGATTCAAACAGAGGCTGGCCGAGGTTATCAACCTCGGTCTCCCTGTTAATTTGACTGATACTGGTTAATTCAACTTAGTTCAACTCTATTATATGCAAGTAAAAACTCTGTCATATAATAAGTCTAAATTATTCATCATGTTTTAATCAGAAACATTGCCAACTTAGTTCAATTCTGTTATATGCAAATAGAAATTCTGCCATATAATAAGTCTAAGTTATTCGTCATGTTTCAATCAGAAGCATCACCAACTTAGTTCAACTCTATTATATGCAAGTAGAAACTCTGCCATATAATAAATCTAAGTTATTCGTCATGTTTCAATCAGAAACATCGCCAACTTAGTCCAACTCTATTATATGCAAATAGAAACTCTGCCATATAATAAGTCTAAGTTATTCGTCATGTTTTAATCAGAAACATCGCTAACTGGCTGGTCAATCATACTACACAAGTTGAAAAAATCAAGTTAAGACTTTATTATTACTTCGACTAATAACAAGAAACTTAAAAAACAAAAAAAAAAAATCTAATGATAGAAAAACTTCAGATTGCAAGTATTCTAGGGTCTCGACAATTCTTTGCCTTTACTAACTACAAGCCGATATATACCATGGCCCAGGACCGAGATGATTCTCTAAGGTCCCTCCCAATTTGGGCCAAGCTTGCCTTCTTTGGGATCCTTCTTGTTGCCAACGACCTTTCTTAGGATGAGGTCTCCAACTTGGAACTCTCGTGGGTTAACCTTTCTGTTGTAAGCCTTGGCAAGCTGCTGCTGGTATGTCCCCAGCTGAATTGCTACGTTCTCCCTTCTTTCTTCTAGTAGGTCCAGATCTCGGGCTAAGAATGCATCATTAGTCTCATTCTCCACTCCCTGGGTTCTGATCCCTGGGATGTCGACCTCTAATGGGATTACTGCCTCTGTGCCAAAAGCCATGGCAAATGGGGATTTCCCAGTTAATCTTCTCGGCGTCGTCCGAGATGCCCAGAGTATACTGGGTAACTCGTCCACCCACTTTCCCTTAGCTGCTTCCAGCCTCTTCTTGATCCAATCCAAGATGACCTTATTGGATGCCTTTGCTTGACCATTGCTCTGGGGGAAGCTTGGAGTAGAGTAATAATTCTTGATCTTGTACTTTGCACATAGGCTCTTGATTAGCTTACTGTCAAATTGTGTACCATTGTTTGCAATTATTGCTCTTGGGATCCCAAATCTGGTGATGATGTTCTTCCACATGAAGTTCTTGACATCAACGTCCCGAATCTTTGCAAGGGGTTCAACTTCAACCCACTTGGTGAAGTAATCTGTTGTCACTAGCAAGTACTTCCTTTGTCCAGTTGCTTAAGGCAGTTATCCAACAAGATCCATGCCCCATTGGACAAATGGCCAAGAGCTGGACGCTGGGTTTAAGTCTGCTGCTGGTTGATGTATCAAAGGTGCAAACCTTTGACACTTCTCACATTTTCTGACATAGGCTTCAGCATCTTTTTATATATAGGGCCACTAGTATCCCTGAGTAATGGCCCTATGAGCAAGTGACATGTCCCCAGTGTGGCTTCCACATACTCCTTCATGTATCTCATACAAGAAATCTTCAACTTGTGAAAGATGCACGCACCTCAAAAGGGGACCAATAAAAGACCTTCTGTAGAGATGCCCCTCTGTTGTCAGACTGAATCTTGCCAACTTCAGTTTGATCTTGTGTGTTTCTTTATGATCATCTGGCAGATTCCCTCTTTAAGGAATACTATTATTGCATCCATTCAGCTTGGTCCCATCTCTACACACATTGCTTCATGCTCTGTGTTCAGTGGTTCTATGCTTGGACCCGACAAGTAGTCCATCATTATTGTCCTTGCCTCTCCAGGTTTCATTGCACTAGCCAGGTTGGCCAAAGCATCAGCATGACTGTTGTCATCTCGACTAACCTGCTGTAGTCGGCAATTCTAGAATAAGGCCACTAGTCTGCCCACCTCCTTTACATAGGCCAACATCCTTTCATCTCGGGCTACGTATTCGCTTGTTGCCTGGTTGACGATAAGCTGGGAGTCACAGAAGACTATTACCTCGTCAGCTTCCATTGTAACTGCCAGCTTTAATCTTGCGATCAGTGCTTCATACTTTGTTTCATTGCTTGAGGCTCTAAACCCCAAACAAATAATTTATTCCAGTACTTGCCCATCTAGCGGTACTAGCACTACTCCTGCCCCCGCTTCTTGTCGGTTTGAACTCCCATCAACAAACGGCCAGAAGGAGTCGTCGATGTAAATACTTCACGGCCTAAGTTTCTCTTCTTTCCTCTGTTTGGCTATCCCCAACTAGGTTTCTCCTTGTTCACCTCGACTCAACGGAGCCCGATGTGTGATGGCGCCTGGGGTGAACTCGGCCACGAAGTTGGCCAAAACTTGGCCTTTGATTACTGTTCTGGGTCTGAATTCTAGGTCATATTGGCCCAACACCACTGCCCATCTAGCTATTCTTCCTGTCAGATCTCCCTGCTGCAACAGGGATTTCAAGGGATGCTTAGTTAACACCACAATTTTGTGGGCTTCGAAGTAATGATTCAGCTTCTTGGAAGCCATTACTAAAGCCAATGTTAACTTCTCCAAGGGCAGATATCTGATCTCTGCATCTGCTAGGGTCTTACTCACGTAGTAAACTACCCTTTGCTCTTCCTTTTCTTATCGGATTACTACTGCACTTACTGCATGTTCTGAAATTGCCAAGTACAAGAACAGCTCCTCTCTTGGTACTGGATTTGAGAGAACTGGAGTTATGGTCAAATATTTCTTCAAGTCGTCCAAGGTGACTTCGCACTCTTCTGTCCATAAGAAGTCTATGACTTTCTTCACTAAACTGAAGAAAGGTTTACATTTGTCAGAACTTCTGCTGATGAATCTATTTAGAGTTGCAGCCCTTTTAGTCAACATCTGTACTTGCTTTGCCGACGTTGGGCTCTTTAATTCTAAGATGGCCTTGATCTGATCCGGGCTAGCCTCAATGCCCCTTCTGGTAATTAAATATCCTAAGAACTTACCAGACCCAACTCCAAACGTGCACTTTGATGTGTTGAGTCGGAGCCGATATGTTCTAAAGATGTCAAAAACTGCCTTTAGGTCGGCCAAATGATCTTCAGGTTCCTTGGTCTTCACGACCATGTCATTTATGTATACCTCCACTGTTCTGCCTATTAGATGCCTTAACATCTTGGTTACCAATCTCTGGTAAGTTGCTCCTGCATTTTTCAACCCAAAAGGCATCACTCTGTAGCAATATAGCCCTTTTGGGGTGATAAATGCAGTCTTTTCCTCATCCGGAGGGTACATAGCTATCTGATGGTATCCCTTGTATGCATCTAGGAAGCTCATCATTCCATGCCACAGAACGCCATTCTCGGTAGAGTTGGACAAATTTGGTGCTGTCTATGGAAAAAAAAGAAAAATAGATGGCCAACGATAGATGGAAAGAAAAGGTTGGGGACGATATCCCTATTGGGAATGGTAAACATGTTGACCTTGACGTCGAAGAAGACAACTGCAACGAAGAAACTCGTGAGAAGAATCACGGAGACAAAGACGTCGGCCAAGAAGGCGACGTACCAAAGAAAATAGACCGAAGCGGGTATTATAATGAGGACGACCTCCAGGTATAGAAAGATAGATGCCTGCGGAGGGACGAAGAGATGAAGGAAATGGCAGACAAATTGGCAGACCTACAAACGGTCGTCAATTTCATGATGCAAAATAACGTCATACAGCCACCATTCCCGCTGCAAGACACGCCGATTCCAGCGGCAAAGAACAATACCTAGAAGGGAGGGCAGAAAATAGTCCCAATAGCCCCCCGGTACACCAGGACCAAGGAACACTCTTACCGACCTTCAAAGGAGGTTGGGCGAGGAGAGTCAATGAAGGGAGATTCACGGAGGACACATCGTACCAAAGAAGCTGACCTCAAAGAACATCGGCATGTTCAAGGGAAGGAACTTTGTTTCGACGCAACTAACGAAGAGACGTCCAAGAGGACTCTCAATGACACTGGAAGCAGCGCGCCAAAAAGGCTGAAATCTGGAGATAGCCAAGCCCTAGGACGGACCAAGGAGGATTTGAGGGATTACTTCCAAAGGAAGCAACAAAATGCTGAGGTAAACTCCCCGGTTAAGCCGAGAACACTGTTCTCGGTAGAGTTGGACAAATTTGAGGCCTTTTAAAAGGTTCAGTATGCCGACGTTCCAGATATACGACGGTAAGTCGGACCCCAACTTTCACGTCAGCCTGTACCTGGACTCAATGGTAGTATACAACGGAACGAGCCATTGCTTTGCAAGGTGTTCCCCTCGTCCTTCGGGGAAATAGCATCGGACTGGTTTAACAAGTTGCCGAAAGGAACTGTGAAAACCTGGAAAGGCCTAGTCGAGATGTTCGTGGCTAAGTTCGTGACAAACAAGCTACAACCATTAAGAGTGGACTCCATGATGGCTTTGAGAATCAGCGATGGTGAAAGCCTTAGGGCCTATGCCAAGAGGTACTATGAGGTATTTAACCAGATATTAGGATGCAACCAAGAGGTGGTGGTCGTGTCTTTTAAAAATAGCCTGAAAGATGATTGTTTGCTTCGAAAATCATTGGCAAAGACACTGCCAAAAAGTATGGAGGAACTGATGCCAGAATTGAGAAATATGCGAGGGTCGATGAAGACACGCCGAGGACAAAGGGGAACGGCTCGTCAAAACGAGGCCGAGGTAATGGCGGATATAATAAGCCAGAAACAGGACTAAGGGCTGCACAGGCAGTCACAACCATATTCCGAATCCCAATTTACAAAGTCCTAATTTAATGAAGCAAATACCTCGGCTTTAGGGATGATCTCGGCTGAGAAACTTGAACAAACTTGGTTAATGGTTCTAAAGCATTAATGAAAATAGACCAAGCCTTGGTTTTGTTTAGTCGATGAATGGTGACCTCGGTAATGAAGGACATGACAAGCTTAGCTGACGTGCTAAATAGAAGAAACGATATAGGTTCCATCACCTCAGGATGCCGAGGTAATAGAACCTAGAGGGCAGTTGTGGAGACATAATTTTTGAGTGACAATACGTGGCCGATGTGGCACCAAAGTGCCAGCCGAGATGCTACGTGTCCTGGTCATGACGCTGATATGATCTTGGATAGACCGAGGTTATCTGCGAAGATACCGGAATCCGAGATAAGCGAATAAGGGACAAGAGTCCTAGAATAAGTGAGAACTTCAGTTTAGATAAAGATAAGACTCTTAGAGAGTTTATCCCAATCCTACTAGAAGTCCAAGACTAGCAATAATTCAAAGACCATTGAAGTTAGGCTTTTATTGGGATTAAGTCAGTGTTGGCTATAAAAGATAGGCACCCTCGTGGGTCTAAGGTACGTTTATTATATTCTAAATAGTAAGTTAAGCACTTTTGCTATCTCTGAGAGATATTGATTACTGACTTGATCGTCGGAGTACCCCCGGGTGGACGAACCACTGTCGGAATCTTCTCTTTCTGTTGACAGGTCGTTCGGGTTTAATCTATTCTGCCGATGTTCTCCAGCTGAGTACCTGTTTGGCAGTGTGGTCGAAAATTGATAGACACAGTTATGTAGCACCATTTTATGATATGAGATAGTAGGTTTCAATTCGTATGGAGATGAGTTTAATATTGTTTGCAAGGTTTATTTCTACTCTTAAGAGTTGTAAATAATTAATTACTTTTTTCTCAAATTTGGATTTGGTGCATTGTTGGACAGGTTATGTGATTATTGAGTTTGGTATATTATTAGATTTTAATTATCTAGTATAATATAATACTTATTATATTTAGAATTAATCTTTTATCAATTAACAAAAAGAAAAAAGAAAAATTATCCTTTTTAGCATGAATTTTTAAATGTTTACAATTTTTTTTTCTCTACAATAGCAGTCTTTGAATTGATATAAAATAATGGCAATGACACCACTAAAATAACTTCCAGATTACGCCACTGACTGCAATAATAACTTGTCATTTTAGCCTAATTAAAGCTTCTTTTGACAAACAGTTAAAAAAAAATTGCAATAATTTGACTCACCGTTGATGGTGTGTTTTTATAAATATCCGTTTTTGACTACTGACTACTGCAATAATAACTTGTCATTTTAGCATAATTAAAGCTTCTTTTGAGAATCACTTTTAAGAAAAAAAATTGCAATAATTTGACTCACCGTTGATGGTGTGTTTTAATAAACATCCGTTTTTGACTTTAGCAAGATATTTAGCTCAATCATTGAACATACTTTACCAAGTTAAGATTGAATAAATTAACACTCAATTTGGTAAATTTATTTATGAAATTAAGCTAATAAATTATTACCCATTATTGACTTAACTAAAATTTATTTATGATGAACGATAAATAAAAACTCATCATACTTTTCAGTTTTAAAAAAAAAAAAAAAAAACTCATCGTATTTTAGAATTTATTAAGCTAAAGTCAAACGTCTTACTATTTTTCGTTGGTTGAATGCTCTCTCTCTCTTTCTCTCTTTCTCTCATTTCATTATTCTCTTCCTCCATGACTTATAATTTAGGGCTATTTTGAAAAGATCATTAAAAGTTATCTTTCACTTTTTAATTTATTTTGAATCATATTATTTCTCACATTTTTTACACTTTTTTTTTTTTAGTTATATTCCCAAAACACTCCTTAGTATATCAATCAAAAAAATATTAAACATACATTATAATAACTAATAACTAGCATATCACTTATACTATGCATGAAATAAAAAAAATAAAAAATTATCAAATAAAATATCATCGGTGCAATAATTGAAATGTAAAGTAAAAAAAGAAACAAAATAAGTAATGTAGAAGAAAAAAAAATGACATTTACTTGCATGCTGTAGTTTGCCATCAATCTAAACATGATATTTATAAAACATAATAATTTATAAAACATAATAATTTATTTTCATTGATTGTAAAAATTTATAATATTAAGAATGTCACTTAAAATTCAAAAACAAAAAAACAAAATCACATTCATATTTCTCACGCATGTTTTACTTTATCATTCATCCAAACATAATAGTTAAAAAATACAATAAGTTTTTTTTCTTTCAATTAAATGAGAAATCACAAATTTGTTTTTTCTCACCGTCTTATCAAAAGGAAGTGTAAATCTTCAATACCCACAATAAGAAAATGGCTGAAAACAAAAGCACTCAATATTGTAAAATATTAAGAATGTCACTTAAAATACAAAAAGAAGAAAAAAAATGTCTGCCATATGTTTTACTTTGTCATCCATCTAAACATGATAGTTAAAAAATATAATCAATTATTTTCTTTTTTCAAAAAACACAATCAGGTAAAAAACACAATCACATTTTAATATTTATAATATTAAGAATGTCACTTAAAATACAAAAAGGAAAAAAAATCACACTCATATCCGTCTCTCACATGTTTTACTTTGTCGTCCATCTAAATATGATAGTTAAAAAATACAATTAGTTATTTTATTTTTTTTAAAAACACAATCAGTTAAAAACCACAATCACAATGTTTTTTTTCTCACGATCTGATCAAAGCAGAGTGTAAAAAAACACAATTAGTTAAAAAATACAATCACAATTTTAATATTTATAATATTAGGAATGTCACTTAAAATACTGTAGGTAAAAATTTAGTGCAAGCCTAATCGACAATGATTTGATCAACAGACTTAAAACCAATCTTTAAGTAAACACAAATAAAAATCAAACTTTGTAGTTAAGTTCTATGCCTTAAATAGATTAAGGACTTCACTGGAGGTAATTAGGCAAAGAAGAAATAAAACTGAAAATAATATGTATTTATTCAATTAATTAGCCATTTGCTACCAGTTACATAAACTTAAACAAGAACAAAGAAACGAAAATACAGCAATCCATAGAAAGAAGAGAAATGTGAGGTTGAAAAAGCTACTTGTTTAATCTACTCCTAAAATAGCTAATCTAGAACTACTCCTAAATAACTTTGCACGAGTGTGTTTGATGGTTGATTGATGTCTTTTTTTCATTCTTTAAGTCCTCCTTTTATACTTGCTTGGTCACCTCATATTGTAGCCATCAATCCATGATCTTCCTTAATCTTTGTTCCACTCAACCATATCCTATCTTTATAGAATCTATGATTTTCCTTGATCTTTGCTCCACTTAACCAAATCTCATATTTGATAGGAATCATTTTGCAAATTTGATGTTTGATTTGATCTTGACTCCTTGATCTCAACAACTAACTTTCAAATTACTACAATTGCTAACTTTCTAGCCCTCTATTTAATATATCATTATGCCACGTCCTTAACACATCTATCATGCCACGTTAGCATGCCTGTCGACAAAGATAATAATAATAAAAACAAATGTGATCAAGGTTATTTTTAAAAATAGTCTATGGTTATAATCGATAGACTATAATCAACTTGGCCATAATCAATCAGGCCATAATCGACAGCAAAATAAAATTTAAAAAAAAAAAAAAAAAAAAAAGAAGAAAAAAAGACTCATCTGTCACATGTTTTACTTTGTCTTCCACTAAAACATGATAGTTAAAAAATACAATTAATTATTTTCTTTCTTCAAAAAACACAATCAATTAAAAATAAAATCACAAAATTTTTTCTCACAATCTGACCAAGACAGAGTGTAAAAAAACATAATTAGTATTGTAAAATAATTATTTATATTAAGAATGTCACTTAAAATACAAATATATATATATATATATATATATCACACTCATATCTGCCTCCTACGTGCTTTATTTTGTCATCCATCCAAACATGATAGTTAAAAAACACAATCAGTTATTTTCTTTTTTTTCAAAAAACATAGTTAGTTAAAAAAACACAATCCCAATTTTTTTTCTTCTCACCGTCTAATCAAAACAGAGTGAAAAAACACAATTAATTAAAAAAAGTATCACAAGTTTTTCAATCAGTATTGTAAAATAATCATTTCAAAATTGAAAATTCCCAAAAATGACAAAAAAAAAATTTACAATCAGTATTGTAAAATAATCGTTTTAAAATAATTGTTTTTAAAATTGAAAAATCCCAAAAATGAAGGTTGGGCGAGAGTTAAGAAATAAGTATTAAATATTTTTTTTAATTAGAAAATTAATAAATTTAAATTGAAAAATGAGAGCTCTTCGAGATTTTAGAGTTATAAATCTCATTTTTCTTATTATATATATAGAGGTACTGTCTGCCCTTATTTTATATTAATAAATAAATAAGTATTGATAAATGTGAAATACAATTACAAAAATTTAGCTAAAGTTTTCCTAAAAATGATTTTCATCCTCTTCATTTTATAGATTCGATTCTATAAAGTTGCAATGTATTATTAAAATTTAAAAAGACAAATTTGTTTGTCATTATAATTTTTAAAATTTTATCAGCAATTTAAAATTTAACAATCATTAATTATAAAACTAAAAGATGATTGAATTGCGTCATCAATACGGGCAATGTGATAGCAGAGAAAAGTCAATTGGCCGTGTCACCAAAGGCCGATGACTCGATGCCGATTTGTTCATCAGTTGGGCCCACTTGGCCATCTTTGTTTTATTTTATGATAAGTTACACTCACTACCCTTATATTTTTAAAAATATATATAATTAGTCTTATATTTTTACATAATAATATTGATCTTTTTTAAAATTTTAAATTTACATAAAATCTAAGTCATTTGTTATTAGTAATTCGTTAGCCGTATAAATAAAACATATTAAGAAGGGTGTTTTGGTCATTTTACTTAAATTTATTTTTTTAGATAAAATATTTCTATTTCTCAACTTTTGACCAAACAAAATTAGAATTTAGATTTATAGACCGAGTGCTCTTTTATATTTGAATGTACCATAAAATTAAAATATGATATTATTCAAAAACAATTTGTGAAAAAATGTATGATGTATTATTAAAAATAAATTATATATTTAAATAACTTAATAGGGAGTACTAAAAGCTAGACATAGGGGGTGTTTGTTTCAACTTTTCAAAACCAACTTATAACTTTTAGCTTTGAAAAAGTTATTTTGGACTGTTTGGTTAAACTTATTTCAAACAGCTTCTGATTCTAACAGTTTATTTTAACTCAAAAAAACTGATTCTGAGAAGTTGCTCACCCTTGCTTCGACATTATGGACATGTTAATTTATGGTTATACTCTTAAATTTTTTTATTTTTTATTTTTTTAAAAATAAAAAAAGACTCAAATGGACTATAGATTATTATTATTATTTTTTTATGAGAAATGTAGATAAATAAAAAATAAAAATTAATTGAAAAAGCTATTTCACAGCTTATTTAACAAACACTGCTCAGCAACTTAAATCTATAATCCAAGAGTTACACCAAACAGATTAACAACTTCTGATTAAAGTCATAATCTATAATCTGTTAAGGTATAATCTATAAGCTATTTTAACAGCTACACCAAACGGGACCATACTAACTGATTTTTTGGATGTGTGCAAATAGAATCCCTCTTTTTGTTTGCTTGAGTTAAAAAGTTAAAATATGAGACTGATTTGTTTTTGGACCAAAGACTTTAAAATTATTAAGAAATTTATGAGTAAGTCCTATTAATTTTTTTTTTTTTCTTTTTTTCACTTATTGATATCTCTAAAATATGTTGGGCCAAAATAAGGATTTTAATACTTGTTGGTACATTAAGAAGAGTGTACAAAACCTACATGTATTTAAGTCAATCATACAAAACTAGCCTGTCACCTTTAATTTACTCTAATTATTAAGAGTTTTTAAATTTTTGAGACCTCACATAATAGAGCCTTAAGCACATGCCTGATTTGCCTAACACATGGGCCGGCCTGCAGCTAAGGTTTTGAGTCTTGCAAGCAAGACTACCCCTCCCCAGATTTCAACTTACCATGTATAAAATTTAGGAGCATTTAGTATTAAAAATTAAAAAATCAACGAACCAAAGGCACAAAGCATGACACATTCTTATAATTGCCGGAAGTCCAGCCACATAATTTAGGTGCACATCTATTGCATCAGTATAAACATATTTTGGTTGTGTTTTCATTTTCATTGTATTTTCAAAAACAAAACAATAAAAAATTTGAAACACACCTATTCAGTATGTTTGGTTTAAATTTTTTGAATTAAGTTTTTTGAAAACTCAATTTTTTGATTTTTCGTGTTCTTTTATTTTTAGTGAATATTTTTTAAATTTTAAATATTTTTTTACTTTTTTAGATGCACCTTACTTAAATATATTTAAAAAGTAAAAAATTTGTGAAAAAATATTTTAAAATTTTAATAAATACATAAAAATACAAAAAATATACTGAATTCTCATTTTTTTTTTTTTTTGTATTTTTGATATTTAGTGAATTTTTTTTAAAAAAAATTTCACTAATTTTTTTACTTTTTAAATATATTTATGTTAGGTATGTCTAAAAAGTAAAAAAAAAAAATGCTTAAAATATTAAAAA
This sequence comes from Camellia lanceoleosa, assembly GCA_025200525.1. Lineage (NCBI taxonomy): Eukaryota > Viridiplantae > Streptophyta > Magnoliopsida > Ericales > Theaceae > Camellia > Camellia lanceoleosa. The sequence continues at coordinate 4,901,972 of CM045766.1, read as the reverse complement.
AATTTCAGTAAAAACAAAAAAATACGAAAATAGAATTTTTTGAAAAGTGTTTTTGAAAAAACACAACCAAGTTTCTTTTTTATTTTACAAAGCAGTTTTTTAAAATCTATCGTTTGGTAGGGAGAGGCTTCTACTCAATCCATTGTGTGGATTGGAGCATCCTGTTGGATCCATGAGGCCCATCACGATCTTGTTTTGATGATCTGAACCATTCAATGTGTAGAACTCATTGAGTACTTCATGCTTGCAAAAAATCATGGTGATTGGATATCAATAGTTCCTTCATCCAAAACACATTTTTGTCAATAGTAAACATAATTTTAAAAATGAATTGTAAACAAGAATGTATTCTGATCAAAGGACTACCAATATCCAATTAATGTGATTTTTTACAAGTATGAAACTCTTGACGAGCTCTACACATTGAATAGTTCAAATCATCAAAGCAGAACCCGTGGTGAGCCCTATGGCCCAACAATACGCTTCAATTCACACAGTGGACTGGAGAGAAGCCTCTCCCTTTTTGAAAAATGAAAACACAACCAAATCGAAAAATGCAAACACAACCAAATAAGTTCTTGCAGAGATACCACTGGCCAACTTGCATGCCAATTAGCCTACACTCAAGCCCAGACAATTTTTCTTTCCAAAAAAAAAAAAATCAATCCTATCGAGCTCACCATAAACATCTTTGCATTTACACATATCACATTCCATTGAATGAAATCAATTTAAAGAATAAATTAATATAATTATAACTATTATATAATAGAAAAATGCAGCTGCAGCACAATTATATCCAATCCCAGCACAGCACGACACCTGCGAAATTCATGAATTAGATGATTTATAAGATATTAGGAGATTGAGGCCAATATGAACTGCAATTACAGTAACACATAAAGGAAAATCTCTCCAACAGTTGGACAAAAACAATTTAGTATTTTGACGCATTACACACAAATATACATATTTAAAGGAAATACTATAACACAACCCAACATAAACGGGGAAATATTGGTACCATATACTCTTTAATATCAGCAGTGTCCTCAAAACCAGTATTTTGGTGGTCACCTGGAAACAAAACATATAAATCCATATGCATTCATGTATGTGTGAAAGGAGAATCATTGTGTTGATTTCTCAACTAAAGCTGGAAATCCAAGAGTCATAGCTTCTGTGCAGTTTATGGGCCTTGAACAGTGTTACCAAAAAAATCTGGGAAAAAAATGTGGTATAACTGAACTAAAATGTAAGGAGAACGGAGTTTTGGTAAAACAAAATATAAAAAATAGGCCATAATACTCCTAAAAATGTGTTTAAGGAAAAAGTGCTTCTTTCACAAGATATGGCTCATGCACTACTAGACCGGCCACAACTAGAAAAGATGCTTCATGATTCCTCACAAACAAATCAAAAGGGAGGCATTGCCTCAGTGTTGTAGATAAATACAAGTAATTTTTCACCAAAAAGGTTTCACAGCAGGTCCAAAATGGTTTCTTTTCTGTCGTTTTTCATTCCGCTAAATGCTAATTCAGACAATTTTTTTTTTTTTGGCAGCAGAAGAGCTAGCACAATACATAACTACACAGTTGGATTGGATAACATGTCATGAAAGAAACATAGGACAAATTGCACCTTTTGTCATCTTTTCTTAAATTAAATGTCAATGAGCACAAGAATAGATGTATATAAGGGGGTATTCATACCTCATGCTTCCACAAGAAGGCCAACTCTTTTTGACGAATCCTTGTATTGCACAAAACCTTCTGAAACCAAATTATGCAAAATCCCAGTATAAAGAAGGTTGGGGGCCTTATAGTGATTAAAGTGATTCAATTTCTAGCAACCACCTTCTTCAAATAGAAGCAAAACTTTCAAAACTTTCTCCTCGAGGAAATAAGCCATTTTTCCGATGCAAAGGTGATGGTGGTTGGGGAGAGTGGGATATACTCATCCGTGACACTTTATTCGTTTGAGAGGCCAAGTACTCAAGTGCTACAGCAATATCCCCAATGGCAGGGCGGAAATTTGCTTGCTCCTGAAGACACATTGCAGTAACAGCAACTGCGTGGTGCAAACTACGGACAGGGAAGCGCCCTTGGAGCCGGGGATCAACCAACTGAATGAACTTCTTCCGGTCCTTTAAGAAAGGTCGAGACTGCAATAGTTTAAAAAACCAAATTTAAGGAGCAGTCACATCATACCTACATAATAGAGAAATTATCCTCAGATAGAAATTCTGATCAGTAGTGCATCTCATTGCTAGTAAAGAAAATCTTATTCCAACCCCAAAAAAGGGGATTATCTTATTTCAAAAAAATAAAAAAAGGAAAAGAGCACCTTTAAAATGATTCGTCATCTACTTTATGGAAAATTATACAATAGTTCCAGAGTACCAAGTGGCCATACTTCCTCACCAATCACTATTCATTATGCCGCTCATGTTCCTCAATCACCCAACACAAATAATCAATACTCCACCTTCTGCACCAATCATACTACCATGGAGCACCGCGTGGCCATACACCCGGACTACCAAATAATCACCCCTAATTTAAAGTATCAACAAGATTTTTGTACAAATAGATATTATAATATAAAAGGATAAGAATGCCCTATCCCAATATACAAGAGCTCAGAAATCCAGGTAACAATAACCAGGTAAGAAGGGGTAACACGAGAGAGCACATATAAAAGCAAATCCATTAAGCCCACATAAAAATAAGGCTACTAGATTCAAGAATGAAAATAAAATTATGGGGAAGCCTCATTTTGATGGACATCAAGTGATTAAACACAAAGAGACGAAGACTTTAACTCACCCAAACAATAAGGTTCTGCTGTCCGGGCTTTTTAGAGGAGTCAATTGCCTTACGCCCAGTAATCAACTCCAACAGAACAACACCAAAGCTATAGATATCAGATTTTAGAGTCAGCTTGCCACTCATGGCATACTCTGGGGCACAATATCCATATGTTCCCATTACTCGGGTTGAAACATGAGTATTGTCACCAACAGGACCAAGTTTAGCAAGCCCAAAATCTGAGAGCTTAGGATTGAAGTTTTCATCCAACAATATATTGGCAGATTTTAAGTCTCGGTAAATAACTGGCGGACTTGCTTTACAATGGAGATACTCGAGGCCCCGAGCAGCACCAACAGCAATCTTCATTCGTGTGCTCCAACTCAGTGGCTCTTTATCAGGTTCAATATCTGAGAATAGGAAGCACCAACTATGTCCAATTAACAATTATGGCTTCAAAGGTAGTGCTAGTGTGCAGTTTTGTAGAGAATTCAGAAAACGAGCAAACAAACAGCATTCAGAGAAAAATGAAGTATCATGCATTATTTCTTCTAAATGTGCGCTGATAATTTTATTTTCTTTTTTTCAATTAAAAAGTAAACTGTGCTTTTAGCAAAACAGGATTGGTGTAGCCAACCATTTATGTAAATTCACACAATGAATGTTCTTTCTTTCTTTCTCCTTTATTAAAATGTACTTAAAACTAGCACCATGTAAGTGAATTGTGCATTCCATAACAGAAGAAAATACCTACAAACCAATCATCCCAAAAAGACTTTAAAAAAGAAAAACAGCAGAAAAAGAAAAAGGAAAAAAAAAGAAAAAGAAAAAGGAAGAGAGAGAGGTAGTCCAAGAAACGCTGCTTGGAATTCTATTGAGAGTCCACTCGCACATAGAGCCACATTATTCATTCGACCGGGAGGGGGGAAAGAAAAAAGTAGGGCGGACTGACTCAAAGACAGAAGGTTTAAGAATTCCTGTAGAAAGGCAGGCTTAATCAATCGGTCTTACCCATCGAGGAATCATACTATAGTACTAGGAAGGCACGTTGAAGTCTCTCAAGTCAAAGTAGATCAATTCTATCTATGATATTTCAATTTGCATCGCGTTGATGCTTTCTTAATAAAGTTTGATTATTAATCAAAAAAAAAATCATTGAGTTTAAAGCACCTCACTCCATATTAGGGGCATCAACAAAGAAGTCAATATCCAGGCTTCAAACAAGGACTATCAACAATCCACAATAAGGTCCCATCTCAAAGACAAAAAGATTAAGTCAAAGTCAAGCCGATCCCCAAAGTTAGGCATTTCAAACTTATTCGTTAACTATACTCGATCCTGTAATTCGAAATAGCTTAAAAGAGATGAAAGTGCACTTCAGTAGCAGGATTGGAATAACCAATTGGAGAATTATCAAATTGACTGATTGCACTAGAATTTGTCATTCCAACCCAAAAGTAGAAAGGAAAGATTACATGCCCCACTATCAAAAAAGAATAAGAGTAGTCAAAGCCTTGCCTACAGAAGCTCATCTTAGTTTGATGGAGCAACAAATCTTTGCCTTGCTTTTGCGCAAACTATTCTTGCTTGTATGAGGTATAGTGAAAGACCAAGAAAATGAAACAAAATATTTTTTGCGTAGGGCTATTAGCTAGCAGGCTTAGATAAAGGGGTGACTTTGTTTGCCCTCTGAAGTTGAATAGCGCGAGTTAAAATGCCAGCCTCTCATAATAGAGATCAGAGGATTATAAATTTTATATTGATATTGTTTGGCAGATGAGAAGCAGGCAACCCAAGCTATAAAGTCAGGGAGTAAGAACTTTGGGAAGGTCTGGCTGTGACTTTCTTGGCATTGAAGTGGCCTCTTCACCTCAAGGTTATATTCTATAACAAGTTAAGTACACTTCCAATCTTGTTGCTCGTGCTCTTCTCTTTGAAAAGACAATAAAAAAAGGTGATACTCTTAGGATTAGTCCACCCATGTAATAAAGGAGGGTCCCACACAATTATTAGGTTCGTTTATTCATGTATTTGTGTTAAGATAGTAGAGTTTAGAATCTACTGAGAAACCTTATATGTGTAGGATTTGGTTACCTAATTGTATGGAACTATGATTCTCATGGATAGACTATTACAGATAGTCATGTGGACTATAGGGTTTTCTTTGAGAGAGATTGAGAGGTTGAGGTGAGGGAAAAAATAGAGACACAAGGAGTGAGAGAAAAAATACTGTGAGAGCACCGAGTGAGCAAGGGTTCAACTACGCTTGAGCATGGGATTCGGATAGTGATGTAGGTTTTAAGTGTTTTAGCTATCTCAAGTGTATTCACTATTTTATTCATAGTGGTAGCTCTCTCTCCCATGGATGTAGGCAATTTGGGCCAAACTACGTAAATCTCTATGTAATTGTTTGTTCTCTTTGATGTGTGCATGGGTTTGTTTTCGTTTACTTTGGTGGGATATGGTATAAATCCCAACAGATACTCCTTTGGAACTCAATGCCAAGCTTCGGCCAAATGTTGGGAACCTCTTTCATGGATCCAATCTCCTACAGTCTACTTGCTTTTAAGAGAAACATCACATGATTATTTTCTATCCCCAAACTTATCGGGTCTAATGAATGACTTCCACATGGACAAATGTGTTTGCACTAACCAATGATTGGCTAGCACAATGTTTTAAAAGACTCCAGGCGCACCGAGGCGATAAGGTCTCCTATAACCTAAGTGCGAGGCGCGAGATGAGGCGCACACCTCACCAAAGCGAGGCAGACGTAGTAAAAGCAAATCAAAATTATAAAATAGACAAACTTTTTAACATAACAAATATATGTAGTATATTAAAAATATAATATCCAACAAAAGGTATAAAGTACCACATTTCACCTCCACCAAAAACCTTACGTACTAAAATCATCCACATGAACTTCAAAACAACTAAGCGTCTAACTTGTGGTTCAAAAAGCAAATTAAAAAATATAAGTCCTATAGTTGCATAATTGTACTCAAAAAACTTAATAGATATCATCATCATCGTGAAGAACTTCATCTCCTCCATCATTCATCATTGGATTTGTATCCATCCACACATGAGAGAGAAGAACCAGAGAAGAGAGAGAAGAGTAGAATCAGAGAAGAGAAGAATAAAGCAAAAAAAAATATATATATATATGTATAGTAGAACAAAGGCAAAGAAGAACTAGAGAAGAAAACCAGAGTAGAACCAAAGAAGAGAGAGAAGAGAAGAAGAGAGAGAACGGAAGAAGAGTAAAACCAGAGAAGAGAAGAAGAGGAGAAGAACCTGTGTGGCGTGTCATGTACTCTTCCTATCGCGTCGACGCATCATCTTCTTCTCCACTAGGTTTTTTTTTAATCTTTTTAATCTTTTGACCCACATTTTGGTCATTTTATACTGTAAATGAGATTTTATTCCATGTGGGTATCCACACAGAAAACCAGATGGGCTGTTGGAGTGGAAGAAACAGGAAGGGCATAAGGCACTCACCTCGAGCATCAACATAAAGCGCTCGCCTCATCACCTTGACCACACCTCCTCTACATTGCCTCGCCTCACCATGCATGAGGCGCCTAGCTACGCCACGCCTTGAGCTTAGGCGCGCTTTTCAAAACAGTGGGCTAGCATATGAAGTAAACAACAGTGTAGAAGATGGAGAAGGGAACTAAATGTTGCCGGTCAATAAATTAACAAAGAAGGGAACAAAATGTCTGATTGAAGGATATGAAGATAGGTGACTACTTAAAGAGAAGACATGTGGAATAAAGATGGTCAAACACCTCATACCAAAAAGAGGGACAAAGACGGATCTGCATGAGACAGATGGTATGCAAAGAACCATTTAGCTCCCAACAATTGTTTGACGCAGAAGCTCTTCGAAATGGGCAGTAATTATGGAAAATGGGCATATAAAGCAATTACTTGGAAGCACTACTAGCAGTTACCAAGAAGCAGCTAACGATGGCAGCCTATAAGTAGCAGGCTCAATTGAAGACAACGAGAGCATGAAGACATCAATCACACCAACATTCTGTCAAGTTACTTGTAGAATTTTTAGGAATTAAGCATTAGTCTTAGGAATTTATGCATAGTATCAGTAGGAGTATGATACCGGCTTCAAAGACAGCAAAAGTCATTCATACTTGTAGCAGTGTAATTGTAAGGTACTTTAATCAAGTCTCATTTCTAGTCCACAAAACCTCTCTCCCTCTCCTTGTGTTTGTTGTTTCCTTTCTTTAACACTTGTTGAATTCTGAAGTCCTCTTCATTAAAGCAAAAGAACCTTCAACACTTTGCCTAGTTCATTATTTGGCCAAATTAGTTTTTTCCTTTTGGCGTACCATTTTCTTTGGGAAAATATTTTGGGCCAACAATTATACCTATATTTTTTAAACTACAATGCTACGATAAATACTTACAATGATGATCAAACAACATTTAGAAGAATTAGTAAATATAAAAGGCAAATATTTATTTGTAAGGACAAGGCTTTTTTAATTAAAAATAAAAAATAAAACTAGACTATGATTTATTGCTCAATCAATAATCTTCGAAATCAAAAAACAAGCCTATGGGTTGAAGGGTTGATGAAGAAACTAATAATTAACACATTATATTTCAAGCTCATCTTATGACCATAATTGTGATGTTCATATTCATTATGACTAGGAGGTGTTCACACTCGAGGGGTGCACTATCAAAATCAATCGGTTAATCTTTCAATGATTGACATAAAAAAAAATGTAAATAAATAGAAAAGGAAAACTGAAGTAAGTTACAAAAATTTAAAATAAAAAAAGTAAGACGCTTGCAAGGTAATTTGGGAATGAAAAAACTGTGACAAAGCTTCACATGGTCGTAGGCTTTATAAAATAAAATATGTAGAATAGATAAAGCTCTAATCAAATAAGTCCACCCACATCAATAATCACAATCACAACAATTAAGCTGTCATTAAATAAGTTGAAGCTAAAAGAGACAGAAAAGAATTTATAAAAAAAAAGAAATTAACTGGAAGATTTTTTTTTTTTTTGGTTAATAAAAACACAACCATATCTGAATTGGGACTTGAACCTCACACTTCCCCAGTGACTGATCTAGGAATTTTTCACCACGTGTCTTAAGAAAGAAAAAGGAAAAAAGAAAAAAATAGATAAACAAATTTCAAGACTACTATTCATACAATTTAATGTTTGTGCTACACCAACACAACCAAGATTTCAATAATTTTAATGGGAATGTTCTAATGAACACGGAAAGACTGATTAAGAAAAAAGAAAGAAAGAATTGAATTGCACAAGATGAAAATGAACAAAGGATTACATTTCATGGTCAATAATTACCAAAAAGATGATCCTCCAAGCTACCCATAGCCATGTACTCATAAACCAGAAGTCTTTGTTCTCCGTCAGTGCAATAGCCAATCAAGGTGACAAGGTTGCGATGGTGTAGTAGACTCAACATGAGAACCTCCACAATAAATTCCTGGTTTCCTTGGAGCCCATCGAGATTAAGTTGTTTGACTGCAACAAGCTGCTCAGGTATTTGAAATGATTAGTATTATCTGAACACCAACAACAAATATACAATGCACATTTACCCAAAATCTATGTTCAAAAGCATCATCAAAGAAAACAATTTTATTGTCTTATCACAAATTAGGAACAAACAAAACACAAAATGTTGATTTTCAATTCATATTCATTAAAGACGAAAAATTGAAATAAAAGAGAGTTTTCAAAATGCACAACTTGCCTGCCCCGAGTCTAGGCGGCCCTTGTAAACGCAACCAAAACCCCCTTCCCCAATTAAATTAGCATCCCTAAAGTTTTTTGTTGCCACGGCAAGCTCACGGAACATGAAGCTTCGGGCTACATTGCCCTTTTCGCTATCGCTTGCCTTGCCTTTACTGCTCAAAGAATTTTCTTGACGGTCTGCACAGAAACGGATAATAATAATTCAAAACAAAATAAAGAACCCAGACAAGAAAATGCTTCATGAACAAAATTTGAGCAATAATTCTATTTGCACACCATACAAGTTCTCAGACACATCACAAATGTGTTCAGATATAAATTTTTGAATAAATATCAAATGTTCATATTTAGATTTATGAACATAAAGCAGTTGTTCGGATAACTTTAAATCTGAACATTTGATATTTGTTCATAAATTTATATCCGTACAGTGTGCAAATAGAATTTCCCGTTTAAAAGCTATTGAGTTTCACGGATCTAATACAAAGAAAAAAGAGCAAAATAAAATGAAAATGAAACCTGGAGTCCCAGGTGGGCGAATGTCCATATCAATATTTTTGACATTCTTACTACTCCCGCAAGAAAAACAACTCATCTGTTTAAAAGCGAGAGAGCCACAAAAACATACACAGAGAGAGAACAAAGCGATCGTAATTTGTGATAATCTTACATAACAGAACACAGAACCCAAAAAAAAAAAAAAAAAAGCCTAACCCTAATTAGAGAGAGGAAGAGCTTGGTTTCTCTCCTCTCTCAATAGGATCCACAAACCCTAGGCAAATCGAAAAAAATAAATTAAAAATAAAAACAAAAACAATAGAGAAAAAACTGTAAGTATAGAAATGACAAAAATATATATAATAATTGGGAAGATTAGACAGGGAAGAAGAAGAAGAAGAATATCCGCTTGTGTTTTGGGGAATTGGGAATCAGCGATGAGGATTGAAATTATGGGGACCAGTTTGGCTCCACTTTTAGCGGCACCTATATCGGTAACTATTTTTTCTCTCTCTATATATATATCTATATGTATGTGGGTGGCGGTGGCGGTGGCGGTGGCGGTGGCGGTGGCGATACAGCGCAGATTGAAGTTTTCCAGGTCGCTATTCCACCCCCCACCACCACTCCCACCATAGCTCACCACTGAAACCCCAATCCCCAACCTCACTTCTTTCTTTGGCTTTTAAAACGTTCTGGTTGGATGCCTCTATTCCCAATTTCCCACCATAATGTCATTTTCATTTTTTATTTTGACTCTATTTTTTAGTAAATTATAAATACTTAAAATTAAAAAAAAAAAAATTATCTCTCATGGTTTAAAAAATTATAAATATTTTTTAATTAAAATGTTTTATTTAACAAAATTAATTAAAAAAAATAAAAATTTTAACAGCTCTCTTATATAAGAATAAAATTATTCGAATTATTAATTGAAATAAATTTCTGACAGAATTAAAAACTATTAATTGACTTAATGATTTATTAATAAAAATGATAATTTGTTATAAAATTAGAAATTTGAAGAGGTAGAATGTAATTTTTCAAACTATATGGAGCAATTTGTATTTTAAGTAAATCTTAAGAGATGTATTTGTAATTTATCATTTTTTTTTTTACTTTGGCCCTATACGTTTTAAATTTTTTCTAATTTACTCCAAAATCTAACTTATACATAAAATTAAGGGAAATTTATTAGAAAATCCTTTTTCAAGTGTTTGTATCCCAATTAGTCCATAAAATATTTTTATGTTCTAATAAGTTTTATTATTTGGACATTTGATCTGTCAAATCCTAATTCTCATATTTAAAGTATTTTATGGACATTTCTACCCTTATAAATATTTTTTGAATGGTTAGCAATTTGGTGATGTGAACATTTATATTTTACAATATGAATGTTCACATTGATGGTGTTAACGTTCACATCACGGAACATTTACACTGTAAATGTGAATATTATTAGGGGTATTTTGGTAACTATGTATAGACACCTCATTTTTTACGGCCGTTTAAGACTTGGATGATCTTGCAGGTACATTCGGTGGCGAGTCTGATTGCTCACCAAGTGCTTGAAGTCCGCAGCAGAACGCCACAGGTTTGAGCTTTCCAAACCCTGCATCATTTTTGCCTCATCTTTGGACCATGCTTAAGTCCTTTCAAATTGAGGTTGGTGATGGCCTGCCGGCCATTTTTGAGGGCTGCCGGCCATTGATGTGCCTAGTCGGCCAACAATGAACCCTTGTCGGCCATCACTGATGGTCAATCGGCCACCAGTGTTCTAGTAGATATTTTCTTATATTTTGTGCCAGCTGTTTGCACAGATTGATGCATCTTCTAACACGTGTGTGGCTGGATCTTTGCGAGAGGAATTTGCATCTTCTATATATAGGACCCCCCCTCTTGCATGCGGGGGGGTTAGAAAATTTTGAAGATAAAAATTCTCTCTCTCTCTCTCTAAAATTTTCGCTCTTTCTTGTTATTTTGTGCCTTAAGTTTAGTTTCTCTACACTTTTGCACTTGAACCCTAAACCAAACACTCTCACCTTAGAGCTGAGGTCTCTTGAGGTCCTTTTTTGTGTTCTAGAAGAGGATTTTGGCTTGATTTAGCTTGTTTTGTTGCTCTAATTGCATCTTGTCTTCAAGAGGTATAATACTTGTATTTTAAGCTTCTTTTAAATACTTGTTTTGCCATCTTTACATGTTGTTTTTGAGCTGGTTTTGACCTCTTAAAATCTATGTTTTTATGGTTTAAAAATGGTGGTTTAAGGCCCCTTTTGAGTTAGGGGTGGTTCACTCTTGTTGGTGCTTGGCTTGTTAGGCTTTTGTGACTCTTTTTCAAAGCTTTTAAATCAAAATTTTTGGGCCTTTAAACCACTAAATCTCAGAGTTTTTTCAAAGGATAAAACCATATTTTGAAGTCCAAGATTGAGAGGGTTAGCCTCACCTCCTTGTTGTCTTGCTTGCATGCCTAGTTGCCTCATAAGTTAGCATGTTTTTGTAGCTTATCTTAGCCCATTTCCAACATGTTTTTACCTTTGATTTGGGTTGATTTGGCTCTGTTTTGGGCTGTTTGTGTTGCATGAGTAGTGTTTTGCATAGTTGTAGTGTGAAGGGCTTCATTAGCTTAGTGTTTTGAACCTTTAAACATGAATTGCATGAGTTGCTTGCATGTTTTAGTGTCATTTCGCACTCCATTTCAAAGACTAAAATCTCGCAATCTCCTCTATTTTTCACTCTTTCATTTATTTTGAAAGTGGCTTTAAACCATTTGTTCGCTTGAATGTGGAATTGAGTCGCCCATGCCTAATGATTTAATTCCTTCGGGAGTTCATTATCAACGGCATGAGGTCTCTTTCATGCTCAAAGTGCTTGTGGTTTAAGCTCACTTTCAATTAGAAGACACTCACCTTTTGGACTAATCAATTAAAGAATGGATTGGTAATCCAAAATGAGTAAACAAAAGTGATAAGTAAAACTTGAGCAAGATAAGCATGTTGTGTTGCATTGCATGTGTTCAATCGGACGTTATATTAAACACAAGGAAGATTGGGGAATTTCATACTCAAAGTGATGAAATGAGTCAATCTCCTTAGTCTCCATTACCCTTGATCTCATATGATAGGGTGATGGTCTTGAGTCTTGTTTTTGCATACAATGAAATTGTATTTCTTGGTTCTTTGGCTATCATGCATTGAAAATGCTTGGTTGGTGATTTTGGAACCAAGAATACCACTCCTTGGAGATGTTTTGATGATAAGGAGTGATATACAATACATACAACCTGTGAAATTATTTCTTTTCTGTCTTGTTGTGCTCTATTGCAGCAGAATGAAGTTATCTCAAGCCACACACTGATGGCCGACAATGCCCTTTTGTAGAAGGCACATGGGCGGCAGCCTCCATTAGTGGCTAGCCAGCCACTGATGTACTCTCAGAATAGTGCCCTTTCAGCATACCAGAATTCAACTGTGCAAACAAAGGCAATCGGCTGACAAAGCGGTGGCATTCTGGGTGGAAAACAAGTGCACGCATGTGCATTTGATGCGTCTCAAGTTTAACTAGCTAGAACAGCATGCCTATTGTTATTTTTGAGCCGGTTTTGTACTTAATTAATTTAGTTTAGTTAATTAGCGCAACATGTATTTGATTAGCTTAGATTAGTTAATTGATTGTTGTAATAATTAAGTAGCTTAGCTTAGCTATTTCTTTATTTTGTTTTGTATTAATTAGCTTAGTTAGATTAGCTTAGCTTTTATTCATTCAGACCCTCCTTCGCGAGGGCATAATGTTGGAATAAGTGTGCGTGCGTGTGTACATGTCTTCTAACCCCATGTCCTTCTCCCTTTTATTTTATCGCTTTCGATGTTTAGACTAGGGACATATTTCAATTAGCATACCTTATGCTTGCATGTTTGCATCTATTCATTTGTCTTGCATATATCGAGGCTCGGTGCATCATTCAAACTGCATCGCAATTTCAATATATTCTTTGAATACGTGTTTTATCGCATGTTGTTCAAATTGATTCGTATGTCATATTAGTAGCCGAGTCTATTAATTGCATATTGCATATGTTGCATTAGACACTTAACATAGTTAGGATCATGCATTTTTCTAACTAGTTTTTGTTTTGGCTTAGAGTACTCGGTAAGTTTTTATGCTTTAGCATACTTGCATGAGTGTGATTGCCATGTTGCCATGTTTCACATGCTTACCATGAGGCTATGTGCTTACTTGCTAAACTGCATGAATACCTGTGGATGAATGCTTTGTTGTTTGAATTGGAACAATTCAATAAATGTGCGTTTTAAGCCTACTTTGTTGTGGCAAAATCATATTTTAAGTCCACTATGTTTGGTGGAAAATCCGCATCTTTAAGCCCACTTGAGGGTGGCAAATTCAAACCATTTTCGAACAAACATGAGTTGAATTATTCCAAGTCTTGGGACTAGTCTATACTTGCTTGTGTTCATCACATAGTATAACTAGTTTAATAACAGGAATAAGAGCGCATAATGTTTATAAAACATCATATTATGATTAGTAGAGGCTGATCTTTAATCGGGCGAGCGGGGGTGCTCATTTCAGGACCTTCCCCTCTCGTACCCAAGTTCCCGAGCTGAGACAACTTTGGTGATGACGGACACGTGGCCTTTGGCACGAGTTAGGGTTTCTTAAATTTTCCCAAAATAAAATATTTAGATGACGACTCTATAATCTGGCAAAGCAGTCCAATTTTGGTATTATTTTATTTAAAATCAATTTTCCAAAATGATTTGTCGGATTGGACTCTTTGGTGATTATCAGTTTCACATTGCACTTGTGAGATTAGATTCAGAATCATGGGGAGCTTGAACTGTGAGGCCTTCTTTTCAAACCCTTTCTGAAAGGCAGGGGCACGGAAAATGGCGAGTCCACAGTTTCTGGCGACTCTGCTGGGGATTTAGAGAACTTGACTCGAACTCATGATATGACGTTTTATCTATACTTATGTGTTTCTTTGCATTTGCATTTGCATCAGTGTGCTTAAGTCACAGTGTTTGCCATATGCTATTCCTGAACGGTTTGCCGGAGGCTCGCTTGGAAATCGTGTCATAAGGTTGACCAGTTGCGGGCTCTGCCACGATGGGAACACAACCCCTGGATCTCGACTACCACTGCATCGCTTGATCCTCCTTTCACTTCTCGGTGTTAGATTCGAGAGGTATATTAGGTAGTCATGTTGAGGTACCCATTTTTTTGACCAATTGACCTAGTTGCATATCAAAAACCTTAGAGACTGTTCCAAACTAGGATAGGTTGCTCACCCGAATGCAGGATTGTTTGAAACCGCTTATTTGCGTAGTAAACCCCTAGCTCCTGACGAAATTATGACAGGATAACCCTACCCCATCATAGGGGTATTTTGGTTTTCACTTGCTTGATACGTGCTTTTAGAGTAAAACTCTACAGGAATGTATGTATCAGTTGCAAGTCTGAGTATCGATTTGAGGGTTTCAGTTTTGAGGCAGAAATTTAGGGTAGAAATCAGTGTTTGAGTATGGTCATCCAGCTTAAGATTACAACTGTGTGTTGTCTATGTCTGAGCCGAGGTGCTGTGCGTTTTCTGATTTTTGTCTCTTTTGCTTTATTTTCTTTTTGCACGATTGCTTCAGACGAGGCAGTTACCCCCCAAGCACTCTGGCCACGAGTAAGGCGCCTTTTCGGATCTGGGGATCATGTAAGAGGCCAACCAGTGTTTGGTTCGTTACCCGCGGTTACAAGACAAAGGAAAGTCAGGTATAACTCATTGGTACGACAATTACCTTCATTCAAATAAGTCCGCTTTTCTACTTCTACATCGGAAAGAGAGTACACACGAGTTCTAATAGATCAGCACCCCTTAGTCGACATGAAAGAAATACTCCGCCAACTCCAACAGACTATTGAGAATATGTACTGATGTCGCCGCCAAGCTTAAAGTCACCGCCTACCAAATGTAAATTGTAGCCCAAACAGACCGAAAGGATCAATAGGCTCCAAAGAAGAACAACAACCACAACAAACAAAGAACTTCGCTTCACATCCACTCCCAATCAAGGTTCCAATACCCGGATTACAACTAATATCTAGGAAAATGCAAACATTCCAACAGAGCTAGTTCCACCCTGCACTTCCAAAGCACCGGTTTACCCAACAAAGGCACCTTTTGAGTTTGAGGTCGACCCTACTACATTGAAAGTGAGCAAGCTTGAGAAGCTTTTTAAACGAGCTCAGGGTGTGAATTCGATATAGAGGACGGCTATACAGATTCGGCAGTAATATTGCTAGATAGGTTTAAAATGCCACATATAGAACGCTTTGATGGCTTGGGTGATCCCATGGTCCACTTGCAGTTATTTTTAGACATTCTGCGGCCAATGAGCCTATCTAGACTGTCACGACCCAAACCTGCCCTATAGGTTTAGTGTCGTAACCAGCCATTAATCCGTGATTACTGAAGGCCTGTTTAACAATAATGACAATAATACAATATAAATGGGTTGGCGGAAGCCAATCAATAATAACATACATTGGCCAATAAGCTGTGATGACCTGAATGGAAATAAACTTTCATAGACATAGTTATATCCACGAACACTTAAGTCCATAAAACACATATATGCAAGACAAAACACAAGTTAGGGAATTAAATCCCATTATCAAAAATAGTATTAACAAAAGTCACAAAACATTCTTTTCACTTAGCAATATCAAAAGGGTGAGTTTGAACCACCCAAAAAGCCTTGACACATGTTGGTTCGGAACCTCGCGAGGAGGCACAATAGCTGGCTTGACAAAACAAGGGTTCGGGTCGACGCCACTAGCTTTGATCCGATGCTCAATCACCTACAAATATATAGTAACCAGTGAGCTAGAGTTAACAACTGTGTAAAGAGGTTAAGAATGATGTCTTTACAATATTTGAAATAGTCGATTATCAATAGATTAGTTGCAATCAATATCTTTTTGTCAATCAATCGTTCAATCGTACAATTCAATCAATCATATTCAGATAAGTCATATGTGGTACATCCAATAGCAACAATACAATAGATCTTAAAGACCGAACAATCAATTGATGGCCATCAAACAATAGATAATAATTCCAAGAATTGGAACTGACAGAGATCTCTATATCAATAACAATAAACAATATGTTATGGATGCCACGAATACAGTTTAGAAATTAGGATCATCATTCAATCGATAAAAAAAACATCATTTCAGGAAATAATATAATTTATCAATCATAAAATAAATATGATTGAACATATCTTCACGATGTTGTTACTCACAAAGGCTCTCGAAAACACGTGCTAATCCTACAGTGTCCGACCTAAAAAAAATAAGTCAAGCACAACGCGATTACAATTACACTCTTACAATCTATTTAATTTGGTTACTTGTTTGTCTTTCGGTTTTTCTCATTTGATTTTAATTTTTCATTCGGTTATTCCTATTTATTTTTCTTCCATTTCTTTTAAATATGGATGACTAGTATTAGGAATAAATTAGATTATTAACCTCCAATTAAAATATGTTTAGCTATGTATTAACCAAACTAATTAAATATAAATAATCTAATCATAAACCAACCCTTATTAAGTCATGTTTAATAAATAATCTAAATTAGGCTAATTCACAACAGGCTCATACACATTAAATTACAAGTATTCACGCATGTTTAAATTACTAAATCGTAAACTCATAAATATGTGCATTATGCA
Source organism: Camellia lanceoleosa (assembly GCA_025200525.1). Classification (NCBI taxonomy): domain Eukaryota; kingdom Viridiplantae; phylum Streptophyta; class Magnoliopsida; order Ericales; family Theaceae; genus Camellia; species Camellia lanceoleosa. The sequence continues at coordinate 4,885,142 of CM045766.1, read as the reverse complement.
CTTACATCTCAACTTCCAAGCAAAGCAAGGCTGAAATAAATAATTTTCACATTTACTTCCATAAAGTTAAGTCTAATTTAATTTCAATTAAATTTAATTAATTCTCAATTACGCTTAATTTGACTACATCTAATTTTATGAACCTAAATCAAATTTTTAATTGAATTCTTATAAGGCTCTAAATATCAAATTAAACCCATTCTTCCATTTTTGAAACTCAATTTCATGAAACATCCATTTTCTTGAACCCAAGCACTAATTCATGCTTAATCTCTCCTTAAACTCCATGAATCATGTTTGAAAATAAGTTTAGAATCATTGTTTTCTTGAAAATATGTCATGCATGTAAGGATTATGAGTTAAATTGATCAATTCTTCAAATTTTTTCGCATGCATACCCTAAGCTCTCAATTACATGAGCAAATCTCCTATTTAAGGACAAATTCAATTCATTTAAACTCATATCTTGGAAGATGATGTGTAATAGAGCTTTAATATCAAGAATTTGGAATAATTTCTTACCTTAATTGATGTTTGAAGACCAAAATTTCAGCTTTCTTGAGGTTCCTCTTCTTCTTCCTTTCCAATTTCTCTTTTATGAGCTCAACTCACTCTTCCTCTCATTCTCTCTCTCTACATAGGGCTGTGAGTATGTGAAAAAGATGACTAAGGCAACCAAGCACTCTCTTAGTTTATATTTATGAGATGAGTAGAAATATAATTTACTATTTAGTTTTTTTTTTCAATTAGTCTCATTAAATTGAGATTCCAATAAAATAAAATATAAATAATTAAATAATTAAAAAAACAACACTCATTTATATCCAAATAAATTAATCCTCTACATCAAATAATCTCAATTATACTAATGTGAATTAGGCTTTAATTCCTATACACTTGTTGTTTTCTAACTTGTTAAAATTAGCGAAGTAGACAATTTTAATTTTTATTCTCACCTATCTATTCAATCAAGCAATCAAGCAAGTCAATAATTATCAAGACAATCAATAACAGTTAAGCACATAAGCACTTAATTAACAATAAATATATGATTAATTAATTAAATTAATTTTAACTAAGGAGGTGGTTGTCACATAGACTGTAGAAGTTATCCCTCTTCGGTCGGACCTTGTCGGGTATCGCAGCCATTTGGTATGCTAAACTTGAAGACTCTGTGAAGAGGAGCTGGGAAGAGATGGTTGAGGCCTTTATTGCTCAATACTCCTACAACACTCAAATCGAGGTCATAACTTGTGATCTCAAAGCAACTCGCCAAGAGTCGAAGGAGGGCTTCTCTGATTTTGTTACTTGGTAGAGGGCCAAGGCCTCCATGATGACCACCCGGCTAGCTGGAAAGGACCAGATCAGAATGGTCATCCGTAATCTGCAACCAAGGCTGTTACAGAAGATGATAGTTATACCTTTGCCTACTTTTGCCGACCTCCATGAAATAGGGGTACAGATAGAGGATGCAATGAAATAGGGTCTGATAGACCACGAGAAAGAGCAGCCCAAGAGGGCTTTCACATATAGTTCCAATGCGGCTACGAGTAGTGCAGCTACAAGGCCTTCTGATGTTGGTATGGTCACCACCACACTGAAAACTACCAACTTTTTTGCCCGTACATTCGATACAACCTTACAAACCGCGAAGCACTAACCCTGAGGCCAAAGGGTCTTCACCCTTCTATATATGTCCTCATTCGTAGCCTTGAGAGTCCTGATAAAAAAAAAGGGCATCTGGCCACTAGAGCCTCGCCTCTAACCCAATCCTCCCCCTCATACACATAACCCAGCCAAGTACTATACCTTCCACCAACAACATGGTCATGATATCGACCTATTCTTTAGATTGCGTCATGAGATTTAGGATCTCATTGACAATAAAGTGATAGCGCCTTTTCAAAAGCCTAACGTCACTACAAATCCCCTCCCACCACATAACCAATCCCCTCCACCTCGGCAAATAAACCTTATCCGAACACTGGTCGCTCTTATGACCCCAAAGATATACATTACCCCCTCCCACCTACCTAAGTCAAGGCTGTTCATCCCAGAGAGCACAGACTCGTGCATGATGAACGTGTCCATATCCCAATCTAGACCTATGGTGGTGATTGTGGTAGAAGAAGGCAAGGTGGCCTTGATAGAGAATGAGGGTTGTCAGGTCAATGCTTGAGGGCTCTATGGATTTATTTAAGGAGGAATACAACCCGCCGCCACATTATGCCAACTAATTAGGCCAGACCATATGTGGAATTGCCGACATAAATGGGGGTTAATGTAGTCCGGGAGGACGGACCAAGCTAGGGATTGGATGATTTAGTTGACCTCAAGGAGGACATCAACAATCTGCAGTTCTTTGATGAGAAAGATTTGGGGAGTGTACAGATTGACTGGTTTGATATGAACGGATCAGCGGATAATTCGGGGTGGCTCAGTGATGAACCAGACGTGGATGAGGGGTCTCAACCAAAGCTGGAACAGCTGGAAGCAAGAACTGATACAACGGTAGGAACGATCGATGACAAGGGGAAGTTGTCGGAGAATCGGTACTAAGAATTTTGCTCAGGAATTTAGTAGTGTTAGTACAGTTGATACAAAGCATGAAGCCGCACTGAAGCGGTTTGAACTGGAAAGAACTGAGAATAGTCAGAAAGCTGAAAACGCCAAAGGCCCTGTACGGACTGATTGCGATGTAGATTTGGGAATACTTACAATGGAATCGCATAGCTTGTTGTTCTGTCGGAAGAATATGGTGGGAAGATGATGATTTGCATCTTGCCCATACTGATGAAGATTGGGGACAGAATCTTTCAGACGATACTTGATATTCTAAGGAAGTGGATCAGATGACTAGAATGGCGGTACTTCAAGCTCCCACCGACCAATGTAAGCATCGGAAAAGGGTAAGGAAGCTAAGAAACAAAGGAGAAACTCATAAAAGAAGAAGTCAGATCAAGTAGTTGAAGAAGATTCTGCTGACATATTTATTTGGGGGTTGCTCATGGCTTCACAGATATCGGCAAGAAGTCATCCGTTAGCAATGAATAAGGCCAAGTCATTCATCGACACAACCTGCATAGTTAGTGGACCGTCTTCCGGAGGGAGTTCGTCGACTTTGACCTTCACAGATAAGGAATTACTGCCTGAGGGCTTTGAGCATAATAAATCGCTATACATCTCAGTTGAATGCAGAGAGAAGTGGGTGCCCATTGTACTGGTTAACACTAGGTCTACAATTAATGTTTGTCCGTCGCGTACGGCCTATGCAATTGGCTTGAAGCTAGCGGATTTTGTACCAATGACCCAAGTGATCTGGGCTTACGACAACACGAGTAGAGAGGTGATGGGAACAGTTCAAATCAGAACACAGATTGGCCCGACACAACAGGACATTGAGTTTCACATCTTGGATGTTCAGGCTATCTTCAACTTGCTACTTGGGCGACCTCGCCGCACTCAAGTAAAAAGTGCTTTCTTCCAACTTGCATCAGATGCTGAAATACCCATTTAGAAAAGGGGTAGCCATTGTTTTTGGGAACTCTTCTATACATCCTCCGTCGGAAGTCACTACACCAGTACTGGAAATTGTACACGGCGGCGAGGATGTATTCTTGTCTAGTTTTACCTTGGCTGAGGCTCGGGTGGTGCAAAACATCTTAGCTATTGATGAGGGGTTGTATGTCAGTGCTCAGTCAGTCTACCTTATGAACAAGCTACAGCATGTACCTGGGATGGGATTACGAAAAAGAGGTCGGAAGGGCATTGATGCAATGGCCGGAGTGCTACATAATCCTCATGCCTTTGGTCTAGGTTACATACCTACCAAAGAGGACTGGGTGAGAAAAAGAAAGGAAATGGCAAGAAGAGCCAAAGTTAAGCAAAATGGGAAGCACTATGAGCTTGTACATAGACTAATTCAGGGAACTCTAAACGGCCGTTTTGTCCGGGAGGGGGAGGACATCCCATTTTACGGCTTTCCTGAGCCATGGTTAAACTCTGAGAAGCGACGTTTGCCCGGTTTTGAGATTATCTTCGACTTACAGCTGCAAGAGAAAGCAGCCACAAAGGACTAATCGACTTGCTCGAGGCGTAATCAGTAGAGGATGAGTCCAATGGCAGTGAACTTGAGATAGGAGTAGCACTGGCGTGTCTCTTTTCGGATCCTCAGATCAAACCGGAGAGCTTGGGGGATGACTTCACCATTTCCATGATCGGAGATCAATCAGGTATGGATCCTTTTGATGGTATTCTCGATGCATTTATCGCACCCTCCCTCGTTTGATAGTTAGAGGATGGCTTTTTGTCCAGCAGTTCTGAATCAGGTAGTGAGCCGAAATCTAATTCCATAGAGTCTGTGGAGTCAGAATCATATTCTAGTTCTTCTGAGTCAGAGTCCGGTATTCCTGGGATTGATAACCCGGATGTCGTTGTTTTATCTAGGTCGTCTTTTTCCTTTTCTTTTGAGTCGGTTGTAACCGAGGAATTGGACGAGCTAGAGGCTTTGAATGAGAATGATACCACTACTGTTTTCGAGCACTTCTTTGTGCCACTTGTGTATTACATTGATCATGACTTTCAAAATTTTCATAGAAACGACAAGGAAGAAATTCCTCTAGTTTTGAAACATTTGATTGATCGAGAGAATGAGAGGTTATGAAATCATTGCAATTAATATGGGTACTGAGAAGGATCCGCGTCTGGTCCACGTTGTCTTCGGAGGAACGCGAGCGCTTAGTCGCTTTATTAAAAGATTTCAAAGACGTTTTCACGTGGTCCTACGAAGACATACCTAGAATCAATCCTAAGATTGTACAACACCGGATCCCTTTTAACCCTGAGGCTCGACCCGTCAAGCAGAAGCTTCGAAGAATACGCCTGGATTGGGCTTTAAAAATCAAGGAAGAGGTCACCAAGCAGATAGATATAGGGGTTTTGCTGGTATCTGAATATCCTACTTGGTTGGCCAACATTGTTCTGGTGCCGAAGAAAGATGACAAAATTCGGGTGTGTGTGGATTTCAGAGATCTAAACAAAGCTAGTCCGAAGGACAACTTTCCTCTACCACACATCGACGAGTTAGTAGACTTCACCGCAGGCCATGCATTGCTCTCCTTTATGGATGGGTTTTCCAAGTACAACCAAAACTTGATGGCACCCGAGGATAGAAAAAAGACTACCTTCACTACGCCGTGGGGAACTTATCACATGTGGTGATGTCGCTCACTTTGAAAAATGTCAGCTACTTATCAACGTCAGAACCAAGATTTTGCATGATATGATTCACAAAGAGGTTGAGGCGTACGTAAACGACATGATTGTCAAGTCCAAGGAAATAAAGGGCCTACAGCGCCCTGAATATATTCTTCCAACGGATCAGAGAATATCGGTTGCGACTAAATCCACAGAAATGCACTTTTGGTGTCACAGTAGGAAAAATGTTGGGGTTCTTGATCACGCAGAGGGGCATTGAGGTTGATCCTTCCAAAATCAAGGCCATCATAGAAATGACACCACCAAGGACTGAAAAGGAGATGCGAGGCTTTCTAGGTAAAGTGTAATTCATCAGACGGTTTATCGCAAAATTAACCTTGACTTGTGAACCACTATTTGGTCTTCTGAAGAAAGGAAAGAAATTCTAGTGGGATGACCGATGCCAGTTTGCTTTTGAGCAGATCAAGCAGCACCTTCAAAACCCGCCCGTGTTGTCATTGCCAGAGCCGAGGAAGTCGTTGATTTTGTATCTGTCAGTAACCGACACGATAATGGGTTGCATGCTTGCACAGGAATCTGAGGATAGAGTAGAGAAGGCCATCTATTACCTAAACAAGAAGATGCTGGAATACGAGACCCGTTACACCCTGCTAGAAAAGGCTTACTTGGCCTTGGTACAGGCTACTAGGAAGTTAAGGCACTACCTGTTAGCTCACTCCATAAGTCTGGTTTCGAGATTAGATCCCATCAAATATTTCTTCGAGAAACCAGTGCTTACAGGTAGGCTAGCTCGTTGGCTGCTTCTTCTTTCTGAATTTGATTTGAAATATATGATTCGCAAGTTTGTTAAAGAGAGAGTCAGAATAAATTTTGGCGGATCACCCAGTGGAGGGAGGCGAAGCAGTAGAGTATTTGTTCCCAAATGAAGCTATTCTACAGGTTGAGGAAGAGATTTGGACCATGTACTTTGACGGAGTGTCTAACCAGTACGGTTATAGGATAGGGGTGTTGCTGATAGCACCCGACAATTCCCTTATACCTTTAGTCTTCAAACTCCGGTTCAAGGTATCTAACAATGAAACAGAATACGAGGCATGTATCGCTGGACTAGAAGCTGCCCTGGAACTAGGGGTAAAAAGGTTGGACGTCGTTGGGGACTCGAACCTGGTTGTGTCTCAAGCAAAAGGAGATTGGAAGGTTAAAGAAGAAAGGATGAAAATCTATCACCAAACCCTGGATGTTCTGATTCCTAGGTTGAAGAAGCTGACCTTCACGCATCTGTTAAGAGAGAACAACAGGTTCGCTAACGCTTTATCAACTCTATCTTCTATGATAGACATCCCTTTGGGAGTCCGGATGCGTCCGATCATTATTGAACAAAGATATGTGCCTGCTTACGAGTTGATCGCCACGATAGATGAAGTACAAGATCAGAACCCCTGGTATCATGATACCTAGAACTTCTTGGAAAAGGAAGCTTATCCGCCAGGGGCAAATGCCAAAGATAAAAGGACAATACGGCGAATAGTTGCTTAGCTTATCATCTACGGGGGTAAATTGTACAAACGAGACCATCTGGGAATGCACAAGCTGTGTGTTGATGGAGAAGAGTCGGAGCACCTAATAGAGGCCATCCATGGAGGAGAGTGCGGATCGCATACGAGCGAGTAATGCTAGCTCTAAGATTCTCAGCAGGTTATTCGTCAACCATGGAAGAGAATTGCATTGGTTTTGTTCGGTGATGCCATTAATGCCAAATTCATGCAAATCGCATGAATATTCCGCCGCCGGTTGCATAATATGACTTCACCGTGGCCGTTTTTAGTCTGGGGAATTGATGTTATTGGGGCAGTTACGCCGAAAGGCTCTAATGGGCATAAGTATATCCTGGTGGCAATAGACTACTTTACAAAGTGGATCGAAGCCCAATCCTATGCAGTGCTGAAGGCGTCGCATGTAGTTAAGTTCATCAAGAATAATATCATTTGTCATTATGGGGTCCCGAATGAGATCATTTCAGACAATGGTTCCCACTTTAAGAAAAAAGTGATCGACTTGTTGGAGAAATACAATGTGACTTTTCATAAATTATCCACATATCGGCCACAAACCAACGGAGTTGTTGATGTCGCCAACAAGAATATCAAGCACATTCTACAGAAGATGGTAGAAACTTATAAGGACTGGCCAGACAAATTGCCATTTGTTTTATGGGGCTACAGAACATCAATTCGGACATCTACTGGGGCAACTCTGTATTCTCTGGTTTATGGGATGGAGGCTGTTCTGCCAATTGAGATTGAGGTTCTGTCGCTGCGGGTTATGGCTGAGTGCTAGATAACAGAAGCAGATTGGCAGCAGAGCAGGTTCAAGGAACTATTGCTGTTCGACGAGAGAAGGCTGAAAGCACTGTATCATGTCTAAGGTTATCAACGTAGAATTGCCAAGGCTTTCAACAAGAAAGTCATGTCCAGGAATCTAAATGAAGGAGATTTGGTGCTCAAAGACAACCGGGCTACCATCCATGACCCTAGGGGCAAGTTCAGACCTAACTAGACTAGTCCTTACGTCATCAAATCAATTTGGTCTGGTGGAGTTGTTATTCTTATGGACCTAGATGGCCTCGAATTTTCCCAACCAATCAACATGGACAAGTTGAAGAAATACTATCCTTGAGTGGCTCGCTAGGCAGAAAACCCGGAAGGACGACCTAGGCAAAAGTTAGAGCACAAAAAATTAGAAAAAAAGAAAAACTAAGCTCGCAAGGTTGAAAACCCGAAAAATGCGGCCTTGGCAAAAGTTAGAGTGCAAAAGGAGAGTGTTAATACCCGAGTGAACCCGAACCGAACTATGTAAGGCTTGATTCCCATCTTTGGGATACATAGGCAACTTCATTCTGAAGTCCAATCCCAAACACATCAAACTCAACTATTCTGTCCATGAGATTGTTCAAGGCATCTTTGTCTTTTCTGCATCCAAAAGTTCGGTTGTGATCTTCACTATGAGAGTTGGTTACAGTACAGTGCTATTCAGACAAGGGGCAGCTTTCTAGTTATTAGATTCGGGATTGTACATCTCGAGGATAGATTCCATGTGTGTCAAGTTATGATCCTTATCGAAAATGGCTTTGAAAAGTTTTAATAAAAGTTAATTTAGTTCAAATTAATCTTTTTACAAGTTAGATCATTTTGTAACCAAAATAAAAATTTTCAAAGGTCCACAACTTCAATTTCATTGATTTCAATACAAAGTTCTCTAACTCTTGATACATATCAAAGTTGCTTTATTTATTACATTCAAAAGCAAAACTTGAAAGTACAGATCAAAGCAATAGACTTGGGGGCATAGATAAATCAGGTGTTTCTGCGTCCCCTCAGAGCTAGTGAAAGTTTCAGATGCTAATGTAGGCTCGGTTTGTGCCTCATCTTCGCCAAGCCAGGCATTCACGAAAGGGTGTAATTGAAATTAGGAGGCGGGCCGAAGTTCTCTTGTTCTCCATGTAGTGATATCGAACTAGTTGTGAACCTCGAATCAGAAATGAAGCCGGGTACTTTACCCCATTTTCTGGGCAAGTCTGGTTGTGTCCGAACTAATGCCTAAACCAGAATGGAAATAGAAGACGTAGTGTGTCAAGCCAATCAACTGAATGTCGGGTTGCCGGGCCATGTTATAGCTCATCTCGGGCAAATCAAACCAGGGGCAACACCAAGCAATATCAGCAGCAGACCTGTTGCACATCTAATGGCACCACCATCCCTCGTTTGGGAAATCAATTAGCTGTTGGCGAAAGAAATAGCCTCGTGTTGAGTATGCAGGGCAAGAGTCCACTACCTTCAATCTGTCCATGAGCCATATCTAGGGAGGGATGAAAAATAAGAGAGATTAAAAAATAGAGAGGTGTATGTTGAGAGAGAAAGTGAGAAAGGGTTTTGAGAGAAAAACAGAGCATAAGTACCGAGTGATGTGAGAAACACATATAAGATAGGGTGGGAAACATTACCTATAAGAGTAGTGGACTCCTTGCCAATTTGGTTGTCTCCCGTCGATGGAAGGCGTTCAAGCTCTTCAAAGTTTTGGCTAATGTCAAGCCAATGCGGCTCTTGCCTTCTTTCAAACCTTGTGCCACTTCGATCAAGCGAATGCTAGACCCTCCGAAACTGGGGGCAAGAAGAAAATCAGCCAACATACACAAACACGGGGCATGTTGTCAAAAACTCTGCCAGAGACGATCGCTACGGTCACCAGCGTTAGAAAATCGATGAATCAACCTAGGAATATCCAACTTTCCATTTGGAACTAATGATCGAGCCTCCTGTAAAGTGAGCCCACACATCCTTCCTAAAGCTTGGATGTGGCCAAAACGGGACTGGGGAAGGATTTCCTCGTTATGTCAGGATTCCATCAAAACTTGGAATTCTTCAATTGTAGGGCATATCTTTTCTCTCCGAAGCTAAAAACATGTGTAATCGGGTTCCAACATCTAGCCACAACATGGAGGAACGGAAAACACAACAGGGTACGACTTAGCAGGAATAATACATTTATCTCGAAACCCCAGAAATTCAGCTTTTCTAAGCCATCTAAAGTTGTAATCCAATTTGGGAGTTTTTCGGCAAAGAATGGCTCCATTTGTGGCAAAAATAGAGCTGGAATGAAGAAACCACGAAGCTGGGGCTTTTGTAAAAGATAAGGCAGTGAGTGGAGGCCAGATGTCAACATTTTGGAGGTTCTGCACATTGATGGCCAGTAAGGCTCATTAATGGCCAGCAGGGGCACATTGGTGGCCAGCAGGAGGAATACATGGCTGGCAGACCACTCCATATGGCCGGCAGTAGCCTTCCTCTTATGCTTCGCCTCCTTGCGAAGATTCAATTGTCCAAGTAGTTTTGTTCATTGTTTATGTGTTCCAAGGTCTTGTTTTGAGTCTGTTTGCTTGGACATGTTCATTGAGTTGAATTCATTTTGTTTTTCTTATTGAGTTGTATTTGTGTTAATTAGTTTGTTTGTCGAGTAGTTTAGTTGTTTATCAAGTTGTTTTACTCGTTTGTTATTACAATTGTTGGCTCAGACAAGCGTTACCCGATTCAAACTATTGTGACAATACAAATATTTGGTTTTCAATGTCAAATTTATCTCAATCTCATGCAATGTGGTGCTTATGATGCAAAAGTACAACATCTGCTTTTCAAATGAAGGCTGATTTCCTTTCCGATCATGGCTACTTTTTACAAAAGTGCAGTACAAGGTTTTTAAAGCAAAATAAAACCCGTCTAAGGCTATACAAAGTGCTAACGCTACTAGCAAAAAAAAGAAACTAAGCAAAAAAAGCAAACACAATCTGCGCTATCCATCTCAAGGTCTAGAGGCCCTCTTCGTCCTCTTTCTTGGAGCGGATTCTGCGAAAGATCTCCGTCGGTGCCACTTCGCTTGAGTCTAGGCCGACCAACCGGAGCTATCTCCACTCCCTTCTCAGAGCCCTCCTTGCTATCACCATCCGCCTCGGACGACTCAGATAGTCGACTCGCCTCCTCCTCGATCTCACTAGTATCGCTGTCATCGCCGTCCGTGATAGGCTCAAGGGCCACTCACCAAAGGCCCAAATTTGATCATGGTCGAGTGCTCTCTCTTATCCCCATCACGAGGAGGTGCCGATGGTCCCGCCATACCTGTGCTGATGTCAGGAACAAATAGGACCTGAAAATGTGTTTGTCATATGTTAGCCACAGTATGCGTGTCAGATAAGTGTATGAATTCAGATGCAATGTATCAGTGTATGAATTCAGATGCAATGTATCAGTGTAATGTGGATCAGATGCAGTGTTTGTGTGCGGTGTATCAAGTCATTGCAGTATGGAACAGATTACAATTGAGATGCTAATGTATCGGCAGAGAGATTGATGACATGAAGTGCGAACTGAAGAAAATTACCGAAATTTTATAGAGGCTGAGCAGGTTCATGCTCCTCTGCACCATCTCCATCAAGGAAGCCTCTAGCTCGAGAGCCTCCCCGGTGTACTCTATAGATGTCTATAAGTGCGTTGAGAAGACCAATGTTCTATAAGCATAACTAAAATGAATTTGACATGCAAAATGTAAAGTGTGGTACATACTGGAGTCGAGCCTCGAACCCCGACAAGTTAGGTGCCTACTGCACAGCTCAATAAGGATCCGTAAACCTCTCCCAGATGTCGCCAACAAAGAAGTGTAATGGGAAGCTCGCCACCACCCCTGTCTCACCTAGAAGCCCTTCACACGGGCCTGCTCGCTCGATTCGCTCTGCGACTCACCCTCACAGCAAGAGGTCTCGCTCCTCCACCCCCACGAACTCCAGTCAGAGGTGACATCAAGTGTGTTTGGATAAAGACGGCATAATTGCCCTCTACACAAATGTACTCCGCCTCTAGGCCTATTATGAACTGGATTACCTCGTCAGAAGTTAGGTTGTGTATCGCTCTCATAGATGCAGGTAGTGTCATCGGTATAACCGAGCAGCAGGTGCCCAAGGTCTCGACGACGAAAGCCGCCCAAGAACCAAGCTTTGCAAACCGCCCTCAAGAATGTGATCTTGAGAAATGTCTCGAGCTACAAAGGTATCGAACTTGAAGCCTTGTTGGCATCATGGCCTGGTCGCCATGTGATCTGAAATGGAAGTGAATGGATTATTAGTTGCTATTAGTTACTAATGTGTGAATCACAACAGTTATAAAGTAAAAACGATGATAACCGTGTCTCGAGTTACCTCATGCGCCGCGACCATGTCGAAATACTAAGGGAAAAACATGAAGGACTCGCGAGTCCTACGGCGAAGCTAGCCATCGTATACCTGAGAAAAAGGGACTATCAATGGCACCTCATCTACAAGCTCAGAAGCGAGAGCCGAGAAGTATGTGTAGACCCATAATTGCAAGAAGAATGTGGAAGTGTGTATATTATCAACTTACAATATGAACAGATGTAGAAAGTGTAAAGCAAAAAGCACACGTGTGGAACAAATATAAAATATGAAATGCTCGAGCAAAAAAGTTAAGGTGTAAAGAGGGAATTGAGATATGTACCTCCCAAGCTCGCCAGTAGCCTCCAACCAAAGTCCCTCGCAGACGGGAGTTGGAGCTCATATATCCGTACAGTGTGGTGAGGCCGGCTTTGCCCCAATCATAAAACTGAACTCGAGAAAGCACCACCAAGGAGCTTAGCAAGTACAGATCCACGGTATTCCACCTGTTTGAGAACAAGGTGGTACCAAAGATGAACATGAGGAAGCCTCTCGCAAACTGCTCTATCTCCTCATTCGTCTCAGGCTCACTCCCCCTGAACTACTCCTCAAACCAGCTATATCGCACCATGCCTGCCTGGGATATCGGTGGATGTGCCCCAAGTAGCTCAAGCCATGTTGCCTTCCACTTCCTCATATCAGGGTTGAGAGGGATCGGATCGCCCTCTACGCCTAAGCCGGTGATCACGACAAAGTCGTAAGGAGTCATCGTCATCTCCCTCGTGGTGGAAAAGTGAAAGGAGTTGGTGGTGTCCCACCACCTCTCCACTAGTGCTCCTAAAAGAGGACTGACTCGCTATAACCCGAAATAAGCCGAGCGTAAGAGACCAAAGTCTCATCAACGATGTCATGAACTTAAATGGGGAGCTCACCATACCAATCTCAAACGGTCGTCGTACCATAGCTCCTAAAGGCGCGAGACCCGTCCTGTGGCAATGCATGAAATGCAATTAGATCGATACAGTGTATGAAGCAGTGTATAGATGAAGGTGGTGCGAAAAATGCAAATAGTTAAAGGCAGGCATGTATGAAAATAGTTGTATACATGAAAATAGTTGTCGTACCTCAATGGCGATGGCCAATAAATGAGACGCTGGCTCCCTCAACAGGAGGTCCTCTGGCACGTCCTCGATGAAGTCAGTAAAAGATCTGATGCCTCTTGCAGTGGGCACTATGTGTGTCTCTGGATGATACCTCGCTGGATCGAAAGGGCGTATACTCAGTGGTAGTGGCTCTAGCTCGGCCTCACCTCAAGTTCCGCCGAATTCATCGAGGAAGCTCCGGAGGAGCCCCATTATGAGGAAGATCATCTGCCATCTGAAAAGGGTGCGAGATAGGTGAAAAGTGAAGAAAATCTGAAGAAATGGTGAAACTTTGGAAAAGTCAACCCTAGGAAAGAAAAAAGGTCAAAGAAAGTCAAAGCCGAAAAGTGCACGTAACTCGAGAGAAACTTGAGAGAAATGAGCCTAGAATGGTGGAAATGAGGAAAGAAGCGTCAAATCAAATTCTAATCGGGTTCAAAGTAAAGAGAACTAGGAGGATTTAGCTTAATAAAGTTGGTATAGGGTGTTGAAAAAATATGTAAAAAGCGCGGATCTAGAGAGAAGGAACACCTAGAAAGAGAAAGGAAGGAATTTTGACATGGGGTTGTGAGGAAATAAAGTGCCATGCTCTATATTTAAAGACCTGCGAAAAACCATTTTTGCCCTTGGCCAACATTGGCGGCAAGAAGGCACCACTAGTGGTCGGCAAGGCACTGTGGTCGGGCAAAGGCACAAAAGTGGCTCGGCAGTGGTCGGCGTGTTCCTGTGGCCCAGTGTCCATGAGTTTCCTATGTGTCCCTTGGTGCTTTTGTGTTCTTGGATTTCAAGAAGTGAAAAGAATGTTCTGTTTGGTTCAGAATGTCCTCGCGAAGGCTCGGATCACACTTCCGTGATATGATGTTCATTGCTTATCGGTATAAGCGAAGTGTATCCTTTTTGTATATTACAGCTCTTCCCAGAGGCACATCGGGAGTTGTTCTTGAATTGATCTTACTAAATGCGTTTTGTTATCGCATGGAATATACGTCTCTTGTGTGTTCCACTTATAACTATTGCGTAGAACATGTTCTCACTCTAGCTGCATAAGTGTGCATTCACTCTTCCATTATGCCTAGAACGTACTCCCATTTCCCATTTGCATAGAGTATATTGGTCTCTCGCAATAAACATGTCAGTTAATCTTGCTTTAAGCATGCATTTTCTACTATTGATCATTGCATGCATCCTATAATATTGCATATAATGTTCATTCGATGGCACATTCATGTCTTAGTTTTTGTTGCACAAAATATACTCCCATTTTGTCTCTCGCATGTGTTGCATGTCCCTAACATTGTACCATGATTATTCGCCTTGCATGTAATATGCTTTCAATCTCTTTGCATGGAATATGCTCTCACATAAAACATGTTGTCATTCCATTTGCATAGAACATGCGACTTATTTTGTTATGCCTATTGAGTTGCTTTCTTATACAAGCACGATATTGTATGCTTGGTTAATTTAGAAGAGTTCTAGGTGAGACCACTCGTCCTCGATCCTACTCCATTTGGTTAGAAATATTCAGATATCGCGATGTTCACACCACCCTTTTGGTTAGAAACATTCTAAGACGCTTCGGTGTTTACACCAATTCTTTTGGTTAGAAACATTTGGGTACGACCAATGTTTACACCACTTCTTTTGGTTAGAAACATTCGGGTATGCCCGATGTTTACACCACTCCTTTTGGTTAGAAGCATTCGGACGAGTTCCAGTGTTTACACCGCTCTGCCTTGTTTTGGTTAGAAGCGTTCGGACGAGTTCCGATGTTTACACCACTCCGCCTTGTTTTGCTTAGAAACATTAGGACGTGTTTCGACATTTATACCACCCCCGGTTAGAAGCATTTGGACATGTTCCATGCTTATACCACACCTCCTTGTTAGAAACATTCAGGCACTGGTGTTTACATAATTCACTCATTTTTCCTCTCTGCGTGGGCATGATAGGATGCTTTGGTTAGAGACATTTGGGTGCATCCTGGTGTTCTTGTTACTCCTTTTCTCCTGCGGCGGCGTTATGACGCTTTCGGTTAGAAACATTCAGTGCGCCCATGTTTACGCCACTCTCTTCTCCTTCCATATGCTACGATTAGGATCTTATTTGACACCTCAAAGCGCCTCGATTTGTTATGTTATTCTTGCCTTTCTGCGTGATACGTAGTTGCTTGCATAATTTTCTTACATCCTTTCGCATGAAATGTGATTTGGTTCGTGTACTTCTTTTCATGTATGAGATTATTGAAGCATTTCTTTTGCATAACGCTTGCATTTAAATGTTTTATTGCACCTCATTGCATGATCATAAGTTGTGTTCTTGTATCATGCATGTTATTTGCATTTTGCCTTCTGACAATCGGCAGCGTTAACCTTTATTGTCAGTTCTTGATTGTCTGCTCAAGTCTTACTACTTGTCAAATGGGTCATTCTAGGTTTGATATTCACCGCCCTTTCATGACTCGAGTTCACAAAGAGGGAAACCGTAGACACCCCATTTTTACGATCAAGTTTAAGACTTGGATGATCTTATAGGTACATCCGTATAGCAGTCTAATTGCTCACCAAGTGCTTGAAGTCCACGGTGGAATGCCATAGTGTAAATCGGGTCTGACTTTCGAGAGGGTGCGAATTGGTCTTACTAGCTCGCATTTTGTCACGATTTTGAATCTAATCTCACAAAGTGCAATGTAAGACTGATAAATCACCAAAGAGTCCAATCCGGCAAATCATTTTGGAAAATCAGATTTTGAATAAAAAAGCACCAAACATGGACTGCTTTGCTAGATACAGAGTCGCCACCTAAATATTTTGTTTTGGGAAAAATTTAAGAAACCCCAAAGGCCATGTGTTCGTCATCACCAAAGTTGCCTCTGCTTGGGAACTTGGGTACGAAGGGAGAAGGGTCTGGAATGAGCATCTCCCCGCCTGATCAAAGATCGACCTCTACTAAGTATGATATGTTGTTTTAAAAACACTTGTGTTCTTATTCGAGCTTATTAGCTAACTTTTACTATGTGATGACTGACAAGATACAAGTATAGACTCGATCACTAGAATCGAACAAAACAACTCATGTTTGTTTTTGAAAATGGTTTGAAAGTGCTACTCAC